>HG995188.1:0-1200000 GCA_905332935.1 Bombus hortorum
GTAGCGGCGAGAGATCTCCTCTTCGTCGCGCGTCAGCCTGCGACGGCGGGCCCTCAGAAATCCTCTTCGTGCCCGGATGCAGTTGGCTCGCATCTCGGCGATCTCCGGCGTCCACCAGTACACGCCGCGGCGGCAACCGCGCGGTGGAACGGAGCGCGGCATCGAGGCGTCGCACGCCGCGCTCATGTATCTTCGGAGGCTTTCCGCCTCCTCGTCCACGCTTCCCAACTCGGTTGTTCGTCGGGCGTCCCAGCTCCAGGCGGCGACTATGGCCCCCGCCCGTAGCATCTCTTTGTCCCGTTCCTTCAGTCGCCATCTCGGCGGCGGTGGCGGCTGGCGGGAGCGGCTGTTCGCGCCTCTTCTTTGTCCGGCGTCGTCCTTGTCCTCCTTCTCCTCGAGGGCAAGCTCCATAAAGATGTAGAGGTGGTCGGACAGGGTCTCTACGCCCTCGGCCACTCTCCAGTCTCGGATCTTCGGGTACAACCCCGGCGTGGACCACGTGATGTCGACCACGGAGGATCCTCTCCACGCCACGCAGGTGCTCGCCGAGCCCCTGTTCGCGAGTAGGAGCCCCATACTCGCGGCCCAGTCGGACAGCCGTCTACCGCGGGTGTTCGTCCTGGCGTTTCCCCATTGGGTCGAGTGCGCGTTAAAGTCCCCGAGCACGAGAACCCGCCGGGGATGGCATCTTCGCACGCACTCGCCGACGCGGTCCAGGAAGTCCTCGAACGCGTCCAGTCCGATGTTGGGTGATACGTAGACACCCACCACCGCTATTCCGCACCATTCCACGGCGACGTAGCCGTTGCCGCGGTCGAGCGGGACGCCGGGGGGGCCCAACGCCACCGTCCACGCGATCGCCGTCGATCCGTCCGTTGCCCCGACCCAGTTGGAAGCTTCGGGGATCCGATTCGGCTCGGCCACCACCGCGAGGGCGACCTCTCTCTCGCGGATCGTCTGGCAGAGCAGGTCTTGCGCTCGCCTCGATCTCGCGAGGTTGCACTGGAGGAGGCGCTTGAACTTAGTCGTTCAAATCCATAGCCTCCTCCCGGCTATCTACCGCTGCTGCTGCTGCTGCTGCTGTTGCTTCGTCGGCGGTGCTTCCTGTTGGCGGCGGCGGCGGCGGCGGTGGTGGTGTTGGTGTTTTTTCCGCTGCTGCTGCTACCGGCTGCTTCTGCTGCTGCTCTTGCTGCTGCTGCTGCTGCTGCTGCTGCTGCTGTTGCCGGCGGACGCGTCGCTTCTTCTTGACTGCCGGCGGCTTACACGCGTCTCCGCCCATCTTGTGGTTGGCGGGCACCCCGAGCGACTCGCACAGGAGGCACTTGGGTGCGGAAGCGGGACAGCCTTTGGCGCGGTGTCCGGCTCCGCCGCACCTGAAGCACAGGTGCTCTCGGTTCACGGTGGACGTGCAGGTGGCTCGCACGTGACCGTACTGCAGGCATTTGTAGCACTGCAGGGGTTTCTTTGGGATGGCCCTGATCTTTGCCTTCGACCACCCCATAGGCACTCTTCTTGCCTGCGCCAACTTCCAGGCTGCGACCTCCGGGCACTTGATCCAGGCCATTGCGAGGCCGTCTCTGGCGATGCCGATGTCTCCCGTTCGTATATCGGCGGCTCTGCAACCCGCCGCTGCGGCCAATGCTTGCCGCAACTCCTCTTTGGTAACCGAGATATCTAGCCCGGATACTCTCAGCTCCGCGGTCTTCGTCGGGGCTGCGACCTTTGCCGTGGCCGGGCCTAGCACCTCGGACAGACGCGTCGCTAGCCGCTCCGCTTTTTCTCTGTCCTTGTCCCCGGGCACTTCGATTATAATGCCGCCCGTCATACTCTTTTTCATTCCGAGTTTCCCCACGCCGATCTCCGCGAGCGGGATCGTCCTTCGGGCCGTTGCCAGCACGTCGGCGTACGACATGCTGGATCCTTCTTTCAACGTTACGGTCACCGCGGATGTCTGCGGTGACCGGGGGGGCGGCGGCATTGTCCTCGGTGCCGGTATCGGCCCCTTCCTCGTGGCGGTGGCGGCGACGCTCGGTTTTGGCGCGCCTGTACTCCTCGTCGACGGCGGTGGGGCCGCGTTCGCCCCTCTTCTTGATGTTGTCGATACTTCTTTGCCGACCGCGGCGGCGGCGGCCGTTCTTCTCCTGTTCCTCCTCCTTTCGACCACTCGCCATTCGCCATCAGCCTGCTCCCTCGGGGGCGCAGTTGTCGGGGTGGCGCGGCGAGTGGCGGGGGGATCCGCGACGCGTCGGGGTTCCGGGACGGGTCGGGGCTCTGGGACGCACGGTTGTCGTTCCCCGAGACGCTCCTCGATTCTCTTCAGGGAGGCTTCTAGCTGCCGAAACCTCCTTTCCAGGTCATCTTCGGTCGCACCGTCGTTGTTGCGCTCTCGCGGAGGACGGCCGGGCTCGGAAGCCGGGCCGCCGCACTGCGCGCACACGTTGGCGCAAACTGCCATTCTGGACGTCCCTTCGCGAAGGGCTGCGTTCTCTTTCTCGAGCGCGAACAGCCGCGCTTCCATTTCCGCGATCTTCGTCGTCCACAGCTCCTGCATTACCTTGGACGCGTCCCTGAGGATCTTTATATGCGTCCCCTTCATGTTTGACGATGACGACGACACGTATATGATTCGTGCCGCTTGCCTCGTAAACTCGACGTGAGCGTCCGCCGGACTGCAAGTCCTCACGTCGATCGCGAGCTCCTCCGACGCGCTCGCGACCGTCGACACGATTCGCCGCTTCTTGCCTCTCGAAACCGACGAGGCCAGCGACGAGGCGACCGACTCTTCGTCGTCGGATCGCACTCGCATGCGAAACACACCTGCGGTTGGGATCGACGGTGTGTCGGCAATCACCATAGGCGGAGAAAGGAACACGTTCTCCGCGGCCTTCAACGAGCCCCTGGTCACTCTTCTTGGGGCTACTTCCGGGACCTCTGTTGTCCTTTGGTCCGCTCTAGCGTCTTCGCCAGGCGCAGAAACGCATTCGGGGGCCTGGCGTTCCACCCCCGAAAGGCCGTGGTCGCAAGATGACGACGCAGGTGGGCCCACTTTACTACCCACGACAGCGCCGGTACTGGGGTATCCCTCCCCTGCACCGTAAACGTGACTTACATTTTCGGAAATATCCATATTTATTTTATTTTAGTTTTGCCTTGGTCGTCAACGAGGCATCGATCCTGGTGCCACTCACTCTTTCGCACCCTGTCCCGGTCAAAGCCGGTGCAGGGTGACGGGGAGCCCCACGGGAAGGTGAGGTGAGTGGTCTTGGCGGACATGGGCCCACCAACTTCTCCGAAATTCTCCGCACCGGATCGGCAAACTGACGGGTACCAGAGGCACCGATCAGCCGCCACCCGGCTATAGGGGAATATCAGATCCATCGGGGTTTCCCGGGGAGTGGTCCTACCCCCTGGGAACCCATACCCGCCTCGTGCTCCCCAACCTAACCCCAACCTAACCCCAACCTAACCCCAACCTAACCCCAACCTAACCCCAACCCAACCCCAACCTAACCCCAACCTAACCCCAACCTAACCCCAACCTAACCCCAACCTAACCCCAACCTAACCCCAACCTAACCCCAACCTAACCCCAACCTAACCCCAACCTAACCCCAACCTAACCCCAACCTAACCCCAACCTAACCCCAACCTAACCCCAACCTAACCCCAACCTAACCCCAACCTAACCCCAACCTAACCCCAACCTAACCCCAACCTAACCCCAACCTAACCCCAACCTAACCCCAACCTAACCCCAACCTAACCCCAACCTAACCCCAACCTAACCCCAACCTAACCCCAACCTCACCCCCACCTAACCCCAACCTAACCCCAACCTCACCCCAACCTAACCCCAACCTAACCCCAACCTAACCCCAACCTAACCCCAACCTAACCCCAACCTAACCCCAACCTAACCCCAACCTAACCCCAACCTAACCCCAACCTAACCCCAACCTAACCCCAACCTAACCCCAACCTAACCCCAACCTAACCCCAACCTAACCCCAACCTAACCCCAACCTAACCCCAACCTAACCCCAACCTAACCCCAACCTAACCCCAACCTAACCCCAACCTAACCCCAACCTAACCCAACCTAACCCCAACCTAACCCCAACCTAACCCCAACCTAACCCCAACCTAACCCCAACCTAACCCCAACCTAACCCCAACCTAACCCCAACCTAACCCCAACCTAACCCCAACCTAACCCCAACCTAACCCCAACCTAACCCCAACCTAACCCCAACCTAACCCCAACCTAACCCCAAACCTAACCCCAACCTAACCCCAACCTAACCCCAACCTAACCCCAACCTAACCCCAACCTAACCCCAACCTAACCCCAACCTAACCCCAACCTAACCCCAACCTAACCCCAACCTAACCCCAACCTTTTTTTTTTTTTTTTTTCCGTGGAGAAATCCTCATGGACACTCGCTGTTGCACGCAACAGCAGAGTAGTGTCGGACTCTTACCGACTAAAACTCCACGGTGGCCGGCTTAACGTTTGCGAGGGGTACCCGGGGTCTTATTTTCGAATTACTACCAGGGCACTCCTCTCACGTCTTCTCCCCATGGTGGTGGATAGGGGAGGCGTCACTTGTTGGTTTGGTCGCTAGGGGGGACCACTCCCCCTAGCGCCTCGATCTTGGTCCGACGCTCTTGGGGTGGCGGCGGCGGCGGCAGCGCCGCGAACCCTGCGGCGCGCGGTGTCTCTTCTGCGTCGCGACGACGACGACGATCTGGCTGGATCGCGAGCTCTCTCTCTCTCTCGCTCCGCCCGCTCCTTCGCGAGCATCACTCGCTCGCAGAAAGTGCGAACTGCGTTGTACTCTTGGGGGCCCTTCATCGTGGCTTTCACGACGGCCTCGGGGCTTAATAGGTCCCCGATCTCGATGCGTAGGACGCGCCGTGCTTCCTCCCACGCTGGACACGACTCCAGAGTGTGCTGCGCCGTGTCCTCCTCTTCCTCGCAGTGGTGACAGATGGACGTCACCTCCCGCCCGATCTTCAGCAGGTACTCGCCGAACACTCCGTGGCCGGTGAGCACCTGCGTCATGCGAAAGGTCAGCGGGACCCCTTCTCGATCTCTCCAGTCTTCCCAGTTGGGAAGCACGGCGCGAACGGCGCGGTGTGGTCGCGCGGCGTCCTCCTCGATCAGCTGGGAGCGCCATCGATCCCAGATTTCCAGTCTGGCCTCCTGCCGGATGCTCAGGGCCGTCCTGTCGTCGTCGTTGTTGTTGTCGGACGGCGGCGGCGGCGGCGGCGTCGTCGGCGAAGCCCTCAGGCGTTGGTACACCCGTTGTAACTCCAGGGCTCGCAGTTCGAACGGTGGGGATGCGGCCAGCACCGTCGCGGTCGCGTGCGATACTGTCCGGTATGCCCTCGCTGTACGGATGGCGGTCGTCCTGTGCAATCGCCTCACCAGGATCAGGCTGCGGCGACTACGCGCCAGGTCTTCGGCCCACACGGGAGCCCCGTAGAGGACTCGGGAACGGATCACTCCCTCGTAGAGTCGGCGAACCGCCAGTCCCGCTCCGCCGATGTTCGGGAGCAGGCCGCACAGCGCGTTCGCGGCGGCTGTCACCTTCGGCACCAGCTGCTCGAAATGCGGCTCGAAGGTCCACTGGCTGTCTATGGTGAGACCGAGGTATTTCATCCGCTCTCTCACCGGCACCTCTTCCCCGTCGATGGTCACGGTCAGTCCGGCCGGAGGGGGTCCTCTGCGGCGACTGTCGAAGAACCCCAGGGCCTCCGACTTGGCCGGCGATACGCTCAAGCCGAGCCCCCGGATCGCGCGCACCGCGCACGCCACAGCGTTCTGCGCGAGGTTGGCGGTCTCGTGCCAGAACCGTCCCCCGGCCAGCACCAAGGTGTCGTCGGCGTAGCACACCGTGCCCGTGCAACGGGGCATGGCGCATCGGAGGACCGCGTCGTAGGCCGTGATCCACAGGATGGGTCCCAGCACCGAGCCCTGCGGGACTCCGCGCTCCACGCGTCTTCTTACTTCGCCGCCGTTTTTGCCGGCGTACGCTATCCAGCGGTCGCTCAGGTACGACCGGATGACCCCGACGAGATACGCCGGCACGTCGAAGCGTCGCAGGGCCTCCACGATCCTGGCCCACGGGATGGTGTTGAAGGCGTTCGTCACGTCCAGCGAGACCGCCAGCGCCACGCCTCTGCGCGATACCATGTCTTCCGCCATGGTTCGTACTCGAGTCACCGCGTCCACCGTCGAGCGACCCCGACGGAATCCGTACTGGCTGTCGTGCCAGCCGGGCACCCTCTCGGCGAAGTGCGCCTCCAGACGGGCGGCGATCACCCTCTCCAGTAGTTTGCCCGCCTCGTCCAGCAGGCATATCGGTCTGTAGGCGGACGGCGAGTTCGGCGGACGACCTTCTTTCCGCAGCAGGACGAGTCTCGCGGTACGCCACGCACGGGGGTAGACGCCCTCCTTCAGGCACCTGGTGAACAAGTGTCGCAGGCGCGGAGCCATGATGTCGATGGTCTCCGCCCACGCTCGGCCCGGTATTCCGTCCGGACCCGGAGCTACGTCGCGGGACGCCATCCTCTTCGTTGCATCGAGGAGCTCCGCGTCGGTGACCCCCAGCTCCTCGCTCCACTCCGGGCTGCGGGGGGAGGAGGAGGAGGATGACGATGGTGGTGATGGTGGTGGTGGTGGTGGCACCGATCGCCTCGCGTCGTTCTCCTGTCGCGGGAACAGAGTCCCGACGACTTCTTCGAGCAACTCCGGGTCCATGGTCGCGGTCAGCGGGGGGGCCGAAGGTCGCAGTTTTTGCGTCACGACCTTGTAGGGGCGTCCCCACGGGTCGGATTCGACCGTCTCCACGAGCTCCGTCCAGCACCGAGCTTTCGCCGTCTTGATCGCACGCTGGAGGGTGCGTCTCGCTTCCCTGTAGGCCTCGTAGCGGCGAGAGATCTCCTCTTCGTCGCGCGTCAGCCTGCGACGGCGGGCCCTCAGAAATCCTCTTCGTGCCCGGATGCAGTTGGCTCGCATCTCGGCGATCTCCGGCGTCCACCAGTACACTCCGCGGCGGCAACCGCGCGGTGGAACGGAGCGCGGCATCGAGGCGTCGCACGCCGCGCTCATGTATCTTCGGAGGCTTTCCGCCTCCTCGTCCACGCTTCCCAACTCGGTGATCCGTCGGGCGTCCCAGCTCCAGGCGGCGACTATGGCCCCCGCCCGTAGCATCTCTTTGTCCCGTTCCTTCAGTCGCCATCTCGGCGGCGGTGGCGGCTGGCGGGAGCGGCTGTTCGCGCCTCTTCTTTGTCCGGCGTCGTCCTTGTCCTCCTTCTCCTCGAGGGCAAGCTCCATAAAGATGTAGAGGTGGTCGGACAGGGTCTCTACGCCCTCGGCCACTCTCCAGTCTCGGATCTTCGGGTACAATCCCGGCGTGGACCACGTGATGTCGACCACGGAGGATCCCCTCCACGCCACGCAGGTGCTCGCCGAGCCCCTGTTCGCGAGTATGAGCCCCATACTCGCGGCCCAGTCGGACAGCCGTCTACCGCGGGTGTTCGTCCTGGCGTTTCCCCATTGGGTCGAGTGCGCGTTAAAGTCCCCGAGCACGAGAACCCGCCGGGGATGGCATCTTCGCACGCACTCGCCGACGCGGTCCAGGAAGTCCTCGAACGCGTCCAGTCCGATGTTGGGTGATACGTAGACACCCACCACCGCTATTCCGCACCATTCCACGGCGACGTAGCCGTTGCCGCGGTCGAGCGGGACGCCGGGGGGGCCCAACGCCACCGTCCACGCGATCGCCGTCGATCCGTCCGTTGCCCCGACCCAGTTGGAAGCTTCGGGGATCCGATTCGGCTCGGCCACCACCGCGAGGGCGACCTCTCTCTCGCGGATCGTCTGGCAGAGCAGGTCTTGCGCTCGCCTCGATCTCGCGAGGTTGCACTGGAGGAGGCGCTTGAACTTAGTCGTTCAAATCCATAGCCTCCTCCCGGCTATCTACCGCTGCTGCTGCTGCTGCTGCTGTTGCTTCGTCGGCGGTGCTTCCTGTTGGCGGCGGCGGCGGCGGTGGTGGTGTTGGTGTTTTTTCCGCTGCTGCTGCTACCGGCTGCTTCTGCTGCTGCTCTTGCTGCTGCTGCTGCTGCTGCTGCTGCTGCTGCTGCTGCTGCTGTTGCCGGCGGACGCGTCGCTTCTTCTTGACTGCCGGCGGCTTACACGCGTCTCCGCCCATCTTGTGGTTGGCGGGCACCCCGAGCGACTCGCACAGGAGGCACTTGGGTGCGGAGGCGGGACAGCCTTTGGCGCGGTGTCCGGCTCCGCCGCACCTGAAGCACAGGTGCTCTCGGTTCACGGTGGACGTGCAGGTGGCTCGCACGTGACCGTACTGCAGGCATTTGTAGCACTGCAGGGGTTTCTTCGGGATGGCCCTGATCTTTGCCTTCGACCACCCCATAGGCACTCTTCTTGCCTGCGCCAACTTCCAGGCTGCGACCTCCGGGCACTTGATCCAGGCCATTGCGAGGCCGTCTCTGGCGATGCCGATGTCTCCCGTTCGTATATCGGCGGCTCTGCAACCCGCCGCTGCGGCCAATGCTTGCCGCAACTCCTCTTTGGTAACCGAGATATCTAGCCCGGATACTCTCAGCTCCGCGGTCTTCGTCGGGGCTGCGACCTTTGCCGTGGCCGGGCCTAGCACCTCGGACAGACGCGTCGCTAGCCGCTCCGCTTTTTCTCTGTCCTTGTCCCCGGGCACTTCGATTATAATGCCGCCCGTCATACTCTTTTTCATTCCGAGTTTCCCCACGCCGATCTCCGCGAGCGGGATCGTCCTTCGGGCCGTTGCCAGCACGTCGGCGTACGACATGCTGGATCCTTCTTTCAACGTTACGGTCACCGCGGATGTCTGCGGTGACCGGGGGGGCGGCGGCATTGTCCTCGGTGCCGGTATCGGCCCCTTCCTCGTGGCGGTGGCGGCGACGCTCGGTTTTGGCGCGCCTGTACTCCTCGTCGACGGCGGTGGGGCCGCGTTCGCCCCTCTTCTTGATGTTGTCGATACTTCTTTGCCGACCGCGGCGGCGGCGGCCGTTCTTCTCCTGTTCCTCCTCCTTTCGACCACTCGCCATTCGCCATCCGCCTGCTCCCTCGGGGGCGCAGTTGTCGGGGTGGCGCGGCGAGTGGCGGGGGGATCCGCGACGCGTCGGGGTTCCGGGACGGGTCGGGGCTCTGGGACGCACGGTTGTCGTTCCCCGAGACGCTCCTCGATTCTCTTCAGGGAGGCTTCTAGCTGCCGAAACCTCCTTTCCAGGTCATCTTCGGTCGCACCGTCGTTGTTGCGCTCTCGCGGAGGACGGCCGGGCTCGGAAGCCGGGCCGCCGCACTGCGCGCACACGTTGGCGCAAACTGCCATTCTGGACGTCCCTTCGCGAAGGGCTGCGTTCTCTTTCTCGAGCGCGAACAGCCGCGCTTCCATTTCCGCGATCTTCGTCGTCCACAGCTCCTGCATTACCTTGGACGCGTCCCTGAGGATCTTTATATGCGTCCCCTTCATGTTTGACGATGACGACGACACGTATATGATTCGTGCCGCTTGCCTCGTAAACTCGACGTGAGCGTCCGCCGGACTGCAAGTCCTCACGTCGATCGCGAGCTCCTCCGACGCGCTCGCGACCGTCGACACGATTCGCCGCTTCTTGCCTCTCGAAACCGACGAGGCCAGCGACGAGGCGACCGACTCTTCGTCGTCGGATCGCACTCGCATGCGAAACACACCTGCGGTTGGGATCGACGGTGTGTCGGCAATCACCATAGGCGGAGAAAGGAACACGTTCTCCGCGGCCTTCAACGAGCCCCTGGTCACTCTTCTTGGGGCTACTTCCGGGACCTCTGTTGTCCTTTGGTCCGCTCTAGCGTCTTCGCCAGGCGCAGAAACGCATTCGGGGGCCTGGCGTTCCACCCCCGAAAGGCCGTGGTCGCAAGATGACGACGCAGGTGGGCCCACTTTACTACCCACGACAGCGCCGGTACTGGGGTATCCCTCCCCTGCACCGTAAACGTGACTTACATTTTCGGAAATATCCATATTTATTTTATTTTAGTTTTGCCTTGGTCGTCAACGAGGCATCGATCCTGGTGCCACTCACTCTTTCGCACCCTGTCCCGGTCAAAGCCGGTGCAGGGTGACGGGGAGCCCCACGGGAAGGTGAGGTGAGTGGTCTTGGCGGACATGGGCCCACCAACTTCTCCGAAATTCTCCGCACCGGATCGGCAAACTGACGGGTACCAGAGGCACCGATCAGCCGCCACCCGGCTATAGGGGAATATCAGATCCATCGGGGTTTCCCGGGGAGTGGTCCTACCCCCTGGGAACCCATACCCGCCTCGTGCTCCCCAACCTAACCCCAACCTAACCCCAACCTAACCCCAACCTAACCCCAACCTAACCCCAACCTAACCCCAACCTAACCCCAACCTAACCCCAACCTAACCCCAACCTAACCCCAACCTAACCCCAACCTAACCCCAACCTAACCCCAACCTAACCCCAACCTAACCCCAACCTAACCCCAACCTTTTTTTTTTTTTTTTTTTTTTTTTTTTTTTTCGTGGAGAAATCCTCATGGACACTCGCTGTTGCACGCAACAGCAGAGTAGTGTCGGACTCTTACCGACTAAAACTCCACGGTGGCCGGCTTAACGTTTGCGAGGGGTACCCGGGGTCTTATTTTCGAATTACTACCAGGGCACTCCTCTCACGTCTTCTCCCCATGGTGGTGGATAGGGGAGGCGTCACTTGTTGGTTTGGTCGCTAGGGGGGACCACTCCCCCTAGCGCCTCGATCTTGGTCCGACGCTCTTGGGGTGGCGGCGGCGGCGGCAGCGCCGCGAACCCTGCGGCGCGCGGTGTCTCTTCTGCGTCGCGACGACGACGACGACGATCTGGCCGGATCGCGAGCTCTCTCTCTCTCTCGCTCCGCCCGCTCCTTCGCGAGCATCACTCGCTCGCAGAAAGTGCGAACTGCGTTGTACTCTTGGGGGCCCTTCATCGTGGCTTCCACGACGGCCTCGGGGGTTAGTCTGTCCCCGATCTCGATGCGTAGGACGCGCCGTGCTTCCTCCCACGCTGGACACGACTCCAGAGTGTGCTGCGCCGTGTCCTCCTCTTCCTCGCAGTGGTGACAGATGGACGTCACCTCCCGCCCGATCTTCAGCAGGTACTCGCCGAACACTCCGTGGCCGGTGAGCACCTGCGTCATGCGAAAGGTCAGCGGGACCCCTTCTCGATCTCTCCAGTCTTCCCAGTTGGGAAGCACGGCACGAACGGCGCGGTGTGGTCGCGCGGCGTCCTCCTCGATCAGCTGGGAGCGCCATCGATCCCAGATTTCCAGTCTGGCCTCCTGCCGGATGCTCAGGGCCGTCCTGTCGTCGTCGTTGTTGTTGTTGTCGGACGGCGGCGGCGGCGGCGTCGTCGGCGAAGCCCTCAGGCGTTGGTACACCCGTTGTAACTCCAGGGCTCGCAGTTCGAACGGTGGGGATGCGGCCAGCACCGTCGCGGTCGCGTGCGATACTGTCCGGTATGCCCTCGCTGTACGGATGGCGGTCGTCCTGTGCAATCGCCTCACCAGGATCAGGCTGCGGCGACTACGCGCCAGGTCTTCGGCCCACACGGGAGCCCCGTAGAGGACTCGGGAACGGATCACTCCCTCGTAGAGTCGGCGAACCGCCAGTCCCGCTCCGCCGATGTTCGGGAGCAGGCCGCACAGCGCGTTCGCGGCGGCTGTCACCTTCGGCACCAGCTGCTCGAAATGCGGCTCGAAGGTCCACTGGCTGTCTATGGTGAGACCGAGGTATTTCATCCGCTCTCTCACCGGCACCTCTTCCCCGTCGATGGTCACGGTCAGTCCGGCCGGAGGGGGTCCTCTGCGGCGACGGTCGAAGAACCCCAAGGCCTCCGACTTGGCCGGCGATACGCTCAAGCCGAGCCCCCGGATCGCGCGCACCGCGCACGCCACGGCGTTCTGCGCGAGGTTGGCGGTCTCGTGCCAGAACCGTCCCCCGGCCAGCACCAAGGTGTCGTCGGCGTAGCACACCGTGCCCGTGCAACGGGGCATGGCGCATCGGAGGACCGCGTCGTAGGCCGTGATCCACAGGATGGGTCCCAGCACCGAGCCCTGCGGGACTCCGCGCTCCACGCGTCTTCTTACTTCGCCGCCGTTTTTGCCGGCGTACGCTATCCAGCGGTCGCTCAGGTACGACCGGATGACCCCGACGAGATACGCCGGCACGTCGAAGCGTCGCAGGGCCTCCACGATCCTGGCCCACGGGATGGTGTTGAAGGCGTTCGTCACGTCCAGCGAGACCGCCAGCGCCACGCCTCTGCGCGATACCATGTCTTCCGCCATGGTTCGTACTCGAGTCACCGCGTCCACCGTCGAGCGACCCCGACGGAATCCGTACTGGCTGTCGTGCCAGCCGGGCACCCTCTCGGCGAAGTGCGCCTCCAGACGGGCGGCGATCACCCTCTCCAGTAGTTTGCCCGCCTCGTCCAGCAGGCATATCGGTCTGTAGGCGGACGGCGAGTTCGGCGGACGACCTTCTTTCCGCAGCAGGACGAGTCTCGCGGTACGCCACGCACGGGGGTAGACGCCCTCCTTCAGGCACCTGGTGAACAAGTGTCGCAGGCGCGGAGCCATGATGTCGATGGTCTCCGCCCACGCTCGGCCCGGTATTCCGTCCGGACCCGGAGCTACGTCGCGGGACGCCATCCTCTTCGTTGCATCGAGGAGCTCCGCGTCGGTGACCCCCAGCTCCTCGCTCCACTCCGGGCTGCGGGGGGAGGAGGAGGAGGATGATGATGGTGGTGATGGTGGTGGTGGTGGTGGCACCGATCGCCTCGCGTCGTTCTCCTGTCGCGGGAACAGAGTCCCGACGACTTCTTCGAGCAACTCCGGATCCATGGTCGCGGTCAGCGGGGGGGCCGAGGGTCGCAGTTTTTGCGTCACGACCTTGTAGGGCCGTCCCCACGGGTCGGATTCGACCGCCTCCACGAGCTCCGTCCAGCACCGAGCTTTCGCCGTCTTGATCGCACGCTGGAGGGTGCGTCTCGCTTCCCTGTAGGCCTCGTAGCGGCGAGAGATCTCCTCTTCGTCGCGCGTCAGCCTGCGACGGCGGGCCCTCAGAAATCCTCTTCGTGCCCGGATGCAGTTGGCTCGCATCTCGGCGATCTCCGGCGTCCACCAGTACACGCCGCGGCGGCAACCGCGCGGTGGAACGGAGCGCGGCATCGAGGCGTCGCACGCCGCGCTCATGTATCTTCGGAGGCTTTCCGCCTCCTCGTCCACGCTTCCCAACTCGGTTGTTCGTCGGGCGTCCCAGCTCCAGGCGGCGACTATAGCCCCCGCCCGTAGCATCTCTTTGTCCCGTTCCTTCAGTCGCCATCTCGGCGGCGGTGGCGGCTGGCGGGAGCGGCTGTTCGCGCCTCTTCTTTGTCCGGCGTCGTCCTTGTCCTCCTTCTCCTCGAGGGCAAGCTCCATAAAGATGTAGAGGTGGTCGGACAGGGTCTCTACGCCCTCGGCCACTCTCCAGTCTCGGATCTTCGGGTACAACCCCGGCGTGGACCACGTGATGTCGACCACGGAGGATCCTCTCCACGCCACGCAGGTGCTCGCCGAGCCCCTGTTCGCGAGTAGGAGCCCCATACTCGCGGCCCAGTCGGACAGCCGTCTACCGCGGGTGTTCGTCCCGGCGTTTCCCCATTGGGTCGAGTGCGCGTTAAAGTCCCCGAGCACGAGAACCCGCCGGGGATGGCATCCTCGCACGCACTCGCCGACGCGGTCCAGGAAGTCCTCGAACGCGTCCAGTCCGATGTTGGGTGATACGTAGACACCCACCACCGCTATTCCGCACCATTCCACGGCGACGTAGCCGTTGCCGCGGTCGAGCGGGACGCCGGGGGGGCCCAACGCCACCGTCCACGCGATCGCCGTCGATCCGTCCGTTGCCCCGACCCAGTTGGAAGCTTCGGGGATCCGATTCGGCTCGGCCACCACCGCGAGGGCGACCTCTCTCAACCTAACCCCAACCTAACCCCAACCTAACCCCAACCTAACCCCAACCTAACCCCAACCTAACCCCAACCTAACCCCAACCTAACCCCAACCTAACCCCAACCTAACCCCAACCTAACCCCAACCTTTTTTTTTTTTTTTTTTTTTTTCGTGGAGAAATCCTCATGGACACTCGCTGTTGCGTGCAACAGCAGAGTAGTGTCGGACTCTTACCGACTAAAACTCCACGGTGGCCGGCTTAACGTTTGCGAGGGGTACCCGGGGTCTTATTTTCGAATTACTACCAGGGCACTCCTCTCACGTCTTCTCCCCATGGTGGTGGATAGGGGAGGCGTCACTTGTTGGTTTGGTCGCTAGGGGGGACCACTCCCCCTAGCGCCTCGATCTTGGTCCGACGCTCTTGGGGTGGCGGCGGCGGCGGCAGCGCCGCGAACCCTGCGGCGCGCGGTGTCTCTTCTGCGTCGCGACGACGACGACGACGATCTGGCCGGATCGCGAGCTCTCTCTCTCTCTCGCTCCGCCCGCTCCTTCGCGAGCATCACTCGCTCGCAGAAAGTGCGAACTGCGTTGTACTCTTGGGGGCCCTTCATCGTGGCTTCCACGACGGCCTCGGGGGTTAGTCTGTCCCCGATCTCGATGCGTAGGACGCGCCGTGCTTCCTCCCACGCTGGACACGACTCCAGAGTGTGCTGCGCCGTGTCCTCCTCTTCCTCGCAGTGGTGACAGATGGACGTCACCTCCCGCCCGATCTTCAGCAGGTACTCGCCGAACACTCCGTGGCCGGTGAGCACCTGCGTCATGCGAAAGGTCAGCGGGACCCCTTCTCGATCTCTCCAGTCTTCCCAGTTGGGAAGCACGGCGCGAACGGCGCGGTGTGGTCGCGCGGCGTCCTCCTCGATCAGCTGGGAGCGCCATCGATCCCAGATTTCCAGTCTGGCCTCCTGCCGGATGCTCAGGGCCGTCCTGTCGTCGTCGTTGTTGTTGTCGGACGGCGGCGGCGGCGGCGTCGTCGGCGAAGCCCTCAGGCGTTGGTACACCCGTTGTAACTCCAGGGCTCGCAGTTCGAACGGTGGGGATGCGGCCAGCACCGTCGCGGTCGCATGCGATACTGTCCGGTATGCCCTCGCTGTACGGATGGCGGTCGTCCTGTGCAATCGCCTCACCAGGATCAGGCTGCGGCGACTACGCGCCAGGTCTTCGGCCCACACGGGAGCCCCGTAGAGGACTCGGGAACGGATCACTCCCTCGTAGAGTCGGCGAACCGCCAGTCCCGCTCCGCCGATGTTCGGGAGCAGGCCGCACAGCGCGTTCGCGGCGGCTGTCACCTTCGGCACCAGCTGCTCGAAATGCGGCTCGAAGGTCCACTGGCTGTCTATGGTGAGACCGAGGTATTTCATCCGCTCTCTCACCGGCACCTCTTCCCCGTCGATGGTCACGGTCAGTCCGGCCGGAGGGGGTCCTCTGCGGCGACTGTCGAAGAACCCCAGGGCCTCCGACTTGGCCGGCGATACGCTCAAGCCGAGCCCCCGGATCGCGCGCACCGCGCACGCCACAGCGTTCTGCGCGAGGTTGGCGGTCTCGTGCCAGAACCGTCCCCCGGCCAGCACCAAGGTGTCGTCGGCGTAGCACACCGTGCCCGTGCAACGGGGCATGGCGCATCGGAGGACCGCGTCGTAGGCCGTGATCCACAGGATGGGTCCCAGCACCGAGCCCTGCGGGACTCCGCGCTCCACGCGTCTTCTCACTTCGCCGCCGTTTTTGCCGGCGTACGCTATCCAGCGGTCGCTCAGGTACGACCGGATGACCCCGACGAGATACGCCGGCACGTCGAAGCGTCGCAGGGCCTCCACGATCTTGGCCCACGGGATGGTGTTGAAGGCGTTCGTCACGTCCAGCGAGACCGCCAGCGCCACGCCTCTGCGCGATACCATGTCTTCCGCCATGGTTCGTACTCGAGTCACCGCGTCCACCGTCGAGCGACCCCGACGGAATCCGTACTGGCTGTCGTGCCAGCCGGGCACCCTCTCGGCGAAGTGCGCCTCCAGACGGGCGGCGATCACCCTCTCCAGTAGTTTGCCCGCCTCGTCCAGCAGGCATATCGGTCTGTAGGCGGACGGCGAGTTCGGCGGACGACCTTCTTTCCGCAGCAGGACGAGTCTCGCGGTACGCCACGCACGGGGGTAGGCGCCCTCCTTCAGGCACCTGGTGAACAAGTGTCGCAGGCGCGGAGCCATGATGTCGATGGTCTCCGCCCACGCTCGGCCCGGGATTCCGTCCGGACCCGGAGCTACGTCGCGGGACGCCATCCTCTTCGTTGCATCGAGGAGCTCCGCGTCGGTGACCCCCAGCTCCTCGCTCCACTCCGGGCTGCGTGGGGAGGAGGAGAAGGATGACGATGGTCGTGATGGTGGTGGTGGTGGTGGCACCGATCGCCTCGCGTCGTTCTCCTGTCGCGGGAACAGAGTCCCGACGACTTCTTCGAGCAACTCCGGATCCATGGTCGCGGTCAGCGGGGGGGCCGGAGGTCGCAGTTTTTGCGTCACGACCTTGTAGGGCCGTCCCCACGGGTCGGATTCGACCGCCTCCACGAGCTCCGTCCAGCACCGAGCTTTCGCCGTCTTGATCGCACGCTGGAGGGTGCGTCTCGCTTCCCTGTAGGCCTCGTAGCGGCGAGAGATCTCCTCTTCGTCGCGCGTCAGCCTGCGACGGCGGGCCCTCAGAAATCCTCTTCGTGCCCGGATGCAGTTGGCTCGCATCTCGGCGATCTCCGGCGTCCACCAGTACACGCCGCGGCGGCAACCGCGCGGTGGAACGGAGCGCGGCATCGAGGCGTCGCACGCCGCGCTCATGTATCTTCGGAGGCTTTCCGCCTCCTCGTCCACGCTTCCCAACTCGGTTGTTCGTCGGGCGTCCCAGCTCCAGGCGGCGACTATGGCCCCCGCCCGTAGCATCTCTTTGTCCCGTTCCTTCAGTCGCCATCTCGGCGGCGGTGGCGGCTGGCGGGAGCGGCTGTTCGCGCCTCTTCTTTGTCCGGCGTCGTCCTTGTCCTCCTTCTCCTCGAGGGCAAGCTCCATAAAGATGTAGAGGTGGTCGGACAGGGTCTCTACGCCCTCGGCCACTCTCCAGTCTCGGATCTTCGGGTACAACCCCGGCGTGGACCACGTGATGTCGACCACGGAGGATCCTCTCCACGCCACGCAGGTGCTCGCCGAGCCCCTGTTCGCGAGTAGGAGCCCCATACTCGCGGCCCAGTCGGACAGCCGTCTACCGCGGGTGTTCGTCCTGGCGTTTCCCCATTGGGTCGAGTGCGCGTTAAAGTCCCCGAGCACGAGAACCCGCCGGGGATGGCATCTTCGCACGCACTCGCCGACGCGGTCCAGGAAGTCCTCGAACGCGTCCAGTCCGATGTTGGGTGATACGTAGACACCCACCACCGCTATTCCGCACCATTCCACGGCGACGTAGCCGTTGCCGCGGTCGAGCGGGACGCCGGGGGGGCCCAACGCCACCGTCCACGCGATCGCCGTCGATCCGTCCGTTGCCCCGACCCAGTTGGAAGCTTCGGGGATCCGATTCGGCTCGGCCACCACCGCGAGGGCGACCTCTCTCTCGCGGATCGTCTGGCAGAGCAGGTCTTGCGCTCGCCTCGATCTCGCGAGGTTGCACTGGAGGAGGCGCTTGAACTTAGTCGTTCAAATCCATAGCCTCCTCCCGGCTATCTACCGCTGCTGCTGCTGCTGCTGCTGTTGCTTCGTCGGCGGTGCTTCCTGTTGGCGGCGGCGGCGGCGGTGGTGGTGTTGGTGTTTTTTCCGCTGCTGCTGCTACCGGCTGCTTCTGCTGCTGCTCTTGCTGCTGCTGCTGTTGCTGCTGCTGTTGCCGGCGGACGCGTCGCTTCTTCTTGACTGCCGGCGGCTTACACGCGTCTCCGCCCATCTTGTGGTTGGCGGGCACCCCGAGCGACTCGCACAGGAGGCACTTGGGTGCGGAGGCGGGACAGCCTTTGGCGCGGTGTCCGGCTCCGCCGCACCTGAAGCACAGGTGCTCTCGGTTCACGGTGGACGTGCAGGTGGCTCGCACGTGACCGTACTGCAGGCATTTGTAGCACTGCAGGGGTTTCTTCGGGATGGCCCTGATCTTTGCCTTCGACCACCCCATAGGCACTCTTCTTGCCTGCGCCAACTTCCAGGCTGCGACCTCCGGGCACTTGATCCAGGCCATTGCGAGGCCGTCTCTGGCGATGCCGATGTCTCCCGTTCGTATATCGGCGGCTCTGCAACCCGCCGCTGCGGCCAATGCTTGCCGCAACTCCTCTTTGGTAACCGAGATATCTAGCCCGGATACTCTCAGCTCCGCGGTCTTCGTCGGGGCTGCGACCTTTGCCGTGGCCGGGCCTAGCACCTCGGACAGACGCGTCGCTAGCCGCTCCGCTTTTTCTCTGTCCTTGTCCCCGGGCACTTCGATTATAATGCCGCCCGTCATACTCTTTTTCATTCCGAGTTTCCCCACGCCGATCTCCGCGAGCGGGATCGTCCTTCGGGCCGTTGCCAGCACGTCGGCGTACGACATGCTGGATCCTTCTTTCAACGTTACGGTCACCGCGGATGTCTGCGGTGACCGAGGGGGCGGCGGCATTGTCCTCGGTGCCGGTATCGGCCCCTTCCTCGTGGCGGTGGCGGCGACGCTCGGTTTTGGCGCGCCTGTACTCCTCGTCGACGGCGGTGGGGCCGCGTTCGCCCCTCTTCTTGTTGTTGTCGATGCTTCTTCGCCGACCGCGGCGGCGGCGGCCGTTCTTCTCCTGTTCCTCCTCCTTTCGACCACTCGCCATTCGCCACCCGCCTGCTCCCTCGGGGTCGCAGTTGTCGGGGTGGCGCGGCGAGTGGCGGGGGGATCCGCGACGCGTCGGGGTTCCGGGACGGGTCGGGGCTCTGGGACGCGCGGTTGTCGTTCCCCTAGACGCTCCTCGATTCTCTTCAGGGAGGCTTCGAGCTGCCGAAACCTCCTTTCCAGGTCATCTTCGGTCGCACCGTCGTTGTTGCGCTCTCGCGGAGGACGGCCGGGCTCGGAAGCCGGGCCGCCGCACTGCGCGCACACGTTGGCGCAAACTGCCATTCTGGACGTCCCTTCGCGAAGGGCTGCGTTCTCTTTCTCGAGCGCGAACAGCCGCGCTTCCATTTCCGCGATCTTCGTCGTCCACAGCTCCTGCATTACCTTGGACGCGTCCCTGAGGATCTTTATATGCGTCCCCTTCATGTTTGACGATGACGACGACACGTATATGATTCGTGCCGCTTGCCTCGTAAACTCGACGTGAGCGTCCGCCGGACTGCAAGTCCTCACGTCGATCGCGAGCTCCTCCGACGCGCTCGCGACCGTCGACACGATTCGCCGCTTCTTGCCTCTCGAAACCGACGAGGCCAGCGACGAGGCGACCGACTCTTCGTCGTCGGATCGCACTCGCATGCGAAACACACCTGCGGTTGGGATCGACGGTGTGTCGGCAATCACCATAGGCGGAGAAAGGAACACGTTCTCCGCGGCCTTCAACGAGCCCCTCGTCACTCTTCTTGGGGCTACTTCCGGGACCTCTGTTGTCCTTTGGTCCGCTCTAGCGTCTTCGCCAGGCGCAGAAACGCATTCGGGGGCCTGGCGTTCCACCCCCGAAAGGCCATGGTCGCAAGATGACGACGCAGGTGGGCCCACTTTACTACCCACGACAGCGCCGGTACTGGGGTATCCCTCCCCTGCACCGTAAACGTGACTTACATTTTCGGAAATATCCATATTTATTTTATTTTAGTTTTGCCTTGGTCGTCAACGAGGCATCGATCCTGGTGCCACTCACTCTTTCGCACCCTGTCCCGGTCAAAGCCGGTGCAGGGTGACGGGGAGCCCCACGGGAAGGTGAGGTGAGTGGTCTTGGCGGACATGGGCCCACCAACTTCTCCGAAATTCTCCGCACCGGATCGGCAAACTGACGGGTACCAGAGGCACCGATCAGCCGCCACCCGGCTATAGGGGAATATCAGATCCATCGGGGTTTCCCGGGGAGTGGTCCTACCCCCTGGGAACCCATACCCGCCTCGTGCTCCCCAACCTAACCCCAACCTAACCCCAACCTAACCCCAACCTAACCCCAACCTTTTTTTTTTTTTTTTTTTTTTCGTGGAGAAATCCTCATGGACACTCGCTGTTGCACGCAACAGCAGAGTAGTGTCGGACTCTTACCGACTAAAACTCCACGGTGGCCGGCTTAACGTTTGCGAGGGGTACCCGGGGTCTTATTTTCGAATTACTACCAGGGCACTCCTCTCACGTCTTCTCCCCATGGTGGTGGATAGGGGAGGCGTCACTTGTTTGGTTTGGTCGCTAGGGGGGACCACTCCCCCTAGCGCCTCGATCTTGGTCCGACGCTCTTGGGGTGGCGGCGGCGGCGGCAGCGCCGCGAAACCTAACCCCAACCTAACCCCAACCTAACCCCAACCTAACCCCAACCTAACCCCAACCTAACCCCAACCTAACCCCAACCTAACCCCAACCTAACCCCAACCTAACCCCAACCTAACCCCAACCTAACCCCAACCTAACCCCAACCTAACCCCAACCTAACCCCAACCTTTTTTTTTTTTTTTTTTTTTTTCGTGGAGAAATCCTCATGGACACTCGCTGTTGCACGCAACAGCAGAGTAGTGTCGGACTCTTACCGACTAAAACTCCACGGTGGCCGGCTTAACGTTTGCGAGGGGTACCCGGGGTCTTATTTTCGAATTACTACCAGGGCACTCCTCTCACGTCTTCTCCCCATCGGTGGATAGGGGAGGCATCACTTGTTGGTTTGGTCGCTAGGGGGGACCACTCCCCCTAGCGCCTCGATCTTGGTCCGACGCTCTTGGGGTGGCGGCGGCGGCGGCAGCGCCGCGAACCCTGCGGCGCGCGGTGTCTCTTCTGCGTCGCGACGACGACGACGACGATCTGGCCGGATCGCGAGCTCTCTCTCTCTCTCGCTCCGCCCGCTCCTTCGCGAGCATCACTCGCTCGCAGAAAGTGCGAACTGCGTTGTACTCTTGGGGGCCCTTCATCGTGGCTTCCACGACGGCCTCGGGGGTTAGTCTGTCCCCGATCTCGATGCGTAGGACGCGCCGTGCTTCCGCCCACGCTGGACACGACTCCAGAGTGTGCTGCGCCGTGTCCTCCTCTTCCTCGCAGTGGTGACAGATGGACGTCACCTCCCGCCCGATCTTCAGCAGGTACTCGCCGAACACTCCGTGGCCGGTGAGCACCTGCGTCATGCGAAAGGTCAGCGGGACCCCTTCTCGATCTCTCCAGTCTTCCCAGTTGGGAAGCACGGCGCGAACGGCGCGGTGTGGTCGCGCGGCGTCCTCCTCGATCAGCTGGGAGCGCCATCGATCCCAGATTTCCAGTCTGGCCTCCTGCCGGATGCTCAGGGCCGTCCTGTCGTCGTTGTTGTTGTTGTTGTCGGACGGCGGCGGCGGCGGCGTCGTCGTCGGCGAAGCCCTCAGGCGTTGGTACACACGTTGTAACTCCAGGGCTCGCAGTTCGAACGGTGGGGATGCGGCCAGCACCGTCGCGGTCGCGTGCGATACTGTCCGGTATGCCCTCGCTGTACGGATGGCGGTCGTCCTGTGCAATCGCCTCACCAGGATCAGGCTGCGGCGACTACGCGCCAGGTCTTCGGCCCACACGGGAGCCCCGTAGAGGACTCGGGAACGGATCACTCCCTCGTAGAGTCGGCGAACCGCCAGTCCCGCTCCGCCGATGTTCGGGAGCAGGCCGCACAGCGCGTTCGCGGCGGCTGTCACCTTCGGCACCAGCTGCTCGAAATGCGGCTCGAAGGTCCACTGGCTGTCTATGGTGAGACCGAGGTATTTCATCCGCTCTCTCACCGGCACCTCTTCCCCGTCGATGGTCACGGTCAGTCCGGCCGGAGGGGGTCCTCTGCGGCGACGGTCGAAGAACCCCAAGGCCTCCGACTTGGCCGGCGATACGCTCAAGCCGAGCCCCCGGATCGCGCGCACCGCGCACGCCACGGCGTTCTGCGCGAGGTTGGCGGTCTCGTGCCAGAACCGTCCCCCGGCCAGCACCAAGGTGTCGTCGGCGTAGCACACTGTGCCCGTGCAACGGGGCATGGCGCATCGGAGGACCGCGTCGTAGGCCGTGATCCACAGGATGGGTCCCAGCACCGAGCCCTGCGGGACTCCGCGCTCCACGCGTCTTCTTACTTCGCCGCCGTTTTTGCCGGCGTACGCTATCCAGCGGTCGCTCAGGTACGACCGGATGACCCCGACGAGATACGCCGGCACGTCGAAGCGTCGCAGGGCCTCCACGATCTTGGCCCACGGGATGGTGTTGAAGGCGTTCGTCACGTCCAGCGAGACCGCCAGCGCCACGCCTCTGCGCGATACCATGTCTTCCGCCATGGTTCGTACTCGAGTCACCGCGTCCACCGTCGAGCGACCCCGACGGAATCCGTACTGGCTGTCGTGCCAGCCGGGCACCCTCTCGGCGAAGTGCGCCTCCAGACGGGCGGCGATCACCCTCTCCAGTAGTTTGCCCGCCTCGTCCAGCAGGCATATCGGTCTGTAGGCGGACGGCGAGTTCGGCGGACGACCCTCTTTCCGCAGCAGGACGAGTCTCGCGGTACGCCACGCACGGGGGTAGACGCCCTCCTTCAGGCACCTGGTGAACAAGTGTCGCAGGCGCGGAGCCATGATGTCGATGGTCTCCGCCCACGCTCGGCCCGGTATTCCGTCCGGACCCGGAGCTACGTCGCGGGACGCCATCCTCTTCGTTGCATCGAGGAGCTCCGCATCGGTGACCCCCAGCTCCTCGCTCCACTCCGGGCTGCGGGGGGAGGAGGAGGAGGAGGATGATGATGGTGGTGATGGTGGTGGTGGTGATGGCACCGATCGCCTCGCGTCGTTCTCCTGTCGCGGGAACAGAGTCCCGACGACTTCTTCGAGCAACTCCGGATCCATGGTCGCGGTCAGCGGGGGGGCCGAAGGTCGCAGTTTTTGCGTCACGACCTTGTAGGGCCGTCCCCACGGGTCGGATTCGACCGCCTCCACGAGCTCCGTCCAGCACCGAGCTTTCGCCGTCTTGATCGCACGCTGGAGGGTGCGTCTCGCTTCCCTGTAGGCCTCGTAGCGGCGAGAGATCTCCTCTTCGTCGCGCGTCAGCCTGCGACGGCGGGCCCTCAGAAATCCTCTTCGTGCCCGGATGCAGTTGGCTCGCATCTCGGCGATCTCCGGCGTCCACCAGTACACGCCGCGGCGGCAACCGCGCGGTGGAACGGAGCGCGGCATCGAGGCGTCGCACGCCGCGCTCATGTATCTTCGGAGGCTTTCCGCCTCCTCGTCCACGCTTCCCAACTCGGTTGTTCGTCGGGCGTCCCAGCTCCAGGCGGCGACTATGGCCCCCGCCCGTAGCATCTCTTTGTCCCGTTCCTTCAGTCGCCATCTCGGCGGCGGTGGCGGCTGGCGGGAGCGGCTGTTCGCGCCTCTTCTTTGTCCGGCGTCGTCCTTGTCCTCCTTCTCCTCGAGGGCAAGCTCCATAAAGATGTAGAAGTGGTCGGACAGGGTCTCTACGCCCTCGGCCACTCTCCAGTCTCGGATCTTCGGGTACAACCCCGGCGTGGACCACGTGATGTCGACCACGGAGGATCCTCTCCACGCCACGCAGGTGCTCGCCGAGCCCCTGTTCGCGAGTAGGAGCCCCATACTCGCGGCCCAGTCGGACAGCCGTCTACCGCGGGTGTTCGTCCTGGCGTTTCCCCATTGGGTCGAGTGCGCGTTAAAGTCCCCGAGCACGAGAACCCGCCGGGGATGGCATCTTCGCACGCACTCGCCGACGCGGTCCAGGAAGTCCTCGAACGCGTCCAGTCCGATGTTGGGTGATACGTAGACACCCACCACCGCTATTCCGCACCATTCCACGGCGACGTAGCCGTTGCCGCGGTCGAGCGGGACGCCGGGGGGGCCCAACGCCACCGTCCACGCGATCGCCGTCGATCCGTCCGTTGCCCCGACCCAGTTGGAAGCTTCGGGGATCCGATTCGGCTCGGCCACCACCGCGAGGGCGACCTCTCTCTCGCGGATCGTCTGGCAGAGCAGGTCTTGCGCTCGCCTCGATCTCGCGAGGTTGCACTGGAGGAGGCGCTTGAACTTAGTCGTTCAAATCCATAGCCTCCTCCCGGCTATCTACCGCTGCTGCTGCTGCTGCTGCTGTTGCTTCGTCGGCGGTGCTTCCTGTTGGCGGCGGCGGCGGCGGTGGTGGTGTTGGTGTTTTTTCCGCTGCTGCTGCTACCGGCTGCTTCTGCTGCTGCTCTTGCTGCTGCTGCTGCTGCTGCTGCTGTTGCCGGCGGACGCGTCGCTTCTTCTTGACTGCCGGCGGCTTACACGCGTCTCCGCCCATCTTGTGGTTGGCGGGCACCCCGAGCGACTCGCACAGGAGGCACTTGGGTGCGGAGGCGGGACAGCCTTTGGCGCGGTGTCCGGCTCCGCCGCACCTGAAGCACAGGTGCTCTCGGTTCACGGTGGACGTGCAGGTGGCTCGCACGTGACCGTACTGCAGGCATTTGTAGCACTGCAGGGGTTTCTTTGGGATGGCCCTGATCTTTGCCTTCGACCACCCCATAGGCACTCTTCTTGCCTGCGCCAACTTCCAGGCTGCGACCTCCGGGCACTTGATCCAGGCCATTGCGAGGCCGTCTCTGGCGATGCCGATGTCTCCCGTTCGTATATCGGCGGCTCTGCAACCCGCCGCTGCGGCCAATGCTTGCCGCAACTCCTCTTTGGTAACCGAGATATCTAGCCCGGATACTCTCAGCTCCGCGGTCTTCGTCGGGGCTGCGACCTTTGCCGTGGCTGGGCCTAGCACCTCGGACAGACGCGTCGCTAGCCGCTCCGCTTTTTCTCTGTCCTTGTCCCCGGGCACTTCGATTATAATGCCGCCCGTCATACTCTTTTTCATTCCGAGTTTCCCCACGCCGATCTCCGCGAGCGGGATCGTCCTTCGGGCCGTTGCCAGCACGTCGGCGTACGACATGCTGGATCCTTCTTTCAACGTTACGGTCACCGCGGATGTCTGCGGTGACCGGGGGGGCGGCGGCATTGTCCTCGGTGCCGGTATCGGCCCCTTCCTCGTGGCGGTGGCGGCGACGCTCGGTTTTGGCGCGCCTGTACTCCTCGTCGACGGCGGTGGGGCCGCGTTCGCCCCTCTTCTTGATGTTGTCGATACTTCTTTGCCGACCGCGGCGGCGGCGGCCGTTCTTCTCCTGTTCCTCCTCCTTTCGACCACTCGCCATTCGCCATCCGCCTGCTCCCTCGGGGGCGCAGTTGTCGGGGTGGCGCGGCGAGTGGCGGGGGGATCCGCGACGCGTCGGGGTTCCGGGACGGGTCGGGGCTCTGGGACGCACGGTTGTCGTTCCCCGAGACGCTCCTCGATTCTCTTCAGGGAGGCTTCTAGCTGCCGAAACCTCCTTTCCAGGTCATCTTCGGTCGCACCGTCGTTGTTGCGCTCTCGCGGAGGACGGCCGGGCTCGGAAGCCGGGCCGCCGCACTGCGCGCACACGTTGGCGCAAACTGCCATTCTGGACGTCCCTTCGCGAAGGGCTGCGTTCTCTTTCTCGAGCGCGAACAGCCGCGCTTCCATTTCCGCGATCTTCGTCGTCCACAGCTCCTGCATTACCTTGGACGCGTCCCTGAGGATCTTTATATGCGTCCCCTTCATGTTTGACGATGACGACGACACGTATATGATTCGTGCCGCTTGCCTCGTAAACTCGACGTGAGCGTCCGCCGGACTGCAAGTCCTCACGTCGATCGCGAGCTCCTCCGACGCGCTCGCGACCGTCGACACGATTCGCCGCTTCTTGCCTCTCGAAACCGACGAGGCCAGCGACGAGGCGACCGACTCTTCGTCGTCGGATCGCACTCGCATGCGAAACACACCTGCGGTTGGGATCGACGGTGTGTCGGCAATCACCATAGGCGGAGAAAGGAACACGTTCTCCGCGGCCTTCAACGAGCCCCTGGTCACTCTTCTTGGGGCTACTTCCGGGACCTCTGTTGTCCTTTGGTCCGCTCTAGCGTCTTCGCCAGGCGCAGAAACGCATTCGGGGGCCTGGCGTTCCACCCCCGAAAGGCCATGGTCGCAAGATGACGACGCAGGTGGGCCCACTTTACTACCCACGACAGCGCCGGTACTGGGGTATCCCTCCCCTGCACCGTAAACGTGACTTACATTTTCGGAAATATCCATATTTATTTTATTTTAGTTTTGCCTTGGTCGTCAACGAAGCATCGATCCTGGTGCCACTCACTCTTTCGCACCCTGTCCCGGTCAAAGCCGGTGCAGGGTGACGGGGAGCCCCACGGGAAGGTGAGGTGAGTGGTCTTGGCAGACATGGGCCCACCAACTTCTCCGAAATTCTCCGCACCGGATCGGCAAACTGACGGGTGCCAGAGGCACCGATCAGCCGCCACCCGGCTATAGGGGAATATCAGATCCATCGGGGTTTCCCAGGGAGTGGTGCTACCCCCCGGGAACCCATACCCGCCTCGTGCTCCCCAACCTAACCCCAACCTAACCCCAACCTAACCCCAACCTAACCCCAACCTAACCCCAACCTAACCCCAACCTAACCCCAACCTAACCCCAACCTAACCCCAACCTAACCTAACCCCAACCTAACCCCAACCTTTTTTTTTTTTTTTTTTTTTTTTCGTGGAGAAATCCTCATGGACACTCGCTGTTGCACGCAACAGCAGAGTAGTGTCGGACTCTTACCGACTAAAACTCCACGGTGGCCGGCTTAACGTTTGCGAGGGGTACCCGGGGTCTTATTTTCGAATTACTACCAGGGCACTCCTCTCACGTCTTCTCCCCATGGTGGTGGATAGGGGAGGCGTCACTTGTTGTTTGGTCGCTAGGGGGGACCACTCCCCCTAGCGCCTCGATCTTGGTCCGACGCTCTTGGGGTGGCGGCGGCGGCGGCAGCGCCGCGGACCCTGCGGCGCGCGGTGTCTCTTCTGCGTCGCGACGACGACGACGATCTGGCCGGATCGCGAGCTCTCTCTCTCTCTCGCTCCGCCCGCTCCTTCGCGAGCATCACTCGCTCGCAGAAAGTGCGAACTGCGTTGTACTCTTGGGGGCCCTTCATCGTGGCTTCCACGACGGCCTCGGGGCTTAATCGGTCCCCGATCTCGATGCGTAGGACGCGCCGTGCTTCCGCCCACGCTGGACACGACTCCAGAGTGTGCTGCGCCGTGTCCTCCTCTTCCTCGCAGTGGTGACAGATGGACGTCACCTCCCGCCCGATCTTCAGCAGGTACTCGCCGAACACTCCGTGGCCGGTGAGCACCTGCGTCATGCGAAAGGTCAGCGGGACCCCTTCTCGATCTCTCCAGTCTTCCCAGTTGGGAAGCACGGCACGAACGGCGCGGTGTGGTCGCGCGGCGTCCTCCTCGATCAGCTGGGAGCGCCATCGATCCCAGATTTCCAGTCTGGCCTCCTGCCGGATGCTCAGGGCCGTCCTGTCGTCGTCGTTGTTGTTGTCGGACGGCGGCGGCGGCGGCGTCGTCGGCGAAGCCCTCAGGCGTTGGTACACCCGTTGTAACTCCAGGGCTCGCAGTTCGAACGGTGGGGATGCGGCCAGCACCGTCGCGGTCGCGTGCGATACTGTCCGGTATGCCCTCGCTGTACGGATGGCGGTCGTCCTGTGCAATCGCCTCACCAGGATCAGGCTGCGGCGACTACGCGCCAGGTCTTCGGCCCACACGGGAGCCCCGTAGAGGACTCGGGAACGGATCACTCCCTCGTAGAGTCGGCGAACCGCCAGTCCCGCTCCGCCGATGTTCGGGAGCAGGCCGCACAGCGCGTTCGCGGCGGCTGTCACCTTCGGCACCAGCTGCTCGAAATGCGGCTCGAAGGTCCACTGGCTGTCTATGGTGAGACCGAGGTATTTCATCCGCTCTCTCACCGGCACCTCTTCCCCGTCGATGGTCACGGTCAGTCCGGCCGGAGGGGGTCCTCTGCGGCGACGGTCGAAGAACCCCAAGGCCTCCGACTTGGCCGGCGATACGCTCAAGCCGAGCCCCCGGATCGCGCGCACCGCGCACGCCACGGCGTTCTGCGCGAGGTTGGCGGTCTCGTGCCAGAACCGTCCCCCGGCCAGCACCAAGGTGTCGTCGGCGTAGCACACTGTGCCCGTGCAACGGGGCATGGCGCATCGGAGGACCGCGTCGTAGGCCGTGATCCACAGGATGGGTCCCAGCACCGAGCCCTGCGGGACTCCGCGCTCCACGCGTCTTCTTACTTCGCCGCCGTTTTTGCCGGCGTACGCTATCCAGCGGTCGCTCAGGTACGACCGGATGACCCCGACGAGATACGCCGGCACGTCGAAGCGTCGCAGGGCCTCCACGATCTTGGCCCACGGGATGGTGTTGAAGGCGTTCGTCACGTCCAGCGAGACCGCCAGCGCCACGCCTCTGCGCGATACCATGTCTTCCGCCATGGTTCGTACTCGAGTCACCGCGTCCACCGTCGAGCGACCCCGACGGAATCCGTACTGGCTGTCGTGCCAGCCGGGCACCCTCTCGGCGAAGTGCGCCTCCAGACGGGCGGCGATCACCCTCTCCAGTAGTTTGCCCGCCTCGTCCAGCAGGCATATCGGTCTGTAGGCGGACGGCGAGTTCGGCGGACGACCTTCTTTCCGCAGCAGGACGAGTCTCGCGGTACGCCACGCACGGGGGTAGACGCCCTCCTTCAGGCACCTGGTGAACAAGTGTCGCAGGCGCGGAGCCATGACGTCGATGGTCTCCGCCCACGCTCGGCCCGGTATTCCGTCCGGACCCGGAGCTACGTCGCGGGACGCCATCCTCTTCGTTGCATCGAGGAGCTCCGCGTCGGTGACCCCCAGCTCCTCGCTCCACTCCGGGCTGCGGGGGGAGGAGGAGGAGGATGACGATGGTGGTGATGGTGGTGGTGGTGGTGGCACCGATCGCCTCGCGTCGTTCTCCTGTCGCGGGAACAGAGTCCCGACGACTTCTTCGAGCAACTCCGGATCCATGGTCGCGGTCAGCGGGGGGGCCGAAGGTCGCAGTTTTTGCGTCACGACCTTGTAGGGCCGTCCCCACGGGTCGGATTCGACCGCCTCCACGAGCTCCGTCCAGCACCGAGCTTTCGCCGTCTTGATCGCACGCTGGAGGGTGCGTCTCGCTTCCCTGTAGGCCTCGTAGCGGCGAGAGATCTCCTCTTCGTCGCGCGTCAGCCTGCGACGGCGGGCCCTCAGAAATCCTCTTCGTGCCCGGATGCAGTTGGCTCGCATCTCGGCGATCTCCGGCGTCCACCAGTACACGCCGCGGCGGCAACCGCGCGGTGGAACGGAGCGCGGCATCGAGGCGTCGCACGCCGCGCTCATGTATCTTCGGAGGCTTTCCGCCTCCTCGTCCACGCTTCCCAACCCGGTTGTTCGTCGGGCGTCCCAGCTCCAGGCGGCGACTATGGCCCCCGCCCGTAGCATCTCTTTGTCCCGTTCCTTCAGTCGCCATCTCGGCGGCGGTGGCGGCTGGCGGGAGCGGCTGTTCGCGCCTCTTCTTTGTCCGGCGTCGTCCTTGTCCTCCTTCTCCTCGAGGGCAAGCTCCATAAAGATGTAGAGGTGGTCGGACAGGGTCTCTACGCCCTCGGCCACTCTCCAGTCTCGGATCTTCGGGTACAACCCCGGCGTGGACCACGTGATGTCGACCACGGAGGATCCTCTCCACGCCACGCAGGTGCTCGCCGAGCCCCTGTTCGCGAGTAGGAGCCCCATACTCGCGGCCCAGTCGGACAGCCGTCTACCGCGGGTGTTCGTCCCGGCGTTTCCCCATTGGGTCGAGTGCGCGTTAAAGTCCCCGAGCACGAGAACCCGCCGGGGATGGCATCCTCGCACGCACTCGCCGACGCGGTCCAGGAAGTCCTCGAACGCGTCCAGTCCGATGTTGGGTGATACGTAGACACCCACCACCGCTATTCCGCACCATTCCACGGCGACGTAGCCGTTGCCGCGGTCGAGCGGGACGCCGGGGGGGCCCAACGCCACCGTCCACGCGATCGCCGTCGATCCGTCCGTTGCCCCGACCCAGTTGGAAGCTTCGGGGATCCGATTCGGCTCGGCCACCACCGCGAGGGCGACCTCTCTCTCGCGGATCGTCTGGCAGAGCAGGTCTTGCGCTCGCCTCGATCTCGCTAGGTTGCACTGGAGGAGGCGCTTGAACTTAGTCGTTCAAATCCATAGCCTCCTCCCGGCTATCTACCGCTGCTGTTGCTGCTGCTGTTGCTTCGTCGGCGGTGCTTCCTGTTGGCGGCGGCGGCGGCGGTGGTGGTGTTGGTGTTTTTTCCGCTGCTGCTGCTACCGGCTGCTTCTGCTGCTGCTCTTGCTGCTGCTGCTGCTGCTGCTGCTGCTGCTGTTGCCGGCGGACGCGTCGCTTCTTCTTGACTGCCGGCGGCTTACACGCGTCTCCGCCCATCTTGTGGTTGGCGGGCACCCCGAGCGACTCGCACAGGAGGCACTTGGGTGCGGAGGCGGGACAGCCTTTGGCGCGGTGTCCGGTTCCGCCGCACCTGAAGCACAGGTGCTCTCGGTTCACGGTGGACGTGCAGGTGGCTCGCACGTGACCGTACTGCAGGCATTTGTAGCACTGCAGGGGTTTCTTTGGGATGGCCCTGATCTTTGCCTTCGACCACCCCATAGGCACTCTTCTTGCCTGCGCCAACTTCCAGGCTGCGACCTCCGGGCACTTGATCCAGGCCATTGCGAGGCCGTCTCTGGCGATGCCGATGTCTCCCGTTCGTATATCGGCGGCTCTGCAACCCGCCGCTGCGGCCAATGCTTGCCGCAACTCCTCTTTGGTAACCGAGATATCTAGCCCGGATACTCTCAGCTCCGCGGTCTTCGTCGGGGCTGCGACCTTTGCCGTGGCCGGGCCTAGCACCTCGGACAGACGCGTCGCTAGCCGCTCCGCTTTTTCTCTGTCCTTGTCCCCGGGCACTTCGATTATAATGCCGCCCGTCATACTCTTTTTCATTCCGAGTTTCCCCACGCCGATCTCCGCGAGCGGGATCGTCCTTCGGGCCGTTGCCAGCACGTCGGCGTACGACATGCTGGATCCTTCTTTCAACGTTACGGTCACCGCGGATGTCTGCGGTGACCGGGGGGGCGGCGGCATTGTCCTCGGTGCCGGTATCGGCCCCTTCCTCGTGGCGGTGGCGGCGACGCTCGGTTTTGGCGCGCCTGTACTCCTCGTCGACGGCGGTGGGGCCGCGTTCGCCCCTCTTCTTGTTGTTGTCGATGCATCTTCGCCGACCGCGGCGGCGGCGGCCGTTCTTCTCCTGTTCCTCCTCCTTTCGACCACTCGCCATTCACCACCCGCCTGCTCCCTCGGGGTCGCAGTTGTCGGGGTGGCGCGGCGAGTGGCGGGGGGATCCGCGACGCGTCGGGGTTCCGGGACGGGTCGGGGCTCTGGGACGCGCGGTTGTCGTTCCCCTAGACGCTCCTCGATTCTCTTCAGGGAGGCTTCGAGCTGCCGAAACCTCCTTTCCAGGTCATCTTCGGTCGCACCGTCGTTGTTGCGCTCTCGCGGAGGACGGCCGGGCTCGGAAGCCGGGCCGCCGCACTGCGCGCACACGTTGGCGCAAACTGCCATTCTGGACGTCCCTTCGCGAAGGGCTGCGTTCTCTTTCTCGAGCGCGAACAGCCGCGCTTCCATTTCCGCGATCTTCGTCGTCCACAGCTCCTGCATTACCTTGGACGCGTCCCTGAGGATCTTTATATGCGTCCCCTTCATGTTTGACGATGACGACGACACGTATATGATTCGTGCCGCTTGCCTCGTAAACTCGACGTGAGCGTCCGCCGGACTGCAAGTCCTCACGTCGATCGCGAGCTCCTCCGACGCGCTCGCGACCGTCGACACGATTCGCCGCTTCTTGCCTCTCGAAACCGACGAGGCCAGCGACGAGGCGACCGACTCTTCGTCGTCGGATCGCACTCGCATGCGAAACACACCTGCGGTTGGGATCGACGGTGTGTCGGCAATCACCATAGGCGGAGAAAGGAACACGTTCTCCGCGGCCTTCAACGAGCCCCTCGTCACTCTTCTTGGGGCTACTTCCGGGACCTCTGTTGTCCTTTGGTCCGCTCTAGCGTCTTCGCCAGGCGCAGAAACGCATTCGGGGGCCTGGCGTTCCACCCCCGAAAGGCCATGGTCGCAAGATGACGACGCAGGTGGGCCCACTTTACTACCCACGACAGCGCCGGTACTGGGGTATCCCTCCCCTGCACCGTAAACGTTACTTACATTTTCGGAAATATCCATATTTATTTTATTTTAGTTTTGCCTTGGTCGTCAACGAAGCATCGATCCTGGTGCCACTCACTCTTTCGCACCCTGTCCCGGTCAAAGCCGGTGCAGGGTGACGGGGAGCCCCACGGGAAGGTGAGGTGAGTGGTCTTGGCAGACATGGGCCCACCAACTTCTCCGAAATTCTCCGCACCGGATCGGCAAACTGACGGGTGCCAGAGGCACCGATCAGCCGCCACCCGGCTATAGGGGAATATCAGATCCATCGGGGTTTCCCAGGGAGTGGTGCTACCCCCTGGGAACCCATACCCGCCTCGTGCTCCCCAACCTAACCCCAACCTAACCCCAACCTAACCCCAACCTAACCCCAACCTTTTTTTTTTTTTTTTTTTTTTTTTTTTTTTTCGTGGAGAAATCCTCATGGACACTCGCTGTTGCACGCAACAGCAGAGTAGTGTCGGACTCTTACCGACTAAAACTCCACGGTGGCCGGCTTAACGTTTGCGAGGGGTACCCGGGGTCTTATTTTTCGAATTACTACCAGGGCACTCCTCTCACGTCTTCTCCCCATGGTGGTGGATAGGGGAGGCGTCACTTGTTGGTTTGGTCGCTAGGGGGGACCACTCCCCCTAGCGCCTCGATCTTGGTCCGACGCTCTTGGGGTGGCGGCGGCGGCGGCAGCGCCGCGAACCCTGCGGCGCGCGGTGTCTCTTCTGCGTCGCGACGACGACGACGACGATCTGGCCGGATCGCGAGCTCTCTCTCTCTCTCGCTCCGCCCGCTCCTTCGCGAGCATCACTCGCTCGCAGAAAGTGCGAACTGCGTTGTACTCTTGGGGGCCCTTCATCGTGGCTTCCACGACGGCCTCGGGGGTTAGTCTGTCCCCGATCTCGATGCGTAGGACGCGCCGTGCTTCCTCCCACGCTGGACACGACTCCAGAGTGTGCTGCGCCGTGTCCTCCTCCTCCTCGCAGTGGTGACAGATGGACGTCACCTCCCGCCCGATCTTCAGCAGGTACTCTCCGAACACTCCGTGGCCGGTGAGCACCTGCGTCATGCGAAAGGTCAGCGGGACCCCTTCTCGATCTCTCCAGTCTTCCCAGTTGGGAAGCACGGCGCGAACGGCGCGGTGTGGTCGCGCGGCGTCCTCCTCGATCAGCTGGGAGCGCCATCGATCCCAGATTTCCAGTCTGGCCTCCTGCCGGATGCTCAGGGCCGTCCTGTCGTCGTCGTTGTTGTTGTCGGACGGCGGCGGCGGCGGCGTCGTCGGCGAAGCCCTCAGGCGTTGGTACACCCGTTGTAACTCCAGGGCTCGCAGTTCGAACGGTGGGGATGCGGCCAGCACCGTCGCGGTCGCGTGCGATACTGTCCGGTATGCCCTCGCTGTACGGATGGCAGTCGTCCTGTGCAACCGCCTCATCAGGATCAGGCTACGGCGACTACGCGCCAGGTCTTCGGCCCACACGGGAGCCCCGTAGAGGACTCGGGAACGGATCACTCCCTCGTAGAGTCGGCGAACCGCCAGTCCCGCTCCGCCGATGTTCGGGAGCAGGCCGCACAGCGCGTTCGCGGCGGCTGTCACCTTCGGCACCAGCTGCTCGAAATGCGGCTCGAAGGTCCACTGGCTGTCTATGGTGAGACCGAGGTATTTCATCCGCTCTCTCACCGGCACCTCTTCCCCGTCGATGGTCACGGTCAGTCCGGCCGGAGGGGGTCCTCTGCGGCGACGGTCGAAGAACCCCAAGGCCTCCGACTTGGCCGGCGATACGCTCAAGCCGAGCCCCCGGATCGCGCGCACCGCGCACGCCACGGCGTTCTGCGCGAGGTTGGCGGTCTCGTGCCAGAACCGTCCCCCGGCCAGCACCAAGGTGTCGTCGGCGTAGCACACTGTGCCCGTGCAACGGGGCATGGCGCATCGGAGGACCGCGTCGTAGGCCGTGATCCACAGGATGGGTCCCAGCACCGAGCCCTGCGGGACTCCGCGCTCCACGCGTCTTCTTACTTCGCCGCCGTTTTTGCCGGCGTACGCTATCCAGCGGTCGCTCAGGTACGACCGGATGACCCCGACGAGATACGCCGGCACGTCGAAGCGTCGCAGGGCCTCCACGATCTTGGCCCACGGGATGGTGTTGAAGGCGTTCGTCACGTCCAGCGAGACCGCCAGCGCCACGCCTCTGCGCGATACCATGTCTTCCGCCATGGTTCGTACTCGAGTCACCGCGTCCACCGTCGAGCGACCCCGACGGAATCCGTACTGGCTGTCGTGCCAGCCGGGCACCCTCTCGGCGAAGTGCGCCTCCAGACGGGCGGCGATCACCCTCTCCAGTAGTTTGCCCGCCTCGTCCAGCAGGCATATCGGTCTGTAGGCGGACGGCGAGTTCGGCGGACGACCTTCTTTCCGCAGCAGGACGAGTCTCGCGGTACGCCACGCACGGGGGTAGACGCCCTCCTTCAGGCACCTGGTGAACAAGTGTCGCAGGCGCGGAGCCATGATGTCGATGGTCTCCGCCCACGCTCGGCCCGGTATTCCGTCCGGACCCGGAGCTACGTCGCGGGACGCCATCCTCTTCGTTGCATCGAGGAGCTCCGCGTCGGTGACCCCCAGCTCCTCGCTCCACTCCGGGCTGCGGGGGGAGGAGGAGGAGGATGACGATGGTGGTGATGGTGGTGGTGGTGGTGGCACCGATCGCCTCGCGTCGTTCTCCTGTCGCGGGAACAGAGTCCCGACGACTTCTTCGAGCAACTCCGGGTCCATGGTCGCGGTCAGCGGGGGGGCCGAAGGTCGCAGTTTTTGCGTCACGACCTTGTAGGGGCGTCCCCACGGGTCGGATTCGACCGTCTCCACGAGCTCCGTCCAGCACCGAGCTTTCGCCGTCTTGATCGCACGCTGGAGGGTGCGTCTCGCTTCCCTGTAGGCCTCGTAGCGGCGAGAGATCTCCTCTTCGTCGCGCGTCAGCCTGCGACGGCGGGCCCTCAGAAATCCTCTTCGTGCCCGGATGCAGTTGGCTCGCATCTCGGCGATCTCCGGCGTCCACCAGTACACTCCGCGGCGGCAACCGCGCGGTGGAACGGAGCGCGGCATCGAGGCGTCGCACGCCGCGCTCATGTATCTTCGGAGGCTTTCCGCCTCCTCGTCCACGCTTCCCAACTCGGTGATCCGTCGGGCGTCCCAGCTCCAGGCGGCGACTATGGCCCCCGCCCGTAGCATCTCTTTGTCGCGTTCCTTCAGTCGCCATCTCGGCGGCGGTGGCGGCTGGCGGGAGCGGCTGTTCGCGCCTCTTCTTTGTCCGGCGTCGTCCTTGTCCTCCTTCTCCTCGAGGGCAAGCTCCATAAAGATGTAGAGGTGGTCGGACAGGGTCTCTACGCCCTCGGCCACTCTCCAGTCTCGGATCTTCGGGTACAATCCCGGCGTGGACCACGTGATGTCGACCACGGAGGATCCCCTCCACGCCACGCAGGTGCTCGCCGAGCCCCTGTTCGCGAGTAGGAGCCCCATACTCGCGGCCCAGTCGGACAGCCGTCTACCGCGGGTGTTCGTCCTGGCGTTTCCCCATTGGGTCGAGTGCGCGTTAAAGTCCCCGAGCACGAGAACCCGCCGGGGGTGGCATCTTCTCACGCACTCGCCGACGCGGTCCAGGAAGTCCTCGAACGCGTCCAATCCGATGTTGGGTGATACGTAGACACCCACCACCGCTATTCCGCACCATTCCACGGCGACGTAGCCGTTGCCGCGGTCGAGCGGGACGCCGGGGGGGCCCAACGCCACCGTCCACGCGATCGCCGTCGATCCGTCCGTTGCCCCGACCCAGTTGGAAGCTTCGGGGATCCGATTCGGCTCGGCCACCACCGCGAGGGCGACCTCTCTCTCGCGGATCGTCTGGCAGAGCAGGTCTTGCGCTCGCCTCGATCTCGCTAGGTTGCACTGGAGGAGGCGCTTGAACTTAGTCGTTCAAATCCATAGCCTCCTCCCGGCTATCTACCGCTGCTGTTGCTGCTGCTGTTGCTTCGTCGGCGGTGCTTCCTGTTGGCGGCGGCGGCGGCGGTGGTGGTGTTGGTGTTTTTTCCGCTGCTGCTGCTACCGGCTGCTTCTGCTGCTGCTCTTGCTGCTGCTGCTGCTGCTGCTGCTGCTGCTGTTGCCGGCGGACGCGTCGCTTCTTCTTGACTGCCGGCGGCTTACACGCGTCTCCGCCCATCTTGTGGTTGGCGGGCACCCCGAGCGACTCGCACAGGAGGCACTTGGGTGCGGAGGCGGGACAGCCTTTGGCGCGGTGTCCGGCTCCGCCGCACCTGAAGCACAGGTGCTCTCGGTTCACGGTGGACGTGCAGGTGGCTCGCACGTGACCGTACTGCAGGCATTTGTAGCACTGCAGGGGTTTCTTTGGGATGGCCCTGATCTTTGCCTTCGACCACCCCATAGGCACTCTTCTTGCCTGCGCCAACTTCCAGGCTGCGACCTCCGGGCACTTGATCCAGGCCATTGCGAGGCCGTCTCTGGCGATGCCGATGTCTCCCGTTCGTATATCGGCGGCTCTGCAACCCGCCGCTGCGGCCAATGCTTGCCGCAACTCCTCTTTGGTAACCGAGATATCTAGCCCGGATACTCTCAGCTCCGCGGTCTTCGTCGGGGCTGCGACCTTTGCCGTGGCCGGGCCTAGCACCTCGGACAGACGCGTCGCTAGCCGCTCCGCTTTTTCTCTGTCCTTGTCCCCGGGCACTTCGATTATAATGCCGCCCGTCATACTCTTTTTCATTCCGAGTTTCCCCACGCCGATCTCCGCGAGCGGGATCGTCCTTCGGGCCGTTGCCAGCACGTCGGCGTACGACATGCTGGATCCTTCTTTCAACGTTACGGTCACCGCGGATGTCTGCGGTGACCGGGGGGGCGGCGGCATTGTCCTCGGTGCCGGTATCGGCCCCTTCCTCGTGGCGGTGGCGGCGACGCTCGGTTTTGGCGCGCCTGTACTCCTCGTCGACGGCGGTGGGGCCGCGTTCGCCCCTCTTCTTGATGTTGTCGATACTTCTTTGCCGACCGCGGCGGCGGCGGCCGTTCTTCTCCTGTTCCTCCTCCTTTCGACCACTCGCCATTCGCCATCCGCCTGCTCCCTCGGGGGCGCAGTTGTCGGGGTGGCGCGGCGAGTGGCGGGGGGATCCGCGACGCGTCGGGGTTCCGGGACGGGTCGGGGCTCTGGGACGCACGGTTGTCGTTCCCCGAGACGCTCCTCGATTCTCTTCAGGGAGGCTTCTAGCTGCCGAAACCTCCTTTCCAGGTCATCTTCGGTCGCACCGTCGTTGTTGCGCTCTCGCGGAGGACGGCCGGGCTCGGAAGCCGGGCCGCCGCACTGCGCGCACACGTTGGCGCAAACTGCCATTCTGGACGTCCCTTCGCGAAGGGCTGCGTTCTCTTTCTCGAGCGCGAACAGCCGCGCTTCCATTTCCGCGATCTTCGTCGTCCACAGCTCCTGCATTACCTTGGACGCGTCCCTGAGGATCTTTATATGCGTCCCCTTCATGTTTGACGATGACGACGACACGTATATGATTCGTGCCGCTTGCCTCGTAAACTCGACGTGAGCGTCCGCCGGACTGCAAGTCCTCACGTCGATCGCGAGCTCCTCCGACGCGCTCGCGACCGTCGACACGATTCGCCGCTTCTTGCCTCTCGAAACCGACGAGGCCAGCGACGAGGCGACCGACTCTTCGTCGTCGGATCGCACTCGCATGCGAAACACACCTGCGGTTGGGATCGACGGTGTGTCGGCAATCACCATAGGCGGAGAAAGGAACACGTTCTCCGCGGCCTTCAACGAGCCCCTGGTCACTCTTCTTGGGGCTACTTCCGGGACCTCTGTTGTCCTTTGGTCCGCTCTAGCGTCTTCGCCAGGCGCAGAAACGCATTCGGGGGCCTGGCGTTCCACCCCCGAAAGGCCATGGTCGCAAGATGACGACGCAGGTGGGCCCACTTTACTACCCACGACAGCGCCGGTACTGGGGTATCCCTCCCCTGCACCGTAAACGTGACTTACATTTTCGGAAATATCCATATTTATTTTATTTTAGTTTTGCCTTGGTCGTCAACGAAGCATCGATCCTGGTGCCACTCACTCTTTCGCACCCTGTCCCGGTCAAAGCCGGTGCAGGGTGACGGGGAGCCCCACGGGAAGGTGAGGTGAGTGGTCTTGGCAGACATGGGCCCACCAACTTCTCCGAAATTCTCCGCACCGGATCGGCAAACTGACGGGTGCCAGAGGCACCGATCAGCCGCCACCCGGCTATAGGGGAATATCAGATCCATCGGGGTTTCCCAGGGAGTGGTGCTACCCCCTGGGAACCCATACCCGCCTCGTGCTCCCCAACCTAACCCCAACCTAACCCCAACCTAACCCCAACCTTTTTTTTTTTTTTTTTTCGTGGAGAAATCCTCATGGACACTCGCTGTTGCACGCAACAGCAGAGTAGTGTCGGACTCTTACCGACTAAAACTCCACGGTGGCCGGCTTAACGTTTGCGAGGGGTACCCGGGGTCTTATTTTCGAATTACTACCAGGGCACTCCTCTCACGTCTTCTCCCCATGGTGGTGGATAGGGGAGGCGTCACTTGGTTTGGTCGCTAGGGGGGACCACTCCCCCTAGCGCCTCGATCTTGGTCCGACGCTCTTGGGGTGGCGGCGGCGGCGGCAGCGCCGCGAACCCTGCGGCGCGCGGTGTCTCTTCTGCGTCGCGACGACGACGACGACGATCTGGCCGGATCGCGAGCTCTCTCTCTCTCTCGCTCCGCCCGCTCCTTCGCGAGCATCACTCGCTCGCAGAAAGTGCGAACTGCGTTGTACTCTTGGGGGCCCTTCATCGTGGCTTCCACGACGGCCTCGGGGGTTAGTCTGTCCCCGATCTCGATGCGTAGGACGCGCCGCGCTTCCTCCCACGCTGGACACGACTCCAGAGTGTGCTGCGCCGTGTCCTCCTCTTCCTCGCAGTGGTGACAGATGGACGTCACCTCCCGCCCGATCTTCAGCAGGTACTCGCCGAACACTCCGTGGCCGGTGAGCACCTGCGTCATGCGAAAGGTCAGCGGGACCCCTTCTCGATCTCTCCAGTCTTCCCAGTTGGGAAGCACGGCACGAACGGCGCGGTGTGGTCGCGCGGCGTCCTCCTCGATCAGCTGGGAGCGCCATCGATCCCAGATTTCCAGTCTGGCCTCCTGCCGGATGCTCAGGGCCGTCCTGTCGTCGTCGTTGTTGTTGTCGGACGGCGGCGGCGGCGGCGTCGTCGTCGGCGAAGCCCTCAGGCGTTGGTACACCCGTCGTAACTCCAGGGCTCGCAGTTCGAACGGTGGGGATGCGGCCAGCACCGTCGCGGTCGCGTGCGATACTGTCCGGTATGCCCTCGCTGTACGGATGGCGGTCGTCCTGTGCAATCGCCTCACCAGGATCAGGCTGCGGCGACTACGCGCCAGGTCTTCGGCCCACACGGGAGCCCCGTAGAGGACTCGGGAACGGATCACTCCCTCGTAGAGTCGGCGAACCGCCAGTCCCGCTCCGCCGATGTTCGGGAGCAGGCCGCACAGCGCGTTCGCGGCGGCTGTCACCTTCGGCACCAGCTGCTCGAAATGCGGCTCGAAGGTCCACTGGCTGTCTATGGTGAGACCGAGGTATTTCATCCGCTCTCTCACCGGCACCTCTTCCCCGTCGATGGTCACGGTCAGTCCGGCCGGAGGGGGTCCTCTGCGGCGACTGTCGAAGAACCCCAGGGCCTCCGACTTCGCCGGCGATACGCTCAAGCCGAGCCCCCGGATCGCGCGCACCGCGCACGCCACAGCGTTCTGCGCGAGGTTGGCGGTCTCGTGCCAGAACCGTCCCCCGGCCAGCACCAAGGTGTCGTCGGCGTAGCACACCGTGCCCGTGCAACGGGGCATGGCGCATCGGAGGACCGCGTCGTAGGCCGTGATCCACAGGATGGGTCCCAGCACCGAGCCCTGCGGGACTCCGCGCTCCACGCGTCTTCTTACTTCGCCGCCGTTTTTGCCGGCGTACGCTATCCAGCGGTCGCTCAGGTACGACCGGATGACCCCGACGAGATACGCCGGCACGTCGAAGCGTCGCAGGGCCTCCACGATCCTGGCCCACGGGATGGTGTTGAAGGCGTTCGTCACGTCAAGCGAGACCGCCAGCGCCACGCCTCTGCGCGATACCATGTCTTCCGCCATGGTTCGTACTCGAGTCACGGCGTCCACCGTCGAGCGTCCCCGACGGAATCCGTACTGGCTGTCGTGCCAGCCGGGCACCCTCTCGGCGAAGTGCGCCTCCAGACGGGCGGCGATCACCCTCTCCAGTAGCTTGCCCACCTCGTCCAGCAGGCATATCGGTCTGTAGGCGGACGGCGAGTTCGGCGGACGACCCTCTTTCCGCAGCAGGACGAGTCTCGCGGTACGCCACGCACGGGGGTAGACGCCCTCCTTCAGGCACCTGGTGAACAAGTGTCGCAGGCGCGGAGCCATGATGTCGATGGTCTCCGCCCACGCTCGGCCCGGTATTCCGTCCGGACCCGGAGCTACGTCGCGGGACGCCATCCTCTTCGTAGCCTCGAGGAGCTCCGCGTCGGTGACCCCCAGCTCCTCGCTCCACTCCGGGCTGCGGGGGGAGGAGGAGGAGGGTGATGATGGTGGTGATGGTGGTGGTGGTGGCACCGATCGCCTCGCGTCGTTCTCCTGTCGCGGGAACAGAGTCCCGACGACTTCTTCGAGCAACTCCGGATCCATGGTCGCGGTCAGCGGGGGGGCCGAAGGTCGCAGTTTTTGCGTCACGACCTTGTAGGGCCGTCCCCACGGGTCGGATTCGACCGCCTCCACGAGCTCCGTCCAGCACCGAGCTTTCGCCGTCTTGATCGCACGCTGGAGGGTGCGTCTCGCTTCCCTGTAGGCCTCGTAGCGGCGAGAGATCTCCTCTTCGTCGCGCGTCAGCCTGCGACGGCGGGCCCTCAGAAATCCTCTTCGTGCCCGGATGCAGTTGGCTCGCATCTCGGCGATCTCCGGCGTCCACCAGTACACGCCGCGGCGGCAACCGCGCGGTGGAACGGAGCGCGGCATCGAGGCGTCGCACGCCGCGCTCATGTATCTTCGGAGGCTTTCCGCCTCCTCGTCCACGCTTCCCAACTCGGTTGTTCGTCGGGCGTCCCAGCTCCAGGCGGCGACTATAGCCCCCGCCCGTAGCATCTCTTTGTCCCGTTCCTTCAGTCGCCATCTCGGCGGCGGTGGCGGCTGGCGGGAGCGGCTGTTCGCGCCTCTTCTTTGTCCGGCGTCGTCCTTGTCCTCCTTCTCCTCGAGGGCAAGCTCCATAAAGATGTAGAGGTGGTCGGACAGGGTCTCTACGCCCTCGGCCACTCTCCAGTCTCGGATCTTCGGGTACAACCCCGGCGTGGACCACGTGATGTCGACCACGGAGGATCCTCTCCACGCCACGCAGGTGCTCGCCGAGCCCCTGTTCGCGAGTAGGAGCCCCATACTCGCGGCCCAGTCGGACAGCCGTCTACCGCGGGTGTTCGTCCCGGCGTTTCCCCATTGGGTCGAGTGCGCGTTAAAGTCCCCGAGCACGAGAACCCGCCGGGGATGGCATCCTCGCACGCACTCGCCGACGCGGTCCAGGAAGTCCTCGAACGCGTCCAGTCCGATGTTGGGTGATACGTAGACACCCACCACCGCTATTCCGCACCATTCCACGGCGACGTAGCCGTTGCCGCGGTCGAGCGGGACGCCGGGGGGGCCCAACGCCACCGTCCACGCGATCGCCGTCGATCCGTCCGTTGCCCCGACCCAGTTGGAAGCTTCGGGGATCCGATTCGGCTCGGCCACCACCGCGAGGGCGACCTCTCTCTCGCGGATCGTCTGGCAGAGCAGGTCTTGCGCTCGCCTCGATCTCGCTAGGTTGCACTGGAGGAGGCGCTTGAACTTAGTCGTTCAAATCCATAGCCTCCTCCCGGCTATCTACCGCTGCTGTTGCTGCTGCTGTTGCTTCGTCGGCGGTGCTTCCTGTTGGCGGCGGCGGCGGCGGTGGTGGTGTTGGTGTTTTTTCCGCTGCTGCTGCTACCGGCTGCTTCTGCTGCTGCTCTTGCTGCTGCTGCTGCTGCTGCTGCTGCTGCTGTTGCCGGCGGACGCGTCGCTTCTTCTTGACTGCCGGCGGCTTACACGCGTCTCCGCCCATCTTGTGGTTGGCGGGCACCCCGAGCGACTCGCACAGGAGGCACTTGGGTGCGGAGGCGGGACAGCCTTTGGCGCGGTGTCCGGCTCCGCCGCACCTGAAGCACAGGTGCTCTCGGTTCACGGTGGACGTGCAGGTGGCTCGCACGTGACCGTACTGCAGGCATTTGTAGCACTGCAGGGGTTTCTTTGGGATGGCCCTGATCTTTGCCTTCGACCACCCCATAGGCACTCTTCTTGCCTGCGCCAACTTCCAGGCTGCGACCTCCGGGCACTTGATCCAGGCCATTGCGAGGCCGTCTCTGGCGATGCCGATGTCTCCCGTTCGTATATCGGCGGCTCTGCAACCCGCCGCTGCGGCCAATGCTTGCCGCAACTCCTCTTTGGTAACCGAGATATCTAGCCCGGATACTCTCAGCTCCGCGGTCTTCGTCGGGGCTGCGACCTTTGCCGTGGCCGGGCCTAGCACCTCGGACAGACGCGTCGCTAGCCGCTCCGCTTTTTCTCTGTCCTTGTCCCCGGGCACTTCGATTATAATGCCGCCCGTCATACTCTTTTTCATTCCGAGTTTCCCCACGCCGATCTCCGCGAGCGGGATCGTCCTTCGGGCCGTTGCCAGCACGTCGGCGTACGACATGCTGGATCCTTCTTTCAACGTTACGGTCACCGCGGATGTCTGCGGTGACCGGGGGGGCGGCGGCATTGTCCTCGGTGCCGGTATCGGCCCCTTCCTCGTGGCGGTGGCGGCGACGCTCGCTTTTGGCGCGCCTGTACTCCTCGTCGACGGCGGTGGGGCCGCGTTCGCCCCTCTTCTTGATGTTGTCGATACTTCTTTGCCGACCGCGGCGGCGGCGGCCGTTCTTCTCCTGTTCCTCCTCCTTTCGACCACTCGCCATTCGCCATCCGCCTGCTCCCTCGGGGGCGCAGTTGTCGGGGTGGCGCGGCGAGTGGCGGGGGGATCCGCGACGCGTCGGGGTTCCGGGACGGGTCGGGGCTCTGGGACGCACGGTTGTCGTTCCCCGAGACGCTCCTCGATTCTCTTCAGGGAGGCTTCTAGCTGCCGAAACCTCCTTTCCAGGTCATCTTCGGTCGCACCGTCGTTGTTGCGCTCTCGCGGAGGACGGCCGGGCTCGGAAGCCGGGCCGCCGCACTGCGCGCACACGTTGGCGCAAACTGCCATTCTGGACGTCCCTTCGCGAAGGGCTGCGTTCTCTTTCTCGAGCGCGAACAGCCGCGCTTCCATTTCCGCGATCTTCGTCGTCCACAGCTCCTGCATTACCTTGGACGCGTCCCTGAGGATCTTTATATGCGTCCCCTTCATGTTTGACGATGACGACGACACGTATATGATTCGTGCCGCTTGCCTCGTAAACTCGACGTGAGCGTCCGCCGGACTGCAAGTCCTCACGTCGATCGCGAGCTCCTCCGACGCGCTCGCGACCATCGACGCGATTCGCCGCTTCTTGCCTCTCGAAACCGACGAGGCCAGCGACGAGGCGACCGACTCTTCGTCGTCGGATCGCACTCGCATGCGAAACACACCTGCGGTTGGGATCGACGGTGTGTCGGCAATCACCATAGGCGGAGAAAGGAACACGTTCTCCGCGGCCTTCAACGAGCCCCTCGTCACTCTTCTTGGGGCTACTTCCGGGACCTCTGTTGTCCTTTGGTCCGCTCTAGCGTCTTCGCCAGGCGCAGAAACGCATTCGGGGGCCTGGCGTTCCACCCCCGAAAGGCCGTGGTCGCAAGATGACGACGCAGGTGGGCCCACTTTACTACCCACGACAGCGCCGGTACTGGGGTATCCCTCCCCTGCACCGTAAACGTTACTTACATTTTCGGAAATATCCATATTTATTTTATTTTAGTTTTGCCTTGGTCGTCAACGAAGCATCGATCCTGGTGCCACTCACTCTTTCGCACCCTGTCCCGGTCAAAGCCGGTGCAGGGTGACGGGGAGCCCCACGGGAAGGTGAGGTGAGTGGTCTTGGCAGACATGGGCCCACCAACTTCTCCGAAATTCTCCGCACCGGATCGGCAAACTGACGGGTGCCAGAGGCACCGATCAGCCGCCACCCGGCTATAGGGGAATATCAGATCCATCGGGGTTTCCCAGGGAGTGGTGCTACCCCCTGGGAACCCATACCCGCCTCGTGCTCCCCAACCTAACCCCAACCTAACCCCAACCTAACCTAACCCCAACCTAACCCCAACCTAACCCCAACCTTTTTTTTTTTTTTTTTTTTTTTTTTTTTTTTCGTGGAGAAATCCTCATGGACACTCGCTGTTGCACGCAACAGCAGAGTAGTGTCGGACTCTTACCGACTAAAACTCCACGGTGGCCGGCTTAACGTTTGCGAGGGGTACCCGGGGTCTTATTTTCGAATTACTACCAGGGCACTCCTCTCACGTCTTCTCCCCATCGGTGGATAGGGGAGGCATCACTTGTTGGTTTGGTCGCTAGGGGGGACCACGCCCCCTAGCGCCTCGATCTTGGTCCGACGCTCTTGGGGTGGCGGCGGCGGCGGCAGCGCCGCGGACCCTGCGGCGCGCGGTGTCTCTTCTGCGTCGCGACGACGACGACGATCTGGCCGGATCGCGAGCTCTCTCTCTCTCTCGCTCCGCCCGCTCCTTCGCGAGCATCACTCGCTCGCAGAAAGTGCGAACTGCGTTGTACTCTTGGGGGCCCTTCATCGTGGCTTTCACGACGGCCTCGGGGCTTAATCGGTCCCCGATCTCGATGCGTAGGACGCGCCGTGCTTCCGCCCACGCTGGACACGACTCCAGAGTGTGCTGCGCCGTGTCCTCCTCTTCCTCGCAGTGGTGACAGATGGACGTCACCTCCCGCCCGATCTTCAGCAGGTACTCGCCGAACACTCCGTGGCCGGTGAGCACCTGCGTCATGCGAAAGGTCAGCGGGACCCCTTCTCGATCTCTCCAGTCTTCCCAGTTGGGAAGCACGGCGCGAACGGCGCGGTGTGGTCGCGCGGCGTCCTCCTCGATCAGCTGGGAGCGCCATCGATCCCAGATTTCCAGTCTGGCCTCCTGCCGGATGCTCAGGGCCGTCCTGTCGTCGTCGTTGTTGTTGTCGGACGGCGGCGGCGGCGGCGTCGTCGGCGAAGCCCTCAGGCGTTGGTACACCCGTTGTAACTCCAGGGCTCGCAGTTCGAACGGTGGGGATGCGGCCAGCACCGTCGCGGTCGCGTGCGATACTGTCCGGTATGCCCTCGCTGTACGGATGGCGGTCGTCCTGTGCAATCGCCTCACCAGAACCTCCACGGTGGCCGGCTTAACGTTTGCGAGGGGTACCCGGGGTCTTATTTTCGAATTACTACCAGGGCACTCCTCTCACGTCTTCTCCCCATCGGTGGATAGGGGAGGCATCACTTGTTGGTTTGGTCGCTAGGGGGGACCACGCCCCCTAGCGCCTCGATCTTGGTCCGACGCTCTTGGGGTGGCGGCGGCGGCGGCAGCGCCGCGAACCCTGCGGCGCGCGGTGTCTCTTCTGCGTCGCGACGACGACGACGACGATCTGGCCGGATCGCGAGCTCTCTCTCTCTCTCGCTCCGCCCGCTCCTTCGCGAGCATCACTCGCTCGCAGAAAGTGCGAACTGCGTTGTACTCTTGGGGGCCCTTCATCGTGGCTTCCACGACGGCCTCGGGGGTTAGTCTGTCCCCGATCTCGATGCGTAGGACGCGCCGTGCTTCCTCCCACGCTGGACACGACTCCAGAGTGTGCTGCGCCGTGTCCTCCTCTTCCTCGCAGTGGTGACAGATGGACGTCACCTCCCGCCCGATCTTCAGCAGGTACTCGCCGAACACTCCGTGGCCGGTGAGCACCTGCGTCATGCGAAAGGTCAGCGGGACCCCTTCTCGATCTCTCCAGTCTTCCCAGTTGGGAAGCACGGCGCGAACGGCGCGGTGTGGTCGCGCGGCGTCCTCCTCGATCAGCTGGGAGCGCCATCGATCCCAGATTTCCAGTCTGGCCTCCTGCCGGATGCTCAGGGCCGTCCTGTCGTCGTCGTTGTTGTTGTCGGACGGCGGCGGCGGCGGCGTCGTCGGCGAAGCCCTCAGGCGTTGGTACACCCGTTGTAACTCCAGGGCTCGCAGTTCGAACGGTGGGGATGCGGCCAGCACCGTCGCGGTCGCGTGCGATACTGTCCGGTATGCCCTCGCTGTACGGATGGCGGTCGTCCTGTGCAACCGCCTCACCAGGATCAGGCTGCGGCGACTACGCGCCAGGTCTTCGGCCCACACGGGAGCCCCGTAGAGGACTCGGGAACGGATCACTGCCTCGTAGAGTCGGCGAACCGCCAGTCCCGCTCCGCCGATGTTCGGGAGCAGGCCGCACAGCGCGTTCGCGGCGGCTGTCACCTTCGGCACCAGCTGCTCGAAATGCGGCTCGAAGGTCCACTGGCTGTCTATGGTGAGACCGAGGTATTTCATCCGCTCTCTCACCGGCACCTCTTCCCCGTCGATGGTCACGGTCAGTCCGGCCGGAGGGGGTCCTCTGCGGCGACGGTCGAAGAACCCCAAGGCCTCCGACTTGGCCGGCGATACGCTCAAGCCGAGCCCCCGGATCGCGCGCACCGCGCACGCCACGGCGTTCTGCGCGAGGTTGGCGGTCTCGTGCCAGAACCGTCCCCCGGCCAGCACCAAGGTGTCGTCGGCGTAGCACACTGTGCCCGTGCAACGGGGCATGGCGCATCGGAGGACCGCGTCGTAGGCCGTGATCCACAGGATGGGTCCCAGCACCGAGCCCTGCGGGACTCCGCGCTCCACGCGTCTTCTTACTTCGCCGCCGTTTTTGCCGGCGTACGCTATCCAGCGGTCGCTCAGGTACGACCGGATGACCCCGACGAGATACGCCGGCACGTCGAAGCGTCGCAGGGCCTCCACGATCTTGGCCCACGGGATGGTGTTGAAGGCGTTCGTCACGTCCAGCGAGACCGCCAGCGCCACGCCTCTGCGCGATACCATGTCTTCCGCCATGGTTCGTACTCGAGTCACCGCGTCCACCGTCGAGCGACCCCGACGGAATCCGTACTGGCTGTCGTGCCAGCCGGGCACCCTCTCGGCGAAGTGCGCCTCCAGACGGGCGGCGATCACCCTCTCCAGTAGTTTGCCCGCCTCGTCCAGCAGGCATATCGGTCTGTAGGCGGACGGCGAGTTCGGCGGACGACCTTCTTTCCGCAGCAGGACGAGTCTCGCGGTACGCCACGCACGGGGGTAGACGCCCTCCTTCAGGCACCTGGTGAACAAGTGTCGCAGGCGCGGAGCCATGATGTCGATGGTCTCCGCCCACGCTCGGCCCGGTATTCCGTCCGGACCCGGAGCTACGTCGCGGGACGCCATCCTCTTCGTTGCATCGAGGAGCTCCGCGTCGGTGACCCCCAGCTCCTCGCTCCACTCCGGGCTGCGGGGGGAGGAGGAGGAGGATGATGATGGTGGTGATGGTGGTGGTGGTGGTGGCACCGATCGCCTCGCGTCGTTCTCCTGTCGCGGGAACAGAGTCCCGACGACTTCTTCGAGCAACTCCGGATCCATGGTCGCGGTCAGCGGGGGGGCCGAAGGTCGCAGTTTTTGCGTCACGACCTTGTAGGGCCGTCCCCACGGGTCGGATTCGACCGCCTCCACGAGCTCCGTCCAGCACCGAGCTTTCGCCGTCTTGATCGCACGCTGGAGGGTGCGTCTCGCTTCCCTGTAGGCCTCGTAGCGGCGAGAGATCTCCTCTTCGTCGCGCGTCAGCCTGCGACGGCGGGCCCTCAGAAATCCTCTTCGTGCCCGGATGCAGTTGGCTCGCATCTCGGCGATCTCCGGCGTCCACCAGTACACGCCGCGGCGGCAACCGCGCGGTGGAACGGAGCGCGGCATCGAGGCGTCGCACGCCGCGCTCATGTATCTTCGGAGGCTTTCCGCCTCCTCGTCCACGCTTCCCAACTCGGTTGTTCGTCGGGCGTCCCAGCTCCAGGCGGCGACTATGGCCCCCGCCCGTAGCATCTCTTTGTCCCGTTCCTTCAGTCGCCATCTCGGCGGCGGTGGCGGCTGGCGGGAGCGGCTGTTCGCGCCTCTTCTTTGTCCGGCGTCGTCCTTGTCCTCCTTCTCCTCGAGGGCAAGCTCTATAAAGATGTAGAGGTGGTCGGACAGGGTCTCTACGCCCTCGGCCACTCTCCAGTCTCGGATCTTCGGGTACAACCCCGGCGTGGACCACGTGATGTCGACCACGGAGGATCCTCTCCACGCCACGCAGGTGCTCGCCGAGCCCCTGTTCGCGAGTAGGAGCCCCATACTCGCGGCCCAGTCGGACAGCCGTCTACCGCGGGTGTTCGTCCTGGCGTTTCCCCATTGGGTCGAGTGCGCGTTAAAGTCCCCGAGCACGAGAACCCGCCGGGGATGGCATCTTCGCATGCACTCGCCGACGCGGTCCAGGAAGTCCTCGAACGCGTCCAGTCCGATGTTGGGTGATACGTAGACACCCACCACCGCTATTCCGCACCATTCCACGGCGACGTAGCCGTTGCCGCGGTCGAGCGGGACCCCGGGGGGGCCCAACGCCACCGTCCACGCGATCGCCGTCGATCCGTCCGTTGCCCCGACCCAGTTGGAAGCTTCGGGGATCCGATTCGGCTCGGCCACCACCGCGAGGGCGACCTCTCTCTCGCGGATCGTCTGGCAGAGCAGGTCTTGCGCTCGCCTCGATCTCGCGAGGTTGCACTGGAGGAGGCGCTTGAACTTAGTCGTTCAAATCCATAGCCTCCTCCCGGCTATCTACCGCTGCGGCTGCTGCTGCTGCTGTTGCTTCGTCGGCGGTGCTTCCTGTTGGCGGCGGCGGCGGCGGTGGTGGTGTTGGTGTTTTTTCCGCTGCTGCTGCTACCGGCTGCTTCTGCTGCTGCTCTTGCTGCTGCTGCTGCTGTTGCCGGCGGACGCGTCGCTTCTTCTTGACTGCCGGCGGCTTACACGCGTCTCCGCCCATCTTGTGGTTGGCGGGCACCCCGAGCGACTCGCACAGGAGGCACTTGGGTGCGGAGGCGGGACAGCCTTTGGCGCGGTGTCCGGCTCCGCCGCACCTGAAGCACAGGTGCTCTCGGTTCACGGTGGACGTGCAGGTGGCTCGCACGTGACCGTACTGCAGGCATTTGTAGCACTGCAGGGGTTTCTTTGGGATGGCCCTGATCTTTGCCTTCGACCACCCCATAGGCACTCTTCTTGCCTGCGCCAACTTCCAGGCTGCGACCTCCGGGCACTTGATCCAGGCCATTGCGAGGCCGTCTCTGGCGATGCCGATGTCTCCCGTTCGTATATCGGCGGCTCTGCAACCCGCCGCTGCGGCCAATGCTTGCCGCAACTCCTCTTTGGTAACCGAGATATCTAGCCCGGATACTCTCAGCTCCGCGGTCTTCGTCGGGGCTGCGACCTTTGCCGTGGCCGGGCCTAGCACCTCGGACAGACGCGTCGCTAGCCGCTCCGCTTTTTCTCTGTCCTTGTCCCCGGGCACTTCGATTATAATGCCGCCCGTCATACTCTTTTTCATTCCGAGTTTCCCCACGCCGATCTCCGCGAGCGGGATCGTCCTTCGGGCCGTTGCCAGCACGTCGGCGTACGACATGCTGGATCCTTCTTTCAACGTTACGGTCACCGCGGATGTCTGCGGTGACCGGGGGGGCGGCGGCATTGTCCTCGGTGCCGGTATCGGCCCCTTCCTCGTGGCGGTGGCGGCGACGCTCGGTTTTGGCGCGCCTGTACTCCTCGTCGACGGCGGTGGGGCCGCGTTCGCCCCTCTTCTTGATGTTGTCGATACTTCTTTGCCGACCGCGGCGGCGGCGGCCGTTCTTCTCCTGTTCCTCCTCCTTTCGACCACTCGCCATTCGCCATCCGCCTGCTCCCTCGGGGGCGCAGTTGTCGGGGTGGCGCGGCGAGTGGCGGGGGGATCCGCGACGCGTCGGGGTTCCGGGACGGGTCGGGGCTCTGGGACGCACGGTTGTCGTTCCCCGAGACGCTCCTCGATTCTCTTCAGGGAGGCTTCTAGCTGCCGAAACCTCCTTTCCAGGTCATCTTCGGTCGCACCGTCGTTGTTGCGCTCTCGCGGAGGACGGCCGGGCTCGGAAGCCGGGCCGCCGCACTGCGCGCACACGTTGGCGCAAACTGCCATTCTGGACGTCCCTTCGCGAAGGGCTGCGTTCTCTTTCTCGAGCGCGAACAGCCGCGCTTCCATTTCCGCGATCTTCGTCGTCCACAGCTCCTGCATTACCTTGGACGCGTCCCTGAGGATCTTTATATGCGTCCCCTTCATGTTTGACGATGACGACGACACGTATATGATTCGTGCCGCTTGCCTCGTAAACTCGACGTGAGCGTCCGCCGGACTGCAAGTCCTCACGTCGATCGCGAGCTCCTCCGACGCGCTCGCGACCGTCGACACGATTCGCCGCTTCTTGCCTCTCGAAACCGACGAGGCCAGCGACGAGGCGACCGACTCTTCGTCGTCGGATCGCACTCGCATGCGAAACACACCTGCGGTTGGGATCGACGGTGTGTCGGCAATCACCATAGGCGGAGAAAGGAACACGTTCTCCGCGGCCTTCAACGAGCCCCTCGTCACTCTTCTTGGGGCTACTTCCGGGACCTCTGTTGTCCTTTGGTCCGCTCTAGCGTCTTCGCCAGGCGCAGAAACGCATTCGGGGGCCTGGCGTTCCACCCCCGAAAGGCCGTGGTCGCAAGATGACGACGCAGGTGGGCCCACTTTACTACCCACGACAGCGCCGGTACTGGGGTATCCCTCCCCTGCACCGTAAACGTGACTTACATTTTCGGAAATATCCATATTTATTTTATTTTAGTTTTGCCTTGGTCGTCAACGAGGCATCGATCCTGGTGCCACTCACTCTTTCGCACCCTGTCCCGGTCAAAGCCGGTGCAGGGTGACGGGGAGCCCCACGGGAAGGTGAGGTGAGTGGTCTTGGCGGACATGGGCCCACCAACTTCTCCGAAATTCTCCGCACCGGATCGGCAAACTGACGGGTACCAGAGGCACCGATCAGCCGCCACCCGGCTATAGGGGAATATCAGATCCATCGGGGTTTCCCGGGGAGTGGTCCTACCCCCTGGGAACCCATACCCGCCTCGTGCTCCCCGCCTCACCAGAACCTAACCCCAACCTAACCCCAACCTAACCCCAACCTAACCCCAACCTAACCCCAACCTAACCCCAACCTAACCCAACCTAACCCCAACCTTTTTTTTTTTTTTTTTTTCGTGGAGAAATCCTCATGGACACTCGCTGTTGCACGCAACAGCAGAGTAGTGTCGGACTCTTACCGACTAAAACTCCACGGTGGCCGGCTTAACGTTTGCGAGGGGTACCCGGGGTCTTATTTTTGAATTACTACCAGGGCACTCCTCTCACGTCTTCTCCCCATGGTGGTGGATAGGGGAGGCGTCACTTGTTGGTTTGGTCGCTAGGGGGGACCACTCCCCCTAGCGCCTCGATCTTGGTCCGACGCTCTTGGGGTGGCGGCGGCGGCGGCAGCGCCGCGAACCCTGTGGCGCGCGGTGTCTCTTCTGCGTCGCGACGACGACGACGACGATCTGGCCGGATCGCGAGCTCTCTCTCTCTCTCGCTCCGCCCGCTCCTTCGCGAGCATCACTCGCTCGCAGAAAGTGCGAACTGCGTTGTACTCTTGGGGGCCCTTCATCGTGGCTTCCACGACGGCCTCGGGGGTTAGTCTGTCCCCGATCTCGATGCGTAGGACGCGCCGTGCTTCCTCCCACGCTGGACACGACTCCAGAGTGTGCTGCGCCGTGTCCTCCTCTTCCTCGCAGTGGTGACAGATGGACGTCACCTCCCGCCCGATCTTCAGCAGGTACTCGCCGAACACTCCGTGGCCGGTGAGCACCTGCGTCATGCGAAAGGTCAGCGGGACCCCTTCTCGATCTCTCCAGTCTTCCCAGTTGGGAAGCACGGCGCGAACGGCGCGGTGTGGTCGCGCGGCGTCCTCCTCGATCAGCTGGGAGCGCCATCGATCCCAGATTTCCAGTCTGGCCTCCTGCCGGATGCTCAGGGCCGTCCTGTCGTCGTCGTTGTTGTTGTCGGACGGCGGCGGCGGCGGCGTCGTCGTCGGCGAAGCCCTCAGGCGTTGGTACACCCGTTGTAACTCCAGGGCTCGCAGTTCGAACGGTGGGGATGCGGCCAGCACCGTCGCGGTCGCGTGCGATACTGTCCGGTATGCCCTCGCTGTACGGATGGCGGTCGTCCTGTGCAATCGCCTCACCAGGATCAGGCTGCGGCGACTACGCGCCAGGTCTTCGGCCCACACGGGAGCCCCGTAGAGGACTCGGGAACGGATCACTCCCTCGTAGAGTCGGCGAACCGCCAGTCCCGCTCCGCCGATGTTCGGGAGCAGGCCGCACAGCGCGTTCGCGGCGGCTGTCACCTTCGGCACCAGCTGCTCGAAATGCGGCTCGAAGGTCCACTGGCTGTCTATGGTGAGACCGAGGTATTTCATCCGCTCTCTCACCGGCACCTCTTCCCCGTCGATGGTCACGGTCAGTCCGGCCGGAGGGGGTCCTCTGCGGCGACGGTCGAAGAACCCCAAGGCCTCCGACTTGGCCGGCGATACGCTCAAGCCGAGCCCCCGGATCGCGCGCACCGCGCACGCCACAGCGTTCCGCGCGAGGTTGGCGGTCTCGTGCCAGAACCGTCCCCCGGCCAGCACCAAGGTGTCGTCGGCGTAGCACACCGTGCCCGTGCAACGGGGCATGGCGCATCGGAGGACCGCGTCGTAGGCCGTGATCCACAGGATGGGTCCCAGCACCGAGCCCTGCGGGACTCCGCGCTCCACGCGTCTTCTTACTTCGCCGCCGTTTTTGCCGGCGTACGCTATCCAGCGGTCGCTCAGGTACGACCGGATGACCCCGACGAGATACGCCGGCACGTCGAAGCGTCGCAGGGCCTCCACGATCCTGGCCCACGGGATGGTGTTGAAGGCGTTCGTCACGTCCAGCGAGACCGCCAGCGCCACGCCTCTGCGCGATACCATGTCTTCCGCCATGGTTCGTACTCGAGTCACCGCGTCCACCGTCGAGCGACCCCGACGGAATCCGTACTGGCTGTCGTGCCAGCCGGGCACCCTCTCGGCGAAGTGCGCCTCCAGACGGGCGGCGATCACCCTCTCCAGTAGTTTGCCCGCCTCGTCCAGCAGGCATATCGGTCTGTAGGCGGACGGCGAGTTCGGCGGACGACCTTCTTTCCGCAGCAGGACGAGTCTCGCGGTACGCCACGCACGGGGGTAGACGCCCTCCTTCAGGCACCTGGTGAACAAGTGTCGCAGGCGCGGAGCCATGATGTCGATGGTCTCCGCCCACGCTCGGCCCGGTATTCCGTCCGGACCCGGAGCTACGTCGCGGGACGCCATCCTCTTCGTTGCATCGAGGAGCTCCGCGTCGGTGACCCCCAGCTCCTCGCTCCACTCCGGGCTGCGGGGGGAGGAGGAGGAGGATGATGATGGTGGTGATGGTGGTGGTGGTGGTGGCACCGATCGCCTCGCGTCGTTCTCCTGTCGCGGGAACAGAGTCCCGACGACTTCTTCGAGCAACTCCGGATCCATGGTCGCGGTCAGCGGGGGGGCCGAAGGTCGCAGTTTTTGCGTCACGACCTTGTAGGGCCGTCCCCACGGGTCGGATTCGACCGCCTCCACGAGCTCCGTCCAGCACCGAGCTTTCGCCGTCTTGATCGCACGCTGGAGGGTGCGTCTCGCTTCCCTGTAGGCCTCGTAGCGGCGAGAGATCTCCTCTTCGTCGCGCGTCAGCCTGCGACGGCGGGCCCTCAGAAATCCTCTTCGTGCCCGGATGCAGTTGGCTCGCATCTCGGCGATCTCCGGCGTCCACCAGTACACGCCGCGGCGGCAACCGCGCGGTGGAACGGAGCGCGGCATCGAGGCGTCGCACGCCGCGCTCATGTATCTTCGGAGGCTTTCCGCCTCCTCGTCCACGCTTCCCAACTCGGTTGTTCGTCGGGCGTCCCAGCTCCAGGCGGCGACTATAGCCCCCGCCCGTAGCATCTCTTTGTCCCGTTCCTTCAGTCGCCATCTCGGCGGCGGTGGCGGCTGGCGGGAGCGGCTGTTCGCGCCTCTTCTTTGTCCGGCGTCGACCTAACCCCAACCTAACCCCAACCTAACCCCAACCTAACCCCAACCTTTTTTTTTTTTTTTTTTTTTTTTCGTGGAGAAATCCTCATGGACACTCGCTGTTGCACGCAACAGCAGAGTAGTGTCGGACTCTTACCGACTAAAACTCCACGGTGGCCGGCTTAACGTTTGCGAGGGGTACCCGGGGTCTTATTTTCGAATTACTACCAGGGCACTCCTCTCACGTCTTCTCCCCATGGTGGTGGATAGGGGAGGCGTCACTTGTTGGTTTGGTCGCTAGGGGGGACCACTCCCCCTAGCGCCTCGATCTTGGTCCGACGCTCTTGGGGTGGCGGCGGCGGCGGCAGCGCCGCGAACCCTGCGGCGCGCGGTGTCTCTTCTGCGTCGCGACGACGACGACGACGATCTGGCCGGATCGCGAGCTCTCTCTCTCTCTCGCTCCGCCCGCTCCTTCGCGAGCATCACTCGCTCGCAGAAAGTGCGAACTGCGTTGTACTCTTGGGGGCCCTTCATCGTGGCTTCCACGACGGCCTCGGGGGTTAGCCTGTCCCCGATCTCGATGCGTAGGACGCGCCGTGCTTCCTCCCACGCTGGACACGACTCCAGAGTGTGCTGCGCCGTGTCCTCCTCTTCCTCGCAGTGGTGACAGATGGACGTCACCTCCCGCCCGATCTTCAGCAGGTACTCGCCGAACACTCCGTGGCCGGTGAGCACCTGCGTCATGCGAAAGGTCAGCGGGACCCCTTCTCGATCTCTCCAGTCTTCCCAGTTGGGAAGCACGGCGCGAACGGCGCGGTGTGGTCGCGCGGCGTCCTCCTCGATCAGCTGGGAGCGCCATCGATCCCAGATTTCCAGTCTGGCCTCCTGCCGGATGCTCAGGGCCGTCCTGTCGTCGTCGTTGTTGTTGTCGGACGGCGGCGGCGGCGGCGTCGTCGGCGAAGCCCTCAGGCGTTGGTACACCCGTTGTAACTCCAGGGCTCGCAGTTCGAACGGTGGGGATGCGGCCAGCACCGTCGCGGTCGCGTGCGATACTGTCCGGTATGCCCTCGCTGTACGGATGGCGGTCGTCCTGTGCAATCGCCTCACCAGGATCAGGCTGCGGCGACTACGCGCCAGGTCTTCGGCCCACACGGGAGCCCCGTAGAGGACTCGGGAACGGATCACTCCCTCGTAGAGTCGGCGAACCGCCAGTCCCGCTCCGCCGATGTTCGGGAGCAGGCCGCACAGCGCGTTCGCGGCGGCTGTCACCTTCGGCACCAGCTGCTCGAAATGCGGCTCGAAGGTCCACTGGCTGTCTATGGTGAGACCGAGGTATTTCATCCGCTCTCTCACCGGCACCTCTTCCCCGTCGATGGTCACGGTCAGTCCGGCCGGAGGGGGTCCTCTGCGGCGACGGTCGAAGAACCCCAAGGCCTCCGACTTGGCCGGCGATACGCTCAAGCCGAGCCCCCGGATCGCGCGCACCGCGCACGCCACAGCGTTCCGCGCGAGGTTGGCGGTCTCGTGCCAGAACCGTCCCCCGGCCAGCACCAAGGTGTCGTCGGCGTAGCACACCGTGCCCGTGCAACGGGGCATGGCGCATCGGAGGACCGCGTCGTAGGCCGTGATCCACAGGATGGGTCCCAGCACCGAGCCCTGCGGGACTCCGCGCTCCACGCGTCTTCTTACTTCGCCGCCGTTTTTGCCGGCGTACGCTATCCAGCGGTCGCTCAGGTACGACCGGATGACCCCGACGAGATACGCCGGCACGTCGAAGCGTCGCAGGGCCTCCACGATCCTGGCCCACGGGATGGTGTTGAAGGCGTTCGTCACGTCCAGCGAGACCGCCAGCGCCACGCCTCTGCGCGATACCATGTCTTCCGCCATGGTTCGTACTCGAGTCACCGCGTCCACCGTCGAGCGACCCCGACGGAATCCGTACTGGCTGTCGTGCCAGCCGGGCACCCTCTCGGCGAAGTGCGCCTCCAGACGGGCGGCGATCACCCTCTCCAGTAGTTTGCCCGCCTCGTCCAGCAGGCATATCGGTCTGTAGGCGGACGGCGAGTTCGGCGGACGACCTTCTTTCCGCAGCAGGACGAGTCTCGCGGTACGCCACGCACGGGGGTAGACGCCCTCCTTCAGGCACCTGGTGAACAAGTGTCGCAGGCGCGGAGCCATGATGTCGATGGTCTCCGCCCACGCTCGGCCCGGTATTCCGTCCGGACCCGGAGCTACGTCGCGGGACGCCATCCTCTTCGTTGCATCGAGGAGCTCCGCGTCGGTGACCCCCAGCTCCTCGCTCCACTCCGGGCTGCGGGGGGAGGAGGAGGAGGAGGATGATGATGGTGGTGATGGTGGTGGTGGTGGTGGCACCGATCGCCTCGCGTCGTTCTCCTGTCGCGGGAACAGAGTCCCGACGACTTCTTCGAGCAACTCCGGATCCATGGTCGCGGTCAGCGGGGGGGCCGAAGGTCGCAGTTTTTGCGTCACGACCTTGTAGGGCCGTCCCCACGGGTCGGATTCGACCGCCTCCACGAGCTCCGTCCAGCACCGAGCTTTCGCCGTCTTGATCGCACGCTGGAGGGTGCGTCTCGCTTCCCTGTAGGCCTCGTAGCGGCGAGAGATCTCCTCTTCGTCGCGCGTCAGCCTGCGACGGCGGGCCCTCAGAAATCCTCTTCGTGCCCGGATGCAGTTGGCTCGCATCTCGGCGATCTCCGGCGTCCACCAGTACACGCCGCGGCGGCAACCGCGCGGTGGAACGGAGCGCGGCATCGAGGCGTCGCACGCCGCGCTCATGTATCTTCGGAGGCTTTCCGCCTCCTCGTCCACGCTTCCCAACTCGGTTGTTCGTCGGGCGTCCCAGCTCCAGGCGGCGACTATAGCCCCCGCCCGTAGCATCTCTTTGTCCCGTTCCTTCAGTCGCCATCTCGGCGGCGGTGGCGGCTGGCGGGAGCGGCTGTTCGCGCCTCTTCTTTGTCCGGCGTCGTCCTTGTCCTCCTTCTCCTCGAGGGCAAGCTCCATAAAGATGTAGAGGTGGTCGGACAGGGTCTCTACGCCCTCGGCCACTCTCCAGTCTCGGATCTTCGGGTACAACCCCGGCGTGGACCACGTGATGTCGACCACGGAGGATCCTCTCCACGCCACGCAGGTGCTCGCCGAGCCCCTGTTCGCGAGTAGGAGCCCCATACTCGCGGCCCAGTCGGACAGCCGTCTACCGCGGGTGTTCGTCCCGGCGTTTCCCCATTGGGTCGAGTGCGCGTTAAAGTCCCCGAGCACGAGAACCCGCCGGGGATGGCATCCTCGCACGCACTCGCCGACGCGGTCCAGGAAGTCCTCGAACGCGTCCAGTCCGATGTTGGGTGATACGTAGACACCCACCACCGCTATTCCGCACCATTCCACGGCGACGTAGCCGTTGCCGCGGTCGAGCGGGACGCCGGGGGGGCCCAACGCCACCGTCCACGCGATCGCCGTCGATCCGTCCGTTGCCCCGACCCAGTTGGAAGCTTCGGGGATCCGATTCGGCTCGGCCACCACCGCGAGGGCGACCTCTCTCTCGCGGATCGTCTGGCAGAGCAGGTCTTGCGCTCGCCTCGATCTCGCTAGGTTGCACTGGAGGAGGCGCTTGAACTTAGTCGTTCAAATCCATAGCCTCCTCCCGGCTATCTACCGCTGCTGTTGCTGCTGCTGTTGCTTCGTCGGCGGTGCTTCCTGTTGGCGGCGGCGGCGGCGGTGGTGGTATTGGTGTTTTTTCCGCTGCTGCTGCTACCGGCTGCTTCTGCTGCTGCTCTTGCTGCTGCTGCTGCTGCTGCTGCTGCTGCTGTTGCCGGCGGACGCGTCGCTTCTTCTTGACTGCCGGCGGCTTACACGCGTCTCCGCCCATCTTGTGGTTGGCGGGCACCCCGAGCGACTCGCACAGGAGGCACTTGGGTGCGGAGGCGGGACAGCCTTTGGCGCGGTGTCCGGCTCCGCCGCACCTGAAGCACAGGTGCTCTCGGTTCACGGTGGACGTGCAGGTGGCTCGCACGTGACCGTACTGCAGGCATTTGTAGCACTGCAGGGGTTTCTTTGGGATGGCCCTGATCTTTGCCTTCGACCACCCCATAGGCACTCTTCTTGCCTGCGCCAACTTCCAGGCTGCGACCTCCGGGCACTTGATCCAGGCCATTGCGAGGCCGTCTCTGGCGATGCCGATGTCTCCCGTTCGTATATCGGCGGCTCTGCAACCCGCCGCTGCGGCCAATGCTTGCCGCAACTCCTCTTTGGTAACCGAGATATCTAGCCCGGATACTCTCAGCTCCGCGGTCTTCGTCGGGGCTGCGACCTTTGCCGTGGCCGGGCCTAGCACCTCGGACAGACGCGTCGCTAGCCGCTCCGCTTTTTCTCTGTCCTTGTCCCCGGGCACTTCGATTATAATGCCGCCCGTCATACTCTTTTTCATTCCGAGTTTCCCCACGCCGATCTCCGCGAGCGGGATCGTCCTTCGGGCCGTTGCCAGCACGTCGGCGTACGACATGCTGGATCCTTCTTTCAACGTTACGGTCACCGCGGATGTCTGCGGTGACCGGGGGGGCGGCGGCATTGTCCTCGGTGCCGGTATCGGCCCCTTCCTCGTGGCGGTGGCGGCGACGCTCGGTTTTGGCGCGCCTGTACTCCTCGTCGACGGCGGTGGGGCCGCGTTCGCCCCTCTTCTTGATGTTGTCGATACTTCTTTGCCGACCGCGGCGGCGGCGGCCGTTCTTCTCCTGTTCCTCCTCCTTTCGACCACTCGCCATTCGCCATCCGCCTGCTCCCTCGGGGGCGCAGTTGTCGGGGTGGCGCGGCGAGTGGCGGGGGGATCCGCGACGCGTCGGGGTTCCGGGACGGGTCGGGGCTCTGGGACGCACGGTTGTCGTTCCCCGAGACGCTCCTCGATTCTCTTCAGGGAGGCTTCTAGCTGCCGAAACCTCCTTTCCAGGTCATCTTCGGTCGCACCGTCGTTGTTGCGCTCTCGCGGAGGACGGCCGGGCTCGGAAGCCGGGCCGCCGCACTGCGCGCACACGTTGGCGCAAACTGCCATTCTGGACGTCCCTTCGCGAAGGGCTGCGTTCTCTTTCTCGAGCGCGAACAGCCGCGCTTCCATTTCCGCGATCTTCGTCGTCCACAGCTCCTGCATTACCTTGGACGCGTCCCTGAGGATCTTTATATGCGTCCCCTTCATGTTTGACGATGACGACGACACGTATATGATTCGTGCCGCTTGCCTCGTAAACTCGACGTGAGCGTCCGCCGGACTGCAAGTCCTCACGTCGATCGCGAGCTCCTCCGACGCGCTCGCGACCGTCGACACGATTCGCCGCTTCTTGCCTCTCGAAACCGACGAGGCCAGCGACGAGGCGACCGACTCTTCGTCGTCGGATCGCACTCGCATGCGAAACACACCTGCGGTTGGGATCGACGGTGTGTCGGCAATCACCATAGGCGGAGAAAGGAACACGTTCTCCGCGGCCTTCAACGAGCCCCTCGTCACTCTTCTTGGGGCTACTTCCGGGACCTCTGTTGTCCTTTGGTCCGCTCTAGCGTCTTCGCCAGGCGCAGAAACGCATTCGGGGGCCTGGCGTTCCACCCCCGAAAGGCCGTGGTCGCAAGATGACGACGCAGGTGGGCCCACTTTACTACCCACGACAGCGCCGGTACTGGGGTATCCCTCCCCTGCACCGTAAACGTTACTTACATTTTCGGAAATATCCATATTTATTTTATTTTAGTTTTGCCTTGGTCGTCAACGAGGCATCGATCCTGGTGCCACTCACTCTTTCGCACCCTGTCCCGGTCAAAGCCGGTGCAGGGTGACGGGGAGCCCCACGGGAAGGTGAGGTGAGTGGTCTTGGCGGACATGGGCCCACCAACTTCTCCGAAATTCTCCGCACCGGATCGGCAAACTGACGGGTGCCAGAGGCACCGATCAGCCGCCACCCGGCTATAGGGGAATATCAGATCCATCGGGGTTTCCCGGGGAGTGGTCCTACCCCCTGGGAACCCATACCCGCCTCGTGCTCCCCAACCTAACCCCAACCTAACCCCAACCTAACCCCAACCTTTTTTTTTTTTTTTTTTTTTCGTGGAGAAATCCTCATGGACACTCGCTGTTGCACGCAACAGCAGAGTAGTGTCGGACTCTTACCGACTAAAACTCCACGGTGGCCGGCTTAACGTTTGCGAGGGGTACCCGGGGTCTTATTTTCGAATTACTACCAGGGCACTCCTCTCACGTCTTCTCCCCATCGGTGGTGGATAGGGGAGGCGTCACTTGTTGGTTTGGTCGCTAGGGGGGACCACTCCCCCTAGCGCCTCGATCTTGGTCCGACGCTCTTGGGGTGGCGGCGGCGGCGGCAGCGCCGCGAACCCTGCGGCGCGCGGTGTCTCTTCTGCGTCGCGACGACGACGACGACGATCTGGCCGGATCGCGAGCTCTCTCTCTCTCTCGCTCCGCCCGCTCCTTCGCGAGCATCACTCGCTCGCAGAAAGTGCGAACTGCGTTGTACTCTTGGGGGCCCTTCATCGTGGCTTCCACGACGGCCTCGGGGCTTAATCGGTCCCCGATCTCGATGCGTAGGACGCGCCGTGCTTCCTCCCACGCTGGACACGACTCCAGAGTGTGCTGCGCCGTGTCCTCCTCTTCCTCGCAGTGGTGACAGATGGACGTCACCTCCCGCCCGATCTTCAGCAGGTACTCGCCGAACACTCCGTGGCCGGTGAGCACCTGCGTCATGCGAAAGGTCAGCGGGACCCCTTCTCGATCTCTCCAGTCTTCCCAGTTGGGAAGCACGGCGCGAACGGCGCGGTGTGGTCGCGCGGCGTCCTCCTCGATCAGCTGGGAGCGCCATCGATCCCAGATTTCCAGTCTGGCCTCCTGCCGGATGCTCAGGGCCGTCCTGTCGTCGTCGTTGTTGTTGTCGGACGGCGGCGGCGGCGGCGTCGTCGGCGAAGCCCTCAGGCGTTGGTACACCCGTTGTAACTCCAGGGCTCGCAGTTCGAACGGTGGGGATGCGGCCAGCACCGTCGCGGTCGCGTGCGATACTGTCCGGTATGCCCTCGCTGTACGGATGGCGGTCGTCCTGTGCAATCGCCTCACCAGGATCAGGCTGCGGCGACTACGCGCCAGGTCTTCGGCCCACACGGGAGCCCCGTAGAGGACTCGGGAACGGATCACTCCCTCGTAGAGTCGGCGAACCGCCAGTCCCGCTCCGCCGATGTTCGGGAGCAGGCCGCACAGCGCGTTCGCGGCGGCTGTCACCTTCGGCACCAGCTGCTCGAAATGCGGCTCGAAGGTCCACTGGCTGTCTATGGTGAGACCGAGGTATTTCATCCGCTCTCTCACCGGCACCTCTTCCCCGTCGATGGTCACGGTCAGTCCGGCCGGAGGGGGTCCTCTGCGGCGACGGTCGAAGAACCCCAAGGCCTCCGACTTGGCCGGCGATACGCTCAAGCCGAGCCCCCGGATCGCGCGCACCGCGCACGCCACAGCGTTCCGCGCGAGGTTGGCGGTCTCGTGCCAGAACCGTCCCCCGGCCAGCACCAAGGTGTCGTCGGCGTAGCACACCGTGCCCGTGCAACGGGGCATGGCGCATCGGAGGACCGCGTCGTAGGCCGTGATCCACAGGATGGGTCCCAGCACCGAGCCCTGCGGGACTCCGCGCTCCACGCGTCTTCTTACTTCGCCGCCGTTTTTGCCGGCGTACGCTATCCAGCGGTCGCTCAGGTACGACCGGATGACCCCGACGAGATACGCCGGCACGTCGAAGCGTCGCAGGGCCTCCACGATCCTGGCCCACGGGATGGTGTTGAAGGCGTTCGTCACGTCCAGCGAGACCGCCAGCGCCACGCCTCTGCGCGATACCATGTCTTCCGCCATGGTTCGTACTCGAGTCACCGCGTCCACCGTCGAGCGACCCCGACGGAATCCGTACTGGCTGTCGTGCCAGCCGGGCACCCTCTCGGCGAAGTGCGCCTCCAGACGGGCGGCGATCACCCTCTCCAGTAGTTTGCCCGCCTCGTCCAGCAGGCATATCGGTCTGTAGGCGGACGGCGAGTTCGGCGGACGACCTTCTTTCCGCAGCAGGACGAGTCTCGCGGTACGCCACGCACGGGGGTAGACGCCCTCCTTCAGGCACCTGGTGAACAAGTGTCGCAGGCGCGGAGCCATGATGTCGATGGTCTCCGCCCACGCTCGGCCCGGTATTCCGTCCGGACCCGGAGCTACGTCGCGGGACGCCATCCTCTTCGTTGCATCGAGGAGCTCCGCGTCGGTGACCCCCAGCTCCTCGCTCCACTCCGGGCTGCGGGGGGAGGAGGAGGAGGATGATGATGGTGGTGATGGTGGTGGTGGTGGTGGCACCGATCGCCTCGCGTCGTTCTCCTGTCGCGGGAACAGAGTCCCGACGACTTCTTCGAGCAACTCCGGATCCATGGTCGCGGTCAGCGGGGGGGCCGAAGGTCGCAGTTTTTGCGTCACGACCTTGTAGGGCCGTCCCCACGGGTCGGATTCGACCGCCTCCACGAGCTCCGTCCAGCACCGAGCTTTCGCCGTCTTGATCGCACGCTGGAGGGTGCGTCTCGCTTCCCTGTAGGCCTCGTAGCGGCGAGAGATCTCCTCTTCGTCGCGCGTCAGCCTGCGACGGCGGGCCCTCAGAAATCCTCTTCGTGCCCGGATGCAGTTGGCTCGCATCTCGGCGATCTCCGGCGTCCACCAGTACACGCCGCGGCGGCAACCGCGCGGTGGAACGGAGCGCGGCATCGAGGCGTCGCACGCCGCGCTCATGTATCTTCGGAGGCTTTCCGCCTCCTCGTCCACGCTTCCCAACTCGGTTGTTCGTCGGGCGTCCCAGCTCCAGGCGGCGACTATGGCCCCCGCCCGTAGCATCTCTTTGTCCCGTTCCTTCAGTCGCCATCTCGGCGGCGGTGGCGGCTGGCGGGAGCGGCTGTTCGCGCCTCTTCTTTGTCCGGCGTCGTCCTTGTCCTCCTTCTCCTCGAGGGCAAGCTCCATAAAGATGTAGAGGTGGTCGGACAGGGTCTCTACGCCCTCGGCCACTCTCCAGTCTCGGATCTTCGGGTACAACCCCGGCGTGGACCACGTGATGTCGACCACGGAGGATCCTCTCCACGCCACGCAGGTGCTCGCCGAGCCCCTGTTCGCGAGTAGGAGCCCCATACTCGCGGCCCAGTCGGACAGCCGTCTACCGCGGGTGTTCGTCCCGGCGTTTCCCCATTGGGTCGAGTGCGCGTTAAAGTCCCCGAGCACGAGAACCCGCCGGGGATGGCATCCTCGCACGCACTCGCCGACGCGGTCCAGGAAGTCCTCGAACGCGTCCAGTCCGATGTTGGGTGATACGTAGACACCCACCACCGCTATTCCGCACCATTCCACGGCGACGTAGCCGTTGCCGCGGTCGAGCGGGACGCCGGGGGGGCCCAACGCCACCGTCCACGCGATCGCCGTCGATCCGTCCGTTGCCCCGACCCAGTTGGAAGCTTCGGGGATCCGATTCGGCTCGGCCACCACCGCGAGGGCGACCTCTCTCTCGCGGATCGTCTGGCAGAGCAGGTCTTGCGCTCGCCTCGATCTCGCTAGGTTGCACTGGAGGAGGCGCTTGAACTTAGTCGTTCAAATCCATAGCCTCCTCCCGGCTATCTACCGCTGCTGTTGCTGCTGCTGTTGCTTCGTCGGCGGTGCTTCCTGTTGGCGGCGGCGGCGGCGGTGGTGGTGTTGGTGTTTTTTCCGCTGCTGCTGCTACCGGCTGCTTCTGCTGCTGCTCTTGCTGCTGCTGCTGCTGCTGCTGCTGCTGCTGTTGCCGGCGGACGCGTCGCTTCTTCTTGACTGCCGGCGGCTTACACGCGTCTCCGCCCATCTTGTGGTTGGCGGGCACCCCGAGCGACTCGCACAGGAGGCACTTGGGTGCGGAGGCGGGACAGCCTTTGGCGCGGTGTCCGGCTCCGCCGCACCTGAAGCACAGGTGCTCTCGGTAACCTAACCCCAACCTAACCCCAACCTAACCCCAACCTAACCCCAACCTAACCCCAACCTAACCCCAACCTAACCCCAACCTAACCCCAACCTAACCCCAACCTAACCCCAACCTTTTTTTTTTTTTTTTTTTTTTTTTTTCGTGGAGAAATCCTCATGGACACTCGCTGTTGCACGCAACAGCAGAGTAGTGTCGGACTCTTACCGACTAAAACTCCACGGTGGCCGGCTTAACGTTTGCGAGGGGTACCCGGGGTCTTATTTTCGAATTACTACCAGGGCACTCCTCTCACGTCTTCTCCCCATCGGTGGATAGGGGAGGCATCACTTGTTGGTTTGGTCGCTAGGGGGGACCACTCCCCCTAGCGCCTCGATCTTGGTCCGACGCTCTTGGGGTGGCGGCGGCGGCAGCGCCGCGGACCCTGCGGCGCGCGGTGTCTCTTCTGCGTCGCGACGACGACGACGATCTGGCCGGATCGCGAGCTCTCTCTCTCTCTCGCTCCGCCCGCTCCTTCGCGAGCATCACTCGCTCGCAGAAAGTGCGAACTGCGTTGTACTCTTGGGGGCCCCTCATCGTGGCTTTCACGACGGCCTCGGGGCTTAATAGGTCCCCGATCTCGATGCGTAGGACGCGCCGTGCTTCCGCCCACGCTGGACACGACTCCAGAGTGTGCTGCGCCGTGTCCTCCTCTTCCTCGCAGTGGTGACAGATGGACGTCACCTCCCGCCCGATCTTCAGCAGGTACTCGCCGAACACTCCGTGGCCGGTGAGCACCTGCGTCATGCGAAAGGTCAGCGGGACCCCTTCTCGATCTCTCCAGTCTTCCCAGTTGGGAAGCACGGCGCGAACGGCGCGGTGTGGTCGCGCGGCGTCCTCCTCGATCAGCTGGGAGCGCCATCGATCCCAGATTTCCAGTCTGGCCTCCTGCCGGATGCTCAGGGCCGTCCTGTCGTCGTCGTTGTTGTTGTCGGACGGCGGCGGCGGCGTCGTCGTCGGCGAAGCCCTCAGGCGTTGGTACACCCGTCGTAACTCCAGGGCTCGCAGTTCGAACGGTGGGGATGCGGCCAGCACCGTCGCGGTCGCGTGCGATACTGTCCGGTATGCCCTCGCTGTACGGATGGCGGTCGTCCTGTGCAATCGCCTCACCAGGATCAGGCTGCGGCGACTACGCGCCAGGTCTTCGGCCCACACGGGAGCCCCGTAGAGGACTCGGGAACGGATCACTCCCTCGTAGAGTCGGCGAACCGCCAGTCCCGCTCCGCCGATGTTCGGGAGCAGGCCGCACAGCGCGTTCGCGGCGGCTGTCACCTTCGGCACCAGCTGCTCGAAATGCGGCTCGAAGGTCCACTGGCTGTCTATGGTGAGACCGAGGTATTTCATCCGCTCTCTCACCGGCACCTCTTCCCCGTCGATGGTCACGGTCAGTCCGGCCGGAGGGGGTCCTCTGCGGCGACGGTCGAAGAACCCCAAGGCCTCCGACTTGGCCGGCGATACGCTCAAGCCGAGCCCACGGATCGCGCGCACCGCGCACGCCACGGCGTTCTGCGCGAGGTTGGCGGTCTCGTGCCAGAATCGTCCCCCGGCCAGCACCAAGGTGTCGTCGGCGTAGCACACCGTGCCCGTGCAACGGGGCATGGCGCATCGGAGGACCGCGTCGTAGGCCGTGATCCACAGGATGGGTCCCAGCACCGAGCCCTGCGGGACTCCGCGCTCCACGCGTCTTCTTACTTCGCCGCCGTTTTTGCCGGCGTACGCTATCCAGCGGTCGCTCAGGTACGACCGGATGACCCCGACGAGATACGCCGGCACGTCGAAGCGTCGCAGGGCCTCCACGATCCTGGCCCACGGGATGGTGTTGAAGGCGTTCGTCACGTCCAGCGAGACCGCCAGCGCCACGCCTCTGCGCGATACCATGTCTTCCGCCATGGTTCGCACTCGAGTCACCGCGTCCACCGTCGAGCGTCCCCGACGGAATCCGTACTGGCTGTCGTGCCAGCCGGGCACCCTCTCGGCGAAGTGCGTCTCCAGACGGGCGGCGATCACCCTCTCCAGTAGCTTGCCCACCTCGTCCAGCAGGCATATCGGTCTGTAGGCGGACGGCGAGTTCGGCGGACGACCCTCTTTCCGCAGCAGGACGAGTCTCGCGGTACGCCACGCACGGGGGTAGACGCCCTCCTTCAGGCACCTGGTGAACAAGTGTCGCAGGCGCGGAGCCATGATGTCGATGGTCTCCGCCCACGCTCGGCCCGGGATTCCGTCCGGACCCGGAGCTACGTCGCGGGACGCCATCCTCTTCGTTGCATCGAGGAGCTCCGCGTCGGTGACCCCCAGCTCCTCGCTCCACTCCGGGCTGCGGGGGGAGGAGGAGGAGGATGACGATGGTGGTGATGGTGGTGGTGGTGGTGGCACCGATCGCCTCGCGTCGTTCTCCTGTCGCGGGAACAGAGTCCCGACGACTTCTTCGAGCAACTCCGGGTCCATGGTCGCGGTCAGCGGGGGGGCCGAAGGTCGCAGTTTTTGCGTCACGACCTTGTAGGGGCGTCCCCACGGGTCGGATTCGACCGTCTCCACGAGCTCCGTCCAGCACCGAGCTTTCGCCGTCTTGATCGCACGCTGGAGGGTGCGTCTCGCTTCCCTGTAGGCCTCGTAGCGGCGAGAGATCTCCTCTTCGTCGCGCGTCAGCCTGCGACGGCGGGCCCTCAGAAATCCTCTTCGTGCCCGGATGCAGTTGGCTCGCATCTCGGCGATCTCCGGCGTCCACCAGTACACTCCGCGGCGGCAACCGCGCGGTGGAACGGAGCGCGGCATCGAGGCGTCGCACGCCGCGCTCATGTATCTTCGGAGGCTTTCCGCCTCCTCGTCCACGCTTCCCAACTCGGTGATCCGTCGGGCGTCCCAGCTCCAGGCGGCGACTATGGCCCCCGCCCGTAGCATCTCTTTGTCGCGTTCCTTCAGTCGCCATCTCGGCGGCGGTGGCGGCTGGCGGGAGCGGCTGTTCGCGCCTCTTCTTTGTCCGGCGTCGTCCTTGTCCTCCTTCTCCTCGAGGGCAAGCTCCATAAAGATGTAGAGGTGGTCGGACAGGGTCTCTACGCCCTCGGCCACTCTCCAGTCTCGGATCTTCGGGTACAACCCCGGCGTGGACCACGTGATGTCGACCACGGAGGATCCTCTCCACGCCACGCAGGTGCTCGCCGAGCCCCTGTTCGCGAGTAGGAGCCCCATACTCGCGGCCCAGTCGGACAGCCGTCTACCTCGGGTGTTCGTCCCGGCGTTTCCCCATTGGGTCGAGTGCGCGTTAAAGTCCCCGAGCACGAGAACCCGCCGGGGATGGCATCCTCGCACGCACTCGCCGACGCGGTCCAGGAAGTCCTCGAACGCGTCCAATCCGATGTTGGGTGATACGTAGACACCCACCACCGCTATTCCGCACCATTCCACGGCGACGTAGCCGTTGCCGCGGTCGAGCGGGACGCCGGGGGCGCCCAACGCCACCGTCCACGCGATCGCCGTCGATCCGTCCGTTGCCCCGACCCAGTTGGAAGCCTCGGGGATCCGATTCGGCTCGGCCACCACCGCGAGGGCGACCTCTCTCTCGCGGATCGTCTGGCAGAGCAGGTCTTGCGCTCGCCTCGATCTCGCTAGGTTGCACTGGAGGAGGCGCTTGAACTTAGTCGTTCAAATCCATAGCCTCCTCCCGGCTATCTACCGCTGCTGCTGCTGCTGCTGTTGCTTCGTCGGCGGTGCTTCCTGTTGGCGGCGGCGGCGGCGGCGGTGGTGGTGTTGGTGTTTTTTCCGCTGCTGCTGCTACCGGCTGCTTCTGCTGCTGCTCTTGCTGCTGCTGCTGCTGCTGCTGCTGTTGCCGGCGGACGCGTCGCTTCTTCTTGACTGCCGGCGGCTTACACGCGTCTCCGCCCATCTTGTGGTTGGCGGGCACCCCGAGCGACTCGCACAGGAGGCACTTGGGTGCGGAGGCGGGACAGCCTTTGGCGCGGTGTCCGGCTCCGCCGCACCTGAAGCACAGGTGCTCTCGGTTCACGGTGGACGTGCAGGTGGCTCGCACGTGACCGTACTGCAGGCATTTGTAGCACTGCAGGGGTTTCTTTGGGATGGCCCTGATCTTTGCCTTCGACCACCCCATAGGCACTCTTCTTGCCTGCGCCAACTTCCAGGCTGCGACCTCCGGGCACTTGATCCAGGCCATTGCGAGGCCGTCTCTGGCGATGCCGATGTCTCCCGTTCGTATATCGGCGGCTCTGCAACCCGCCGCTGCGGCCAATGCTTGCCGCAACTCCTCTTTGGTAACCGAGATATCTAGCCCGGATACTCTCAGCTCCGCGGTCTTCGTCGGGGCTGCGACCTTTGCCGTGGCCGGGCCTAGCACCTCGGACAGACGCGTCGCTAGCCGCTCCGCTTTTTCTCTGTCCTTGTCCCCGGGCACTTCGATTATAATGCCGCCCGTCATACTCTTTTTCATTCCGAGTTTCCCCACGCCGATCTCCGCGAGCGGGATCGTCCTTCGGGCCGTTGCCAGCACGTCGGCGTACGACATGCTGGATCCTTCTTTCAACGTTACGGTCACCGCGGATGTCTGCGGTGACCGGGGGGGCGGCGGCATTGTCCTCGGTGCCGGTATCGGCCCCTTCCTCGTGGCGGTGGCGGCGACGCTCGGTTTTGGCGCGCCTGTACTCCTCGTCGACGGCGGTGGGGCCGCGTTCGCCCCTCTTCTTGATGTTGTCGATACTTCTTTGCCGACCGCGGCGGCGGCGGCCGTTCTTCTCCTGTTCCTCCTCCTTTCGACCACTCGCCATTCGCCATCCGCCTGCTCCCTCGGGGGCGCAGTTGTCGGGGTGGCGCGGCGAGTGGCGGGGGGATCCGCGACGCGTCGGGGTTCCGGGACGGGTCGGGGCTCTGGGACGCACGGTTGTCGTTCCCCGAGACGCTCCTCGATTCTCTTCAGGGAGGCTTCTAGCTGCCGAAACCTCCTTTCCAGGTCATCTTCGGTCGCACCGTCGTTGTTGCGCTCTCGCGGAGGACGGCCGGGCTCGGAAGCCGGGCCGCCGCACTGCGCGCACACGTTGGCGCAAACTGCCATTCTGGACGTCCCTTCGCGAAGGGCTGCGTTCTCTTTCTCGAGCGCGAACAGCCGCGCTTCCATTTCCGCGATCTTCGTCGTCCACAGCTCCTGCATTACCTTGGACGCGTCCCTGAGGATCTTTATATGCGTCCCCTTCATGTTTGACGATGACGACGACACGTATATGATTCGTGCCGCTTGCCTCGTAAACTCGACGTGAGCGTCCGCCGGACTGCAAGTCCTCACGTCGATCGCGAGCTCCTCCGACGCGCTCGCGACCGTCGACACGATTCGCCGCTTCTTGCCTCTCGAAACCGACGAGGCCAGCGACGAGGCGACCGACTCTTCGTCGTCGGATCGCACTCGCATGCGAAACACACCTGCGGTTGGGATCGACGGTGTGTCGGCAATCACCATAGGCGGAGAAAGGAACACGTTCTCCGCGGCCTTCAACGAGCCCCTGGTCACTCTTCTTGGGGCTACTTCCGGGACCTCTGTTGTCCTTTGGTCCGCTCTAGCGTCTTCGCCAGGCGCAGAAACGCATTCGGGGGCCTGGCGTTCCACCCCCGAAAGGCCGTGGTCGCAAGATGACGACGCAGGTGGGCCCACTTTACTACCCACGACAGCGCCGGTACTGGGGTATCCCTCCCCTGCACCGTAAACGTGACTTACATTTTCGGAAATATCCATATTTATTTTATTTTAGTTTTGCCTTGGTCGTCAACGAGGCATCGATCCTGGTGCCACTCACTCTTTCGCACCCTGTCCCGGTCAAAGCCGGTGCAGGGTGACGGGGAGCCCCACGGGAAGGTGAGGTGAGTGGTCTTGGCGGACATGGGCCCACCAACTTCTCCGAAATTCTCCGCACCGGATCGGCAAACTGACGGGTACCAGAGGCACCGATCAGCCGCCACCCGGCTATAGGGGAATATCAGATCCATCGGGGTTTCCCGGGGAGTGGTGCTACCCCCTGGGAACCCATACCCGCCTCGTGCTCCCCAACCTAACCCCAACCTAACCCCAACCTAACCCCAACCTAACCCCAACCTTTTTTTTTTTTTTTTTTTCGTGGAGAAATCCTCATGGACACTCGCTGTTGCACGCAACAGCAGAGTAGTGTCGGACTCTTACCGACTAAAACTCCACGGTGGCCGGCTTAACGTTTGCGAGGGGTACCCGGGGTCTTATTTTCGAATTACTACCAGGGCACTCCTCTCACGTCTTCTCCCCATCGGTGGATAGGGGAGGCATCGCTTGTTGGTTTGGTCGCTAGGGGGGACCACTCCCCCTAGCGCCTCGATCTTGGTCCGACGCTCTTGGGGTGGCGGCGGCGGCGGCGGCAGCGCCGCGAACCCTGCGGCGCGCGGTGTCTCTTCTGCGTCGCGACGACGACGACGATCTGGCCGGATCGCGAGCTCTCTCTCTCTCTCGCTCCGCCCGCTCCTTCGCGAGCATCACTCGCTCGCAGAAAGTGCGAACTGCGTTGTACTCTTGGGGGCCCTTCATCGTGGCTTCCACGACGGCCTCGGGGGTTAGTCTGTCCCCGATCTCGATGCGTAGGACGCGCCGTGCTTCCTCCCACGCTGGACACGACTCCAGAGTGTGCTGCGCCGTGTCCTCCTCTTCCTCGCAGTGGTGACAGATGGACGTCACCTCCCGCCCGATCTTCAGCAGGTACTCGCCGAACACTCCGTGGCCGGTGAGCACCTGCGTCATGCGAAAGGTCAGCGGGACCCCTTCTCGATCTCTCCAGTCTTCCCAGTTGGGAAGCACGGCGCGAACGGCGCGGTGTGGTCGCGCGGCGTCCTCCTCGATCAGCTGGGAGCGCCATCGATCCCAGATTTCCAGTCTGGCCTCCTGCCGGATGCTCAGGGCCGTCCTGTCGTCGTTGTTGTTGTCGGACGGCGGCGGCGGCGGCGTCGTCGTCGGCGAAGCCCTCAGGCGTTGGTACACCCGTTGTAACTCCAGGGCTCGCAGTTCGAACGGTGGGGATGCGGCCAGCACCGTCGCGGTCGCGTGCGATACTGTCCGGTATGCCCTCGCTGTACGGATGGCGGTCGTCCTGTGCAACCGCCTCACCAGGATCAGGCTGCGGCGACTACGCGCCAGGTCTTCGGCCCACACGGGAGCCCCGTAGAGGACTCGGGAACGGATCACTCCCTCGTAGAGTCGGCGAACCGCCAGTCCCGCTCCGCCGATGTTCGGGAGCAGGCCGCACAGCGCGTTCGCGGCGGCTGTCACCTTCGGCACCAGCTGCTCGAAATGCGGCTCGAAGGTCCACTGGCTGTCTATGGTGAGACCGAGGTATTTCATCCGCTCTCTCACCGGCACCTCTTCCCCGTCGATGGTCACGGTCAGTCCGGCCGGAGGGGGTCCTCTGCGGCGACGGTCGAAGAACCCCAAGGCCTCCGACTTGGCCGGCGATACGCTCAAGCCGAGCCCCCGGATCGCGCGCACCGCGCACGCCACAGCGTTCCGCGCGAGGTTGGCGGTCTCGTGCCAGAACCGTCCCCCGGCCAGCACCAAGGTGTCGTCGGCGTAGCACACCGTGCCCGTGCAACGGGGCATGGCGCATCGGAGGACCGCGTCGTAGGCCGTGATCCACAGGATGGGTCCCAGCACCGAGCCCTGCGGGACTCCGCGCTCCACGCGTCTTCTTACTTCGCCGCCGTTTTTGCCGGCGTACGCTATCCAGCGGTCGCTCAGGTACGACCGGATGACCCCGACGAGATACGCCGGCACGTCGAAGCGTCGCAGGGCCTCCACGATCCTGGCCCACGGGATGGTGTTGAAGGCGTTCGTCACGTCCAGCGAGACCGCCAGCGCCACGCCTCTGCGCGATACCATGTCTTCCGCCATGGTTCGTACTCGAGTCACCGCGTCCACCGTCGAGCGACCCCGACGGAATCCGTACTGGCTGTCGTGCCAGCCGGGCACCCTCTCGGCGAAGTGCGCCTCCAGACGGGCGGCGATCACCCTCTCCAGTAGTTTGCCCGCCTCGTCCAGCAGGCATATCGGTCTGTAGGCGGACGGCGAGTTCGGCGGACGGCCTTCTTTCCGCAGCAGGACGAGTCTCGCGGTACGCCACGCACGGGGGTAGACGCCCTCCTTCAGGCACCTGGTGAACAAGTGTCGCAGGCGCGGAGCCATGATGTCGATGGTCTCCGCCCACGCTCGGCCCGGTATTCCGTCCGGACCCGGAGCTACGTCGCGGGACGCCATCCTCTTTGTTGCATCGAGGAGCTCCGCGTCGGTGACCCCCAGCTCCTCGCTCCACTCCGGGCTGCGGGGGGAGGAGGAGGAGGATGATGATGGTGGTGATGGTGGTGGTGGTGGTGGCACCGATCGCCTCGCGTCGTTCTCCTGTCGCGGGAACAGAGTCCCGACGACTTCTTCGAGCAACTCCGGATCCATGGTCGCGGTCAGCGGGGGGGCCGAAGGTCGCAGTTTTTGCGTCACGACCTTGTAGGGCCGTCCCCACGGGTCGGATTCGACCGCCTCCACGAGCTCCGTCCAGCACCGAGCTTTCGCCGTCCTGATCGCACGCTGGAGGGTGCGTCTCGCTTCCCTGTAGGCCTCGTAGCGGCGAGAGATCTCCTCTTCGTCGCGCGTCAGCCTGCGACGGCGGGCCCTCAGAAATCCTCTTCGTGCCCGGATGCAGTTGGCTCGCATCTCGGCGATCTCCGGCGTCCACCAGTACACGCCGCGGCGGCAACCGCGCGGTGGAACGGAGCGCGGCATCGAGGCGTCGCACGCCGCGCTCATGTATCTTCGGAGGCTTTCCGCCTCCTCGTCCACGCTTCCCAACTCGGTTGTTCGTCGGGCGTCCCAGCTCCAGGCGGCGACTATAGCCCCCGCCCGTAGCATCTCTTTGTCCCGTTCCTTCAGTCGCCATCTCGGCGGCGGTGGCGGCTGGCGGGAGCGGCTGTTCGCGCCTCTTCTTTGTCCGGCGTCGTCCTTGTCCTCCTTCTCCTCGAGGGCAAGCTCCATAAAGATGTAGAGGTGGTCGGACAGGGTCTCTACGCCCTCGGCCACTCTCCAGTCTCGGATCTTCGGGTACAACCCCGGCGTGGACCACGTGATGTCGACCACGGAGGATCCTCTCCACGCCACGCAGGTGCTCGCCGAGCCCCTGTTCGCGAGTAGGAGCCCCATACTCGCGGCCCAGTCGGACAGCCGTCTACCGCGGGTGTTCGTCCCGGCGTTTCCCCATTGGGTCGAGTGCGCGTTAAAGTCCCCGAGCACGAGAACCCGCCGGGGATGGCATCCTCGCACGCACTCGCCGACGCGGTCCAGGAAGTCCTCGAACGCGTCCAGTCCGATGTTGGGTGATACGTAGACACCCACCACCGCTATTCCGCACCATTCCACGGCGACGTAGCCGTTGCCGCGGTCGAGCGGGACGCCGGGGGGGCCCAACGCCACCGTCCACGCGATCGCCGTCGATCCGTCCGTTGCCCCGACCCAGTTGGAAGCTTCGGGGATCCGATTCGGCTCGGCCACCACCGCGAGGGCGACCTCTCTCTCGCGGATCGTCTGGCAGAGCAGGTCTTGCGCTCGCCTCGATCTCGCTAGGTTGCACTGGAGGAGGCGCTTGAACTTAGTCGTTCAAATCCATAGCCTCCTCCCGGCTATCTACCGCTGCTGTTGCTGCTGCTGTTGCTTCGTCGGCGGTGCTTCCTGTTGGCGGCGGCGGCGGCGGTGGTGGTGTTGGTGTTTTTTCCGCTGCTGCTGCTACCGGCTGCTTCTGCTGCTGCTCTTGCTGCTGCTGCTGCTGCTGCTGCTGCTGCTGTTGCCGGCGGACGCGTCGCTTCTTCTTGACTGCCGGCGGCTTACACGCGTCTCCGCCCATCTTGTGGTTGGCGGGCACCCCGAGCGACTCGCACAGGAGGCACTTGGGCGCGGAGGCGGGACAGCCTTTGGCGCGGTGTCCGGCTCCGCCGCACCTGAAGCACAGGTGCTCTCGGTTCACGGTGGACGTGCAGGTGGCTCGCACGTGACCGTACTGCAGGCATTTGTAGCACTGCAGGGGTTTCTTTGGGATGGCCCTGATCTTTGCCTTCGACCACCCCATAGGCACTCTTCTTGCCTGCGCCAACTTCCAGGCTGCGACCTCCGGGCACTTGATCCAGGCCATTGCGAGGCCGTCTCTGGCGATGCCGATGTCTCCCGTTCGTATATCGGCGGCTCTGCAACCCGCCGCTGCGGCCAATGCTTGCCGCAACTCCTCTTTGGTAACCGAGATATCTAGCCCGGATACTCTCAGCTCCGCGGTCTTCGTCGGGGCTGCGACCTTTGCCGTGGCCGGGCCTAGCACCTCGGACAGACGCGTCGCTAGCCGCTCCGCTTTTTCTCTGTCCTTGTCCCCGGGCACTTCGATTATAATGCCGCCCGTCATACTCTTTTTCATTCCGAGTTTCCCCACGCCGATCTCCGCGAGCGGGATCGTCCTTCGGGCCGTTGCCAGCACGTCGGCGTACGACATGCTGGATCCTTCTTTCAACGTTACGGTCACCGCGGATGTCTGCGGTGACCGGGGGGGCGGCGGCATTGTCCTCGGTGCCGGTATCGGCCCCTTCCTCGTGGCGGTGGCGGCGACGCTCGGTTTTGGCGCGCCTGTACTCCTCGTCGACGGCGGTGGGGCCGCGTTCGCCCCTCTTCTTGATGTTGTCGATACTTCTTTGCCGACCGCGGCGGCGGCGGCCGTTCTTCTCCTGTTCCTCCTCCTTTCGACCACTCGCCATTCGCCATCCGCCTGCTCCCTCGGGGGCGCAGTTGTCGGGGTGGCGCGGCGAGTGGCGGGGGGATCCGCGACGCGTCGGGGTTCCGGGACGGGTCGGGGCTCTGGGACGCACGGTTGTCGTTCCCCGAGACGCTCCTCGATTCTCTTCAGGGAGGCTTCTAGCTGCCGAAACCTCCTTTCCAGGTCATCTTCGGTCGCACCGTCGTTGTTGCGCTCTCGCGGAGGACGGCCGGGCTCGGAAGCCGGGCCGCCGCACTGCGCGCACACGTTGGCGCAAACTGCCATTCTGGACGTCCCTTCGCGAAGGGCTGCGTTCTCTTTCTCGAGCGCGAACAGCCGCGCTTCCATTTCCGCGATCTTCGTCGTCCACAGCTCCTGCATTACCTTGGACGCGTCCCTGAGGATCTTTATATGCGTCCCCTTCATGTTTGACGATGACGACGACACGTATATGATTCGTGCCGCTTGCCTCGTAAACTCGACGTGAGCGTCCGCCGGACTGCAAGTCCTCACGTCGATCGCGAGCTCCTCCGACGCGCTCGCGACCGTCGACACGATTCGCCGCTTCTTGCCTCTCGAAACCGACGAGGCCAGCGACGAGGCGACCGACTCTTCGTCGTCGGATCGCACTCGCATGCGAAACACACCTGCGGTTGGGATCGACGGTGTGTCGGCAATCACCATAGGCGGAGAAAGGAACACGTTCTCCGCGGCCTTCAACGAGCCCCTGGTCACTCTTCTTGGGGCTACTTCCGGGACCTCTGTTGTCCTTTGGTCCGCTCTAGCGTCTTCGCCAGGCGCAGAAACGCATTCGGGGGCCTGGCGTTCCACCCCCGAAAGGCCGTGGTCGCAAGATGACGACGCAGGTGGGCCCACTTTACTACCCACGACAGCGCCGGTACTGGGGTATCCCTCCCCTGCACCGTAAACGTGACTTACATTTTCGGAAATATCCATATTTATTTTATTTTAGTTTTGCCTTGGTCGTCAACGAGGCATCGATCCTGGTGCCACTCACTCTTTCGCACCCTGTCCCGGTCAAAGCCGGTGCAGGGTGACGGGGAGCCCCACGGGAAGGTGAGGTGAGTGGTCTTGGCGGACATGGGCCCACCAACTTCTCCGAAATTCTCCGCACCGGATCGGCAAACTGACGGGTGCCAGAGGCACCGATCAGCCGCCACCCGGCTATAGGGGAATATCAGATCCATCGGGGTTTCCCGGGGAGTGGTCCTACCCCCTGGGAACCCATACCCGCCTCGTGCTCCCCAACCTAACCCCAACCTAACCCCAACCTTTTTTTTTTTTTTTTTTTTTTTTCGTGGAGAAATCCTCATGGACACTCGCTGTTGCACGCAACAGCAGAGTAGTGTCGGACTCTTACCGACTAAAACTCCACGGTGGCCGGCTTAACGTTTGCGAGGGGTGCCCGGGGTCTTATTTTCGAATTACTACCAGAGCACTCCTCTCACGTCTTCTCCCCATGGTGGTGGATAGGGGAGGCGTCACTTGTTGGTTTGGTCGCTAGGGGGGACCACTCCCCCTAGCGCCTCGATCTTGGTCCGACGCTCTTGGGGTGGCGGCGGCGGCGGCAGCGCCGCGAACCCTGCGGCGCGCGGTGTCTCTTCTGCGTCGCGACGACGACGACGATCTGGCCGGATCGCGAGCTCTCTCTCTCTCTCGCTCCGCCCGCTCCTTCGCGAGCATCACTCGCTCGCAGAAAGTGCGAACTGCGTTGTACTCTTGGGGGCCCTTCATCGTGGCTTCCACGACGGCCTCGGGGCTTAATCGGTCCCCGATCTCGATGCGTAGGACGCGCCGTGCTTCCGCCCACGCTGGACACGACTCCAGAGTGTGCTGCGCCGTGTCCTCCTCTTCCTCGCAGTGGTGACAGATGGACGTCACCTCCCGCCCGATCTTCAGCAGGTACTCGCCGAACACTCCGTGGCCGGTGAGCACCTGCGTCATGCGAAAGGTCAGCGGGACCCCTTCTCGATCTCTCCAGTCTTCCCAGTTGGGAAGCACGGCGCGAACGGCGCGGTGTGGTCGCGCGGCGTCCTCCTCGATCAGCTGGGAGAGCCATCGATCCCAGATTTCCAGTCTGGCCTCCTTCCGGATGCTCAGGGCCGTCCTGTCGTCGTCGTTGTTGTTGTCGGACGGCGGCGGCGGCGGCGTCGTCGGCGAAGCCCTCAGGCGTTGGTACACCCGTTGTAACTCCAGGGCTCGCAGTTCGAACGGTGGGGATGCGGCCAGCACCGTCGCGGTCGCGTGCGATACTGTCCGGTATGCCCTCGCTGTACGGATGGCGGTCGTCCTGTGCAACCGCCTCACCAGGATCAGGCTGCGGCGACTGCGCGCCAGGTCTTCGGCCCACACGGGAGCCCCGTAGAGGACTCGGGAACGGATCACTCCCTCGTAGAGTCGGCGAACCGCCAGTTCCGCTCCGCCGATGTTCGGGAGCAGGCCGCACAGCGCGTTCGCGGCGGCTGTCACCTTCGGCACCAGCTGCTCGAAATGCGGCTCGAAGGTCCACTGGCTGTCTATGGTGAGACCGAGGTATTTCATCCGCTCTCTCACCGGCACCTCTTCCCCGTCGATGGTCACGGTCAGTCCGGCCGGAGGGGGTCCTCTGCGGCGACGGTCGAAGAACCCCAAGGCCTCCGACTTGGCCGGCGATACGCTCAAGCCGAGCCCCCGGATCGCGCGCACCGCGCACGCCACAGCGTTCCGCGCGAGGTTGGCGGTCTCGTGCCAGAACCGTCCCCCGGCCAGCACCAAGGTGTCGTCGGCGTAGCACACCGTGCCCGTGCAACGGGGCATGGCGCATCGGAGGACCGCGTCGTAGGCCGTGATCCACAGGATGGGTCCCAGCACCGAGCCCTGCGGGACTCCGCGCTCCACGCGTCTTCTTACTTCGCCGCCGTTTTTGCCGGCGTACGCTATCCAGCGGTCGCTCAGGTACGACCGGATGACCCCGACGAGATACGCCGGCACGTCGAAGCGTCGCAGGGCCTCCACGATCTTGGCCCACGGGATGGTGTTGAAGGCGTTCGTCACGTCCAGCGAGACCGCCAGCGCCACGCCTCCGCGCGATACCATGTCTTCCGCCATGGTTCGTACTCGAGTCACCGCGTCCACCGTCGAGCGTCCCCGACGGAAACCGTACTGGCTGTCGTGCCAGCCGGGCACCCTCTCGGCGAAGTGCGTCTCCAGACGGGCGGCGATCACCCTCTCCAGTAGCTTGCCCGCCTCGTCCAGCAGGCATATCGGTCTGTAGGCGGACGGCGAGTTCGGCGGACGGCCTTCTTTCCGCAGCAGGACGAGTCTCGCGGTACGCCACGCACAGGGGTAGACGCCCTCCTTCAGGCACCTGGTGAACAAGTGTCGCAGGCGCGGAGCCATGATGTCGATGGTCTCCGCCCACGCTCGGCCCGGGATTCCGTCCGGACCCGGAGCTACGTCGCGGGACGCCATCCTCTTCGTTGCATCGAGGAGCTCCGCGTCGGTGACCCCCAGCTCCTCGCTCCACTCCGGGCTGCGGGGGGAGGAGGAGGAGGATGATGATGGTGGTGATGGTGGTGGTGGTGGTGGCACCGATCGCCTCGCGTCGTTCTCCTGTCGCGGGAACAGAGTCCCGACGACTTCTTCGAGCAACTCCGGATCCATGGTCGCGGTCAGCGGGGGGGCCGAAGGTCGCAGTTTTTGCGTCACGACCTTGTAGGGCCGTCCCCACGGGTCGGATTCGACCGCCTCCACGAGCTCCGTCCAGCACCGAGCTTTCGCCGTCTTGATCGCACGCTGGAGGGTGCGTCTCGCTTCCCTGTAGGCCTCGTAGCGGCGAGAGATCTCCTCTTCGTCGCGCGTCAGCCTGCGACGGCGGGCCCTCAGAAATCCTCTTCGTGCCCGGATGCAGTTGGCTCGCATCTCGGCGATCTCCGGCGTCCACCAGTACACGCCGCGGCGGCAACCGCGCGGTGGAACGGAGCGCGGCATCGAGGCGTCGCACGCCGCGCTCATGTATCTTCGGAGGCTTTCCGCCTCCTCGTCCACGCTTCCCAACTCGGTTGTTCGTCGGGCGTCCCAGCTCCAGGCGGCGACTATAGCCCCCGCCCGTAGCATCTCTTTGTCCCGTTCCTTCAGTCGCCATCTCGGCGGCGGTGGCGGCTGGCGGGAGCGGCTGTTCGCGCCTCTTCTTTGTCCGGCGTCGTCCTTGTCCTCCTTCTCCTCGAGGGCAAGCTCCATAAAGATGTAGAGGTGGTCGGACAGGGTCTCTACGCCCTCGGCCACTCTCCAGTCTCGGATCTTCGGGTACAACCCCGGCGTGGACCACGTGATGTCGACCACGGAGGATCCTCTCCACGCCACGCAGGTGCTCGCCGAGCCCCTGTTCGCGAGTAGGAGCCCCATACTCGCGGCCCAGTCGGACAGCCGTCTACCGCGGGTGTTCGTCCCGGCGTTTCCCCATTGGGTCGAGTGCGCGTTAAAGTCCCCGAGCACGAGAACCCGCCGGGGATGGCATCCTCGCACGCACTCGCCGACGCGGTCCAGGAAGTCCTCGAACGCGTCCAGTCCGATGTTGGGTGATACGTAGACACCCACCACCGCTATTCCGCACCATTCCACGGCGACGTAGCCGTTGCCGCGGTCGAGCGGGACGCCGGGGGGGCCCAACGCCACCGTCCACGCGATCGCCGTCGATCCGTCCGTTGCCCCGACCCAGTTGGAAGCTTCGGGGATCCGATTCGGCTCGGCCACCACCGCGAGGGCGACCTCTCTCTCGCGGATCGTCTGGCAGAGCAGGTCTTGCGCTCGCCTCGATCTCGCTAGGTTGCACTGGAGGAGGCGCTTGAACTTAGTCGTTCAAATCCATAGCCTCCTCCCGGCTATCTACCGCTGCTGCTGCTGCTGTTGCTTCGTCGGCGGTGCTTCCTGTTGGCGGCGGCGGCGGCGGCGGTGGTGGTGTTGGTGTTTTTTCCGCTGCTGCTGCTACCGGCTGCTTCTGCTGCTGCTCTTGCTGCTGCTGCTGCTGCTGCTGCTGCTGCTGTTGCCGGCGGACGCGTCGCTTCTTCTTGACTGCCGGCGGCTTACACGCGTCTCCGCCCATCTTGTGGTTGGCGGGCACCCCGAGCGACTCGCACAGGAGGCACTTGGGTGCGGAGGCGGGACAGCCTTTGGCGCGGTGTCCGGCTCCGCCGCACCTGAAGCACAGGTGCTCTCGGTTCACGGTGGACGTGCAGGTGGCTCGCACGTGACCGTACTGCAGGCATTTGTAGCACTGCAGGGGTTTCTTTGGGATGGCCCTGATCTTTGCCTTCGACCACCCCATAGGCACTCTTCTTGCCTGCGCCAACTTCCAGGCTGCGACCTCCGGGCACTTGATCCAGGCCATTGCGAGGCCGTCTCTGGCGATGCCGATGTCTCCCGTTCGTATATCGGCGGCTCTGCAACCCGCCGCTGCGGCCAATGCTTGCCGCAACTCCTCTTTGGTAACCGAGATATCTAGCCCGGATACTCTCAGCTCCGCGGTCTTCGTCGGGGCTGCGACCTTTGCCGTGGCCGGGCCTAGCACCTCGGACAGACGCGTCGCTAGCCGCTCCGCTTTTTCTCTGTCCTTGTCCCCGGGCACTTCGATTATAATGCCGCCCGTCATACTCTTTTTCATTCCGAGTTTCCCCACGCCGATCTCCGCGAGCGGGATCGTCCTTCGGGCCGTTGCCAGCACGTCGGCGTACGACATGCTGGATCCTTCTTTCAACGTTACGGTCACCGCGGATGTCTGCGGTGACCGGGGGGGCGGCGGCATTGTCCTCGGTGCCGGTATCGGCCCCTTCCTCGTGGCGGTGGCGGCGACGCTCGGTTTTGGCGCGCCTGTACTCCTCGTCGACGGCGGTGGGGCCGCGTTCGCCCCTCTTCTTGATGTTGTCGATACTTCTTTGCCGACCGCGGCGGCGGCGGCCGTTCTTCTCCTGTTCCTCCTCCTTTCGACCACTCGCCATTCGCCATCCGCCTGCTCCCTCGGGGGCGCAGTTGTCGGGGTGGCGCGGCGAGTGGCGGGGGGATCCGCGACGCGTCGGGGTTCCGGGACGGGTCGGGGCTCTGGGACGCACGGTTGTCGTTCCCCGAGACGCTCCTCGATTCTCTTCAGGGAGGCTTCTAGCTGCCGAAACCTCCTTTCCAGGTCATCTTCGGTCGCACCGTCGTTGTTGCGCTCTCGCGGAGGACGGCCGGGCTCGGAAGCCGGGCCGCCGCACTGCGCGCACACGTTGGCGCAAACTGCCATTCTGGACGTCCCTTCGCGAAGGGCTGCGTTCTCTTTCTCGAGCGCGAACAGCCGCGCTTCCATTTCCGCGATCTTCGTCGTCCACAGCTCCTGCATTACCTTGGACGCGTCCCTGAGGATCTTTATATGCGTCCCCTTCATGTTTGACGATGACGACGACACGTATATGATTCGTGCCGCTTGCCTCGTAAACTCGACGTGAGCGTCCGCCGGACTGCAAGTCCTCACGTCGATCGCGAGCTCCTCCGACGCGCTCGCGACCGTCGACACGATTCGCCGCTTCTTGCCTCTCGAAACCGACGAGGCCAGCGACGAGGCGCCCGACTCTTCGTCGTCGGATCGCACTCGCATGCGAAACACACCTGCGGTTGGGATCGACGGTGTGTCGGCAATCACCATAGGCGGAGAAAGGAACACGTTCTCCGCGGCCTTCAACGAGCCCCTCGTCACTCTTCTTGGGGCTACTTCCGGGACCTCTGTTGTCCTTTGGTCCGCTCTAGCGTCTTCGCCAGGCGCAGAAACGCATTCGGGGGCCTGGCGTTCCACCCCCGAAAGGCCGTGGTCGCAAGATGACGACGCAGGTGGGCCCACTTTACTACCCACGACAGCGCCGGTACTGGGGTATCCCTCCCCTGCACCGTAAACGTTACTTACATTTTCGGAAATATCCATATTTATTTTATTTTAGTTTTGCCTTGGTCGTCAACGAGGCATCGATCCTGGTGCCACTCACTCTTTCGCACCCTGTCCCGGTCAAAGCCGGTGCAGGGTGACGGGGAGCCCCACGGGAAGGTGAGGTGAGTGGTCTTGGCGGACATGGGCCCACCAACTTCTCCGAAATTCTCCGCACCGGATCGGCAAACTGACGGGTACCAGAGGCACCGATCAGCCGCCACCCGGCTATAGGGGAATATCAGATCCATCGGGGTTTCCCGGGGAGTGGTCCTACCCCCTGGGAACCCATACCCGCCTCGTGCTCCCCAACCTAACCCCAACCTAACCCCAACCTAACCCCAACCTTTTTTTTTTTTTTTTTTTTTTTCGTGGAGAAATCCTCATGGACACTCGCTGTTGCACGCAACAGCAGAGTAGTGTCGGACTCTTACCGACTAAAACTCCACGGTGGCCGGCTTAACGTTTGCGAGGGGTACCCGGGGTCTTATTTTCGAATTACTACCAGGGCACTCCTCTCACGTCTTCTCCCCATCGGTGGTGGATAGGGGAGGCGTCACTTGTTGGTTTGGTCGCTAGGGGGGACCACTCCCCCTAGCGCCTCGATCTTGGTCCGACGCTCTTGGGGTGGCGGCGGCGGCGGCAGCGCCGCGAACCCTGCGGCGCGCGGTGTCTCTTCTGCGTCGCGACGACGACGACGATCTGGCCGGATCGCGAGCTCTCTCTCTCTCTCGCTCCGCCCGCTCCTTCGCGAGCATCACTCGCTCGCAGAAAGTGCGAACTGCGTTGTACTCTTGGGGGCCCTTCATCGTGGCTTCCACGACGGCCTCGGGGGTTAGTCTGTCCCCGATCTCGATGCGTAGAACGCGCCGTGCTTCCTCCCACGCTGGACACGACTCCAGAGTGTGCTGCGCCGTGTCCTCCTCTTCCTCGCAGTGGTGACAGATGGACGTCACCTCCCGCCCGATCTTCAGCAGGTACTCGCCGAACACTCCGTGGCCGGTGAGCACCTGCGTCATGCGAAAGGTCAGCGGGACCCCTTCTCGATCTCTCCAGTCTTCCCAGTTGGGAAGCACGGCACGAACGGCGCGGTGTGGTCGCGCGGCGTCCTCCTCGATCAGCTGGGAGCGCCATCGATCCCAGATTTCCAGTCTGGCCTCCTGCCGGATGCTCAGGGCCGTCCTGTCGTCGTCGTTGTTGTTGTCGGACGGCGGCGGCGGCGGCGTCGTCGGCGAAGCCCTCAGGCGTTGGTACACCCGTTGTAACTCCAGGGCTCGCAGTTCGAACGGTGGGGATGCGGCCAGCACCGTCGCGGTCGCGTGCGATACTGTCCGGTATGCCCTCGCTGTACGGATGGCGGTCGTCCTGTGCAATCGCCTCACCAGGATCAGGCTGCGGCGACTGCGCGCCAGGTCTTCGGCCCACACGGGAGCCCCGTAGAGGACTCGGGAACGGATCACTCCCTCGTAGAGTCGGCGAACCGCCAGTCCCGCTCCGCCGATGTTCGGGAGCAGGCCGCACAGCGCGTTCGCGGCGGCTGTCACCTTCGGCACCAGCTGCTCGAAATGCGGCTCGAAGGTCCACTGGCTGTCTATGGTGAGACCGAGGTATTTCATCCGCTCTCTCACCGGCACCTCTTCCCCGTCGATGGTCACGGTCAGTCCGGCCGGGGGGGGTCCTCTGCGGCGACGGTCGAAGAACCCCAAGGCCTCCGACTTGGCCGGCGATACGCTCAAGCCGAGCCCCCGGATCGCGCGCACCGCGCACGCCACAGCGTTCCGCGCGAGGTTGGCGGTCTCGTGCCAGAACCGTCCCCCGGCCAGCACCAAGGTGTCGTCGGCGTAGCACACCGTGCCCGTGCAACGGGGCATGGCGCATCGGAGGACCGCGTCGTAGGCCGTGATCCACAGGATGGGTCCCAGCACCGAGCCCTGCGGGACTCCGCGCTCCACGCGTCTTCTTACTTCGCCGCCGTTTTTGCCGGCGTACGCTATCCAGCGGTCGCTCAGGTACGACCGGATGACCCCGACGAGATACGCCGGCACGTCGAAGCGTCGCAGGGCCTCCACGATCCTGGCCCACGGGATGGTGTTGAAGGCGTTCGTCACGTCCAGCGAGACCGCCAGCGCCACGCCTCCGCGCGATACCATGTCTTCCGCCATGGTTCGTACTCGAGTCACCGCGTCCACCGTCGAGCGTCCCCGACGGAAACCGTACTGGCTGTCGTGCCAGCCGGGCACCCTCTCGGCGAAGTGCGCCTCCAGACGGGCGGCGATCACCCTCTCCAGTAGTTTGCCCGCCTCGTCCAGCAGGCATATCGGTCTGTAGGCGGACGGCGAGTTCGGCGGACGACCCTCTTTCCGCAGCAGGACGAGTCTCGCGGTACGCCACGCACGGGGGTAGGCGCCCTCCTTCAGGCACCTGGTGAACAAGTGTCGCAGGCGCGGAGCCATGATGTCGATGGTCTCCGCCCACGCTCGGCCCGGTATTCCGTCCGGACCCGGAGCTACGTCGCGGGACGCCATCCTCTTCGTTGCATCGAGGAGCTCCGCGTCGGTGACCCCCAGCTCCTCGCTCCACTCCGGGCTGCGGGGGGAGGAGGAGGAGGATGATGATGGTGGTGAAACCTAACCCCAACCTAACCCCAACCTAACCCCAACCTAACCCCAACCTAACCCCAAACCTTTTTTTTTTTTTTTTTTTTTTTTTTTTTTTTTTTTTTTTTTTTTTTTTTTTCGTGGAGAAATCCTCATGGACACTCGCTGTTGCACGCAACAGCAGAGTAGTGTCGGACTCTTACCGACTAAAACTCCACGGTGGCCGGCTTAACGTTTGCGAGGGGTACCCGGGGTCTTATTTTCGAATTACTACCAGGGCACTCCTCTCACGTCTTCTCCCCATGGTGGTGGATAGGGGAGGCGTCACTTGTTGGTTTGGTCGCTAGGGGGGACCACTCCCCCTAGCGCCTCGATCTTGGTCCGACGCTCTTGGGGTGGCGGCGGCGGCGGCAGCGCCGCGAACCCTGCGGCGCGCGGTGTCTCTTCTGCGTCGCGACGACGACGACGATCTGGCCGGATCGCGAGCTCTCTCTCTCTCTCGCTCCGCCCGCTCCTTCGCGAGCATCACTCGCTCGCAGAAAGTGCGAACTGCGTTGTACTCTTGGGGGCCCTTCATCGTGGCTTCCACGACGGCCTCGGGGGTTAGTCTGTCCCCGATCTCGATGCGTAGGACACGCCGTGCTTCCTCCCACGCTGGACACGACTCCAGAGTGTGCTGCGCCGTGTCCTCCTCTTCCTCGCAGTGGTGACAGATGGACGTCACCTCCCGCCCGATCTTCAGCAGGTACTCGCCGAACACTCCGTGGCCGGTGAGCACCTGCGTCATGCGAAAGGTCAGCGGGACCCCTTCTCGATCTCTCCAGTCTTCCCAGTTGGGAAGCACGGCACGAACGGCGCGGTGTGGTCGCGCGGCGTCCTCCTCGATCAGCTGGGAGCGCCATCGATCCCAGATTTCCAGTCTGGCCTCCTGCCGGATGCTCAGGGCCGTCCTGTCGTCGTCGTTGTTGTTGTCGGACGGCGGCGGCGGCGGCGTCGTCGGCGAAGCCCTCAGGCGTTGGTACACCCGTTGTAACTCCAGGGCTCGCAGTTCGAACGGTGGGGATGCGGCCAGCACCGTCGCGGTCGCGTGCGATACGGTCCGGTATGCCCTCGCTGTACGGATGGCGGTCGTCCTGTGCAATCGCCTCACCAGGATCAGGCTGCGGCGACTACGCGCCAGGTCTTCGGCCCACACGGGAGCCCCGTAGAGGACTCGGGAGCGGATCACTCCCTCGTAGAGTCGGCGAACCGCCAGTCCCGCTCCGCCGATGTTCGGGAGCAGGCCGCACAGCGCGTTCGCGGCGGCTGTCACCTTCGGCACCAGCTGCTCGAAATGCGGCTCGAAGGTCCACTGGCTGTCTATGGTGAGACCGAGGTATTTCATCCGCTCTCTCACCGGCACCTCTTCCCCGTCGATGGTCACGGTCAGTCCGGCCGGAGGGGGTCCTCTGCGGCGACTGTCGAAGAACCCCAGGGCCTCCGACTTGGCCGGCGATACGCTCAAGCCGAGCCCCCGGATCGCGCGCACCGCGCACGCCACAGCGTTCTGCGCGAGGTTGGCGGTCTCGTGCCAGAACCGTCCCCCGGCCAGCACCAAGGTGTCGTCGGCGTAGCACACCGTGCCCGTGCAACGGGGCATGGCGCATCGGAGGACCGCGTCGTAGGCCGTGATCCACAGGATGGGTCCCAGCACCGAGCCCTGCGGGACTCCGCGCTCCACGCGTCTTCTCACTTCGCCGCCGTTTTTGCCGGCGTACGCTATCCAGCGGTCGCTCAGGTACGACCGGATGACCCCGACGAGATACGCCGGCACGTCGAAGCGTCGCAGGGCCTCCACGATCTTGGCCCACGGGATGGTGTTGAAGGCGTTCGTCACGTCCAGCGAGACCGCCAGCGCCACGCCTCTGCGCGATACCATGTCTTCCGCCATGGTTCGTACTCGAGTCACCGCGTCCACCGTCGAGCGACCCCGACGGAATCCGTACTGGCTGTCGTGCCAGCCGGGCACCCTCTCGGCGAAGTGCGCCTCCAGGCGGGCGGCGATCACCCTCTCCAGTAGTTTGCCCGCCTCGTCCAGCAGGCATATCGGTCTGTAGGCGGACGGCGAGTTCGGCGGACGACCTTCTTTCCGCAGCAGGACGAGTCTCGCGGTACGCCACGCACGGGGGTAGACGCCCTCCTTCAGGCACCTGGTGAACAAGTGTCGCAGGCGCGGAGCCATGATGTCGATGGTCTCCGCCCACGCTCGGCCCGGTATTCCGTCCGGACCCGGAGCTACGTCGCGGGACGCCATCCTCTTCGTAGCCTCGAGGAGCTCCGCGTCGGTGACCCCCAGCTCCTCGCTCCACTCCGGGCTGCGGGCGGAGGAGGAGGAGGATGACGATGGTCGTGATGGTGGTGGTGGTGGTGGCACCGATCGCCTCGCGTCGTTCTCCTGTCGCGGGAACAGAGTCCCGACGACTTGTTCGAGCAACTCCGGATCCATGGTCGCGGTCAGCGGGGGGGCCGGAGGTCGCAGTTTTTGCGTCACGACCTTGTAGGGGCGTCCCCACGGGTCGGATTCGACCGTCTCCACGAGCTCCGTCCAGCACCGAGCTTTCGCCGTCTTGATCGCACGCTGGAGGGTGCGTCTCGCTTCCCTGTAGGCCTCGTAGCGGCGACAGATCTCCTCTTCGTCGCGCGTCAGCCTGCGACGGCGGGCCCTCAGAAATCCTCTTCGTGCCCGGATGCAGTTGGCTCGCATCTCGGCGATCTCCGGCGTCCACCAGTACACTCCGCGGCGGCAACCTCGCGGTGGAACGGAGCGCGGCATCGAGGCGTCGCACGCCGCGCTCATGTATCTTCGGAGGCTTTCCGCCTCCTCGTCCACGCTTCCCAACTCGGTTGTTCGTCGGGCGTCCCAGCTCCAGGCGGCGACTATGGCCCCCGCCCGTAGCATCTCTTTGTCCCGTTCCTTCAGTCGCCATCTCGGCGGCGGTGGCGGCTGGCGGGAGCGGCTGTTCGCGCCTCTTCTTTGTCCGGCGTCGTCCTTGTCCTCCTTCTCCTCGAGGGCAAGCTCCATAAAGATGTAGAGGTGGTCGGACAGGGTCTCTACGCCCTCGGCCACTCTCCAGTCTCGGATCTTCGGGTACAACCCCGGCGTGGACCACGTGATGTCGACCACGGAGGATCCTCTCCACGCCACGCAGGTGCTCGCCGAGCCCCTGTTCGCGAGTAGGAGCCCCATACTCGCGGCCCAGTCGGACAGCCGTCTACCGCGGGTGTTCGTCCTGGCGTTTCCCCATTGGGTCGAGTGCGCGTTAAAGTCCCCGAGCACGAGAACCCGCCGGGGATGGCATCTTCGCACGCACTCGCCGACGCGGTCCAGGAAGTCCTCGAACGCGTCCAGTCCGATGTTGGGTGATACGTAGACACCCACCACCGCTATTCCGCACCATTCCACGGCGACGTAGCCGTTGCCGCGGTCGAGCGGGACGCCGGGGGGGCCCAACGCCACCGTCCACGCGATCGCCATCGATCCGTCCGTTGCCCCGACCCAGTTGGAAGCTTCGGGGATCCGATTCGGCTCGGCCACCACCGCGAGGGCGACCTCTCTCTCGCGGATCGTCTGGCAGAGCAGGTCTTGCGCTCGCCTCGATCTCGCGAGGTTGCACTGGAGGAGGCGCTTGAACTTAGTCGTTCAAATCCATAGCCTCCTCCCGGCTATCTACCGCTGCTGCTGCTGCTGCTGCTGTTGCTTCGTCGGCGGTGCTTCCTGTTGGCGGCGGCGGCGGCGGTGGTGGTGTTGGTGTTTTTTCCGCTGCTGCTGCTACCGGCTGCTTCTGCTGCTGCTCTTGCTGCTGCTGCTGCTGCTGCTGTTGCCGGCGGACGCGTCGCTTCTTCTTGACTGCCGGCGGCTTACACGCGTCTCCGCCCATCTTGTGGTTGGCGGGCACCCCGAGCGACTCGCACAGGAGGCACTTGGGTGCGGAGGCGGGACAGCCTTTGGCGCGGTGTCCGGCTCCGCCGCACCTGAAGCACAGGTGCTCTCGGTTCACGGTGGACGTGCAGGTGGCTCGCACGTGACCGTACTGCAGGCATTTGTAGCACTGCAGGGGCTTCTTCGGGATGGCCCTGATCTTTGCCTTCGACCACCCCATAGGCACTCTTCTTGCCTGCGCCAACTTCCAGGCTGCGACCTCCGGGCACTTGATCCAAGCCATTGCGAGGCCGTCTCTGGCGATGCCGATGTCTCCCGTTCGTATATCGGCGGCTCTGCAACCCGCCGCTGCGGCCAATGCTTGCCGCAACTCCTCTTTGGTAACCGAGATGTCTAGCCCGGATACTCTCAGCTCCGCGGTCTTCGTCGGGGCTGCGACCTTTGCCGTGGCCGGGCCTAGCACCTCGGACAGACGCGTCGCTAGCCGCTCCGCTTTTTCTCTGTCCTTGTCCCCGGGCACTTCGATTATAATGCCGCCCGTCATACTCTTTTTCATTCCGAGTTTCCCCACGCCGATCTCCGCGAGCGGGATCGTCCTTCGGGCCGTTGCCAGCACGTCGGCGTACGACATGCTGGATCCTTCTTTCAACGTTACGGTCACCGCGGATGTCTGCGGTGACCGAGGGGGCGGCGGCATTGTCCTCGGTGCCGGTATCGGGCCCTTCCTCGTGGCGGTGGCGGCGACGCTCGGTTTTGGCGCGCCTGTACTCCTCGTCGACGGCGGTGGGGCCGCGTTCGCCCCTCTTCTTGTTGTTGTCGATGCTTCTTCGCCGACCGCGGCGGCGGCGGCCGTTCTTCTCCTGTTCCTCCTCCTTTCGACCACTCGCCATTCGCCACCCGCCTGCTCCCTCGGGGTCGCAGTTGTCGGGGTGGCGCGGCGAGTGGCGGGGGGATCCGCGACGCGTCGGGGTTCCGGGACGGGTCGGGGCTCTGGGACGCGCGGTTGTCGTTCCCCGAGACGCTCCTCGATTCTCTTCAGGGAGGCTTCGAGCTGCCGAAACCTCCTTTCCAGGTCATCTTCGGTCGCACCGTCGTTGTTGCGCTCTCGCGGAGGACGGCCGGGCTCGGAAGCCGGGCCGCCGCACTGCGCGCACACGTTGGCGCAAACTGCCATTCTGGACGTCCCTTCGCGAAGGGCTGCGTTCTCTTTCTCGAGCGCGAACAGCCGCGCTTCCATTTCCGCGATCTTCGTCGTCCACAGCTCCTGCATTACCTTGGACGCGTCCCTGAGGATCTTTATATGCGTCCCCTTCATGTTTGACGATGACGACGACACGTATATGATTCGTGCCGCTTGCCTCGTAAACTCGACGTGAGCGTCCGCCGGACTGCAAGTCCTCACGTCGATCGCGAGCTCCTCCGACGCGCTCGCGACCGTCGACACGATTCGCCGCTTCTTGCCTCTCGAAACCGACGAGGCCAGCGACGAGGCGACCGACTCTTCGTCGTCGGATCGCACTCGCATGCGAAACACACCTGCGGTTGGGATCGACGGTGTGTCGGCAATCACCATAGGCGGAGAAAGGAACACGTTCTCCGCGGCCTTCAACGAGCCCCTGGTCACTCTTCTTGGGGCTACTTCCGGGACCTCTGTTGTCCTTTGGTCCGCTCTAGCGTCTTCGCCAGGCGCAGAAACGCATTCGGGGGCCTGGCGTTCCACCCCCGAAAGGCCGTGGTCGCAAGATGACGACGCAGGTGGGCCCACTTTACTACCCACGACAGCGCCGGTACTGGGGTATCCCTCCCCTGCACCGTAAACGTGACTTACATTTTCGGAAATATCCATATTTATTTTATTTTAGTTTTGCCTTGGTCGTCAACGAGGCATCGATCCTGGTGCCACTCACTCTTTCGCACCCTGTCCCGGTCAAAGCCGGTGCAGGGTGACGGGGAGCCCCACGGGAAGGTGAGGTGAGTGGTCTTGGCGGACATGGGCCCACCAACTTCTCCGAAATTCTCCGCACCGGATCGGCAAACTGACGGGTACCAGAGGCACCGATCAGCCGCCACCCGGCTATAGGGGAATATCAGATCCATCGGGGTTTCCCGGGGAGTGGTCCTACCCCCTGGGAACCCATACCCGCCTCGTGCTCCCCAACCTAACCCCAACCTAACCCCAACCTAACCCCAACCTAACCCCAACCTTTTTTTTTTTTTTTTTTTTTTTTTTCGTGGAGAAATCCTCATGGACACTCGCTGTTGCACGCAACAGCAGAGTAGTGTCGGACTCTTACCGACTAAAACTCCACGGTGGCCGGCTTAACGTTTGCGAGGGGTACCCGGGGTCTTATTTTCGAATTACTACCAGGGCACTCCTCTCACGTCTTCTCCCCATGGTGGTGGATAGGGGAGGCGTCACTTGTTGGTTTGGTCGCTAGGGGGGACCACTCCCCCTAGCGCCTCGATCTTGGTCCGACGCTCTTGGGGTGGCGGCGGCGGCAGCGCCGCGGACCCTGCGGCGCGCGGTGTCTCTTCTGCGTCGCGACGACGACGACGACGATCTGGCCGGATCGCGAGCTCTCTCTCTCTCTCGTTCCGCCCGCTCCTTCGCGAGCATCACTCGCTCGCAGAAAGTGCGAACTGCGTTGTACTCTTGGGGGCCCTTCATCGTGGCTTCCACGACGGCCTCGGGGGTTAGTCTGTCCCCGATCTCGATGCGTAGGACGCGCCGTGCTTCCGCCCACGCTGGACACGACTCCAGAGTGTGCTGCGCCGTGTCCTCCTCTTCCTCGCAGTGGTGACAGATGGACGTCACCTCCCGCCCGATCTTCAGCAGGTACTCGCCGAACACTCCGTGGCCGGTGAGTATCTGCGTCATGCGAAAGGTCAGCGGGACCCCTTCTCGATCTCTCCAGTCTTCCCAGTTGGGAAGCACGGCGCGAACGGCGCGGTGTGGTCGCGCGGCGTCCTCCTCGATCAGCTGGGAGCGCCATCGATCCCAGATTTCCAGTCTGGCCTCCTGCCGGATGCTCAGGGCCGTCCTGTCGTCGTCGTTGTTGTTGTCGGACGGCGGCGGCGGCGGCGTCGTCGGCGAAGCCCTCAGGCGTTGGTACACCCGTTGTAACTCCAGGGCTCGCAGTTCGAACGGTGGGGATGCGGCCAGCACCGTCGCGGTCGCGTGCGATACTGTCCGGTATGCCCTCGCTGTACGGATGGCGGTCGTCCTGTGCAATCGCCTCACCAGGATCAGGCTGCGGCGACTACGCGCCAGGTCTTCGGCCCACACGGGAGCCCCGTAGAGGACTCGGGAACGGATCACTCCCTCGTAGAGTCGGCGAACCGCCAGTCCCGCTCCGCCGATGTTCGGGAGCAGGCCGCACAGCGCGTTCGCGGCGGCTGTCACCTTCGGCACCAGCTGCTCGAAATGCGGCTCGAAGGTCCACTGGCTGTCTATGGTGAGACCGAGGTATTTCATCCGCTCTCTCACCGGCACCTCTTCCCCGTCGATGGTCACGGTCAGTCCGGCCGGAGGGGGTCCTCTGCGGCGACGGTCGAAGAACCCCAAGGCCTCCGACTTGGCCGGCGATACGCTCAAGCCGAGCCCACGGATCGCGCGCACCGCGCACGCCACGGCGTTCTGCGCGAGGTTGGCGGTCTCGTGCCAGAATCGTCCCCCGGCCAGCACCAAGGTGTCGTCGGCGTAGCACACCGTGCCCGTGCAACGGGGCATGGCGCATCGGAGGACCGCGTCGTAGGCCGTGATCCACAGGATGGGTCCCAGCACCGAGCCCTGCGGGACTCCGCGCTCCACGCGTCTTCTTACTTCGCCGCCGTTTTTGCCGGCGTACGCTATCCAGCGGTCGCTCAGGTACGACCGGATGACCCCGACGAGATACGCCGGCACGTCGAAGCGTCGCAGGGCCTCCACGATCTTGGCCCACGGGATGGTGTTGAAGGCGTTCGTCACGTCCAGCGAGACCGCCAGCGCCACGCCTCTGCGCGATACCATGTCTTCCGCCATGGTTCGTACTCGAGTCACCGCGTCCACCGTCGAGCGACCCCGACGGAATCCGTACTGGCTGTCGTGCCAGCCGGGCACCCTCTCGGCGAAGTGCGCCTCCAGACGGGCGGCGATCACCCTCTCCAGTAGTTTGCCCGCCTCGTCCAGCAGGCATATCGGTCTGCAGGCGGACGGCGAGTTCGGCGGACGACCTTCTTTCCGCAGCAGGACGAGTCTCGCGGTACGCCACGCACGGGGGTAGACGCCCTCCTTCAGGCACCTGGTGAACAAGTGTCGCAGGCGCGGAGCCATGATGTCGATGGTCTCCGCCCACGCTCGGCCCGGTATTCCGTCCGGACCCGGAGCTACGTCGCGGGACGCCATCCTCTTCGTTGCATCGAGGAGCTCCGCGTCGGTGACCCCCAGCTCCTCGCTCCACTCCGGGCTGCGGGCGGAGGAGGAGGAGGATGATGATGGTGGTGATGGTGGTGGTGGTGGTGGCACCGATCGCCTCGCGTCGTTCTCCTGTCGCGGGAACAGAGTCCCGACGACTTCTTCGAGCAACTCCGGATCCATGGTCGCGGTCAGCGGGGGGGCCGAAGGTCGCAGTTTTTGCGTCACGACCTTGTAGGGCCGTCCCCAAGGGTCGGATTCGACCGCCTCCACGAGCTCCGTCCAGCACCGAGCTTTCGCCGTCTTGATCGCACGCTGGAGGGTGCGTCTCGCTTCCCTGTAGGCCTCGTAGCGGCGAGAGATCTCCTCTTCGTCGCGCGTCAGCCTGCGACGGCGGGCCCTCAGAAATCCTCTTCGTGCCCGGATGCAGTTGGCTCGCATCTCGGCGATCTCCGGCGTCCACCAGTACACGCCGCGGCGGCAACCGCGCGGTGGAACGGAGCGCGGCATCGAGGCGTCGCACGCCGCGCTCATGTATCTTCGGAGGCTTTCCGCCTCCTCGTCCACGCTTCCCAACTCGGTTGTTCGTCGGGCGTCCCAGCTCCAGGCGGCGACTATAGCCCCCGCCCGTAGCATCTCTTTGTCCCGTTCCTTCAGTCGCCATCTCGGCGGCGGTGGCGGCTGGCGGGAGCGGCTGTTCGCGCCTCTTCTTTGTCCGGCGTCGTCCTTGTCCTCCTTCTCCTCGAGGGCAAGCTCCATAAAGATGTAGAGGTGGTCGGACAGGGTCTCTACGCCCTCGGCCACTCTCCAGTCTCGGATCTTCGGGTACAACCCCGGCGTGGACCACGTGATGTCGACCACGGAGGATCCTCTCCACGCCACGCAGGTGCTCGCCGAGCCCCTGTTCGCGAGTAGGAGCCCCATACTCGCGGCCCAGTCGGACAGCCGTCTACCGCGGGTGTTCGTCCCGGCGTTTCCCCATTGGGTCGAGTGCGCGTTAAAGTCCCCGAGCACGAGAACCCGCCGGGGATGGCATCCTCGCACGCACTCGCCGACGCGGTCCAGGAAGTCCTCGAACGCGTCCAGTCCGATGTTGGGTGATACGTAGACACCCACCACCGCTATTCCGCACCATTCCACGGCGACGTAGCCGTTGCCGCGGTCGAGCGGGACGCCGGGGGGGCCCAACGCCACCGTCCACGCGATCGCCGTCGATCCGTCCGTTGCCCCGACCCAGTTGGAAGCTTCGGGGATCCGATTCGGCTCGGCCACCACCGCGAGGGCGACCTCTCTCTCGCGGATCGTCTGGCAGAGCAGGTCTTGCGCTCGCCTCGATCTCGCTAGGTTGCACTGGAGGAGGCGCTTGAACTTAGTCGTTCAAATCCATAGCCTCCTCCCGGCTATCTACCGCTGCTGTTGCTGCTGCTGTTGCTTCGTCGGCGGTGCTTCCTGTTGGCGGCGGCGGCGGCGGTGGTGGTGTTGGTGTTTTTTCCGCTGCTGCTGCTACCGGCTGCTTCTGCTGCTGCTCTTGCTGCTGCTGCTGCTGCTGCTGCTGCTGCTGTTGCCGGCGGACGCGTCGCTTCTTCTTGACTGCCGGCGGCTTACACGCGTCTCCGCCCATCTTGTGGTTGGCGGGCACCCCGAGCGACTCGCACAGGAGGCACTTGGGTGCGGAGGCGGGACAGCCTTTGGCGCGGTGTCCGGCTCCGCCGCACCTGAAGCACAGGTGCTCTCGGTTCACGGTGGACGTGCAGGTGGCTCGCACGTGACCGTACTGCAGGCATTTGTAGCACTGCAGGGGTTTCTTTGGGATGGCCCTGATCTTTGCCTTCGACCACCCCATAGGCACTCTTCTTGCCTGCGCCAACTTCCAGGCTGCGACCTCCGGGCACTTGATCCAGGCCATTGCGAGGCCGTCTCTGGCGATGCCGATGTCTCCCGTTCGTATATCGGCGGCTCTGCAACCCGCCGCTGCGGCCAATGCTTGCCGCAACTCCTCTTTGGTAACCGAGATATCTAGCCCGGATACTCTCAGCTCCGCGGTCTTCGTCGGGGCTGCGACCTTTGCCGTGGCCGGGCCTAGCACCTCGGACAGACGCGTCGCTAGCCGCTCCGCTTTTTCTCTGTCCTTGTCCCCGGGCACTTCGATTATAATGCCGCCCGTCATACTCTTTTTCATTCCGAGTTTCCCCACGCCGATCTCCGCGAGCGGGATCGTCCTTCGGGCCGTTGCCAGCACGTCGGCGTACGACATGCTGGATCCTTCTTTCAACGTTACGGTCACCGCGGATGTCTGCGGTGACCGGGGGGGCGGCGGCATTGTCCTCGGTGCCGGTATCGGCCCCTTCCTCGTGGCGGTGGCGGCGACGCTCGGTTTTGGCGCGCCTGTACTCCTCGTCGACGGCGGTGGGGCCGCGTTCGCCCCTCTTCTTGATGTTGTCGATACTTCTTTGCCGACCGCGGCGGCGGCGGCCGTTCTTCTCCTGTTCCTCCTCCTTTCGACCACTCGCCATTCGCCATCCGCCTGCTCCCTCGGGGGCGCAGTTGTCGGGGTGGCGCGGCGAGTGGCGGGGGGATCCGCGACGCGTCGGGGTTCCGGGACGGGTCGGGGCTCTGGGACGCGCGGTTGTCGTTCCCCGAGACGCTCCTCGATTCTCTTCAGGGAGGCTTCTAGCTGCCGAAACCTCCTTTCCAGGTCATCTTCGGTCGCACCGTCGTTGTTGCGCTCTCGCGGAGGACGGCCGGGCTCGGAAGCCGGGCCGCCGCACTGCGCGCACACGTTGGCGCAAACTGCCATTCTGGACGTCCCTTCGCGAAGGGCTGCGTTCTCTTTCTCGAGCGCGAACAGCCGCGCTTCCATTTCCGCGATCTTCGTCGTCCACAGCTCCTGCATTACCTTGGACGCGTCCCTGAGGATCTTTATATGCGTCCCCTTCATGTTTGACGATGACGACGACACGTATATGATTCGTGCCGCTTGCCTCGTAAACTCGACGTGAGCGTCCGCCGGACTGCAAGTCCTCACGTCGATCGCGAGCTCCTCCGACGCGCTCGCGACCGTCGACACGATTCGCCGCTTCTTGCCTCTCGAAACCGACGAGGCCAGCGACGAGGCGACCGACTCTTCGTCGTCGGATCGCACTCGCATGCGAAACACACCTGCGGTTGGGATCGACGGTGTGTCGGCAATCACCATAGGCGGAGAAAGGAACACGTTCTCCGCGGCCTTCAACGAGCCCCTCGTCACTCTTCTTGGGGCTACTTCCGGGACCTCTGTTGTCCTTTGGTCCGCTCTAGCGTCTTCGCCAGGCGCAGAAACGCATTCGGGGGCCTGGCGTTCCACCCCCGAAAGGCCATGGTCGCAAGATGACGACGCAGGTGGGCCCACTTTACTACCCACGACAGCGCCGGTACTGGGGTATCCCTCCCCTGCACCGTAAACGTTACTTACATTTTCGGAAATATCCATATTTATTTTATTTTAGTTTTGCCTTGGTCGTCAACGAGGCATCGATCCTGGTGCCACTCACTCTTTCGCACCCTGTCCCGGTCAAAGCCGGTGCAGGGTGACGGGGAGCCCCACGGGAAGGTGAGGTGAGTGGTCTTGGCGGACATGGGCCCACCAACTTCTCCGAAATTCTCCGCACCGGATCGGCAAACTGACGGGTGCCAGAGGCACCGATCAGCCGCCACCCGGCTATAGGGGAATATCAGATCCATCGGGGTTTCCCAGGGAGTGGTGCTACCCCCTGGGAACCCATACCCGCCTCGTGCTCCCCAACCTAACCCCAACCTAACCCCAACCTAACCCCAACCTTTTTTTTTTTTTTTTTTTCGTGGAGAAATCCTCATGGACACTCGCTGTTGCACGCAACAGCAGAGTAGTGTCGGACTCTTACCGACTAAAACTCCACGGTGGCCGGCTTAACGTTTGCGAGGGGTACCCGGGGTCTTATCTTCGAATTACTACCAGGGCACTCCTCTCACGTCTTCTCCCCATCGGTGGATAGGGGAGGCATCACTTGTTGGTTTGGTCGCTAGGGGGGACCACTCCCCCTAGCGCCTCGATCTTGGTCCGACGCTCTTGGGGTGGCGGCGGCGGCGGCAGCGCCGCGAACCCTGCGGCGCGCGGTGTCTCTTCTGCGTCGCGACGACGACGACGACGATCTGGCCGGATCGCGAGCTCTCTCTCTCTCTCGCTCCGCCCGCTCCTTCGCGAGCATCACTCGCTCGCAGAAAGTGCGAACTGCGTTGTACTCTTGGGGGCCCTTCATCGTGGCTTCCACGACGGCCTCGGGGGTTAGTCTGTCCCCGATCTCGATGCGTAGGACGCGCCGTGCTTCCTCCCACGCTGGACACGACTCCAGAGTGTGCTGCGCCGTGTCCTCCTCTTCCTCGCAGTGGTGACAGATGGAAGTCACCTCCCGCCCGATCTTCAGCAGGTACTCGCCGAACACTCCGTGGCCGGTGAGCACCTGCGTCATGCGAAAGGTCAGCGGGACCCCTTCTCGATCTCTCCAGTCTTCCCAGTTGGGAAGCACGGCACGAACGGCGCGGTGTGGTCGCGCGGCGTCCTCCTCGATCAGCTGGGAGCGCCATCGATCCCAGATTTCCAGTCTGGCCTCCTGCCGGATGCTCAGGGCCGTCCTGTCGTCGTCGTTGTTGTTGTCGGACGGCGGCGGCGGCGGCGTCGTCGGCGAAGCCCTCAGGCGTTGGTACACCCGTTGTAACTCCAGGGCTCGCAGTTCGAACGGTGGGGATGCGGCCAGCACCGTCGCGGTCGCGTGCGATACTGTCCGGTATGCCCTCGCTGTACGGATGGCGGTCGTCCTGTGCAATCGCCTCACCAGGATCAGGCTGCGGCGACTACGCGCCAGGTCTTCGGCCCACACGGGAGCCCCGTAGAGGACTCGGGAACGGATCACTCCCTCGTAGAGTCGGCGAACCGCCAGTCCCGCTCCGCCGATGTTCGGGAGCAGGCCGCACAGCGCGTTCGCGGCGGCTGTCACCTTCGGCACCAGCTGCTCGAAATGCGGCTCGAAGGTCCACTGGCTGTCTATGGTGAGACCGAGGTATTTCATCCGCTCTCTCACCGGCACCTCTTCCCCGTCGATGGTCACGGTCAGTCCGGCCGGAGGGGGTCCTCTGCGGCGACGGTCGAAGAACCCCAAGGCCTCCGACTTGGCCGGCGATACGCTCAAGCCGAGCCCCCGGATCGCGCGCACCGCGCACGCCACGGCGTTCTGCGCGAGGTTGGCGGTCTCGTGCCAGAACCGTCCCCCGGCCAGCACCAAGGTGTCGTCGGCGTAGCACACTGTGCCCGTGCAACGGGGCATGGCGCATCGGAGGACCGCGTCGTAGGCCGTGATCCACAGGATGGGTCCCAGCACCGAGCCCTGCGGGACTCCGCGCTCCACGCGTCTTCTTACTTCGCCGCCGTTTTTGCCGGCGTACGCTATCCAGCGGTCGCTCAGGTACGACCGGATGACCCCGACGAGATACGCCGGCACGTCGAAGCGTCGCAGGGCCTCCACGATCTTGGCCCACGGGATGGTGTTGAAGGCGTTCGTCACGTCCAGCGAGACCGCCAGCGCCACGCCTCTGCCCGATACCATGTCTTCCGCCATGGTTCGTACTCGAGTCACCGCGTCCACCGTCGAGCGACCCCGACGGAATCCGTACTGGCTGTCGTGCCAGCCGGGCACCCTCTCGGCGAAGTGCGCCTCCAGACGGGCGGCGATCACCCTCTCCAGTAGTTTGCCCGCCTCGTCCAGCAGGCATATCGGTCTGTAGGCGGACGGCGAGTTCGGCGGACGGCCTTCTTTCCGCAGCAGGACGAGTCTCGCGGTACGCCACGCACGGGGGTAGACGCCCTCCTTCAGGCACCTGGTGAACAAGTGTCGCAGGCGCGGAGCCATGATGTCGATGGTCTCCGCCCACGCTCGGCCCGGTATTCCGTCCGGACCCGGAGCTACGTCGCGGGACGCCATCCTCTTCGTAGCCTCGAGGAGCTCCGCGTCGGTGACCCCCAGCTCCTCGCTCCACTCCGGGCTGCGGGCGGAGGAGGAGGAGGATGACGATGGTCGTGATGGTGGTGGTGGTGGTGGCACCGATCGCCTCGCGTCGTTCTCCTGTCGCGGGAACAGAGTCCCGACGACTTGTTCGAGCAACTCCGGATCCATGGTCGCGGTCAGCGGGGGGGCCGGAGGTCGCAGTTTTTGCGTCACGACCTTGTAGGGGCGTCCCCACGGGTCGGATTCGACCGTCTCCACGAGCTCCGTCCAGCACCGAGCTTTCGCCGTCTTGATCGCACGCTGGAGGGTGCGTCTCGCTTCCCTGTAGGCCTCGTAGCGGCGACAGATCTCCTCTTCGTCGCGCGTCAGCCTGCGACGGCGGGCCCTCAGAAATCCTCTTCGTGCCCGGATGCAGTTGGCTCGCATCTCGGCGATCTCCGGCGTCCACCAGTACACTCCGCGGCGGCAACCGCGCGGTGGAACGGAGCGCGGCATCGAGGCGTCGCACGCCGCGCTCATGTATCTTCGGAGGCTTTCCGCCTCCTCGTCCACGCTTCCCAACTCGGTGATCCGTCGGGCGTCCCAGCTCCAGGCGGCGACTATGGCCCCCGCCCGTAGCATCTCTTTGTCGCGTTCCTTCAGTCGCCATCTCGGCGGCGGTGGCGGCTGGCGGGAGCGGCTGTTCGCGCCTCTTCTTTGTCCGGCGTCGTCCTTGTCCTCCTTCTCCTCGAGGGCAAGCTCCATAAAGATGTAGAGGTGGTCGGACAGGGTCTCTACGCCCTCGGCCACTCTCCAGTCTCGGATCTTCGGGTACAACCCCGGCGTGGACCACGTGATGTCGACCACGGAGGATCCTCTCCACGCCACGCAGGTGCTCGCCGAGCCCCTGTTCGCGAGTAGGAGCCCCATACTCGCGGCCCAGTCGGACAGCCGTCTACCGCGGGTGTTCGTCCTGGCGTTTCCCCATTGGGTCGAGTGCGCGTTAAAGTCCCCGAGCACGAGAACCCGCCGGGGATGGCATCTTCGCACGCACTCGCCGACGCGGTCCAGGAAGTCCTCGAACGCGTCCAGTCCGATGTTGGGTGATACGTAGACACCCACCACCGCTATTCCGCACCATTCCACGGCGACGTAGCCGTTGCCGCGGTCGAGCGGGACGCCGGGGGGGCCCAACGCCACCGTCCACGCGATCGCCGTCGATCCGTCCGTTGCCCCGACCCAGTTGGAAGCTTCGGGGATCCGATTCGGCTCGGCCACCACCGCGAGGGCGACCTCTCTCTCGCGGATCGTCTGGCAGAGCAGGTCTTGCGCTCGCCTCGATCTCGCGAGGTTGCACTGGAGGAGGCGCTTGAACTTAGTCGTTCAAATCCATAGCCTCCTCCCGGCTATCTACCGCTGCTGCTGCTGCTGCTGCTGTTGCTTCGTCGGCGGTGCTTCCTGTTGGCGGCGGCGGCGGCGGCGGTGGTGGTGTTGGTGTTTTTTCCGCTGCTGCTGCTACCGGCTGCTTCTGCTGCTGCTCTTGCTGCTGCTGCTGCTGCTGCTGCTGCTGTTGCCGGCGGACGCGTCGCTTCTTCTTGACTGCCGGCGGCTTACACGCGTCTCCGCCCATCTTGTGGTTGGCGGGCACCCCGAGCGACTCGCACAGGAGGCACTTGGGCGCGGAGGCGGGACAGCCTTTGGCGCGGTGTCCGGCTCCGCCGCACCTGAAGCACAGGTGCTCTCGGTTCACGGTGGACGTGCAGGTGGCTCGCACGTGACCGTACTGCAGGCATTTGTAGCACTGCAGGGGTTTCTTTGGGATGGCCCTGATCTTTGCCTTCGACCACCCCATAGGCACTCTTCTTGCCTGCGCCAACTTCCAGGCTGCGACCTCCGGGCACTTGATCCAGGCCATTGCGAGGCCGTCTCTGGCGATGCCGATGTCTCCCGTTCGTATATCGGCGGCTCTGCAACCCGCCGCTGCGGCCAATGCTTGCCGCAACTCCTCTTTGGTAACCGAGATATCTAGCCCGGATACTCTCAGCTCCGCGGTCTTCGTCGGGGCTGCGACCTTTGCCGTGGCCGGGCCTAGCACCTCGGACAGACGCGTCGCTAGCCGCTCCGCTTTTTCTCTGTCCTTGTCCCCGGGCACTTCGATTATAATGCCGCCCGTCATACTCTTTTTCATTCCGAGTTTCCCCACGCCGATCTCCGCGAGCGGGATCGTCCTTCGGGCCGTTGCCAGCACGTCGGCGTACGACATGCTGGATCCTTCTTTCAACGTTACGGTCACCGCGGATGTCTGCGGTGACCGGGGGGGCGGCGGCATTGTCCTCGGTGCCGGTATCGGCCCCTTCCTCGTGGCGGTGGCGGCGACGCTCGGTTTTGGCGCGCCTGTACTCCTCGTCGACGGCGGTGGGGCCGCGTTCGCCCCTCTTCTTGATGTTGTCGATACTTCTTTGCCGACCGCGGCGGCGGCGGCCGTTCTTCTCCTGTTCCTCCTCCTTTCGACCACTCGCCATTCGCCATCCGCCTGCTCCCTCGGGGGCGCAGTTGTCGGGGTGGCGCGGCGAGTGGCGGGAACCTAACCCCAACCTAACCCCAACCTAACCCCAACCTAACCCTAACCCCAACCTTTTTTTTTTTTTTTTTTTTTTTTTTTTTTTTTTTTTTTTTTTTTTTTTTTTTTTTTTTTTTTTTTTTTTTTTTTTTTTTTTCGTGGAGGAAACCTTCATAGGCGCCCCGCGCCCTCCGGGGAGAGGGCGCCGGGTAGTGCCGGATTCATACCGGCTAAAACCTCCACGGTGGCCGTACTTGGCGCATAGCGGAAGAGGCCCTAGAACATCTCAAAAGCATAACATCACGAGCCCCATCCGCGCCGAATTCACCTCGAGTTAGTGGAACCTAACTAACGGCGCGATACGCGGCCACCGCGCATCGCGCCACCCCCGACGGGCCGCCGTGCAAGACCGCCTGGTTCCCCGACCAGGCGATTTGGCGGCACCGCGGCGCCGAACCGACCGACGCCTAAAACCCACCGGACGGCGGAGAGGTCCGAGCTCGCCTGGAAGTGGCGTGCCCACGCCCCCCACTCCGCCGCCGCCGCCGACCACCCATTCTTTCCGGATGGGAATCGCGTTCTCTCACACGCTCCGCCGCCTCCTTACGCGACATCACCTGCTCGCAGAATGTGGCGACCGCCTTCCGGCTCCTCTCGTTCGCCAGTAGCGCACCGAACACCGCCGTCGGCGAGAGGTCACCCCCTATCTCAGCAACGAGGGCGCGGCGAGGTAACGTCCACGCCGGACAGTGCTCCAGCGTGTGCTGTGCCGAGTCCACTCGCTCGTTGCAATGGTGGCAACGCGCTGATACCTCCCGTCCTATCCTGTGCAGGTACTCACCGAAGCATCCATGCCCGGTAAGTACCTGAGTAGCCCTATAGGTTAGGGCGGGCCCGCCGCCATCCAACCAATTGTCCCAGTTTGGCAGGACGGCCTCGACGACCCTGAGGCGCGGCGCGCCGGTTCCCGTTGCGATACCGGCCCGCCACGAATCCAATAGGTTTCGTCGAGCCCGCGCCACAGCGTCACAGCGTGCCGCCGCCGCCGCCGCCTCGGCCACCGCACCTGATGGTGCTCGCGTGTGTTGATAGATCTCGCGACACCGTAGGGCCTCCAACTCGAACGGGGGGAAACCCGCGAGCAACGACGCCGCCGTAGCCGAGACGGTGCGATACGCTCTCACCGTTCTCACGGCCACCGTACGATGCAGTCTCCTGACCAGCAGGAGGCTGCGACGATTGGCCAACAGGCTCGCAGCCCAGATCGGAGCACCGTACAGGAGCCTCGATCGTACAACCCCGGCGTATAGCCGGCGCACTCCGACGCCCGGCCCGCCGAGCCGAGGCAACAGACGCCCCAAGGTGTTGGCTGTAGCCTCGACCGATGGTACCAGACGCTCGAAGTGATCGCCAAAGGTCCAATGGCTGTCGAGAGTCAGACCCAGATACTTCATCCGTGTACCGACCTCGACATCGGCCCCTCCCAACCGCAGCCTGTAGCCCGCCGGAGGTGTCCCGTGATCGGCCCTCTTGCGTAACCAAACCTCACCCCCCGACGGTGCCCAGCGGTGTCCCACGGTGCGGTCCAGTCTAGATCATCCACAATTCCATTAGTGCATTTTGGCGATCCGAATTGGACTGTTGCGTAGTTCTTGGCTTGGTACCGTTTTCCAAACACTAATCAACTGATTAATTTTTGGAAAACGATGCCAATTACCAGGTCTCACCACGAGGAGGTGACTACGCACGAGACCCGCCCATGAGTTATTTAACATTATGCATCGGTCTCGACATTCTACCTATAGGCAAGAATGTCCAGTTCTCACTCTACTTGATCATGGGCCTGCGTAAAGAGATAGTAATTTCGTAGCGAAACACCCATCTCCTACGCAGCAGTTACACTAATCATTACAAACCAAAGACAAAGCACACATAACGCAACATCCATGTCCCACACAATGATTACATCGATCCGTACAAATACCGTACAATAATTCGCATCCCTACTGGCTGCATTCTGTATCAAAGACACATTTATCTAACTTGGAACAAAAGAAAGAAAGTGAAGCTACTGACACTGTATGTATCATTTCGTGTCTTGCAGAAGGGACACACGAGTCGCTGTACTAAACTGTTTAACGTTCTGCTTTTGGGACACTATAACATATTGAAGATATTGAAAAGTTATAATCTGTAACATAACCTCAATAAGCATCCCTTAAAAATGGGCAAACAAGAAGCCCGATCAATCAGGCGATAAAAAAAAAAAAAAAAAAAAAAAAAAAAAAAAAAAAAAATCGCGGCGCGCCCGAAACGAACGAGATCGCGATCTCTCGAAAGAACTAACAAACCAACGCGACGTACCCCCGTACACGAGATAACCCAAAGGTTCGGCAGAAGGCCCAAGAATTGACCGTAACTGGATTCCTGTTACGCCGTTCGAAACTTACACGAGTCGCGGTCGATGGAGCCGACCGATGATACCAGCGATCCGCTGGTGATCCAGCCGTGGATCCAGCACACAGGCCGGCAACTTAACACACTCCAACTGAACATGTGGAACCCGGGGAGGGGCCGCTGAACAGGATTACGAAGGCAAGGCCCCAACTGAACAGTGGGGCCCACCCCCGCGGGGCCGAACAGAATTACGGAGGACGTGAAATTGCAGGTCCCTGACCGAGTACCGAAGTACCAATCGGACAGGACTGCGGATCCAGGACTGAATACCCAACAGATTCGCAAGCATCACCGGCGCGACCACAACTCCCGTGATCCGATGCAAACGTCGGGCAGTCATCGAGCAGTCACCAGGACAGCGGTGTCCTTGGGGCGACTTACGAATCCAAAGAGTTGTCTAGTGAACGTTGACCCGCACGTACCCGAAATACGCGCGAGCGTGTACGCCACGCAATAGTTTGAAAGAACTGAGTGACCGCGAACCGATAATTCGCGAGTATAATTTCTCCAGTGCGGTAAGCGAGGGGAGAGAGTCGAGATTTCTTTCTTTTCGTTCCAGGATGGATAAGTATCGTTGTACAGAATGGGCTAACAATGCACTTAACATAGGTATCTATCTTACGATTAACTAAGGCTAAAACGCACGCATCCCACGGTGTCCCACGATGTCCAACGGCGTCCCACGGTGTCCAACGGCGTCCAACGACGTCCAACGGCGCCCAATGGTGTCCCACGATGTCCAACGGCGTCCCACGGTGTCCAACGACGTCCAACGGCGCCCAATGGTGTCCCACGATGTCCAACGGCGTCCCACGGTGTCCAACGACGTCCAACGGCGTCTAACGGCGTCTAACGGTGTCCAACGGTGTCCCACGATGTCCAACGGTGTCCGACGATGTCCAACGATGTCCCACGGCGTCCAACGGTGTCCAACGATGTCCCACGATGCTCTCCAGTATAGATCATCCAAAATTCTTTTGGCGGCTTTTGGAGATCTACACTGGACCAAAGGCGTCCCACGATGTCCAACGACGTCCAACGGTGTCCAACGGTGTCCAACGATGTCCCACGATGCTGTCCAGTATAGATCATCCAAAATTCTTTTGGCGGCTTTTGGAGATCTACACTGGACCAAAGGCGTCCCACGATGTCCAACGACGTCCAACGGCGTCCAACGGTGTCCAACGGTGTCCAACGGTGTCCCACGATGTCCAACGGTGTCCGACGATGTCCAACGATGTCCCACGGCGTCCAACGGTGTCCAACGATGTCCCACGATGCTGTCCAGTACAGATCATCCAAAATTCTTTTGGCGGCTTCTGGAGATCTACACTGGACCAAAGGCGTCCCACGATGTCCAACGACGTCCAACGGTGTCCAACGATGTCCCACGATGCTCTCCAGTATAGATCATCCAAAATTCTTTTGGCGGCTTTTGGAGATCTACACTGGACCAAAGGCGTCCCACGATGTCCAACGACGTCCAACGGTGTCCAACGGTGTCCAACGATGTCCCACGATGCTGTCCAGTATAGATCATCCAAAATTCTTTTGGCGGCTTTTGGAGATCTACACTGGACCAAAGGCGTCCCACGATGTCCAACGACGTCCAACGGTGTCCAACGGTGTCCAACGATGTCCCACGATGCTGTCCAGTATAGATCATCCAAAATTCTTTTGGCGGCTTTTGGAGATCTACACTGGATCAAAGGCGTCCCGCGATGTCCAACGACGTCCAGCGGTGTCGAACGGTGTCCAACGATGTCCCACGATGCTGTCCAGTATAGATCATCCAAAATTCTTTTGGCGGCTTTTGGAGATCTACACTGGACCAAAGGCGTCCCACGATGTCCAACGACGTCCAACGGTGTCCCACGATGCTGTCCAGTATAGATCATCCGAAAATTCTTTTGGCGGCTTTTGGAGATCTACACTGGACTAAAGGCGTCCCACGATGTCCTACGACGTCCAACGGTGTCCAACGGTGTCCAACGATGTCCAACGACGTCCAACGGTGTCCAACGGTGTCCAACGATGTCCCACGATGCTGTCCAGTATAGATCATCCAAAATTCTTTTGGCGGCGTCTGGAGATCTACACTGGACCAAAGGCGTCCCACGATGTCCCACGGCGTCCAACAGTGTCCAACGATGTCCCACGATGCTGTCCAGTATAGATCATCCAAAATTCTTTTGGCGGCTTTTGGAGATCTACACTGGACCAAAGGCGTCCCGCGATGTCCAACGACGTCCAACGGTGTCCAACGGTGTCCAACGATGTCCCACGATGCTGTCCAGTATAGATCATCCAAAATTCTTTTGGCGGCTTTTGGAGATCTACACTGGACCAAAGGCGTCCCACGATGTCCAACGACGTCCAACGGTGTCCAACGGTGTCCAACGATGTCCCACGATGCTGTCCAGTATAGATCATCCAAAATTCTTTTGGCGGCTTTTGGAGATCTACACTGGACCAAAGGCGTCCCACGATGTCCAACGACGTCCAACGGTGTCCAACGGTGTCCAACGATGTCCCGCGATGCTGTCCTGTATAGATCATCCAAAATTCTTTTGGCGGCTTTTGGAGATCTACACTGGACCAAAGGCGTCCCACGATGTCCCACGGCGTCCCACGGCGTCCCACGGCGTCCCACGGCGTCCCACGGCGTCCCACGGCGTCCCACGGCGTCCCACGGCGTCCCACGGCGTCCCACGGCGTCCCACGGCGTCCCACGGCGTCCCTCGGCGTCCCACGGCGTCCCACGGTGTCCCACGTTGCAGTCCAGTCTAGATCATCCAAAATTTTCTTCGTGGCTTTTCGTGATCCAATCGTGCACTGTATTGGCGTGGTTCTTAGCTTGATGTCGAATTATTGTACAATGTTTGTACTGATCGATGTAGGTGTTTTCCACAAATTCATTGATCATTTGATTAATCTTCGAAATCGATTACATCCATCGGTACAAACATTGTCCAATAATTCGCTTTCATTCTGGCAACATTCGAATATCAAAGATACATTTGTCTGACTTGGAACGAGAGAAGGAAAATGAAACTATTGACACTGCATATACAATTTAGAGTCTTGCAAAAGGAAGATACGACTCGTTGTACTAAACTTATGGAGATATCGAAAAGTTATATACTCCAACGCGACAGCAATATGCTTCTTTTAAAAATGGGAAAACAGGAAGAAGCCTGAACAATCAGACAATGAAAGAAGAATCATTTGGGTATCTAGGATACATATTTAATATGCTACGAAATGTTCAAATATGTAACTGAAATGTATTTTCTGTAAATTGATAAATCTGAAACAAACTCATTTAATGGATATGGTATATGAAAGAAACAGGCATCTTTAAAACGAAAACATTTTATACACGAAAAATAAACTACTAATAATGGTCAAATATAGATGAAAGTACTAGTGATTAAACTTTAGCAAATATAGAAAATCATTTGTATCTTTTTAATCGAAACTAGGCTTACGTCGAAAATAAGAATCTTAAGTCATTGAATTTAAACTGAATTAAAAATTGAAAATTCATTTGGAATATGTAAGGCGAGAGAAAACACGATTATTATAAGATCACTTGCTTTGTCCTTTAACTTTTAATAGTACCTGTTATTTCCTACAACAACATGGTGACTTGAAAAACATAGCGAACCGAAAGATATGTGCATAAGTCATTTATAGCAGAATATTTGATACAAACGTGACGATTATCGCGAATGAACTTTTGTTTCATGCAAATGAAATTCGAATATTTATAAAATTCTACGTTATTGTCAAAAGATTGAAAATATCGCGGTCGAAAATATTCTAAAAGTTATGATTCTAAGAACGAACAATCGCCAGCATTAATTCCAATTGCAATGAATTAAATTTTAAAAAATATTTCATGCCTTCCTAACAACATTAAGATATTTCTTTATAATACTTTATTAGGCATGAAATCGTTCACAATTTCATACATGTAAATATATATACATATTATACATTCGTAGTAAAGTTCTGTCTTTTAGCAATTATGGTAACGTTAACGCTGACAAAGGTGTACGTCTTATAGCAGTATTTTCAGTAATAAACGTAGTAATAAGGGGTGCATTAATAAGGGGCGCTGAAAAAGAAACAAAACAGTAGCCAGAAGGGCTACTAAAATCCGATCATGTTCCACTCTATATAAACCCGATCAACACGCCGAGAGTGGAACTGAATATTCTTGTTTCGCAACGCTAATTTACTACTAATATTTATGAAGCAGAATAAAATAAAACGCGACGAGTGCTTTGTTATATCTGCAATATCAATTAATCTACTATTAAAAAAAAAAAAAAGGAAAGTCTGAATATTCCCGAAATTTGAGACGCAACGCTAATAAGTACAAATCTACGCACTCGTATTTCAGCAATACGCAACACTAATAGCGAGTGATCGCCGTGCAACCATTTAGGAGGTTGTCGATGAACGATCACACTTGCACAGCTCTTGCAGCTGTACGTGTGATCCAGGAACAGTGTCCGACAAATGCAGTCGGAGGGTTTGGGCAGTTTGTAAACGCAACTCTACTTAACAAAACGCGATCATTTCATTATCGCAACGCTAACTCCTTTAAAGTGAATGCAATGAAAATTGCTACTTACTATATGAAAAAGCTACTTTAAATATTCTCGTCTTGCTATTTGCAATACTATAAAATTAATGAAAAATCAACATTTTTATAATCTAATTTTAAACAATAGAAACAGGATAAATTCTGATACGTATAGTTCTCTAAGGAATTCTAAAAATTGATAATAAAAATTGCAAAATACAATCGCGATATCGTAATTCGCAACTCTAAAGCAAACGCGATTATCATTTTATCGCAACTCTAATTCAAACCGTAATCATTTTATCGCCACACTAATAAAAAGCCGCGATGTTATCTCGCAACTCTAATGCAACCCGTAATTAATTTATCGCAACACTAATGAGAAAAATCGCGAGTGGAGGGCTGACATATCGCAGGGCAACCATTTAGGAGGTTGCCGATGAACGATCACACTTGTACAGTTCTCGTAGCTGTACGTGTGATCCAGGAACGGTATCCGACAAATGCAGTCGGAGGGTTTGGGCAGTTTGTAAACGCAACTCTACTTAAGAAAACGCGATCATTCATTATCGCAACGCTAAAAGGAAAAATAAATAGAACTTATAGTGAATTTAATGCAAATTACTATTTACCATATGAAAAAGCTACTTCAAATATTCTGATATTGCAACTTGCAATTGAAAACTAACATTTTTATAATCTAATTTTAAACAATAGAAAACAGGATAAATTCTGATACTTATAGTTCTATAAGAAATTCTAAATATGCATAATAAAATTTGCAAAAGACAATCGCGATAGCGTAATTCGCAACTCTAAAGCAAACGCGATTATCATTTTATCGCAACTCTAATTCAAACCGTAATCATTTTATCGCCACACTAATAAAAAGCCGCGATGTTATCTCGCAACTCTAATTCAACCCGTAATTAATCTCTCGCCACACTAATAAGAAAAATCGCGTTTTGCCCAATGGGACGATGGACCGATATATACATCGGCCAAAAAGCAAAGACTACTACTACTACCACTACGAATACTAAAAGCGAGCATAGTGACAAAGTAGTAACGATAATGACTTCCCATGCTCTGGATGACCCAGAGGATGGGGAGCCATTAGTAGTTGCCCTCTTGAGTGGCAGTTTGCCGGGCCTCTTCGGCTTATAGCCTCTTCTTTCTTCGGGCGCAATGCCCGCTGAAACTTAAATCTAAGCTCGAGTCTTCTAAATCGCAAACAAAAGAAAAAACTTATAAAGGTGAAATAAAAATATAAACCGCGGAAGCTGATTGGAGTGCGCATGGACTGACCAACGATCACAGCGGTGATCGTTGCTCACTCGCATGTGCGTGCTCGAGCAATAAAAACGATCGTTTCGACCCACTCGCGACCGCGACCGCGAAATTCGAAAAATCGAAAGGCAAAACCAGAGACGAGAGCATGCTCTACTCGTGCCAGTTTCACCGTCGACTTTTCAAATTAGATTTCCAGAAACAGGTTGGTCACACGAAAACGTGCCTACCCGACCAGAGACTGTGCCAACCTGCCCGGCCCTACCTACTTATAATTAACAGACATACGAGAAAGTATACTACCTATCCTACCTAGCCCTATATTTAAAAATGGCAAAACGGGCACACCAACACACTCACTCCACGGTTCTCACGCAAACGCCCGGGTGCAAAGATCCTACACTAGAGAGGACGTCCCGGGACGCCTCCGACACCCGAGCTTAGCAAACATGCACACTCTAAGGTACGTACCTTTTTACTGAAATCGACTGACGAAGGTTAGCGACCATTGCGTAAAACGTGATAAAACACGTCTTAGGAAATGATATCGTTAAAATAAATTTAAGTAAACTTGGAATTATAATTGTACTTTACGGCAATATTAAAAGCGTGGTTACATTTAATCGCGTGGATGATATTATCAGAAATTGTAATTGTATCGAGACGTAAATTGAATCGATACATATTTCGAAATTTTTAATATTTGAAGTTTTAACGAATGAAAAAAGCGACGCAATTCCACGACCTAACAACACACACACTTAATGTGGAAAATACGTCGTGCACGATACACTAACGCATCGTCAGTCGCTGAGAAATTATTAGATTACTTAATTCTAGATCATCGTGCCCAATGTCTTTCTCCCATTCAAGTAGCACCTGGGCACGTGAATGAGATCCTGACAATGGGCACGGAAAGGGTTAAACCTGAAAATCCTGACCTAAAAAGATGATTAGTTTGTGTAATTTTCATTTAACGGACTAACGTTCTTTGATTTTATACTTTACTATTTCGTTTCTTATTAAATCTATTTATTTAATAGCAACTAAGTAACTCTACTATATATACAGATTTAATAAATCAGAAGAAAATTTTAATATTGCAAAAAAGATAGCGTTAATTGAAAAAGACTGAGACTCGATCAAATGGAATAATTGACTCTAAATATATTACTAAGAAAGAAATAATCTCAGGCGATCTCTTTATCAAAGCATATACTCGAAAGTGCAGAAGCAGTGTTCAAAACTATTGCTTTGATTCAAAAATCTGCCTGTCGCGAAGTGTCTTCTTGCACGTAAAATTTCATTCTTGTACGGGAAAAATGAACTTTAACTCATATTTTAAATTCTAGCCGAAATGAAATAAACGAACGTGACTTAATATTGTCACCATCAATTCATCGCTTAAGATCAAGTATATGTATGTCATACAGGTATATTCGTGTAGGTATTTGCCATTCGCAAATATTCATACAGAATATTAACATGCATATTTATAAATAACACAAATATATTCTCAAGTGCATATGTTTAACCTAATTATTAAAAAACTAATTATCATAATCGCGATGTGCGAGAAGACCTATCCTAAACTAATAAATTTCTAAAAAGAATGTTACTACTCACGGGTATAAAAAATACCCGCGGTCACTATGCTCGCAAAAAATTCTACGTAATACAACCAGTCACCCGTGCCGATTCGGACCTTTCGTCCTACGACATGATTGGGTGACCGGAGGAACAAAAATGCATGCGACTCACCGTTCGAAGCGGAGAAACAGAGGGCGTACCATGGATGCTGCGCTGTCCTAGCGAATATCATCAGGGAGACTAACATCAGGCAGGAACCGTGGAAGGTCCAGTGGTGGAAACGGAGGTTGCGAAAAGTCTGTTACAAGAACAAAACACGATGGGTGATTGCTGATTATTTAAAAAGTTGGAGATAATGAAAAACGAAGGTTTATTAACTTTAGTAACTTTAGTAGTAATAAAGATTGAAATTCTAATAAACTTTGATAAGTATAAAAAGTGAAACTCTAATATCAAAGTTATTTCAATTATTTTAATGAGAAAATAACGTCAGAAAATGCCAACCTCCTAAATTTTCAATCGAATTGTATTTCTTAATTGATAGTGATTAAAGAAAAGTATACAGAATAGACATAATTGAAGTACGACATGTAAAAATACTCACATTCTTGGCTTTTGAGCCACCATTGGTGCATTCCCAAAGAAGACAAAGGAGTTGAAGCTGTGATATGTCTATAACAAAATATAAAATATCATTAATATCGATAATACATTATAAGAAACATGGAACTTTAGCAATAATAAAGACTATACTCTAATAAGTATGTAAATTTTTCGAGAATAAAACATTCAGTGATTTTTGATACGTATCAGACTGTTTTATTGTACTTTAATGTTAAGACTTTAAGACTTTATTTCAATTAAAAAGGACATTTACAACTTTCTACATTATCAATCACTTTTGTTTTATAATTAACTATATTTCAAACAATATATGCTGAATAGAACAAATTGAAATACGATATATAAAACTACTTACATTCTTGAGCTCCTGGAGAGGCTTTATCCTCTTGAGGGAGGCACTGAATCTAATACCGAAAACGAATATTCAAAAAAATAAATATAAAAAAAAAAAAAACATAAAAGACTACGTTACCGCGACCGCTTGAATTATGATCGGCGAACAAGAACTTTATTATCGCGTACATATTTAATTAATAAAATTTTATTACTTTCGCGTGTGATTATTCGATCGAATTTAATCAAAGTATCGTGATTTTAAAATATTGAAAAGAAACTATCGCGTAGCAAACACTGACTCTACGACCGCATTGCTCGCGGTCACAAATATTCCCTGAAAATAAAGTTGTTTAAGGGCGGGCGGCGGGAGGGGGAGGGGGAGTGGAAAAGAAGCGAAACGTCGTTTCGACAATTTTCTTCTTTTTCCTATCTAACGTTTATTTAGAAAATACTGCTATTTTTTACACTTAAAAATTATTATTAGAAAATTGGAACAAGTTTGAAAAATATTATTTAGTTGAAAATTGTGAGATATTTCTCGATAACGAACAAATGTTTACGAATATCGTGAATGCAATGCCGTCGTTTACAAGAATTATACTGTTCGCAATTGGAATATATACTGTGAATTTTCGTTATTAGAATACAAAATATACATTCCACTACACTCTATACACTATAGTCGTGTGTTATAAATATTGAAAAATATTTGCAAGCATTCAAAAGTTCGCCACTAAATATACTTAAAGAATACCGTACAAACGAGCGCGAAACCTTGTTTCTTTTGTTTCCTTGTTACTTTTATATTATGTCTGCTATCGATAAATAACTTACACAAAAAATAACTAGAAATTAAAACAAATGTATAAAATAATTAAACGAAACCACTGTCAAATTCAAATTTTATTATATAAGTTTACGAAGGAACCTAATATTAGAAGTTAATATAGTAACAGTATCATTTAGTAAATAGACGACTGAAGAGAAATTAAAACAGAAAGTTTCAGACAACCACTTAATTTCATTATCTTAATGTTCAATGAATCGTTAAATAAACGTGTATTAATTAAACCATATTAATTTTACACAACAGCAAAAACGTAATTAAGAAACGACGCCACCGAAAGTACGCCCCCAATAGATTGGCGTTAGTAACAAGAGAGAATCTTCCCTTAAAAATGGGGAAACAAGAAGACGCCGGAACAAACAGAATGAAAGAAAAATCGCGGCGCGAACTCGTTCGTTCGCGATCTTTCGAAAGAATCAATGGACTCACGCGACGCACTCCTGTGCACAAAATAACCGCATGATTCAATGGAAAAGAAGAATAGATTTTTACATTTCGTTCCAAGTCAGATAAGTATCATTGTACAGAATGGGCTCAGAATGGATTTGACAGAGTGAAGACATATCCCACGGTGTCCAACGTTGTCCAACGTTGTCCCACGGTGTCCAACGTTGTCCCACGGTGTCCTACGGTGTCCTACGGTGTCCAACGTTGTCCAACGTTGTCCAACGTTGTCCAACGGCGTCCCACGGCGTCCCACGGTGCAGTCCAGTCTAGATCATCCAAAATTCTCTTAATGGCTTTTGGTGACCCAAACTGGACTGGTGCGTAGTTCTTAGCTTGGTATCGTTTTCCAAACATTAATCAACTGATTAATTTTTGGCAAACGATACCAATTACCAGGTCTCACCACGAGGAGGTGACTACGCACGAGACCCGCCCATGAGGTATTTAACATTATGCATCGGTCTCGACATTCAACCTATTGGCAAAAATGTCGAGCTCTGACTCTACTTGATCATGGGCCTGCGTAAAGGAATAGTTATTTCGTATTTAACCTAACCGCGAAACACCTATCTCCTACGCAGCAGTTACATGAATCTTTACAAACGTAAAACAAAGCTTACACAACGCAATATCTATCTCCCACACAACGCAACATGTATCTCACACACAACGATTACATCGATCAGTACAAACATCGTACAATAATTCGCAGCCCTATCGGCAACATTCCGTATTAAAGATACATTTGTCCAACTTGGAACGAAAGAGCCCGATGGAAAAGGAGCCCGAACAATCAGATGATGAAGGAAAAACCGCAGCGCGGCCGGAAGGGACGAAATCGCGATCTCTCGAAAGAACTAACAAACCTACGTAACGTACCCCCGTGCACCAGATAACCCTAAGGTTCAGCGGAAAACCCAAGCATTGACCTTCGCTCGATTCCTGTCACGTCGTTTGAAACTTATCACGGTCGATGGCACTTACCGATAATACCAATGTCCAGCAAATGGGCCTGCAATTTAGCACACTCCAACTGAACATGTGGACACCGGGGAGGGGCCGCTGAACAGGATTACGAAGGCAAAGCCCCAACTGAACAGTGGGGCCCACCCCCGCAGAGCCGAACAGGATTACGGAGGACGTTAAATGCAGGTCCCTGTCCGAGTACCGAAGTACCAATCGGACAGGATTGCAGACGTGCGACTCAAGCGTCAACACATTCACTGGTATCACCAGCGCGATGACAACTCCCGCGATTCGAGACAAACGACGAGCAGTCGTCGAGTAGTCACCAAGACAGAGGTGTCCTTGGGGCGACTTACGAATCCAAAGAGTTGTCCAGTGCACGCTGACCCGCACGTACCCGGAATACGCGCGAGCGAGTACGCCACGCGACAGTTTGAAAGAACTGAGCGACCGTGAACCGATAAATAGTGGGAACAATTTTTCCAGTGTGGTAAGATTTCTATTTCTCGTTCCAAGATGGACAAGTATCTTTGTACAGAATGAGCTTACAATGCACATAACATAGGTGTCTATCTTATGATTAATTAAGGTTAAAACGCACGCATCCTACGATGTCCCGCGATGTCCCACGGTGCCCCCGCGGGGGGGTACTAGTCCAGTCTAGATCTCCAAAACTATTTTGGATGATCACGATCGGACTATATTCAAGTAGTTTTTAGCTTGATATTGTTTTTCAAATAATAATACTAATATTTAAAATAGTGATTGGTGTATTATTATTTGGAAAACGATACCAATTACCGGGACCCACCACGAGGAGGTAACTACGCTCGGGTCCCATTTACATAAAGAGTTTTTAAGCATTGAAAACAGAGATGTAAAATTATTTTATGACAAAGAAGTAGCGTGTGTTGAAATTTATTAATGAGAATAGCCGTAGTACGTGGATCCGCATAATCATAATTAAATATTGAACTTACCATCGAAGAAAAGAAACCATGCAAGGTACCAATTGTAGCGCGTGTGGATGAATGATGAGATGTCGTTGCCCTCGATCAAATTGCACTTGCTTCCTTGATTCCATGAATACGGTGTTGTTTCCTTGGTTTTGAGCAGACATGGAAAATTACATCCTATCCATAGACACTCAATAGGTACACTCTGCGTTACCACTGGTTTCATGTGAAACAGTGAAATGAGAAATTAAAAACTGTATTAAAAATTAAAAAATAATGCTATATAGAAATAAAATAGGACTTCAGGGACTTGAAGGATTTCGTTAATATTAAATAAAACAAAATAAATAATTAATGGCTTAAATGTTGTAAATTAATGGCTTAAATGTTGTAAATTAATGGCTTAAATGTTGTAAATTAATTGCTTAAATGTTGTAAATTAATGGCATAAATGTTGTAAATTAATGGCTTAAATGTTGTAAATTAATGGCTTAAATGTTGTAAATTAATGGCTTAAATGTAGTAAATTAATGGCTTAAATGTTGTAAATTAATGGCTTAAATGTTGTAAATTAATGGCTCAAATGTTGTAAATTAATGGCTTAAATGTTGTAAATTAATGGCTTAAATGTTGTAAATTAATGGCTTAAATGTTGTAAATTAATGTCTTAAATGTTGTAATTTAATGGCTTAAATGTTGTAAATTAATGGCTTAAATGTTGTAAATTAATGGCTTAAATGTTGTAAATTAATGGCTTAAATGTTGTAAATTAATGGCTTAAATGTTGTAAATTAATGGCTTGAATGTTGTAAATTAATTGCTTAAATGTTGTAAATTAATAGCTTAAATGTTGTAAATTAATGTCTTAAATGTTGTAAATTAATAGCTTAAATGTTGTAAATTAATGGCTTAAATGTTGTAAATTAATTGCTTAAATGTTGTAAATTAATAGCTTAAATGTTGTAAATTAATGGCTTAAATGTTGTAAATTAATGGCTTAAATGTTATAAATTAATAGCTTAAGTATTGTAAATTAATGGTTTAGACGTTATAAACTACCAGTTCAATGTTATTATTTGATATTTTTTCTTTGTTTATCTTATATTTAAACTCTTCTTCGATGTTCACTCTCTGGGAGCTCAGGCACGAAAGAGTTCACGCGCGACTTGCGTGTTCCTTATATAACTTTACAAGGTGTCGGGATGTCATTCAAACGGTAACGATGTTTTAACATTGCAAAAGACGGTTTTTCCTTTATAACAAAATCAAATTGAAAATTTTCTTAATTTTTACCGTAAATTGGCGCCTGCAAAGATTTAATACGGTATCTATTTTTATCATTTTAACAGTTTCTACAAGCTAAGACTATATTCACACTTCTTTTATACTAATTTTCGACTATCAATTAGTTTGAACAAAAAGGGGAAAAAAGCCTAACGGCAGTCGTTGACGTTACCGTGAAATAAGTTAAGGTATTAAATAATCAGACAGATAAAATTCATATTAAGCATTATATTATATTATCGATATTCGTTCATTTACTCTTTCTAATTACAAAATAAAATGTTCTTTTTTCTTGAATAACACCTACATCACTGTCTGCGATATTTAAAATTCTTATTTAATGCTTACTTAAAAATCTGGTTCCTTTTTAATTCCTCTCAAGTTGAACGAGTAAATTTACTCGATATAGTTGTAACATAAAATGACTTTTTTCTTCAATACCGCCTGCATCCCTGTACGTGATACAGATTAATTGTGTAGCGAATAACATGAATTAATTGACTGTACTCGCCGTTAGGTATTTCTTCGTTAGATCTATCAAAGGATCTATTAGGCTATTAGCGGGAGACTTATCGATTACTTGAAGAATGGTTTGATTGTTATAAACCAATGTAATAAATGTTGTTAATTAATGTTTCAATTGCTGAAAATTAATAGTTTAATTCTTACTAATTAGTTACTTAAATGTTGTTAATTATTGGTTGGATTGTTATAAATTAATGGTTTAAAAGTTGTTGATTAATTGTTTGATTGTTATAAATTAATGGTATAACTGTTATTAAGTAATGGCTTAAATATAATGCTTTAATTGTTCTTAAGTAATGGTTTAAATGTTGTTAATTACCGGGTTGATTGTTTATTAATGCTTTAATTGTTATTAATTAATAGGTTTAATGTTATAAGTTTTTATAGTTTAAATGTTGTAAATTGATGTTTTAAATATAATAAATAAATGTTCTGAACGTTGTTAGTTAATAGTTTAAATGTTATAAATATATGTTTTAAATGTTGTTAACTAATGGTTTCATTGTCGTAAATTAATGTTATAAATGTACTAAATTTATAGTTTAAATGTCCTAAATTAATTGTCTGAATGTTGCAAATTAATGGTTTAAAGGTATAAAGTAATAGTTTAAATGTTGTAAATTAATGGCTTAGATGTTGTAAATTAATGGCTTAAATGTTATAAATTAATAGCATAAATATTATAAATCAATGGCTTAAGTGTTATAAAATAATGGCTTAAATGTACTAAATTAATAGCTTAAATGTTGTAAATTAATAGCTTAAATGTATAATATAACAGTTTAAATGGTTTAAATTAATGGCTTCAATGTTGTAAATTAATAGCTTAAATGTTATAAATTAATAGCTTAAATGTTGTAAATTAATAGCTTAAATGTTCGAAATTAATAGCTTATATGTATAAAATAACAATTTAAATGTTTTAAATTAATGGTTTAAATGTTGTAAATTAATGGCTTAAGTGTTGTAAATTAATGGCTTAGATGTTGTAAATTAATTACTTAAGTATCGTAAATTAGTGGCTTAGGCGTTATAAATTACCAGTTTCAATGTTATTGTTTGATACATTTTTTATTTACCTTATATTTAAATTCTTCTTCAATGTTCACTCTCCGGGAATTCAAGCACGAAAGTGCTCGCGCGCGACTTGCGTGTTCCTTATATAACTTCACAAGGTGTCAGGATGTCAATCAAACGGTAACGATGTTTTGACATTGCAGAAGGCGGTTTTTCCGTTATAACAAAATCAAATTGAACAATTTCTTAATTTTTATCGTAAATTCGCGTCTTTAACGATTTAACACGATATCCATTTTTATCATTTTAATAGTTTCTGCAAACTAAGACTAAATTCACACATTTTTGATACTAGTTTTCGACTATCGATTAGTTTGTACATAAAGGGAAAAAAGTTACTGTGAAATAAGTTAAGGTATTAAATAATCAGACAGGTAAAATTCATATTAAGCATTATATTCTATTATCGATATTCGTTCATTTACTCGTGCTAATTACAAAATAAAATGTTCTTTTCTCTTGAATATCACCTACATCACTGTCTGCGATATTTAAAATTCTTATTTAATGCTTACTTACAAGTCAGGTACCTTTTTAATTCCTTTGAAGCTAAACAAGTAAATTTACTCGTTATAGTTGTAACATAAAATGGCATATTTTCTTCAATATCGTCTGCATTGCAAGAATATGAATTAATTGGCTGTAATCGCCGTTAGGTACTTCTTAGTTAGATCTATCAAAGGATGTATTAGTCTATTAGCGAGAGAATTATTGATTCCTTGAAGAACGGTTTCATTGTTATAAATTAATGTTTCATATGCTGTTAATATAAGTTTCAATTGTTATAAATTAATAGTCTAAATGTTATTAATTAGTTGTTTAAATGTTGCTAATTATTGGTTGAATTGTTATAAATTAATGGGATAATTGTTATTAAGTAGTGGCTTAAATATTATAAATTACTGCTATAATTGTTCTTAAGAAACGGTTTAAATGTTGTTAATTAACGGTTTGATAGTTTATTAATGCCTTAATTGTTATTCATTAATTGGTTTAATGTTATATATTTATAGTTTAAATGTTATAAATTAATGTTCTAAATGCAACAAATAATTTTTCTGAATGTTGTTAATTAATAGTTTAAATGCTACAGGTATATGTTTTAAATGTAGTTAACTAATGATTCCATTGTAAATTCATGTTTTAAATGTATTAAATTTATAGTTTAAATGATATAAATTAATAGTCTGAATGTTGCAATTTAATGGTTTAAAGGTATAAAGTAATAGTTTAAATGTAGTAAATTAATAGCTTAAATGTTAATAAATTACGCTAAGTTACTATTAATATTTATGAATTAGAAAATATTACTACTACTACTACTACGACTATTACTACTGAGTGATCGTTGCCCACTCGCATGTGCGTGCTCGAGCAATAAACGTACGTTTCGACCTACACTAGGACTACCTACACTATATCCCCGTATCGTTATACGTTATATCCTATATATACGTACCATTATACGTTATATCCTATATGTCGATATCGTTATACGTTATATCAAATATCTGCATATCGTTATACGTTACATCATATATCTACATATCGTTATACGTTATATACTATGTCTACGTATCGTTATACGTTATATCTTATATCTAAGTATCGTTATACGTTATATCCTACGTCTACATGTCGTTATACGTTATATCCTATATGTAGATATCGTTATACGTTATATCCTATATCTACATATAGTTATACGTTATATCGTATATCTACTTATCGTTATACGTTATATCCTATATGTAGATAAAGTTATACGTTATATCCTACATCTACATATCGTTATACGTTATATCCTATATGTACATATCGTTATACGTTATATCCTATATCTACGTATCGTTATACGTTATATCCTATATGTAGATAACGTTATACGTTATATCCTACGTCTACATATCGTTATACGTTATATCCTATATCTAGATAACGTTATACGTTATATCCTATATGTACGTATCGTTATACGTTATATCCTATATCTAAATATCGTTATACGTTATATCCTATATCCACATATCGATATACGTTATATCCTATATGTAGATAACGTTTTACGTTATATCCTATATCTACATATCGTTATACGTTATATCCTATATGTAGATAACGTTTTACGTTATATCCTATATCTACGTATCGTTATACGTTATATCCTATATGTAGATAACGTTATACGTTATATCCTACGTCTACATATCGTTATACGTTATATCCTATATGTAGATATCGATATACGTTATATCCTATATCGACATATCGTTATAAGTTGTATCCTATATCTACGTATCGTTATACGTTATATCCTATATGTAGATAACGTTATACGTTATATCCTACATCTACATATCGTTATACGTTATATCCTATATGTAGATAACGTTATACGTTATATCCTATATCCACATATCGATATACGTTATATCCTATATGTAGATAACGTTTTACGTTATATCCTATATCTACATATTGTTATACGTTATATCCTATATGTAGATAACGTTTTACGTTATATCCTATATCTACGAATCGTTATACGTTATATCCTATGTCTACATATCGTTATACGTTATATCCTATATCTACGTATCGTTATACGTTATATACTATATGTAGATAACGTTATACGTTATATCCTATTTCTACGTATCGTTATACGATATATCCAATGTCTCCATATCGCTATACGTTATATCATATATCGACATATCGTTAAACGGTATATCCTATATGTAGATATCGTTATACGTTATATCCTATATCTGCATATCGTTATACGTTATATCCTATATCTACGTATCGTTATACGTTATATCCTATATGTAGATAACGTTATACGTTATATCTCATATGTAGATAACGTTTTACGTTATATCCTATATCCACATATCGATATACGTTATATCCTATATGTAGATAACGTTTTACGTTATATCCTATATCTACATATCGTTATACGTTATATCCTATATGTAGATAACGTTATACGTTATATCCTATGTCTACATATCGTTATACGTTATATCCTATATGTAGATATCGTTATGCGTTATATCCTATATCGACATATCGTTATAAGTTGTGTCCTCTATCTACGTATCGTTATACGTTATATCCTATATGTAGATAACGTTATACGTTATATCCTACATCTACATAACGTTATACGTTATATCCTATATGTAGATAACGTTATACGTTATATCCTATATCCACATATCGATATACGTTATATCCTATATGTAGATAACGTTTTACGTTATATCCTATATCTACATATCGTTAAACGTTATATCCTATATGTAGATATCGTTATACGTTATATCCTATATCTGCATAACGTTATACGTTATATCCTATATCTACGTATCGTTATACGTTATATCCTATATGTAGATAACGTTATACGTTATATCCTATATGTAGATAACGTTATACGTTATATCCTATATCCACATATCGATATACGTTATATCCTATATGTAGATAACGTTATACGTTATATCCTACGTCTACATATCGTTATACGTTATATCCTATATCTACGTATCGTTATACGTTATATCCTATATCTAAATATCGTTATACGTTATATCCTATATCCACATATCGATATACGTTATATCCTATATGTAGATAACGTTTTACGTTATATCCTATATCTACATATCGTTATACGTTATATCCTATATGTAGATAACGTTTTACGTTATATCCTATATCTACGTATCGTTATACGTTATATCCTATATGTAGATGACGTTTTACGTTATATCCTATATCTACATATCGTTATACGTTATATCCTATATCTACGTATCGTTATACGTTATATCCTATATGTAGATAACGTTATACGTTATATCCTACGTCTACATATCGTTATACGTTATATCCTATATGTAGATATCGATATACGTTATATCCTATATCGACATATCGTTATAAGTTGTATCCTATATCTACGTATCGTTATACGTTATATCCTATATGTAGATAACGTTATACGTTATATCCTACATCTACATATCGTTATACGTTATATCCTATATGTAGATAACGTTATACGTTATATCCTATATCCACATATCGATATACGTTATATCCTATATGTAGATAACGTTTTACGTTATATCCTATATCTACATATCGTTATACGTTATATCCTATATGTAGATAACGTTTTACGTTATATCCTATATCTACGAATCGTTATACGTTATATCCTATGTCTACATATCGTTATACGTTATATCCTATATCTACGTATCGTTATACGTTATATCCTATATGTAGATAACGTTATACGTTATATCCTATTTCTACGTATCGTTATACGATATATCCAATGTCTCCATATCGCTATACGTTATATCATATATCTACATATCGTTAAACGGTATATCCTATATGTAGATATCGTTATACGTTATATCCTATATCTGCATATCGATATACGTTATATCCTATATGTAGATAACGTTATACGTTATATCCTACGTCTACATATCGTTATACGTTATATCCTATATCTACGTATCGTTATACGTTATATCCTATATCTAAATATCGTTATACGTTATATCCTATATCCACATATCGATATACGTTATATCCTATATGTAGATAACGTTTTACGTTATATCCTATATCTACATATCGTTATACGTTATATCCTATATGTATATAACGTTTTACGTTATATCCTATATCTACGTATCGTTATACGTTACATCCTATATGTAGATGACGTTTTACGTTATATCCTATATCTACATATCGTTATACGTTATATCCTATATCTACGTATCGTTATACGTTATATCCTATATGTAGATAACGTTATACGTTATATCCTACGTCTACATATCGTTATACGTTATATCCTATATGTAGATATCGATATACGTTATATCCTATATCGACATATCGTTATAAGTTGTATCCTATATCTACGTATCGTTATACGTTATATCCTATATGTAGATAACGTTATACGTTATATCCTACATCTACATATCGTTATACGTTATATCCTATATGTAGATAACGTTATACGTTATATCCTATATCCACATATCGATATACGTTATATCCTATATGTAGATAACGTTTTACGTTATATCCTATATCTACATATCGTTATACGTTATATCCTATATGTAGATAACGTTTTACGTTATATCCTATATCTACGAATCGTTATACGTTATATCCTATGTCTACATATCGTTATACGTTATATCCTATATCTACGTATCGTTATACGTTATATCCTATATGTAGATAACGTTATACGTTATATCCTATTTCTACGTATCGTTATACGATATATCCAATGTCTCCATATCGCTATACGTTATATCATATATCTACATATCGTTAAACGGTATATCCTATATGTAGATATCGTTATACGTTATATCCTATATCTGCATATCGTTATACGTTATATCCTATATCTACGTATCGTTATACGTTATATCCTATATGTAGATAACGTTATACGTTATATCTCATATGTAGATAACGTTTTACGTTATATCCTATATCCACATATCGATATACGTTATATCCTATATGTAGATAACGTTTTACGTTATATCCTATATCTACATATCGTTATACGTTATATCCTATATGTAGATAACGTTATACGTTATATCCTATATCTACGTATCGTTATACGTTATATCCTATATGTAGATAACGTTATACGTTATATCCTATATCTGCATATCGTTATACGTTATATCCTATATGTAGATAACGTTATACGTTATATCCTACGTCTACATATCGTTATACGTTATATCCTATGTCTGCATATCGTTATACGTTATATCCTATATCTACATATCGTTAAACGTTATATCCTATATGTAGATATCGCTATACGTTATATCCTATATCTGCATATCGTTATACGTTATATCCTATATCTACGTATCTTTATACGTTATATCCTATATGTAGATAACGTTATACGTTATATCCAATATCTACATATCGTTATACGTTGTATCCTATATCTACGTATCGTTATACGTTATATCCTATATGTAGATAACATTATACGTTATATCTCATATGTAGATAACGTTTTACGTTATATACTATATCTACGAATCGTTATACGTTATATCTTACATGTAGATGACGTTTTACGTTATATCCTATATCTACATATCGTTATACGTTATATCCTATATCTACGTATCGTTATACGTTATATCCTATATGTAGATAACGTTATACGTTATATCCTACGTCTACATATCGTTATACGTTATATCCTATATGTAGATATCGATATACGTTATATCCTATATCGACATATCGTTATAAGTTGTATCCTATATCTACGTATCGTTATACGTTATATCCTATATGTAGATAACGTTATACGTTATATCCTACATCTACATATCGTTATACGTTATATCCTATATGTAGATAACGTTATACGTTATATCCTATATCCACATATCGATATACGTTATATGCTATATGTAGATAACCTTTTACGTTATATCCTATATCTACATATCGTTATACGTTATATCCTATATGTAGATAACGTTTTACGTTATATCCTATATCTACGAATCGTTATACGTTATATCCTATGTCTACATATCGTTATACGTTATATCCTATATCTACGTATCGTTATATGTTATATCCTATATGTAGATAACGTTATACGTTATATCTTATTTCTACGTATCGTTATACGATATATCCAATGTCTCCATATCGTTATACGTTATATCCTATATGTAGATAACGTTATACGTTATATCTCATATGTAGATAACGTTTTACGTTATATCCTATATCCACATATCGATATACGTTATATCCTATATGTAGATAACGTTATACGTTATATCCTATATCTACATATCGTTATACGATATATCCTATGTCTACATATCGTTATACGTTATTACCTATATCTACATATCGTTAAACCTTATATCCTATATGTTGATATCGTTATACCTTATATCCTATATCTGCATATCGTTATACGTTATATCCTATATCTACGAATCGTTATACGTTATATCCTATATGTAGATAACGTTATACGTTATATCCAATATCTACATATCGTTATACGTTGTATCCTATATCTACGTATCGTTATACGTTATATCCTATATGTAGATAACATTATACGTTATATCTCATATGTAGATAACGTTATACGTTATATCCTATATCCACATATCGATATACGTTATATCTTATATGTAGATGACGTTTTACGTTATATCCTATATCTACATATCGTTATACGTTATATTCTATATCTACGTATCGTTATACGTTATATCCTATATGTAGATAACGTTATACGTTATATCCGACATCTACATATCGTTATACGTTATATCCTATATGTAGATAACGTTATACGTTATATCCTATATCCACATATCGATATACGTTATATCCTATATGTAGATAACGTTTTACGTTATATCCTATATCTACATATCGTTATACGTTATATCCTATATGTAGATAACGTTTTACGTTATATCCTATATCTACGAATCGTTATACGTTATATCCTATGTCTACATATCGTTATACGTTATATCCTATATCTACGTATCGTTATACGTTATATCCTATATGTAGATAACGTTATACGTTATATCCTATTTCTACGTATCGTTATACGATATATCCAATGTCTCCATATCGCTATACGTTATATCATATATCTACATATCGTTAAACGGTATATCCTATATGTAGATATCGTTATACGTTATATCCTATATCTGCATATCGTTATACGTTATATCCTATATCTACGTATCGTTATACGTTATATCCTATATGTAGATAACGTTATACGTTATATCTCATATGTAGATAACGTTTTACGTTATATCCTATATCCACATATCGATATACGTTATATCCTATATGTAGATAACGTTTTACGTTATATCCTATATCTACATATCGTTATACGTTATATCCTATATGTAGATAACGTTATACGTTATATCCTACGTCTACATATCGTTATACGTTATATCCTATATGTAGATATCGTTATGCGTTATATCCTATATCGACATATCGTTATAAGTTGTGTCCTATATCTACGTATCGTTATACGTTATATCCTATATGTAGATAACGTTATACGTTATATCCTACATCTTTTTTTTTTTTTTTTTTTTTTTTTTTTTTTTTGCGGGAGGAGGGGAAAATGCTTTACGCATACCCAGTGACCCGAATCGCTGGGTTATGTGGGACTCGGCAGATGTCGTCGCCATACCCACTAAAAACCCCTCCTCCTTCTATCCCTGCTGCGTGGTCAGACAACCCTGGCAAACCATAGGCATTCATCAGGGTTGACGTTGTCGTGTCCCGCTGTATCTTCTTACCGAGGAGTTATTACTCCCGGCCTTTTCTTAGCCACCTCCACATGGTTGGCTGTCCTCTTTCTGCTTCACGTTGCTGTCTTGAAGCTCTGCTGTCCCTGCTCGGCGTGGTTGTTGCGCTCACCCTCCGTCTGGCCGTCTGCATGGCCATCTCCGTCTCCCTCCTGTGGGACATGACGGTCTTACAGAACTGTCGAAACTTGTTCCAGTTCTCGTCCTTGGCGGTCACTGTGGCCATGAGGTTGTCCACGTCTATCTTCTCGCCAAGGCCGTTCTCCAGCTCGATCCTTCGGTCGATCCACTTCGGGCACGTGAAGAGGACGTGCTCCGCGTCGTCGTTGGGTTCTCCGCAGTCATAGCATTTACCGTCGGTATCTTTTCCGATTCTCCGCCTGTAGGCACCGAAGGTCCCATGCCCGGTTAGCAGCTGCATGGTATGATGGTCGATGTCCCTCTTCTTCTTGGCAAATAGGTGCACACTCGGAATTAACTTCTTGGTTATGTTTTCTTTCCGGTAGTCACCCCACTCCTTTTGCCATTCGTCGTGAGCCTTCTTTTGGATCGTCTCCAACTCGTCCTTCAGCGCAATGTCTTCTCCACCGCCGGTCCTGGTCCTGTGGTTCCGGGTTCTCCAGTAGGATCCCCACAGAAGCTTCACCTTTATGTGGATCGGTAGGTTTCCGGTCAACACGCAAAGCGCTGCGTGCGAGACCGTGCGGTACGCCGTCGTTGTTATGCACAGGGCGGTTCTCTGTGCCCTTTTCAACCTGTTCTTATTTATTTTGGTATCCGCTGCGCCTGCCCACACCGGTGCACCGTACGTCACGATGGACTCCCATACGTTGTAGTAAAGCCTACGAGCCAAGCTGGGCGGCCCGTTGATGTTCGGTAAGATGCCTCTAAGGGCTCCGGTCATCTTGCCGGCCTTACCACAAACCGTCTCGATGTGTGTATCGAACCTCCCCCGGGTGTCTATCGTGACACCGAGGTATTTGATGTGCTTGACCGTTTCGGTATCCGAAGTACCCAAGTTAAGTCCGATCACTTTCGGCACTCGCATCCCAGTGATGAGCATGACTTCCGTCTTTTCTCTCGCCAGCGTGAGACCGACGCTCCTGCACCAGTCGTTGACGATCCTCAGCATGGCGTTGACCTTGGTGGACGCCCCTTCGTTCCTCTCGATGGCACACGTGATGGCCAGGTCGTCTGCGAAGGCGGTTGCCCTGACCATCTCCATGTTGTCGAGCCTCTCCAGCAACCGGTCGTATACCAGGTTCCACAGGAATGGTCCCAAAACGGATCCCTGTGGAACTCCCGCCGCCACTTCGCACTCGACCGTGCCGTACTGGTTATCCACGATGATCCTCCTTCCAGATAGGTAGTTGCCGATCAATCTTCTGATCTTCCACGGCAGCTTCCTCCTATCGAATTCCTTGCAAATGCTCTCCCAGCTGAGCGAGTTGAAAGCATTGCTGATGTCCAGGGCGATCATCACGCATACTACCCTCTTCTGTTTGCAGGTGTCGGCAAACTTCATCACCCGCGCGATGGCGTCTACCGTGCTCCTCTTCTTTCTGAAGCCGTATTGCCTTGGATGGAACGGATCTGCTCCGATGCATCTTTCGATGATCTTTTTAAAGCATTTCTCCCAGATCTTGCTCATGGCTGGGAGTATGCTTATCGGCCGGTACGCGTTAGGCAGTCTAGGATCCTTACCTGGTTTCCTTAGCAGTATCACTCTGGCCGTCTTCCAGCACTCGGGGATCCGTCCTGTGTCGGTGATGTTGTTCATCACACCGGCGACCAGCTCGCTCCTGCGGCTCGCTATCAGCCTCGCGATTTCACCTGGGACACCATCCACTCCTGCAGCCTTCTTCGGATTTATGGTTTTGGCCGTGTCAACGACGTCGCCATCGTCGATGGTGATGTTGATACTTACATCCTCCTCTCTCTCGATCTCTTCGTGGCCCTCGTAGTGCGAAGGTCCATGCCCTATGGTGAACAGCCTTTTTACGACTGCTTCCACCATGTCGATCGGCATGTCGTTTGCTGGACCCTTGCCCTTGCATCTCTTCATGACCGTGCGATAGGGTTTGCCCCAAGGGTCACTCTCGAGGATCTTGCAATAATCTGCCCAAGCTCTTGCTTTGCTAAGGGCAATCTCCTTCTTCAGTTCTCTTCTGGTTTCCTTGAAGGCGCTGACGAGGAGGTCGATGTTGCCGAGGCATTTCTTTCTCTCTCTCGTCACCTTCCTCAGAGCTTTGTGAGTCTGTGCTCTAAGTTCCGCGATCTTCTCGTTCCACCAGTAGTTCGCGTACTTCCTGTTGGTCGCACAGCTCGCTTTCTTCAGCATCCCATCGCACGTTCTCTCAATGCACTTTTGCAAGTGCTCGGCTCTGTCCGTTGCGTTGGCCGCATCGTGGTCCATCACCTTCGTCGCTTCGTCGAACCCATTTATAAAATCATCGAGCGCTAGGTCCTTCGTCACGTATCTGAGGAACTTTGGCGCCTTTCTCGTTGTCCTCCGTTTGAATTTATGGACTACGTATAGATGGTCCGAGGCCGAGTACTTGTCCAATACCACGCTTTCCGCGTGGATCTCTTCGACCTTGTTCGATACGCTGATTATATCGGGACAGCTCGTCCTCCCATTCCTGTAGAAGGTGTATTTCTCCTTGAGTCTCAGTGGAAACAATCCGTAGACACACAGTGTCTCCATCAAGACTCTCCCTCTCTTGTCCGTTTTCGTACCGCCCCAGTCTGTCGACTTTGCGTTAAAATCGCCGGCTACGACTACCTTGTCGTGTCTCCTGGCGGCGTCCTTCGTCATCGATGACAGCGTTTCTATGTAGGACGCATAGTCCTGCTTGTTGATGTTGGGCGAACAGTATCCGCTGATGCAGAAGACGTCGCCGGCGAGTATGCCTACCATCCCGTCATTCTTGACCACAGTAGTCTCGTCCGGGAGTTCACCGTTGAAAAGGGTGACCCATATCGATGCGTCTCCTTTGGTGTCGTTGAACCAATACGGGAGCTGCCTGTTTGTATATCCTACATCTACATAACGTTATACGTTATATCCTATATGTAGATAACGTTATACGTTATATCCTATATCCACATATCGATATACGTTATATCCTATATGTAGATAACGTTTTACGTTATATCCTATATCTACATATCGTTAAACGTTATATCCTATATGTAGATATCGTTATACGTTATATCCTATATCTGCATATCGTTATACGTTATATCCTATATCTACGTATCGTTATACGTTATATCCTATATGTAGATAACGTTATACGTTATATCCTATATCCACATATCGATATACGTTATATCCTATATGTAGATAACGTTATACGTTATATCCTACGTCTACATATCGTTATACGTTATATCCTATGTCTGCATATCGTTATACGTTATATCCTATATCTACATATCGTTAAACGTTATATCCTATATGTAGATATCGCTATACGTTATATCCTATATCTGCATATCGTTATACGTTATATCCTATATCTACGTATCTTTATACGTTATATCCTATATGTAGATAACGTTATACGTTATATCCAATATCTACATATCGTTATACGTTGTATCCTATATCTACGTATCGTTATACGTTATATCCTATATGTAGATAACATTATACGTTATATCTCATATGTAGATAACGTTTTACGTTATATCCTATATCCACATATCGATATACGTTATATCCTATATGTAGATAACGTTATACGTTATATCCTACATCTACATATCGTTATACGTTATATCCTATATGTAGATAACGTTATACGTTATATCCTACATCTACATATCGTTATACGTTATATCCTATATGTAGATAACGTTATACGTTATATCCTATATCCACATATCGATATACGTTATATCCTATATGTAGATAACGTTTTACGTTATATCCTATATCTACATATCGTTATACGTTATATCCTATATGTAGATAACGTTTTACGTTATATCCTATATCTACGAATCGTTATACGTTATATCCTATGTCTACATATCGTTATACGTTATATCCTATATCTACGTATCGTTATACGTTATATCCTATATGTAGATAACGTTATACGTTATATCCTATTTCTACGTATCGTTATACGATATATCCAATGTCTCCATATCGTTATACGTTATATCATATATCTACATATCGTTAAACGTTATATCCTATATGTAGATATCGTTATACGTTATATCCTATATCTGCAGATCGTTATACGTTATATCCTATATCTACGTATCGTTATACGTTATATCCTATATGTAGATAACGTTATACGTTATATCTCATATGTAGATAACGTTTTACGTTATATCCTATATCCACATATCGATATACGTTATATCCTATATGTAGATAACGTTATACGTTATATCCTATATCTACATATCGTTATACGATATATCCTATGTCTACATATCGTTATACGTTATATCCTATATCTACATATCGTTAAACCTTATATCCTATATGTTGATATCGTTATACCTTATATCCTATATCTGCATATCGTTATACGTTATATCCTATATCTACGAATCGTTATACGTTATATCCTATATGTAGATAACGTTATACGTTATATCTCATATGTAGATAACGTTTTACGTTATATCCTATATCCACATATCGATATACGTTATATCCTATATGTAGATAACGTTTTACGTTATATCCTATATCTACATATCGTTATACGTTATATCCTATATGTAGATAACGTTATACGTTATATCCTACGTCTACATATCGTTATACGTTATATCCTATATGTAGATATCGTTATACGTTATATCCTATATCGACATATCGTTATAAGTTGTATCCTATATCTACGTATCGTTATACGTTTTATCCTATATGTAGATAACGTTATACGTTATATCTCATATGTAGATAACGTTTTACGTTATATCCTATATCCACATATCGATATACGTTATATCCTATATGTAGATAACGTTATACGTTATATCCTATATCTACATATCGTTATACGATATATCCTATGTCTACATATCGTTATACGTTATATCCTATATCTACATATCGTTAAACCTTATATCCTATATGTTGATATCGTTATACCTTATATCCTATATCTGCATATCGTTATACGTTATATCCTATATCTACGAATCGTTATACGTTATATCCTATATGTAGATAACGTTATACGTTATATCTCATATGTAGATAACGTTTTACGTTATATCCTATATCCACATATCGATATACGTTATATCCTATATGTAGATAACGTTTTACGTTATATCCTATATCTACATATCGTTATACGTTATATCCTATATGTAGATAACGTTATACGTTATATCCTACGTCTACATATCGTTATACGTTATATCCTATATGTAGATATCGTTATACGTTATATCCTATATCGACATATCGTTATAAGTTGTATCCTATATCTACGTATCGTTATACGTTTTATCCTATATGTAGATAACGTTTTACGTTATATCCTATATCCACATATCGATATACGTTATATCCTATATTTATATAACGTTATACGTTATATCCTACATCTACATATCGTTATACGTTATATCCTATATGCAGATAACGTTATACGTTATATCCTATATCTACGTATCGTTATACGATATATCCTATGTCTACATATCGTTATACGTTATATCCTATATCTACATATCGTTAAACGTTATATCCTATATGTAGATATCGTTATACCTTATATCCTATATCTGCATATCGTTATACGTTGTATCCTATATCTACGAATCGTTATACGTTATATCCTATATGTAGATAACGTTATACGTTATATCTCATATGTAGATAACGTTTTACGTTATATCCTATATCCACATATCGATATACGTTATATCCTATATGTAGATAACGTTTTACGTTATATCCTATATCTACATATCGTTATACGTTATATCCTATATGTAGATAACGTTATACGTTATATCCTACGTCTACATATCGTTATACGTTATATCCTATATGTAGATATCGTTATGCGTTATATCCTATATCGACATATCGTTATAAGTTGTGTCCTATATCTACGTATCGTTATACGTTATATCCTATATGTAGATAACGTTATACGTTATATCCTACATCTACATAACGTTATACGTTATATCCTATATGTAGATAACGTTATACGTTATATCCTATATCCACATATCGATATACGTTATATCCTATATGTAGATAACGTTTTACGTTATATCCTATATCTACATATCGTTAAACGTTATATCCTATATGTAGATATCTTTATACGTTATATCCTATATCTGCATATCGTTATACGTTATATCCTATATCTACGTATCGTTATACGTTATATCCTATATGTAGATAACGTTATACGTTATATCCTATTTCTACGTATCGTTATACGATATATCCTATGTCTCCATATCGTTATACGTTATATCCTATATCTACATATCGTTAAACGTTATATCCTATATGTAGATAACGTTATACGTTATATCCTATATCCACATATCGATATACGTTATATCCTATATGTAGATAACGTTTTACGTTATATCCTATATCTACATATCGTTATACGTTATATCCTATATGTAGATAACGTTTTACGTTATATCCTATATCTACGAATCGTTATACGTTATATCCTATGTCTACATATCGTTATACGTTATATCCTATATCTACGTATCGTTATACGTTATATCCTATATGTAGATAACGTTATACGTTATATCCTATATCTACATATCGTTATACGATATATCCTATGTCTCCATATCGTTATACGTTATATCCTATATCTACATATCGTTAAACCTTATATCCTATATGTTGATATCGTTATACCTTATATCCTATATCTGCATATCGTTATACGTTATATCCTATATCTACGAATCGTTATACGTTATATCCTATATGTAGATAACGTTATACGTTATATCTCATATGTAGATAACGTTTTACGTTATATCCTATATCCACATATCGATATACGTTATATCCTACATCTACATATCGTTATACGTTATATCCTATATGTAGATAACGTTATACGTTATATCCTACATCTACATATCGTTATACGTTATATCCTATATGTAGATAACGTTATACGTTATATCCTATATCCACATATCGATATACGTTATATCCTATATGTAGATAACGTTTTACGTTATATCCTATATCTACATATCGTTATACGTTATATCCTATATGTAGATAACGTTTTACGTTATATCCTATATCTACGAATCGTTATACGTTATATCCTATGTCTACATATCGTTATACGTTATATCCTATATCTACGTATCGTTATACGTTATATCCTATATGTAGATAACGTTATACGTTATATCCTATTTCTACGTATCGTTATACGATATATCCAATGTCTCCATATCGTTATACGTTATATCATATATCTACATATCGTTAAACGTTATATCCTATATGTAGATATCGTTATACGTTATATCCTATATCTGCAGATCGTTATACGTTATATCCTATATCTACGAATCGTTATACGTTATATCCTATATGTAGATAACGTTATACGTTATATCTCATATGTAGATAACGTTTTACGTTATATCCTATATCCACATATCGATATACGTTATATCCTATATGTAGATAACGTTTTACGTTATATCCTATATCTACATATCGTTATACGTTATATCCTATATGTAGATAACGTTATACGTTATATCCTACGTCTACATATCGTTATACGTTATATCCTATATGTAGATATCGTTATACGTTATATCCTATATCGACATATCGTTATAAGTTGTATCCTATATCTACGTATCGTTATACGTTTTATCCTATATGTAGATAACGTTATACGTTATATCTCATATGTAGATAACGTTTTACGTTATATCCTATATCCACATATCGATATACGTTATATCCTATATGTAGATAACGTTATACGTTATATCCTATATCTACATATCGTTATACGATATATCCTATGTCTACATATCGTTATACGTTATATCCTATATCTACATATCGTTAAACCTTATATCCTATATGTTGATATCGTTATACCTTATATCCTATATCTGCATATCGTTATACGTTATATCCTATATCTACGAATCGTTATACGTTATATCCTATATGTAGATAACGTTATACGTTATATCTCATATGTAGATAACGTTTTACGTTATATCCTATATCCACATATCGATATACGTTATATCCTATATGTAGATAACGTTTTACGTTATATCCTATATCTACATATCGTTATACGTTATATCCTATATGTAGATAACGTTATACGTTATATCCTACGTCTACATATCGTTATACGTTATATCCTATATGTAGATATCGTTATACGTTATATCCTATATCGACATGTCGTTATAAGTTGTATCCTATATCTACGTATCGTTATACGTTTTATCCTATATGTAGATAACGTTTTACGTTATATCCTATATCTACATATCGTTATACGTTATATCCTATATGTAGATAACGTTATACGTTATATCCTACGTCTACATATCGTTATACGTTATATCCTATATGTAGATATCGTTATACGATATATCCTATGTCTACATATCGTTATACGTTATATCCTATATCTACATATCGTTAAACCTTATATCCTATATGTTGATATCGTTATACCTTATATCCTATATCTGCATATCGTTATACGTTATATCCTATATCTACGAATCGTTATACGTTATATCCTATATGTAGATAACGTTATACGTTATATCTCATATGTAGATAACGTTTTACGTTATATCCTATATCCACATATCGATATACGTTATATCCTATATGTAGATAACGTTTTACGTTATATCCTATATCTACATATCGTTATACGTTATATCCTATATGTAGATAACGTTATACGTTATATCCTACGTCTACATATCGTTATACGTTATATCCTATATGTAGATATCGTTATACGTTATATCCTATATCGACATATCGTTATAAGTTGTATCCTATATCTACGTATCGTTATACGTTTTATCCTATATGTAGATAACGTTATACGTTATATCTCATATGTAGATAACGTTTTACGTTATATCCTATATCCACATATCGATATACGTTATATCCTATATGTAGATAACGTTATACGTTATATCCTATATCTACATATCGTTATACGATATATCCTATGTCTACATATCGTTATACGTTATATCCTATATCTACATATCGTTAAACCTTATATCCTATATGTTGATATCGTTATACCTTATATCCTATATCTGCATATCGTTATACGTTATATCCTATATCTACGAATCGTTATACGTTATATCCTATATGTAGATAACGTTATACGTTATATCTCATATGTAGATAACGTTTTACGTTATATCCTATATCCACATATCGATATACGTTATATCCTATATGTAGATAACGTTTTACGTTGTATCCTATATCTACATATCGTTATACGTTATATCCTATATGTAGATAACGTTATACGTTATATCCTACGTCTACATATCGTTATACGTTATATCCTATATGTAGATATCGTTATACGTTATATCCTATATCGACATATCGTTATAAGTTGTATCCTATATCTACGTATCGTTATACGTTTTATCCTATATGTAGATAACGTTTTACGTTATATCCTATATCCACATATCGATATACGTTATATCCTATATTTATATAACGTTATACGTTATATCCTACATCTACATATCGTTATACGTTATATCCTATATGCAGATAACGTTATACGTTATATCCTATATCTACGTATCGTTATACGATATATCCTATGTCTACATATCGTTATACGTTATATCCTATATCTACATATCGTTAAACGTTATATCCTATATGTAGATATCGTTATACCTTATATCCTATATCTGCATATCGTTATACGTTGTATCCTATATCTACGAATCGTTATACGTTATATCCTATATGTAGATAACGTTATACGTTACATCTCATATGTAGATAACGTTTTACGTTATATCCTATATCCACATATCGATATACGTTATATCCTATATGTAGATAACGTTTTACGTTATATCCTATATCTACATATCGTTATACGTTATATCCTATATGTAGATAACGTTATACGTTATATCCTACGTCTACATATCGTTATACGTTATATCCTATATGTAGATATCGTTATGCGTTATATCCTATATCGACATATCGTTATAAGTTGTGTCCTATATCTACGTATCGTTATACGTTATATCCTATATGTAGATAACGTTATACGTTATATCCTACATCTACATAACGTTATACGTTATATCCTATATGTAGATAACGTTATACGTTATATCCTATATCCACATATCGATATACGTTATATCCTATATGTAGATAACGTTTTACGTTATATCCTATATCTACATATCGTTAAACGTTATATCCTATATGTAGATATCTTTATACGTTATATCCTATATCTGCATATCGTTATACGTTATATCCTATATCTACGTATCGTTATACGTTATATCCTATATGTAGATAACGTTATACGTTATATCCTATTTCTACGTATCGTTATACGATATATCCTATGTCTCCATATCGTTATACGTTATATCCTATATCTACATATCGTTAAACGTTATATCCTATATGTAGATAACGTTATACGTTATATCCTATATCCACATATCGATATACGTTATATCCTATATGTAGATAACGTTTTACGTTATATCCTATATCTACATATCGTTATACGTTATATCCTATATGTAGATAACGTTTTACGTTATATCCTATATCTACGAATCGTTATACGTTATATCCTATGTCTACATATCGTTATACGTTATATCCTATATCTACGTATCGTTATACGTTATATCCTATATGTAGATAACGTTATACGTTATATCCTATTTCTACGTATCGTTATACGATATATCCAATGTCTCCATATCGTTATACGTTATATCATATATCTACATATCGTTAAACGTTATATCCTATATGTAGATATCGTTATACGTTATATCCTATATCTGCAGATCGTTATACGTTATATCCTATATCTACGTATCGTTATACGTTATATCCTATATGTAGATAACGTTATACGTTATATCTCATATGTAGATAACGTTTTACGTTATATCCTATATCCACATATCGATATACGTTATATCCTATATGTAGATAACGTTATACGTTATATCCTATATCTACATATCGTTATACGATATATCCTATGTCTACATATCGTTATACGTTATATCCTATATCTACATATCGTTAAACCTTATATCCTATATGTTGATATCGTTATACCTTATATCCTATATCTGCATATCGTTATACGTTATATCCTATATCTACGAATCGTTATACGTTATATCCTATATGTAGATAACGTTATACGTTATATCTCATATGTAGATAACGTTTTACGTTATATCTCATATGTAGATAACGTTTTACGTTATATCCTATATCCACATATCGATATACGTTATATCCTATATGTAGATAACGTTTTACGTTATATCCTATATCTACATATCGTTATACGTTATATCCTATATGTAGATAACGTTATACGTTATATCCTACGTCTACATATCGTTATACGTTATATCCTATATGTAGATATCGTTATACGTTATATCCTATATCGACATATCGTTATAAGTTGTATCCTATATCTACGTATCGTTATACGTTTTATCCTATATGTAGATAACGTTATACGTTATATCTCATATGTAGATAACGTTTTACGTTATATCCTATATCCACATATCGATATACGTTATATCCTATATGTAGATAACGTTATACGTTATATCCTATATCTACATATCGTTATACGATATATCCTATGTCTACATATCGTTATACGTTATATCCTATATCTACATATCGTTAAACCTTATATCCTATATGTTGATATCGTTATACCTTATATCCTATATCTGCATATCGTTATACGTTATATCCTATATCTACGAATCGTTATACGTTATATCCTATATGTAGATAACGTTATACGTTATATCTCATATGTAGATAACGTTTTACGTTATATCCTATATCCACATATCGATATACGTTATATCGTATATGTAGATAACGTTTTACGTTATATCCTATATCTACATATCGTTATACGTTATATCCTATATGTAGATAACGTTATACGTTATATCCTACGTCTACATATCGTTATACGTTATATCCTATATGTAGATATCGTTATACGTTATATCCTATATCGACATATCGTTATAAGTTGTATCCTATATCTACGTATCGTTATACGTTTTATCCTATATGTAGATAACGTTTTACGTTATATCCTATATCCACATATCGATATACGTTATATCCTATATTTATATAACGTTATACGTTATATCCTACATCTACATATCGTTATACGTTATATCCTATATGCAGATAACGTTATACGTTATATCCTATATCTACGTATCGTTATACGATATATCCTATGTCTACATATCGTTATACGTTATATCCTATATCTACATATCGTTAAACGTTATATCCTATATGTAGATATCGTTATACCTTATATCCTATATCTGCATATCGTTATACGTTGTATCCTATATCTACGAATCGTTATACGTTATATCCTATATGTAGATAACGTTATACGTTATATCTCATATGTAGATAACGTTTTACGTTATATCCTATATCCACATATCGATATACGTTATATCCTATATGTAGATAACGTTTTACGTTATATCCTATATCTACATATCGTTATACGTTATATCCTATATGTAGATAACGTTATACGTTATATCCTACGTCTACATATCGTTATACGTTATATCCTATATGTAGATATCGTTATACGATATATCCTATATGTAGATATCGTTGTAAGTTATATCCAATATCTGCATATCGTTATACGTTGTATCCTATATCTACGAATCGTTATACGTTATATCCTATGTCTACATATCGTTATAAGTTATATCCCATATCTACATACCGTTATACGTTATATCCTATACCTACATACCGTTATACGTTATATCCTATATGTAGATATCGTTATACGCTATATCCTACATCTACATATCCTTATACGTTATATCCTATATGTAGATATCGTTATACGTTATATCCTATATCTGCATATCGTTATACGGTACATCCTATATCTACATATCGTTATACGTTATATGCTACATCTCCATATCGTTATACGTTATATCCTATATCTACGTATCGTTATACGTTATATACTATGTCTACGCACCGTTATACGTTATATCCTATATCTACGTATCGTTATACGTTATATCGTATATGCAGATAACGTTATACGTTATATCCTATATCTACGTATCGTTATACGTTATATCCAATATGTAGATATCGTTATACGTTACATCCTATATCTACATATCGTTATACGTTATATCGTATATCTACATATCGTTGTACGTTATATCTATATGTAGATAATGTTATAAGTTATATCCTACATCTACATATCGTTATACGTTATATCCTATATGTAGATAACGTTATACGTTATATCCTACGTCTACATATCGTTATACGTTATATCCTATATGTAGATATCGTTATACGTTATATCCTATATCGACATATCGTTATAAGTTGTATCCTATATGTAGATAACGTTTTACGTTATATCCTATATCTACATATCGTTATACGTTATATCCTATATGTAGATAACGTTATACGTTATATCCTACGTCTACATATCGTTATACGTTATATCCTATATGTAGATATCGTTATACGTTATATCCTATATCGACATATCGTTATAAGTTGTATCCTATATCTACGTATCGTTATACGTTTTATCCTATATGTAGATAACGTTATACGTTATATCTCATATGTAGATAACGTTTTACGTTATATCCTATATCCACATATCGATATACGTTATATCCTATATGTAGATAACGTTATACGTTATATCCTATATCTACATATCGTTATACGATATATCCTATGTCTACATATCGTTATACGTTATATCCTATATCTACATATCGTTAAACCTTATATCCTATATGTTGATATCGTTATACCTTATATCCTATATCTGCATATCGTTATACGTTATATCCTATATCTACGAATCGTTATACGTTATATCCTATATGTAGATAACGTTATACGTTATATCTCATATGTAGATAACGTTTTACGTTATATCCTATATCCACATATCGATATACGTTATATCGTATATGTAGATAACGTTTTACGTTATATCCTATATCTACATATCGTTATACGTTATATCCTATATGTAGATAACGTTATACGTTATATCCTACGTCTACATATCGTTATACGTTATATCCTATATGTAGATATCGTTATACGTTATATCCTATATCGACATATCGTTATAAGTTGTATCCTATATCTACGTATCGTTATACGTTTTATCCTATATGTAGATAACGTTTTACGTTATATCCTATATCCACATATCGATATACGTTATATCCTATATTTATATAACGTTATACGTTATATCCTACATCTACATATCGTTATACGTTATATCCTATATGCAGATAACGTTATACGTTATATCCTATATCTACGTATCGTTATACGATATATCCTATGTCTACATATCGTTATACGTTATATCCTATATCTACATATCGTTAAACGTTATATCCTATATGTAGATATCGTTATACCTTATATCCTATATCTGCATATCGTTATACGTTGTATCCTATATCTACGAATCGTTATACGTTATATCCTATATGTAGATAACGTTATACGTTATATCTCATATGTAGATAACGTTTTACGTTATATCCTATATCCACATATCGATATACGTTATATCCTATATGTAGATAACGTTTTACGTTATATCCTATATCTACATATCGTTATACGTTATATCCTATATGTAGATAACGTTATACGTTATATCCTACGTCTACATATCGTTATACGTTATATCCTATATGTAGATATCGTTATACGATATATCCTATATGTAGATATCGTTGTAAGTTATATCCAATATCTGCATATCGTTATACGTTGTATCCTATATCTACGAATCGTTATACGTTATATCCTATGTCTACATATCGTTATAAGTTATATCCCATATCTACATACCGTTATACGTTATATCCTATACCTACATACCGTTATACGTTATATCCTATATGTAGATATCGTTATACGCTATATCCTACATCTACATATCCTTATACGTTATATCCTATATGTAGATATCGTTATACGTTATATCCTATATCTGCATATCGTTATACGGTACATCCTATATCTACATATCGTTATACGTTATATGCTACATCTCCATATCGTTATACGTTATATCCTATATCTACGTATCGTTATACGTTATATACTATGTCTACGCACCGTTATACGTTATATCCTATATCTACGTATCGTTATACGTTATATCGTATATGCAGATAACGTTATACGTTATATCCTATATCTACGTATCGTTATACGTTATATCCAATATGTAGATATCGTTATACGTTACATCCTATATCTACATATCGTTATACGTTATATCGTATATCTACATATCGTTGTACGTTATATCTATATGTAGATAATGTTATAAGTTATATCCTACATCTACATATCGTTATACGTTATATCCTATTTGTCGATACCGTTATACGTTATATTCAATATCTGCATATCGTTATACTTTATATCCTATATCTACGTATCGTTATACGTTATATCCTATACCTACATATCGTTATACGTTATATCCTATATCTACATATCGTTATACGATATATCCTATATGTAGATAACGTTTTACGTTATATACTATATCTACGTATCGTTATACGTTATATCCTATATCTACATATCGTTATACGTTATATCCTATATCTACATATCGTCATACGTTATATCCTATTTCTACGTATCGTTATACGTTATATCCTATATGTAGATAACGTTATACGTTATATCCTACGTCTACATATCGTTATACGTTATATCCTATTTGTAGATAACGTTTTACGTTATATACTATATCTACGTATCGTTATACGTTATATCCTATATCTACATATCGTTATACGTTATATCCTATATCTACATATCGTTATACGTTATGTCCTATGTCTACGTATCGTTATACGTTATATCCTATATCTACATACCGTTATACGTTATATCCTATATCTACGTATCGTTATACGTTATATCCTATATGTAGATAACGTTATACGTTATATCCTACGTCTACATATCGTTATACGCTATATCCTTTATCTACATATCGTTATACGTTATACCCTATATCTACATATCGTTATACGTTATATCCTATATCTATGTATCGTTATACGTTATATACTATGTCTACGTATCGTTATACGTTATATCCTATATCTACGTATCGTTATACGATATATCGTATATGTAGATAACGTTATACGTTATATCCTACGTCTACATGTCGTTATACGTTATATCCTATATCTACATAACGTTATACGTTATATCCTATATCTACATACCGTTATACGTTATATCCTATATCTACGTATCGTTATACGTTATATCCTATATGTAGATAACGTTATACGTTATATCCTACGTCTACATATCGTTATACGTTATATCCTATATGTAGATATCGTTATAAGTTATATCCTATATCTACATATTGTTATACGTTGTATCCTATATCTACGTATCGTTATACGTTATATCCTATATGTAGATAACGTTATGCGTTATATCCTACATCTACATATCGTTATACGTTGTATCCCATATGTACATATCGTTGTACGTTATATCCTATATCTACGTATCGTTATACGTTATATCCTATATGTAGATAACGTTATACGTTATATCCTATATGTAGATAACGTTATACGTTATATCTCATATGTAGATAACGTTTTACGTTATATCCTATATCCACATATCGATATACGTTATATCCTATATGAAGATAACATTATAGGTTATATCCTACGTCTACATATAGTTATACGTTATATCCTATATGTAGATATCGTTATACGTTATATCCCATATCTGCATATCGTTATACGTTATATCCTATATCTACGTATAGTTATAAGTTATATCCTATATCTACGTATCGTTATACGTTATATCCTATATGTAGATAACGTTATACGTTATATCTCATATGTAGATAACGTTTTACGTTATATACTATATCTACGTATCGTTATACGATATATCCCATATGTAGATAACGTTATACGTTATATCCTATATCTACGTATCGTCATACGTTATATCGTATATGTAGATAACGTTATACGTTATATCCTACGTCTACATATCGTTATACGTTATATCCCATGTGTAGATAACGTTTTTACGTTATATCCTATATCTACGTATCGTTATACGTTATATCGTATATGTAGATAACGTTATACGTTATATCCTACGTCTACATATCGTTATACGTTATATCCCATGTGTAGATAACGTTTTTACGTTATATCCTATATCTACGTATCGTTATACGATATATCCTATATGTAGATATCGTTGTAAGTTATATCCGATATCTGCATATCGTTATACGTTATATCCTATATCTACGTATCGTTATACGTTATATCCTATATGTAGATAACGTTATACGTTATATCCCATATGTAGATAACGTTTTACGTTATATCCCATATCTACGTATCGTTATACGATATATCATATATGTAGATATCGTTATACCTTATATCCAATATCTGCATATCGCTATACGTTATATCCTATATCTACGTATCGTTGTACGTTATGTCCAATATCTGCATATCGTTATACGTTATATCCTATATCTACATATCGTTATACGTTATATACTATGTCTACGTATCGTTATACGATATATCCTATATGTAGATATCGTAATACGTTATATCCAATATCTGCATATCGTTATACGTTATATCCAATATCTACGTATCGTTATACGTTATATACTATGAATACGTATCGTTATACGTTATATCCTATATCTACGTATCGTCATACGTTATATCGTATATGTAGATAACGTTATACGTTATATCCTACGTCTACATATCGTTATACGTTATATCCTATATGTAGATATCGTTATACGTTATATCCTATATCTACGTATCGTTATATGTTATATCCTATGTCTACATATCGTTATACGTTGTATCCTATATCTACGTATCGTTATACGTTATATCCTATATCTAGATGTCGTTATACGTTATATCCTATATCTACATATCGTTATACGTTGTATCCTATATCTACGTATTGTTATACGTTATATCCTATATGCAGATAACGTTATACGTTATATCCTACGTCTACATATCGTTATACGTTATATCCCATATGTAGATAACGCTTTACGTTATATCCTATATCTAGGAATCGTTATACGATATATCATATATGTAGGTACCGTTATACGTTATATCCAATATCTGCATATCCTTATACGTTATATACTATGTCTACGTATCGTTATACGTTATATCCTATATCTACGTATCGTTATACGTTATATCCTATATGTAGATAACGTTCTACGTTATATCCTACATCTACATATCGTTATACGTTATATCCTATATGTCGATATCGTTGTACGTTATATCCAATATCTGCATATCGATATACGTTGTATCCTATATTTACATATCGTTATACGTTATATACTATGTCTACGTATTGTTATACGTTATATCCTATATCTACGTATCGTTATACGTTATATCCTATATGTAGATAACGTTATACGTTATATCCTACGTCTACATATCGTTATACGTTATATCCCATATGTAGATAACGTTTTACGTTATATCCTATATCTACGTATCGTTATACGATATATCCTATATGTAGATATCGTAATACGTTATATCCAATATCTGCATATCGTTATACGTTATATCCTATATGTAAATATCGTTATACGTTATATCCTATATCTACATATCGTTACACGTTATATCCTATATGTAGATATCGTTATACGTTATACCCTATATCTGCATATCGTTATACGTAATATCCTATATCTACGTATCGTTATACGTTATATCCTATATGTAGATAACGTTATACGTTATATCCCATATGTAGATAACGTTTTACGTTATATCCTATATCCACATATCGATATACGTTATATCCTATATATAGATAACGTTTTACGTTATATCCTATATCTACGTATCGTTATACGTTATATCCTATATCTAGATGTCGTTATACGTTATATCCAATATCTGCATATCGTTATACGTTATATCCTATATCTACGTATCCTTATACGTTATATCCTATATCTACATATCGTTATACGTTATATCCCATATGTAGATAACGTTTTACGTTATATCCTATATCTACGTATCGTTATACGTTATATCCTATATGTAGATAACGTTGTACGTTATATCCTACGTCTACATATCGTTATACGTTATATCCTATATGTAGATAACGTTATACGTTATATCCTATGTGTAGATAACGTTATACGTTATATCCCATATGTAGATAACGTTTTACGTTATATCCTATATCTACGTATCGTTATACGATATATCATATATGTAGATATCGTTATACGTTATATCCAATATCAGCATATCGTTATACGCTATATCCTATATCTACGTATCGTTGTACGTTATATCCAATATCTGCATATCGTTATACGTTATATGCAATATCTGCATATCGTTATACGTTATATCCTATATCTACGTATCGTTATACGTTATATTCTATATGTAGATAACGTTATACGTTATATCCTACGTCTACATATCGTTATACGTTATATCCTATATTTACATATCGTTATACGTTATATACTATGTCTACGTATTGTTATACGTTATATCCTATATTTACATATCGTTATACGTTATATACTATGTCTACGTATTGTTATACGTTATATCCTATATCTACGTATCGTTATACGTTATATCCTATATGTAGATAACGTTATACGTTATATCCTACGCCTACATATCGTTATACGTTATATCCCATATGTAGATAACGTTTTACGTTATATCCTATATCTACGTATCGTTATACGATATATCCTATATGTAGATATCGTAATACGTTATATCCAATATCTGCATATCGTTATACGTTATATCCAATATCTACGTATCGTTATACGTTATATACTATGTCTACGTATCGTTATACGTTATATCCTATATCTACGTATCGTTATACGTAATATCCTATATCTAGATGTCGTTATACGTTATATCCAATATCTGCATATCGTTATACGTTATATACTATATCTACGTATCGTTATACGTTATATCCTATATCTACATGTCGTTATACGTTATATCCCATATGTAGATAACGTTATACGTTATATCCTACGTCTACGTATCGTTATACGTTATATCCTATATCTAGATATCGTTATACGTTATATCCCATATGTAGATAACGTTTTACGTTATATCCTATATCTACGTATCGTTATACGTTATATCCTATATCTACATATCGTTATACGTTATATCCTATATCTACGTATCGTTATACGTTATATCCTATATGTAGATAACGTTATACGTTATATCCTACGTCTACATATCGTTATACGTTATATCCTATATGTAGATAACGTTATACGTTATATCCTATGTGTAGATAATGTTATACGTTATATCCCATATGTAGATAACGTTATACGTTATATACTATGTCTACGTATCGTTATACGTTACATCCTATATCTACGTATCGTTATACGTTATATCCTATATCTACGTATCGTTATACGTTATATCCCATATGTGGATAACGTTTTACGTTATATGCTATATCTACGTGTCGTTATACGATATATCCAATATGTAGATATCGTTACACGTTATATCCAATATCTGCATATCGTTATACGTTATACACCATGTCTACGTATCGTTATACGTTATATCCTATATCTACGTATCGTTATACGTTATATCCTATATGTAGATAACGTTATACGTTATATCCTACATCTACATATCGTTATACGTTATATCCTATATGTTTATATCGTTATACGTTATATCCTACATCTACATATCGTTATACGTTATATCCTATATCTACATATCGTTATACGTTATATCCTATATCTACATGTCGTTATACGTTATATCCTATATGTAGATAACGTTATACGTTATATCCTATATCTACATATCGTTATACGTTATATCCTATATGTAGATATCGTTATACGTTATATACTATGTCTACGTATCGTTATACGTTACATCCTATATCAACGTATCGTTATACGTTATATCCTATATCTACATATCGTTATACGTTATATCCTATATCTACGTATCGTTATACGTTATATCCTATATCTACATATCGTTATACGTTATATCCTATATGTAGATAACGTTTTACGTTATATACTATATCTACGTATCGTTATACGTTATATCCTATATAAACTTATCGTTATACGTTATATCCTACATCTACATATCGTTATACGTTATATCCTATATCTACATATCGTTATACGTTATATCCTATATCTACATGTCGTTATACGTTATATCCTATATGTAGATATCGTTATACGTTATATACTATGTCTACGTATCGTTATACGTTATATCCTATATCTACGTATCGTTATACGTTATATCCTATATGTAGATAACGTTATACGTTATATCCTATATCTACGTATCGTTATACGTTATATCCTATATGTAGATAACGTTATACGTTATATCCTATATCTACATATCGTTATACGTTATATCCTATATGTAGATATCGTTATACGTTATATCCTATATCTACATATCGTTATACGTTGTATCCTATATCTACGTATCGTTATACGTTATATCCTATATGTTGATATCGTTATACGTTATATCCAATATCTGCATATCGTTATACGTTATATCCTATATTTACATATCGTTATACGTTATATACTATGTCTACGTATCGTTATACGTTACATCCTATATCTACGTATCGTTATACGTTATATCCTATATCTACATATCGTTATACGTTATATCCTATATGTAGATATCGTTATACGTTATATCCTATATCTAAATATCGTTATACGTTATATCCTATATCTACATATCGTTATACGTTATATCCCATATGTGGATAACGTTTTACGTTATATCCTATAACTACGTATCGTTATACGTTATATCCTATATCTACATATCGTTATACGTTATATCCCATACATAGATAAAGTTATACGTTATATCCTACGTCTACATATCGTTATACGTTATATCCTATATGTAGATAACGTTATACGTTATATCCTATATCTTCGAATCGTTATACGTTATATCCTATGTCTACATATCGTTATACGTTATATCCTATATCTACGTATCGTTATACGTTATATCCTATATCTACATATCGTAATACGTTATATCTTATATGTAGATAACGTTTTACGTTATATACTATATCTACGTATCGTTATACGTTATATCCTATATCTACATATCGTTATACGTTATATCCTACATCTACATATCGTTATACGTTATATCCTATATCTACATATCGTTATACGTTATATCCTATATGTAGATATCGATATACGTTATATCCTATATCTAAATATCGTTATACGTTATATCCTATATCTACATATCGTTATACGTTATATCCCATATGTGGATAACGTTTTACGTTATATCCTATAACTACGTATCGTTATACGTTATATCCTATATCTACATATCGTTATACGTTATATCCCATACATAGATAAAGTTATACGTTATATCCTACGTCTACATATCGTTATACGTTATATCCTATATGTAGATAACGTTATACGTTATATCCTATATCTTCGAATCGTTATACGTTATATCCTATGTCTACATATCGTTATACGTTATATCCTATATCTACGTATCGTTATACGTTATATCCTATATCTACATATCGTAATACGTTATATCTTATATGTAGATAACGTTTTACGTTATATACTATATCTACGCATCGTTATACGTTATATCCTATATCTACATATCGTTATACGTTATATCCTACATCTACATATCGTTATACGTTATATCCTATATCTACATATCGTTATACGTTATATCCTATATGTAGATATCGATATACGTTATATCCTATATCTAAATATCGTTATACGTTATATCCTATATCTACATATCGTTATACGTTATATCCCATATGTGGATAACGTTTTACGTTATATCCTATAACTACGTATCGTTATACGTTATATCCTATATCTACATATCGTTATACGTTATATCCCATACATAGATAACGTTATACGTTATATCCTACGTCTACATATCGTTATAAGTTATATCCTATATGTAGATAACGTTATACGTTATATCCTATATCTTCGAATCGTTATACGTTATATCCTATGTCTACATATCGTTATACGTTATATCCTATATCTACGTATCGTTATACGTCATATCCTATATCTACATATCGTTATACGTTATATCCTATATGTAGATAACGTTTTACGTTATATACTATATCTACGTATCGTTATACGTTATATCCTATATAAACTTATCGTTATACGTTATATCCTACATCTACATATCGTTATACGTTATATCCTATATGTAGATAACGTTATACGTTATATCCTACGTCTACATATCGTTATAAGTTATATCCTATATGTAGATATCGTTATACGTTATATCCTATATCTACATATCGTTATACGTTGTATCCTATATCTACGTATCGTTATACGTTATATCCTATATGTAGATAACGTTATACGTTATATCCTACATCTACATATCGTTATACGTTATATCCTATATCTACATATCGTTATACGTTATATCCTATATCTACGTATCGTTATACGTTATATCCTATATGTAGATAACGTTATGCGTTATATCCTATATGTACGTATCGTTATACGTTATATCCTATATCTAAATATCGTTATACGTTATATCCTATATCCACATATCGATATACGTTGTATCCTATATCTACGTAACGTTATACGTTATATCCTATATGTAGATATCGTTATACGTTATATCCTACGTCTACATATCGTTATACGTTATATCCTATATGTAGATATCGTTGTACGTTATATACTATGTCTACGTATCGTTATATGTTATATCCTATATCTACGTATCGTTATACGTTATATCCTATATGTAGATAACGTTATACGTTATATCCTATATCTACATATCGTTATACGTTATATCCTATATGTAGATATCGTTATACGTTATATCCTATATCTACATATCGTTATACGTTGTATCCTATATCTACGTATCGTTATACGTTATATCCTATATGTAGATAACGTTATACGTTATATCCAATATCTGCATATCGTTATACGTTATATCCTATATTCACATATCGTTATACGTTATATACTATGTCTACGTATCGTTATACGTTACATCCTATATCTACGTATCGTTATACGTTATATCCTATATCTAAATATCGTTATACGTTATATCCTATATCTACATATCGTTATACGTTATATCCCATATGTGGATAACGTTTTACGTTATATCCTATATCTACGTATCGTTATACGTTATATCCTATATCTACATATCGTTATACGTTATATTCCATACATAGATAACGTTATACGTTATATCCTACGTCTACATATCGTTATACGTTATATCCTATATGTAGATAACGTTATACGTTATATCCTATATCTTCGAATCGTTATACGTTATATCCTATGTCTACATATCGTTATACGTTATATCCTATATCTACGTATCGTTATACGTTATATCCTATATCTACATATCGTTATACGTTATATCGTATACGTAGATAACGTTTTACGTTATATACTATATCTACGTATCGTTATACGATATATCCTATATGTAGATAACGTTATACGTTATATCCTATATCTACGTATCGTTATACGTTATATCCTATATGTAGATAACGTTATACGTTATATCCTATATCTACATATCGTTATACGTTATATCCTATATGTAGATAACGTTATACGTTATATCCTACATCTACATATCGTTATACGTTATATCCTATATGTTGATATCGTTATACGTTATATCCAATATCTGCATATCGTTATACGTTATATCCTATATTTACATATCGTTATACGTTATATACTATGTCTACGTATCGTTATACGTTACATCCTATATCAACGTATCGTTATACGTTATATCCTATATCTACATATCGTTATACGTTATATCCTATATCTACGTATCGTTATACGTTATATCCTATATCTACATATCGTTATACGTTATATCCTATATGTAGATAACGTTTTACGTTATATACTATATCTACGTATCGTTATACGTTATATCCTATATAAACTTATCGTTATACGTTATATCCTACATCTACATATCGTTATACGTTATATCCTATATCTACATATCGTTATACGTTATATCCTATATCTACATGTCGTTATACGTTATATCCTATATGTAGATATCGTTATACGTTATATACTATGTCTACGTATCGTTATACGTTATATCCTATATCTACGTATCGTTATACGTTATATCCTATATGTAGATAACGTTATACGTTATATCCTATATCTACGTATCGTTATACGTTATATCCTATATGTAGATAACGTTATACGTTATATCCTATATCTACATATCGTTATACGTTATATCCTATATGTAGATATCGTTATACGTTATATCCTATATCTACATATCGTTATACGTTGTATCCTATATCTACGTATCGTTATACGTTATATCCTATATGTAGATAACGTTATACGTTATATCCTATATCTACATATCGTTATACGTTATATCCTATATGTAGATATCGTTATACGTTATATCCTATATCTACATATCGTTATACGTTGTATCCTATATCTACGTATCGTTATACGTTATATCCTATATGTAGATAACGTTATACGTTATATCCTACATCTACATATCGTTATACGTTATATCCTATATGTAGATAACGTTATACGTTATATCCTACATCTTCGAATCGTTATACGTTATATCCTATGTCTACATATCGTTATACGTTATATCCTATATCTACGTATCGTTATACGTTATATCCTATATCTACATATCGTAATACGTTATATCCTATATGTAGATAACGTTTTACGTTATATACTATATCTACGTATCGTTATACGTTATATCCTATATCTACATATCGTTATACGTTATATCCTACATCTACATATCGTTATACGTTATATCCTATATCTACATATCGTTATACGTTATATCCTATATGTAGATATCGATATACGTTATATCCTATATCTAAATATCGTTATACGTTATATCCTATATCTACATATCGTTATACGTTATATCCCATATGTGGATAACGTTTTACGTTATATCCTATAACTACGTATCGTTATACGTTATATCCTATATCTACATATCGTTATACGTTATATCCCATACATAGATAACGTTATACGTTATATCCTACGTCTACATATCGTTATAAGTTATATCCTATATGTAGATAACGTTATACGTTATATCCTATATCTTCGAATCGTTATACGTTATATCCTATGTCTACATATCGTTATACGTTATATCCTATATCTACGTATCGTTATACGTCATATCCTATATCTACATATCGTTATACGTTATATCCTATATGTAGATAACGTTTTACGTTATATACTATATCTACGTATCGTTATACGTTATATCCTATATAAACTTATCGTTATACGTTATATCCTACATCTACATATCGTTATACGTTATATCCTATATCTACATATCGTTATACGTTATATCCTATATGTAGATATCGTTATACGTTATATCCTATATCTAAATATCGTTATACGTTATATCCTATATCTACATATCGTTATACGTTATATCCCATATGTGGATAACGTTTTACGTTATATCCTATATCTACGTATCGTTATACGTTATATCGTATATGTAGATAACGCTATACGTTATATCCTACGTCTACATATCGTTATACGTTATATCCTATATGTAGATAACGTTATACGTTATATCCTACGTCTACATATCGTTATAAGTTATATCCTATATGTAGATATCGTTATACGTTATATCCTATATCTACATATCGTTATACGTTGTATCCTATATCTACGTATCGTTATACGTTATATCCTATATGTAGATATCGTTATACGTTATATCCTACGTCTACATATCGTTATACGTTATATCGTATATGTAGATATCGTTATACGTTATATCCTACATCTACATGTCGTTATACGTTATATCCTATATGTAGATATCGTTATACGTTATATCCTATATCTACATATCGTTATACGTTGTATCCTATATCTACGTATCGTTATACGTTATATCCTATATGTAGATAACGTTATACGTTATATCCAATATCTGCATATCGTTATACGTTATATCCTATATTCACATATCGTTATACGTTATATACTATGTCTACGTATCGTTATACGTTACATCCTATATCTACGTATCGTTATACGTTATATCCTATATTCACATATCGTTATACGTTATATACTATGTCTACGTATCGTTATACGTTACATCCTATATCTACGTATCGTTATACGTTATATCCTATATCTAAATATCGTTATACGTTATATCCTATATCTACATATCGTTATACGTTATATCCTATATGTAGATATCGTTATACGTTATATCCTATATCTAAATATCGTTATACGTTATATCCTATATTTACATATCGTTATACGTTATATACTATGTCTACGTATCGTTATACGTTACATCCTATATCTACGTATCGTTATACGTTATATCCTATATCTACATATCGTTATACGTTATATCCTATATGTAGATATCGTTATACGTTATATCCTATATCTAAATATCGTCATACGTTATATCCTATATCTATATATCGTTATACGTTATATCCCATATGTGGATAACGTTTTACGTTATATCCTATATCTACGTATCGTTATACGTTATATCGTATATGTAGATAACGTTATACGTTATATCCTATATCTTCGAATCGTTATACGTTATATCCTATGTCTACATATCGTTATACGTTATATCCTATATCTACGTATCGTTATACGTTATATCCTATATCTACATATCGTTATACGTTATATCCTATATGTAGATAACGTTTTACGTTATATGCTATATCTACGTATCGTTATACGTTATATCCTATATCTACATATCGTTAAACGTTATATCCTACATCTACATATCGTTATACGTTATATCCTATATCTACATATCGTTATACGTTATATCCTATATGTAGATATCGATATACGTTATATCCTATATCTAAATATCGTTATACGTTATATCCTATATCTACATATCGTTATACGTTATATCCCATATGTGGATAACGTTTTACGTTATATCCTATATCTACGTATCGTTATACGTTATATCCTATATCTACATATCGTTATACGTTATATTCCATACATAGATAACGTTATACGTTATATCCTACGTCTACATATCGTTATACGTTATATCCTATATGTAGATAACGTTATACGTTATATCCTATATCTTCGAATCGTTATACGTTATATCCTATGTCTACATATCGTTATACGTTATATCCTATATCTACGTATCGTTATACGTTATATCCTATATCTACATATCGTTATACGTTATATCCTATACGTAGATAACGTTTTACGTTATATACTATATCTACGTATCGTTATACGATATATCCTATATCTACTTATCGTTATACGTTATATCCTACATCTACATATCGTTATACGTTATATCCTATATCTACATATCGTTATACGTTATATCCTATATGTAGATATCGTTATACGTTATATCCTATATCTAAATATCATTATACGTTATATCCTATATCTACATATCGTTATACGTTATATCCTGTACCTACATATCGTTATACGTTATATCCTATATCTACATATCGTTATAAGTTATATCCTATATGTAGATAACGTTTTACGTAATATACTATATCTACGTATCGTTATACGTTATATCCTATATCTACATATCGTTATACGTTATATCATATATCTACATTTCGTCATACGTTATATCCTATATCTACGTATCGTTATACGTTATATCCTATATGTAGATAACGTTATACGTTATATCCGATGTCTACATATCGTTATACGTTATATCCTATATGTAGATATCGTTATACGTTATATCCTATATCTACATAGCGTTATACGTTGTATCCTATATCTACGTATCGTTATACGTTATATCCTATATGTAGATAACGTTATACGTTATATCCTACATCTACATATCGTTATACATTGTATCCTATATCTACATATCGTTATACGTTATATCCTATATGTAGATATCGTTATACGTTATATCCTATATCTACATTGCGTTATACGTTGTATCCTATATCTACCTATCGTTATACGTTATACCCTATATGTAGATAACGTTATACGTTACATCCTATATATAAATATCGTTATACGTTATATCCTACATCTACATAACGTTATACGTTGTATCCTATATCTACATATCGTTATACGTTATATCCTACGTCTACATATCGTTATACGTTATATCCTATATGTAGATATCGTTATACGTTATATCCTACGTCTACATATCGTTATACGTTATATCCTATATGTAGATATCGTTATACGTTATAACCTATATCTACATATCGTTATACGTTATATCCTATATCTACGTATCGTTATACGTTATATCCTATACCTACATACCGTTATACGTTATATCCTATATGTAGATATCGTTATACGTTATATCCTATATCTATATATCGTTATACGTTATATCCTATATCTACATATCGTTATACGTTATATCCCATATGTGGATAACGTTTTACGTTATATCCTATATCTACGTATCGTTATACGTTATATCGTATATGTAGATAACGCTATACGTTATATCCTACGTCTACATATCGTTATACGTTATATCCTATATATAGATAACGTTATACGTTATATCCTACGTCTACATATCGTTATAAGTTATATCCTATATGTAGATATCGTTATACGTTATATCCTATATCTACATATCGTTATACGTTGTATCCTATATCTACGTATCGTTATACGTTATATCCTATATGTAGATAACGTTATACGTTATATCCTATATCTGCGTGTCGTTATACGTTATATCCTATATGTAGATAACGTTATATCTTATATCCTACATCTACATACTGTTATACGTTATATCCTATATCTACATATCGTTATACGTTATATCCTATATGTAGATAAGGGTTTACGTAATATACTATATCTACGTATCGTTATACGTTATATCCTATATCTACATATCGTTATACGTTATATCCTATATCTACGTTTCGTCATACGTTATATCCTATATCTGCGTATCGTTATACGTTATATCCTATATGTAGATAACGTTATACGTTATATCCTACGTCTACATATCGTTATACGTTATATCCTATATGTAGATATCGTTATACGTTATATCCTACGTCTACATATCGTTATACGTTATATCCTATATGTAGGTATCGTTATACGTTATAACCTATATCTACATATCGTTATACGTTATATCCTATATCTACGTATCGTTATACGTTATATCCTATACCTACATACCGTTATACGTTATATCCTATATCTACATATCGTTATACGTTATATCCTATATGTAGATAACGTTTTACGTTATATACTATATCTACGTATCGCTATCCGTTATATCCTATATCTACATATCGTTATACGTTATATCCTATATCTACATATCGCTATACGTTATATCCTATATCTACGTATCGTTATACGTTATATCCTATATGTATATAACGTTATATGTTATATCATACGTCTACATATCGTTATACGTTATATCCTATACGTACATATCGTTATACGTTATATCCTATATCTACATATCGTTATACGTTGCATCCTATATCTACGTATCGTTATACGTTATTTCCTATATGTAGATAACGTTATCCGTTATATCCTACATCTACATATCGTTATACGTTACATCCTATATCTACATATCGTTATACGTTATATCCTATATCTAAGTATCGTTATACGTTATATCCTATATCTACATATCGTTATACGTTATATCCTATATCTACGTTTCGTCATACGTTATATCCTATATCTACGTATCGTTATACGTTATATCCTATATGTAGATAACGTTATACGTTATATCCTATGTCTACATATCGTTATACGTTATATCCTATATGTAGATATCGTTATACGTTATATCCTACGTCTACATATCTTTATACGTTATATCCTATATGTAGGTATCGTTATACGTTATAACCTATATCTACATATCGTTATACGTTGTATCCTATATCTACGTATCGTTATACGTTATATCCTATACCTACATACCGCTATACGTAATATCCTATATCTACATATCGTTATACGTTATATCCTATATGTAGATAACGTTTTACGTTATATACTATATCTACGTATCGCTATCCGTTATATCCTATATCTACATATCGTTATACGTTATATCCTATATCTACATATCGCTATACGTTATATCCTATATCTACGTATCGTTATACGTTATATCCTATATGTACATATCGTTATACGTTGTATCCTATATCTACGTATCGTTATACGTTATATCCTATATGTAGATAACGTTATACGTTATATCCTACATCTACATATCGTTATACGTGACATCCTATATCTACATATCGTTATACGTTATATCCTATATCTACATATCGTTATACGTTATATCCTATATCTACATATCGTTATACGTTATATCCTATATCTACGTTTCGTCATACGTTATATCCTATATCTATGTATCGTTATACGTTATATCCTATATGTAGATAACGTTATACGTTATATCCTACGTCTACATATCGTTATACGTTATATCCTGTATGTAGATAACGTTTTACGTTATATCCTATATCTACGTACCGTTATACGTTATATCTTATACCTACCTATCGTTATACGTTATATCCCATATCTACATATCGTTATACGTTATATCCTATATCTACGTATCGTTATACGTTGTATCCTATATGTAGATAACGTTATACGTTATATCCTACGTCTACATATCGTTACACGTTATATCCTATATGTAGATATCGTTATACGTTATATCCTACGTCTACATATCGTTATACGTTATATCCTATATGTGGACATCGTTATACGTTATAACCTATATCTACATATCGTTATACGTTATATCCTATATCTACGTATCGTTGTACGTTATATCCTATACCTACATACCGTTATACGTTATATCCTATATCTACATATTCGTTATACGTTATATCCTATATGTAGATAACGTTTTACGTTATATACTATATCTACGTATCGCTATACGTTATATCCTATATCTACATATCGTTATACGTTATATCCTATATCTACATATCGTTATACGTTGTATCCTATATCTACGTATCGTTATACGTTATATCCTATATCTACATATCGTTATACGTTATATCCTATATCTACGTTTCGTCATACGTTATATCCTATATCTGCGTATCGTTATACGTTATATCCTATATGTAGATAACGTTATACGTTATATCCTACGTCTGCATATCGTTATACGTTATATCCTATATGTAGATATCGTTATACGTTATATCCTACGTCTACATATCGTTATACGTTATATCCTATATGTAGGTATCGTTATACGTTATAACCTATATCTACATATCGTTATACGTTATATCCTATATCTACGTATCGTTATACGTTATATCCTATACCTACATACCGTTATACGTTATATCCTATATCTACATATCGTTATACGTTATATCCTATATGTAGATAACGTTTTACGTTATATACTATATCTACGTATCGCTATCCGTTATATCCTATATCTACATATCGTTATACGTTATATCCTATATCTACATATCGCTATACGTTATATCCTATATCTACGTATCGTTATACGTTATATCCTATATGTATATAACGTTATACGTTATATCCTACGTCTACATATCGTTATACGTTATATCCTATACGTACATATCGTTATACGTTATATCCTATATGTACATATCGTTATACGTTGTATCCTATATCTACGTATCGTTATACGTTATATCCTATATGTAGATAACGTTATACGTTATATCCTACATCTACATATCGTTATACGTTACATCCTATATCTACATATCGTTATACGTTATATCCTATATCTACGTATCGTTATACGTTATATCCTATATCTACATATCGTTATACGTTATATTCTATATCTACGTTTCGTCATACGTTATATCCTATATCTACGTATCGTTATACGTTATATCCTATATGTAGATAACGTTATACGTTATATCCTATATCTACATATCGTTATACGTTATATCCTATATCTACATATCGTTATACGTTATATCCTATATCTACATATCGTTATACGGTATATCCTATATCTACATATCGTTATACGTTATATCCTATTTGTAGATAACGTTATACGTTATATCCTATATCTACATACCGTTATACGTTATATCCTATATGTAGATAACGTTATACGTTATATCCTATATCTACGTATCGTTATACGTTATATCGTATATGTAGATAACGTTATACGTTATATCCTATATGTAGATAACGTTATACGTTATATCCTACATCTACATATCGTTATACGTTATATCCTATATGTAGATAGCGTTATACGTTATATCCTATATCTACATATCGTTATACGTTGTATCCTATATCTACGTGTCGTTATACGTTATATCCTATATCTACATATCGTTATACATTATATTCTATATGTAGATATCGTTATACGTTATATCCTATATCTACATATCGTTATACGTTATATCCTATATCTACATATCGTTATACGTTATATCCTATATGTAGATAACGTTTTACGTTATATCCTATATCTACATATCGTTATACGTTATATCCTATATCTACGTATCGTTATATGTTATGTCCTCTACCTACATATCGTTATACGTTATATCCTATATCTACATATCGTTATACGTTGTATCCTATATCTACATATCGTTATACGTTATATCCTATTATTAGATGTCATTATACGTTATATCCAATATCTGCATATCGTCATAAGTTATATTCTATATCTACGTATCGTTATACGTTATATCCTATATCTACATATCGTTATACATTATATTCTATTTGTAGATATCGTTATACGTTATATCCTATATCTACATATCGTTATACGTTATATCCTATATCTACGTATCGTTATACGTTATGTCCTATACCTACATATCGTTATACGTTATATCCAATATCTGCATATCGTTATACGTTATATCCTATATCTACGTATCGTTATACGTTATATCCTATATGTAGATAACGTTATACGTTATATCCTACGACTACATATCGTTATACGTTATATCCTATATGTAGATATCGTTTTTCGTTATATCCTATATCTACGAATCGTTGTACGTTATATCCTATGTCTACATATCGTTATACGTTGTATCCTATATCTACATATCGGTATACGTTATATAATATATGTAGATAACGTTATACGTTATATCCAACGTCTACATATCGTTATACTTTATATTCTATATGTAGATGTCGTTATAAGATATATCCTACATCTACATATCGTTATACGTTATATCCTACTTCTACATATCGTTATACGTTATATCCTATATGTAGATATCGTTATACGTTATATCCTATATCTGCATATCGTTATACGGTATATCCTATATCTACATATCGTTATACGTTATATCCTGTATGTAGATAACGTTTTACGTTATATCCTATATCTACGTACCGTTATACGTTATATCTTATACCTACATATCGTTATACGTTATATCCCATATCTACATATCGTTATACGTTATATCCTATATCTACGTATCGTTATACGTTGTATCCTATATGTAGATAACGTTATACGTTATATCCTATATCTACGTATCGTTATACGTTATATCCTATATGTAGATAACGTTTTACGTTATATCCTATATCTACGTATCGTTATACGTTATATCATATATATAGATAACGTTTTACGTTATATACTATATCTACGTATCGTTATACGTTATATCCTATATCTACATATCGTTATACGTTATATCCTATATCTACATATCGTTATACTTTATATCCTATATCTACGTATCGTTATACGTTATATCCTATATGTAGATAACGTTATACGTTATATCCTATATGTACGTATCGTTATACGTTATATCCTATATCTACATATCGTTATACGTTATATCCTATATCTGCGTATCGTTATACGTTATATCCTATATGTAGATAACGTTATACGTTATATCCTACATCTACATATCGTTATACGTTATATCCTATATGTAGATATCGTTATACGTTATATCCTATATCTACATATCGTTATACGTTGTATCCTATATCTACGTATCGTTATACGTTATATCCTATATGTAGATAACGTTATACGTTATATCCTACATCTACATATCGTTATACGTTATATCCTACATGTAGATAACGTTTTACGTTATATCCTATATCTACGTATCGTTATACGATATATCGTATATGTAGATAACGTTATACGTTATATCCTACGTCTACATATCGTTATACGTTATATCCTATATGTAGATATCGCTATATGTTATATCCTATATCTACATATCGTTATACGTTATATCCTATATCTACATATCGTTATACGTTATATCCCATATCTACGTATCGTTATACGTTATATCCTATATGTATATAACGTTATACGTTATATCCTACGTCTACATATCGTTATACGTTATATCCTATATGTAGATACCGTTATACGTTATATCCTACATCTACATATCGTTATACGTTGTATCCTATATCTACGTATCGTTATACGTTATATCCTATATGTAGATAACGGTATACGTTATATCCTATATCTACATACCGTTATACGTTACATCCTATATGTAGATAACGTTTTACGTTATATACTATATCTACGTATCGTTATACGTTATATCCTATATCTACTTATCGTTATACGTTATATCCTATATCTACATATCGTTATACGTTATATCCTATATGTAGATATCGTTATACGTTATATCCTACGTCTACATATCTTTATACGTTATATCCTATATGTAGGTATCGTTATACGTTATAACCTATATCTACATATCGTTATACGTTGTATCCTATATCTACGTATCGTTATACGTTATATCCTATACCTACATACCGTTATACGTTATATCCTATATCTACATATCGTTATACGTTATATCCTATATGTAGATAACGTTTTACGTTATATACTATATCTACGTATCGCTATCCGTTATATCCTATATCTACATATCGTTATACGTTATATCCTATATCTACATATCGCTATACGTTATATCCTATATCTACGTATCGTTATACGTTATATCCTATATGTATATAACGTTATACGTTATATCCTACGTCTACATATCGTTATACGTTATATCCTATACGTACATATCGTTATACGTTATATCCTATATGTACATATCGTTATACGTTGTATCCTATATCTACGTATCGTTATACGTTATATCCTATATGTAGATAACGTTATACGTTATATCCTACATCTACATATCGTTATACGTGACATCCTATATCTACATATCGTTATACGTTATATCCTATATCTACATATCGTTATACGTTATATCCTATATCTACATATTCGTTATACGTTATATCCTATATGTAGATAACGTTTTACGTTATATCCTATATCTACATATCGTTATACGTTATATCGTATATGTAGATAAGGGTTTACGTAATATACTATATCTACGTATCGTTATACGTTATATCCTATATCTACATATCGTTATACGTTATATCCTATATCTACGTTTCGTCATACGTTATATCCTATATCTGCGTATCGTTATACGTTATATCCTATATGTAGATAACGTTACACGTTATATGCTACGTCTACATATCGTTATACGTTATGGCCTATATGTAGATATCGTTATACGTTATATCCTACGTCTACATATCGTTATACGTTATATCCTATACGTACATATCGTTATACGTTATATCCTATATGTACATATCGTTATACGTTGTATCCTATATCTACGTATCGTTATACGTTATATCCTATATGTAGATAACGTTATACGTTATATCCTACGTCTACATATCGTTATACGTTATATCCTATATGTAGATATCGTTATACGTTATATCCTACGTCTACATATCGTTATACGTTATATCATATATGTAGACATCGTTATACGTTATAACCTATATCTACATATCGTTATACGTTATATCCTATATCTACGTATCGTTGTACGTTATATCCTATACCTACATACCGTTATACGTTATATCCTATATCTACATATTCGTTATACGTTATATCCTATATGTAGATAACGTTTTACGTTATATCCTATATCTACATATCGTTATACGTTATATCGTATATGTAGATAAGGGTTTACGTAATATACTATATCTACGTATCGTTATACGTTATATCCTATATCTACATATCGTTATACGTTATATCCTATATCTACGTTTCGTCATACGTTATATCCTATATCTGCGTATCGTTATACGTTATATCCTATATGTAGATAACGTTATACGTTATATCCTACGTCTACATATCGTTATACGTTATGGCCTATATGTAGATATCGTTATACGTTATATCCTACGTCTACATATCGTTATACGTTATATCCTATATCTACGTATCGTTATACGTTATATCCTATACCTACATACCGTTATACGTTATATCCTATATCTACATATCGTTATACGTTATATCCTATATGTAGATAACGTTTTACGTTATATACTATATCTACGTATCGCTATCCGTTATATCCTATATTTACATATCGTTATACGTTATATCCTATATCTACATATCGCTATACGTTATATCCTATATCTACGTATCGTTATACGTTATATTCTATATCTACGTTTCGTCATACGTTATATCCTATATCTACGTATCGTTATACGTTATATCCTATATGTAGATAACGTTATACGTTATATCCTATATCTACATATCGTTATACGTTATATCCTATATCTACATATCGTTATACGTTATATCCTATATCTACATATCGTTATACGGTATATACTGTATCTACATATCGTTATACGTTATATCCTATTTGTAGATAACGTTATACGTTATATCCTATATCTACATACCGTTATACGTTATATCCTATATGTAGATAACGTTATACGTTATATCCTATATCTACGTATCGTTATACGTTATATCGTATATGTAGATAACGTTATACGTTATATCCTATATGTAGATAACGTTATACGTTATATCCTACATCTACATATCGTTATACGTTATATCCTATATGTAGATAGCGTTATACGTTATATCCTATATCTACATATCGTTATACGTTGTATCCTATATCTACGTGTCGTTATACGTTATATCCTATATCTACATATCGTTATACATTATATTCTATATGTAGATATCGTTATACGTTATATCCTATATCTACATATCGTTATACGTTATATCCTATATCTACGTATCGTTATATGTTATGTCCTATACCTACATATCGTTATACGTCATATCCTACATCTACATATCGTTATACGTTGTATCCTATATCTACATATCGTTATACATTATATTCTATTTGTAGATATCGTTATACGTTATATCCTATATCTACATATCGTTATACGTTATATCCTATATCTACGTATCGTTATACGTTATGTCCTATACCTACATATCGTTATACGTTATATCCAATATCTGCATATCGTTATACGTTATATCCTATATCTACGTATCGTTATACGTTATATCCTATATGTAGATAACGTTATACGTTATATCCTACGACTACATATCGTTATACGTTATATCCTATATGTAGATATCGTTTTTCGTTATATCCTATATCTACGAATCGTTGTACGTTATATCCTATGTCTACATATCGTTATACGTTATATCCTATATCTACATATCGGTATACGTTATATAATATATGTAGATAACGTTATACGTTATATCCAACGTCTACATATCGTTATACGTTATATTCTATATGTAGATGTCGTTATAAGCTATATCCTACATCTACATATCGTTATACGTTATATCCTACATCTACATATCGTTATACGTTATATCCTATATGTAGATATCGTTATACGTTATATCCTATATCTGCATATCGTTATACGGTATATCCTATATCTACATATCGTTATACGTTATATCCTGTATGTAGATAACGTTTTACGTTATATCCTATATCTACGTACCGTTATACGTTATATCTTATACCTACCTATCGTTATACGTTATATCCCATATCTACATATCGTTATACGTTATATCCTATATCTACGTATCGTTATAAGTTGTATCCTATATGTAGATAACGTTATACGTTATATCCTATATCTACGTATCGTTATACGTTATATCCTATATGTAGATAACGTTTTACGTTATATCCTATATCTACGTATCGTTATACGTTATATCATATATGTAGATAACGTTTTACGTTATATACTATATCTACGTATCGTTATACGTTATATCCTATATCTACATATCGTTATACGTTATATCCTATATCTACATATCGTTATACTTTATATCCTATATCTACGTATCGTTATACGTTATATCCTATATGTAGATAACGTTATACGTTATATCCTATATGTACGTATCGTTATACGTTATATCCTATATCTACATATCGTTATACGTTATATCCTATATCTGCGTATCGTTATACGTTATATCCTATATGTAGATAACGTTATACGTTATATCCTACATCTACATATCGTTATACGTTATATCCTATATGTAGATATCGTTATACGTTATATCCTATATCTACATATCGTTATACGTTGTATCCTATATCTACGTATCGTTATACGTTATATCCTATATGTAGATAACGTTATACGTTATATCCTACATCTACATATCGTTATACGTTATATCCTACGTCTACATATCGTTATACGTTATATCCTATATGTAGATATCGTTATACGTTATATCCTATATCTACATATCGTTATACGTTGTATCCTATATCTACGTATCGTTATACGTTATATCCTATATGTAGATAACGGTATACGTTATATCCTATATCTACATACCGTTATACGTTATATCCTATATGTAGATAACGTTATACGTTATATCCTATATCTACGAATCGTTATACGTTATATCCTAAGTCTACATATCGTTATACGTTATATCCTATATCTACGTATCGTTATACGTTATATCCTATATCTACGTATCGTTATACGTTATATCCTATATCTACGTATCGTTGTACGTTATATCCTATATGTAGATAACGTTATACGTTATATCCTATATCTATGTATCGTTATACGTTATATCCTATATCTACGTATCGTTAAACGTTATATCCCATGTCTACATATCGTTATACGTTATATCCTACGTCTACATATCGTTATACGTTATATCCTATATGTAGATAACGTTATATATTATATCCGATATCTACGTATCGTTATACGTCATTTCCTACATCTACATATCGTTATATGTTATATCCTATGTCTACTTATCGTTATACTTTATATCCTATATGTAGATAACGTTATACGTTATATTCTATATCTACGTATCGTTATACGTTATATCCTACATGTAGATAACGTTATACGTTATATTCTATATCTACGTATCATTATTCGTTATATCCAATATGTAGATAACGTTATACGTTATATCCTATATCTACGTATCGTTATACGTTATATCCTACGTCTACATATCGTTATACGTTATATCCTACGTCTACATATCGTTATACGTTATATCCTATATGCAGATAACGTTATACGTTATATCCTATATCTACGTATCGCTATCCGTTATATCCTATATCTACATATCGTTATACGTTATATCCTATATCTACATATCGCTATACGTTATATCCTATATCTACGAATCGCTATACGTTATATCCTATATGTATATAACGTTATACGTTATATCCTACGTCTACATATCGTTATACGTTATATCCTATACGTACATATCGTTATACGTTATATCCTATATGTACATATCGTTATACGTTGTATCCTATATCTACATATCGTTATACGTTATATCCATATCTACGTATCGTTATACGTTATATCCTATACCTACATACCGTTATACGTTATATCCTATATCTACATATCGTTATACGTTATATCCTATATGTAGATAACGTTTTACGTTATATACAATATCTACGTATCGCTATACGTTATATCCTATATCTACATATCGTTATACGTTATATGCTATATCTACATATCGTTATACGTTATATCCTATATCTACATATCGTTATACGTTATATTCTATATCAACATATCGTTATACGTTATATCCTATATCTACATATCGTTATACGTTATATCCTATATGTAGATAACGTTATACGTTATATTCTATATCTACGTATCGTTATACGTTATATCCTATATCTACGTATCGTTATACGTTATATCCTATATCTACATATCGTTATACGTTATATCCTATATCTACGTATCGTTATACGTTATATCCTATACCTACATACCGTTATACGTTATATCCTATATCTACATATCGTTATACGTTATATCCTATATGTAGATAACGTTTTACGTTATATACAATATCTACGTATCGCTATACGTTATATCCTATATCTACATATCGTTATACGTTATATGCTATATCTACATATCGTTATACGTTATATCCTATATCTACATATCGTTATACGTTATATTCTATATCAACATATCGTTATACGTTATATCCTATATCTACATATCGTTATACGTTATATCCTATATGTAGATAACGTTTTACGTTATATACAATATCTACGTATCGCTATACGTTATATCCTATATCTACATATCGTTATACGTTATATGCTATATCTACATATCGTTATACGTTATATCCTATATCTACATATCGTTATACGTTATATTCTATATCAACATACCGTTATACGTTATATCCTATATCTACATATCGTTATACGTTATATCCTATATCTACATATCGTTATACGTTATATCCTATATGTAGATAACGTTATACGTTATATCCTATATCTACATACCGTTATACGTTATATCCTATATGTAGATAACGTTCTACGTTATATCCTATATCTACGAATCGTTATACGTTATATCCTAAGTCTACATATCGTTATACGTTATATCCTATATCTACGTATCGTTATACGTTATATCCTATATCTACGTATCGTTATACGTTATATCCTATATCTACGTATCGTTGTACGTTATATCCTATATGTAGATAACGTTATACGTTATATCCTATATCTATGTATCGTTATACGTTATATCCTATATCTACGTATCGTTAAACGTTATATCCCATGTCTACATATCGTTATACGTTATATCCTACGTCTACATATCGTTATACGTTATATCCTATATGTAGATAACGTTATATATTATATCCGATATCTACGTATCGTTATACGTCATTTCCTACATCTACATATCGTTATATGTTATATCCTATGTCTACTTATCGTTATACTTTATATCCTATATGTAGATAACGTTATACGTTATATTCTATATCTACGTATCGTTATACGTTATATCCTACATGTAGATAACGTTATACGTTATATTCTATATCTACGTATCATTATTCGTTATATCCAATATGTAGATAACGTTATACGTTATATCCTATATCTACGTATCGTTATACGTTATATCCTACGTCTACATATCGTTATACGTTATATCCTACGTCTACATATCGTTATACGTTATATCCTATATGCAGATAACGATATACGTTATATCCTATATCTACGTATCGCTATCCGTTATATCCTATATCTACATATCGTTATACGTTATATCCTATATGTAGATATCGTTATACGTTATATCCTACGTCTACATATCGTTATACGTTATATCCTATATGTAGATATCGTTATACGTTATATCCTACGTCTACATATCGTTATACATTATATCCTATATGCGGACATCGTTCTAGGTTATAACCTATATCTACATATCGTTATACGTTATATCCTATATCTACGTATCGTTGTACGTTATATCCTATACCTACATACCGTTATACGTTATATCCTATATCTACATATCGTTATACGTTATATCCTATATGTAGATAACGTTTTACGTTATATACTATATCTACGTATCGCTATACGTTATATCCTATATCTACATATCGTTATACGTTATATCCTATATCTACATATCGTTATACGTTATATTCTATATCAACATACCGTTATACGTTATATCCTATATCTACATATCGTTATACGTTATATCCTATATCTACATATCGTTATACGTTATATCCTATATGTAGATAACGTTATACGTTATATCCTATATCTACATACCGTTATACGTTATATCCTATATGTAGATAACGTTCTACGTTATATCCTATATCTACGAATCGTTATACGTTATATCCTAAGTCTACATATCGTTATACGTTATATCCTATATCTACGTATCGTTATACGTTATATCCTATATCTACGTATCGTTATACGTTATATCCTATATCTACGTATCGTTGTACGTTATATCCTATATGTAGATAACGTTATACGTTATATCCTATATCTATGTATCGTTATACGTTATATCCTATATCTACGTATCGTTAAACGTTATATCCCATGTCTACATATCGTTATACGTTATATCCTACGTCTACATATCGTTATACGTTATATCCTATATGTAGATAACGTTATATATTATATCCGATATCTACGTATCGTTATACGTCATTTCCTACATCTACATATCGTTATATGTTATATCCTATGTCTACTTATCGTTATACTTTATATCCTATATGTAGATAACGTTATACGTTATATTCTATATCTACGTATCGTTATACGTTATATCCTACATGTAGATAACGTTATACGTTATATTCTATATCTACGTATCATTATTCGTTATATCCAATATGTAGATAACGTTATACGTTATATCCTATATCTACGTATCGTTATACGTTATATCCTACGTCTACATATCGTTATACGTTATATCCTACGTCTACATATCGTTATACGTTATATCCTATATGCAGATAACGTTATACGTTATATCCTATATCTACGTATCGCTATCCGTTATATCCTATATCTACATATCGTTATACGTTATATCCTATATCTACATATCGCTATACGTTATATCCTATATCTACGAATCGTTATACGTTATATCCTATATGTATATAACGTTATACGTTATATCCTACGTCTACATATCGTTATACGTTATATCCTATACGTACATATCGTTATACGTTATATCCTATATGTACATATCGTTATACGTTGTATCCTATATCTACGTATCGTTATACGTTATATCCTATATGTAGATAACGTTATACGTTATATCCTACATCTACATATCGTTATACGTTACATCCTATATCTACATATCGTTATACGTTATATCCTATATCTACATATCGTTATACGTTATATCCAATATCTACATATCGTTATACGTTATATCCTATATCTACGTTTCGTCATACGTTATATCCTATATCTATGTATCGTTATACGTTATATCCTATATGTAGATAACGTTATACGTTATATCCTACGTCTACATATCGTTATACGTTATATCCTATATGTAGATATCGTTATACGTTATATCCTACGTCTACATATCGTTATACGTTATATGCTATATCTACGTATCGTTATACGATATATCCTATATGTAGATAACGTTATACGTTATATCCTACGTCTACATATCGTTATACGTTATATCCTATATGTAGATATCGTTATACGTTATATCCTACGTCTACATATCGTTATACATTATATCCTATATGTAGACATCGTTCTAGGTTATAACCTATATCTACATATCGTTATACGTTATATCCTATATCTGCGTATCGTTGTACGTTATATCCTATACCTACATACCGTTATACGTTATATCCTATATCTACATATCGTTATACGTTATATCCTATATGTAGATAACGTTTTACGTTATATACTATATCTACGTATCGCTATACGTTATATCCTATATCTACATATCGTTATACGTTATATCCTATATCTACATATCGTTATACGTTGTATCCTATATCTACGTATCGTTATACGTTATATCCTATATGTAGATAACGTTATATGTTATATCCTACATCTACATACCGTTATACGTTATATCCTATATCTACATATCGTTATACGTTATATCCTATATGTAGATAAGGGTTTACGTAATATACTATATCTACGTATCGTTATACGTTATATCCTATATCTACATATCGTTATACGTTATATCCTATATCTACGTTTCGTCATACGTTATATCCTATATCTGCGTACCGTTATACGTTATATCCTATATGTAGATAACGTTATACGTTATATCCTACGTCTACATATCGTTATACGTTATATCCTATATGTAGATATCGTTATACGTTATATCCTACGTCTACATATCGTTATACGTTATATCCTATATGTAGGTATCGTCATACGTTATAACCTATATCTACATATCGTTATACGTTATATCCTATATCTACGTATCGTTATACGTTATATCCTATACCTACATACCGTTATACGTTATATCCTATATCTACATATCGTTATACGTTATATCCTATATGTAGATAACGTTTTACGTTATATACTATATCTACGTATCGCTATCCGTTATATCCTATATCTACATATCGTTATACGTTATATCCTATATCTACATATCGCTATACGTTATATCCTATATCTACGTATCGTTATACGTTATATCCTATATGTATATAACGTTATACGTTATATCCTACGTCTACATATCGTTATACGTTATATCCTATACGTACATATCGTTATACGTTATATCCTATATGTACGTATCGTTATACGTTATATCCTATATGTATATAACGTTATACGTTATATCCTACGTCTACATATCGTTATACGTGATATCCTATACGTACATATCGTTATACGTTATATCCTATATGTACATATCGTTATACGTTGTATCCTATATCTACGTATCGTTATACGTTATATCCTATATGTAGATAACGTTATACGTTATATCCTATATCTACATATCGTTATACGTTATATCCTATATCTACATATCGTTATACGTTATATCCTATATCTACATATCGTTATACGGTATATCCTATATCTACATATCGTTATACGTTATATCCTATTTGTAGATAACGTTATACGTTATATCCTATATCTACATACCGTTATACGTTATATCCTGTATGTAGATAACGTTATACGTTATATCCTATATCTACGTATCGTTATACGTTATATCGTATATGTAGATAACGTTATACGTTATATCCTATATGTAGATAACGTTATACGTTATATCCTACATCTACATATCGTTGTACGTTATATCCTATATGTAGATAGCGTTATACGTTATATCCTATATCTACATATCGTTATACGTTGTATCCTATATCTACGTGTCGTTATACGTTATATCCTATATCTACATATCGTTATACATTATATTCTATATGTAGATATCGTTATACGTTATATCCTATATCTACATATTGTTATACGTTATATCCTATATCTACGTATCGTTATACGTTATATCCTATATGTAGATAACGTTTTACGTTATATCCTATATCTACATATCGTTATACGTTATATCCTATATCTACGTATCGTTATACGTTATGTCCTATACCTACATATCGTTATACGTTATATACTATGTCTACGTATCGTTATACGTTACATCCTACATCTACGTATCGTTATACGTTATATCCTATATCTACATATCGTTATACGTTATATCCTATATGTAGATATCGTTATACGTTATATCCTATATCTAAATATCGTTATACGTTATATCCTATATCTACATATCGTTATACGTTATATCGTATATGTAGATAACGTTATACGTTATATCCTATATCTTCGAATCGTTATACGTTTTATCCTATGTCTACATATCGTTATACGTTATATCCTATATCTACGTATCGTTATACGTTATATCCTATATCTACATATCGTTATACGTTATATCCTATATGTAGATATCGATATACGTTATATCCTATATCTAAATATCGTTATACGTTATATCCTATATGTAGATATCGATATACGTTATATCCTATATCTAAATATCGTTATACGTTATATCCTATATCTACATATCTTTATACGTTATATCCCATATGTGGATAACGTTTTACGTTATATCCTATATCTACGTATCGTTATACGTTATATCCTATATCTACATATCGTTATACGTTATATCCTATATGTAGATAACGTTATACGTTATATCCTATATCTTCGAATCGTTATACGTTATATCCTATGTCTACATATCGTTATACGTTATATCCTATATCTACGTATCGTTATACGTTATATCCTATATCTACATATCGTTATACGTTATATCCTATATGTAGATAACGTTTTACGTTATATACTATATCTACGTATCGTTATACGTTATATCCTATATCTACTTATCGTTATACGTTATATCCTATATCTACATATCGTTATACGTTATATCCTATATGTAGATATCGTTATACGTTATATCCAATATCTACATATCGTTATACGTTATATCCTATATCTACGTTTCGTCATACGTTATATCCTATATCTATGTATCGTTATACGTTATATCCTATATGTAGATAACGTTATACGTTATATCCTACGTCTACATATCGTTATACGTTATATCCTATATGTAGATATCGTTATACGTTATATCCTACGTCTACATATCGTTATACGTTATATGCTATATCTACGTATCGTTATACGATATATCCTATATGTAGATAACGTTATACGTTATATCCTACGTCTACATATCGTTATACGTTATATCCTATATGTAGATATCGTTATACGTTATATCCTACGTCTACATATCGTTATACATTATATCCTATATGTAGACATCGTTCTAGGTTATAACCTATATCTACATATCGTTATACGTTATATCCTATATCTGCGTATCGTTGTACGTTATATCCTATACCTACATACCGTTATACGTTATATCCTATATCTACATATCGTTATACGTTATATCCTATATGTAGATAACGTTTTACGTTATATACTATATCTACGTATCGCTATACGTTATATCCTATATCTACATATCGTTATACGTTATATCCTATATCTACATATCGTTATACGTTGTATCCTATATCTACGTATCGTTATACGTTATATCCTATATGTAGATAACGTTATATGTTATATCCTACATCTACATACCGTTATACGTTATATCCTATATCTACATATCGTTATACGTTATATCCTATATGTAGATAAGGGTTTACGTAATATACTATATCTACGTATCGTTATACGATATATCCTATATGTAGATAACGTTATACGTTATATCCTACGTCTACATATCGTTATACGTTATATCCTATATGTAGATATCGTTATACGTTATATCCTACGTCTACATATCGTTATACGTTATATCCTATATGTAGGTATCGTCATACGTTATAACCTATATCTACATATCGTTATACGTTATATCCTATATCTACGTATCGTTATACGTTATATCCTATACCTACATACCGTTATACGTTATATCCTATATCTACATATCGTTATACGTTATATCCTATATGTAGATAACGTTTTACGTTATATACTATATCTACGTATCGCTATCCGTTATATCCTATATCTACATATCGTTATACGTTATATCCTATATCTACATATCGCTATACGTTATATCCTATATCTACGTATCGTTATACGTTATATCCTATATGTATATAACGTTATACGTTATATCCTACGTCTACATATCGTTATACGTTATATCCTATACGTACATATCGTTATACGTTATATCCTATATGTACGTATCGTTATACGTTATATCCTATATGTATATAACGTTATACGTTATATCCTACGTCTACATATCGTTATACGTGATATCCTATACGTACATATCGTTATACGTTATATCCTATATGTACATATCGTTATACGTTGTATCCTATATCTACGTATCGTTATACGTTATATCCTATATGTAGATAACGTTATACGTTATATCCTATATCTACATATCGTTATACGTTATATCCTATATCTACATATCGTTATACGTTATATCCTATATCTACATATCGTTATACGGTATATCCTATATCTACATATCGTTATACGTTATATCCTATTTGTAGATAACGTTATACGTTATATCCTATATCTACATACCGTTATACGTTATATCCTGTATGTAGATAACGTTATACGTTATATCCTATATCTACGTATCGTTATACGTTATATCGTATATGTAGATGACGTTATACGTTATATCCTATATGTAGATAACGTTATACGTTATATCCTACATCTACATATCGTTGTACGTTATATCCTATATGTAGATAGCGTTATACGTTATATCCTATATCTACATATCGTTATACGTTGTATCCTATATCTACGTGTCGTTATACGTTATATCCTATATCTACATATCGTTATACATTATATTCTATATGTAGATATCGTTATACGTTATATCCTATATCTACATATTGTTATACGTTATATCCTATATCTACGTATCGTTATACGTTATATCCTATATGTAGATAACGTTTTACGTTATATCCTATATCTACATATCGTTATACGTTATATCCTATATCTACGTATCGTTATACGTTATGTCCTATACCTACATATCGTTATACGTTATATACTATGTCTACGTATCGTTATACGTTACATCCTACATCTACGTATCGTTATACGTTATATCCTATATCTACATATCGTTATACGTTATATCCTATATGTAGATATCGTTATACGTTATATCCTATATCTAAATATCGTTATACGTTATATCCTATATCTACATATCGTTATACGTTATATCGTATATGTAGATAACGTTATACGTTATATCCTATATCTTCGAATCGTTATACGTTTTATCCTATGTCTACATATCGTTATACGTTATATCCTATATCTACGTATCGTTATACGTTATATCCTATATCTACATATCGTTATACGTTATATCCTATATGTAGATATCGATATACGTTATATCCTATATCTAAATATCGTTATACGTTATATCCTATATGTAGATATCGATATACGTTATATCCTATATCTAAATATCGTTATACGTTATATCCTATATCTACATATCTTTATACGTTATATCCCATATGTGGATAACGTTTTACGTTATATCCTATATCTACGTATCGTTATACGTTATATCCTATATCTACATATCGTTATACGTTATATCCTATATGTAGATAACGTTATACGTTATATCCTATATCTTCGAATCGTTATACGTTATATCCTATGTCTACATATCGTTATACGTTATATCCTATATCTACGTATCGTTATACGTTATATCCTATATCTACATATCGTTATACGTTATATCCTATATGTAGATAACGTTTTACGTTATATACTATATCTACGTATCGTTATACGTTATATCCTATATCTACTTATCGTTATACGTTATATCCTATATCTACATATCGTTATACGTTATATCCTATATGTAGATATCGTTATACGTTATATCCTATATCTACATATCGTTATACGTTATATCGTATATGTAGATAACGTTATACGTTATATCCTACGTCTACATATCGTTATACGTTATATCCTATATGTAGATAACGTTATACGTTATATCCTACGTCTACATATCGTTATAAGTTATATCCTATATGGAGATATCGTTATACGTTATAACCTATATCTACATATCGTTATACGTTGTATCCTATATCTACGTATCGTTATACGTTATATCCTATATGTAGATAACGTTATACGTTATATCCTACATCTACATATCGTTATACGTTATATCCTATATCTACATATCGTTATACGTTATATCCTATATCTACGTATCGTTATACGTTATATCCTATATGTAGATAACGTTTTACGTTATATACTATATCTACGTATCGTTATACGTTATATCCTATATCTACATATCGTTATACGTTATATCCAATATCTGCATATCGTTATAAGTTATATCCTATATCTACGTATCGTTATACGTTATATCCAATATCTGCATATCGTTATAAGTTATATCCTATATCTACGTATCGTTATACGTTATATCCTATATCTAGATATCGTTATACGTTATATCCTATATCTACGTATCGTTATACGTTATATCCTATATGTAGATATCGTTATACGTTATATCCAATATCTGCATATCGTTATACGTTATATCCAATATCTACGTATCGTTATGCGTTATATACTATGTCTACGTATCGTTTTACGTTATATCCTATATCTACGTATCGTCATACGTTATATCGTATATGTAGATAACGTTATACGTTATATCCTACGTCTACATATCGTTATACGTTCTATCCTATATGTAGATATCGTTATACGTTATATCCTATATCTACATATCGTTATACGTTATATCCTATATCTACGTATCGTTATACGTTATATCCTATACCTACATACCGTTATACGTTATATCCTATATCTACATATCGTTATTCGTTATATCCTATATGTAGACAACGTTTTACGTTATATACTATATCTACGTATCGTTATACGTTATATCCTATATCTACATATCGTTATACGTTATATCCAATATCTGCATATCGTTATAAGTTATATCCTATATCTACGTATCGTTATACGTTATATCCTATATCTACATATCGTTATACGTTATATTCTATATGTAGATATCGTTATACGTTATATCCTATATCTACGTATCGTTATACGTTATATCCTATATGTAGATATCGTTATACGTTATATCCAATATCTGCATATCTTTATACGTTATATCCAATATCTACGTATCGTTATGCGTTATATACTATGTCTACGTATCGTTATACGTTATATCCTATATCTACGTATCGTCATACGTTATATCGTATACGTAGATAACGTTATACGTTATAACCTACGTCTACATATCGTTGTACGTTCTATCCTATATGTAGATATCGTTATACGTTATATCCTATATCTACATATCGTTATACGTTATATCCTATATCTACGTATCGTTATACGTTATATCCTATACCTACATACCGTTATACGTTATATCCTATATCTACATATCGTTATACGTTATATCCTATATGTAGACACCGTTTTACGTTATATACTATATCTACGTATCGTTATACGTTATATCCTATATCTACATATCGTTATACGTTATATCCAATATCTGCATATCGTTATAAGTTATATCCTATATCTACGTATCGTTATACGTTATATCCTATATCTACATATCGTTATACGTTATATTCTATATGTAGATATCGTTATACGTTATATACTACATCTACGTATCGTTATACGTTATATCCAATATCTACGTATCGTTATGCGTTATATACTATGTCTACGTATCGTTATACGTTATATCCTATATCTACGTATCGTCATACGTTATATCGTATATGTAGATAACGTTATACGTTATATCCTACGTCTACATATCGTTATACGTTCTATCCTATATGTAGATATCGTTATACGTTATATCCTATATCTACATATCCTTATACGTTATATCCTATATCTACGTATCGTTATACGTTATATCCTATACCTACATATCGTTATACGTTATATCCTATATGTAGCTAACGTTTTACGTTATATACTATATCTACGTATCGTTATACGTTATATCCTATATCTACATATCGTTATACGTTATATCCAATATCTGCATATCGTTATAAGTTATATCCTATATCTACGTATCGTTATACGTTATATCCTATATCTACATACCGTTATACGTTATATTCTATATGTAGATATCGTTATACGTTATATCCTATATCTACATATCGTTATACGTTATATCCTATATCTACGTATCGTTATACGTTATGTCCTATACCTACATATCGTTATACGTTATATCCTATATCTACGTATCGTTATACGTTATATCCTATATGTAGATAACGTTATACGTTATATCCTACGACTACATATCGTTATACGTTATATCCTGTGTGCAGATATCGTTTTTCGTTATATCCTATATCTACGAATCGTTGTACGTTATATCCTATGTCTACATATCGTTATACTTTATATCCTATATCTACATATCGTTATACGTTATATAATATATGTAGATAACATTATACGTTATATCCAACGTCTACATATCGTTATACGTTATATTCTATATGTAGATGTCGTCATAAGCTATATCCTACATCTACATATTGTTATACGTTATATCCTACATCTACATATCGTTATACGTTATATCCTATATGTAGATATCGTTATACGTTATATCCTATATCTGCATATCGTTATACGGTATATCCTATATCTACATATCGTTATACGTTATATCCTATATGTAGATAACGTTTTACGTTATATCCTATATCTACGTACCGTTATGCGTTATATCCTATATGTAGATAACGTTTTACGTTATATACTATATCTACGTATCGTTATACGTTATATCCTATATCTACATATCGTTATACGTTATATCCAATATCTGCATATCGTTATAAGTTATATCCTATATCTACGTATCGTTATACGTTATATCCTATATCTACATATCGTTATACGTTATATTCTATATGTAGATATCGTTATACGTTATATCCTATATCTACATATCGTTATACGTTATATCCTATATCTACGTATCGTTATACGTTATGTCCTATACCTACATATCGTTATACGTTATATCCTATATCTACGTATCGTTATACGTTATATCCTATATGTAGATAACGTTATACGTTATATCCTACGACTACATATCGTTATACGTTATATCCTGTATGCAGATATCGTTTTTCGTTATATCCTATATCTACGAATCGTTGTACGTTATATCCTATGTCTACATATCGTTATACGTTATATCCTATATCTACATATCGTTATACGTTATATAATATATGTAGATAACATTATACGTTATATCCAACGTCTACATATCGTTATACGTTATATTCTATATGTAGATGTCGTCATAAGCTATATCCTACATCTACATATTGTTATACGTTATATCCTACATCTACATATCGTTATACGTTATATCCTATATGTAGATATCGTTATACGTTATATCCTATATCTGCATATCGTTATACGGTATATCCTATATCTACATATCGTTATACGTTATATCCTATATGTAGATAACGTTTTACGTTATATCCTATATCTACGTACCGTTATGCGTTATATCCTATACCTACCTATCGTTATACGTTATATCCCATATCTACATATCGTTATACATTATATCCTATATCTACATAGCGTTATACGTTGTATCCTATATCTACGTATCGTTATACGTTATATCCTATATGTAGATAACGTTATACGTTACATCCTATATATAAATATCGTTATACGTTATATCCTACATCTACATAACGTTATACGTTGTATCCTATATCTACATATCGTTATACGTTATATCCTACGTCTACATATCGTTATACTTTATATCCTATATGTAGATATCGTTATACGTTATATCCTACGTCTACATATCGTTATACGTTATATCCTATATGTAGATATCGTTATGCGTTATAACCTATATCTACATATCGTTATACGTTATATCCTATATCTACGTATCGTTATACATTATATCCTATACCTACATACCGTTATACGTTATATCCTATATCTACATATCGTTATACGTTATATCCTATATGTAGATAACGTTTTACGTTATATACTATATCTACGTATCGTTATACGTTATATCCTATATGTAGATATCGTTATACGTTATATCCAATATCTGCATATCGTTATACGTTATATCCAATATCTACGTATCGTTATGCGTTATATACTATGTCTACATACCGTTATACGTTATATCCTATATCTACATATCGTTATACGTTATATACTGTATCTACGTATCGTTATACGTTATATCCTACATCTACATATCGTTATACGTAATATCCTATATCTATATTTCGTTATACGTTATATCATATATGTAGATAACGTTATACGTTATATCCTATATCTACATATCGTGATACGTTATATCCTATATCTACATATCGTTATACGTTATATCCTACATCTACGTATCGTTATACCTTATATCCCATATGTAGATAACGTTACACGTTACATCGTATATCTACGTATCGTTATACGTTATATCCTAAATCTACATATCGTTATACGTTATATCCTACATCTACATATCGTTATACGTTATATCCTATATCTACGTATCGTTGTACGTTATATCCTATATGTAGATAACGTTATACGTTATATCCTATATCTACGTATCGTTATACGTTATATCCTATATCTACGTATCGTTATACGTTATATCGTATATGTAGATAACGTTATTCGTTATATTCCATATCTACATATCGTTATACTTTATATCCTACATCTACATATCGTTATGCGTTATATCCTATATGTAGATAACGTTATACGTTATATCCTATATCTATGTATCGTTATACGTTATATCCTACATCTACATATCGTTATACGTTATATCCTATGTCTACGTATCGTTATACGTTACATCCTATATCTACATATCGTTATACGTTATATCCTACATCTACATATCTTTATACGTTATATCCTATATGTATATAACGTTATACATTATATCCTATATCTACGTATCGCTATACGTCATTTCCTACATCTACATATCGTTATATGTTATATCCTATGTCTACGTATCGTTATACGTTATATCCTATATGTAGATAACGTTATACGTTGTATTCTATATCTACGTATCTTTATGCGTTATATCCTATATCTACATATCGTTATGCGTTATATCCTATATGTTGATAAGGTTATACGTTATATCCTATATCGACGTATCGTTATACGTTATATCCTATATCTACGTATCGTTATACGTTATATCCTATATCTACGTACCGTTATACGTTATATCCCATATGTAGATAAAGTTATACGTTATATCCTTTATGTAGATAACGTTATACGTTATTTCCTATATGTAGATAATGTTATACGTTATATCCTGCGTCTACATACCGATATACGTTATATCCTATGTCTTCGTTACGTTGTACGTTATGTCCTATATCTACATAAGGTTATACTTTATATCCTACATCTACATATCGTTATACGTTATATCCCATATGTAGATAACGTTATACGTTATATCCTATATCTACGTAACGTTATACGTTATATGCTATATCTACCTATCGTTATACGTTATATCCTTTATGTAGATAACTGTATACGTTATATCCTATATCTACGTATCGTTATACTTTATATCCTATATCTGCATATCGTTATACGTTATATCCTATACGTAGATAACGTTATACGTTATATCCTATATCTACGTATCGTTATACGTTATATCCTATATGTAGATAACGTTATACGTTATATCCTGTATCTACATATCGTTATACTTTATATCCTACATATTCATATCGTTATACGATGTATGCTATATGTAGACAACGTTATACGTTATAACCTATATCTACGTATCGTTATAATTTATATCCTATGTCTACATATCGTTATACGTTATATCCTATATCCACGTATCGTTATACGTTAAATCCTATATGTATATAACGTTATACGTTATATCCTATATCTGCGTATCGTTATACGTTACATCCTATATCTACATATCGTTATACGTTATATCCTACATCTACATATCGTTATACGTTATATCCTATATGTAGATAACGTTATATGTTATATCCTATGTCTACGTACCGTTATACGTTATATCCTGTATGTAGATAGCGTTATACGTTATATCCTGTATGTAGATAACGTTGTACGTTATATCCTATATCTACGTATCGTTCTACGTTATATCCTATATGTAGATAACGTTATACGTTATATCCTATATCTACGTATCGTTATACGTTATATCCTATATCTACGTATCGTTATACGTTATATCCTATATCTACGTATCGTTGTACGTTATATCCTATATGTAGATAACGTTATACGTTATATCCTATATCTATGTATCGTTATACGTTATATCCTATATCTACGTATCGTTAAACGTTATATCCCATGTCTACATATCGTTATACGTTATATCCTACGTCTACATATCGTTATACGTTATATCCTATATGTAGATAACGTTATATATTATATCCGATATCTACGTATCGTTATACGTCATTTCCTACATCTACATATCGTTATATGTTATATCCTATGTCTACTTATCGTTATACTTTATATCCTATATGTAGATAACGTTATACGTTATATTCTATATCTACGTATCGTTATACGTTATATCCTACATGTAGATAACGTTATACGTTATATCGTATATCTACGTATCGTTATACGTTATATCCTACGTCTACATATCGTTATACGTTATATCCTACGTCTACATATCGTTATACGTTATATCCTATATGCAGATAACGTTATACGTTATATCCTATATATACGTATCGTTATACGTTGTATCCTATATCTACTTAACGTTATACGTTATGTACTGCTTGTACTTAACGATACACGTTATATCCTATATCTAGATAACGTTATACGATATATCCTATGTCTACGTAACGTTACACGTTATATCGTATAGCTACATAACGTTTTACGTTATTTCGTATAGCTACATAACGTTTTACGTTATATCGTATAGCTACATAACGTTATTGTAATACTATATAATGTTATACGATATAACGTAATTCTATGTATCGTTATGCGTTATATTGTAATACTATGTTACGTTCTACTTTATTACGTATTGCTGTATATCTCTATACTATATATGTGCGAGGTTCATAACGAAATAGTATCCTGTACCGACGTATAGAAGAATTAGAAGCCTTAACACATCAATTGCTACTTTTAACACTCAATTGCACGCTAACTCAGAAAGGATTGTTGAATATTGTTGGATCTATATCGAAAAGTCTATTCGTAACTCTCGACAGCGATGACCTGGACCTAATAAACGCTGTCATTGTTTAATTTTTTCAGGTCGACAATGAGTGAAAAACGATATGAGTGAAATTTGACGAATATGTGGTCAATATCACTAGAGAACCACTAATAACATACTTTATAATCCATGCCAGTAGCGTAATTTATGATCTTCACTTTCAATTCGATGAAATGTTCAACGCTATAAATATGGGAAAAGCAGGGATCCTTTGTCCTCAAATCAATGATCATGTACTGTTTATCGAGAGTTATAAAATAGCATTAGGACATGGTCTTTATAACACAGCGTTTGAACCGAAGGACAAAAATGATCAATTCATTCTAGATATATCAAGGCTAACGGTATTCACTGTCAAAAGTAAAGTTTTCTTTGGGTTAACCATACCTTTGCTAATAGACTCGGCATGGGAGGTAAAACTGAAATGGGTCATGCATTTTTGTCACCCATAATTGAACATCCAATATTCTTAACGTATCAATTTGCATATGTGAATGTTGACAATAAATACCTCGATAAAAATTGTAACACTAAAGTAGGAATCACAATGTGCAAACAAGGACAAGCCATACACGATAAGAGATCCGTTCACGATTGTGCGTCAGAAATCATCAATTCTAACAAAAAGATAGATGTTTGCAAATTTGCTGTTTGTTAAATCGAAGATATAACTTTAATTCCATTAACAGCTGAAAATCAATATATAGCCATACCAAAAGAAGAAATCGAAATAAATGTACTTTGCGATTATAATCAGAAACAAATTAGGATAGGCATACCTTCTATAATTCAATCTCCAGACGGACAATGTCACTTAATATTTAACGACTGTGTAATGAAAATAGGACGATCCAAAGTCAACGTAATGTTTGAGTATAAACTTAAAACGATTCCTTTTGAAAACGACACTAGAATAAACTACCTGTTAGTCAAGATTGAGAGAACACCTAGAATCTTTAGTCATACTCCAAAATATCAAAATAATTTGAACCAAATGTATGATCAAACCAATCAACTAACGTATTCTCATCGAGTACAATCAATTAAATCATGGGGGCTTTCATTTCTGCAGATAGCAGGTTACGTTGCCCTAGGATTGACAGGGATCTACCTTCTTGACAAAATAGGAATATTGGATCTATTGAAGAAATGTTTACCAACGAAATTATGTATCCACCTATTATGCTGTAAAACCAGAAACAACATTCAAAACATTGCGACACCCCTAAATAATTCGTCCTTTCGCCGAATGTTCGAGAAGAAGTTGTGCATGGCAAAGGTCGCGGACGTCTAGCAAACGTGTGGATAGTGGGGATATTGAGGGGCGACAAAGAAAAAAGAATCAGATTCCGTCGAAAGTCAAGCTGTAAGATCTTCAGTCTTAAAAAGCCGCTGCTAGAGTTCGAAAGCAAATTGTAGTTAGCGTAAAACAAGTGTTGAAAAATAAATTCTCTGTTTTTACTTTTATCTTTTATTTACATCTTCGATTTCTCATTTTTATTTCAAATGACACTGCCGTCAGCCAGCGACTAGTTCCTTTATCCTAGCTCAAGGGCATATCTCGTTACGGATGCACTAACTGCGAGTTGGTCACCTTTAAAAATAAATCACTAATTAATCGTTTTCGTTGCTAGTTGCTAATTGTCATCCGTAATCGTTACTCATCACCGAATCGGTGTTGATCATACGTAGTCGTTATTTGTCATAGCTAATAGTTATTTATCATCTCTAGTTGCTTCTCGTTATCGCTGGTTAGTAGTCGTCTCCAGTTCTTAGCAATCTTTTCAATAGCTATTTTCCATCTTAGTGGATGGTTGTTCGAGCTAATTAGTTTTATTAGTCGGCACACTACGTATAAATGTCAATCAATCCCAAACGATCGCAACATTCAATCAACTACAAAGAATAAACAGTGATGAATGAAATTTTTAAGAACATATTTGCTTACTTAACAAATAATAATTAAATACATCTCAAATATAATATATGATAAATTAATAAAGAATATAAAGCTAAATAAATAATATAGAAGCAATTAAGTTTAATTATTGCTATTATCTATCTCGGATAGAAAACTATTATAGAATCGTGCAATAAAACAGGTTTTTGTAGCGTGGAACCACAGGGAGTATAGCTTGTTTGTAGTGGAAAATAGATTCTTATACATGCTAGTATAGAACAAAAGTGGTTCCACAAATGGCGCTTCAAAATAAATGAAAATAAATAATATTCCAATTCCAAACAAAGGTACAATCAAATATCTGGACATGATTCTGGACAGAAGAATGACATGGAAACGGCGCATCGTAGCTAAATGCAAACAACTGAAATCAAAACTAAAAAAAATTCTACTGGCTCATTGACAAACGCTCCTACTTAAACATGCAGAGTAAAATAATGCTATATAAAGCCATATTAAAACCTGTTTGGACCTATGGGATCCAACTATGGAGAACAGCGAGTAATTCCAACATAGAAATTCTCCAACGATTCCAATCAAAAACTCTAAGTTCCTTAATAGATGCACCTTGATATGTTACCAACGAAACAATATATCGCTACCTTAAGATACCCACAGTTAAAGAAGAAATATCGAAATTCAGTAACAGATATAATATTAGAGTTAACAACCACCAAAACCCATTAATTACTCAATTACTTGACACGACGGATCATATCCGCAGACTACAAAGACATTACACTTTAGATTTAAGCATTAGATTCAACTAGAATCAAACATCTTATAATCCAAGTTACAGTAACACGCCAAAATAATTTACTTATAATTTTTAATGGGAATTGATTGTAAAAAGTGTACCAAATAAAAAAAAAAAAAAAGGCATAGAACAACTTCAGCAGTTGGTCGCGTGGTGCAGCACCTGTATTGTAGAACAACTAGACAATAGGCGTGAGCCTATTTCTTCACTGTTACCAGTCTTATCGCCGTATTTCGTGAATGTTTACTAGCGCCACCAGACTTGTATGCTAGTTGAAACCACTATTTAAATTAAATAAACGAATAAAAATAAGATATTTTTATTTTTTCTAAATTTTTAGGTGCAAATTTGAATATGCATACAAATTAGTCGTACAAAGTATGAAAATTTTATTTTATATGTTTGTTTCACAAAACATAATTTTTATTGCCAAAATTGTACGCAATTGATTTAATGTTTTATAAGTAATATATTTTAATAGGACAGTTCTCTGATGCATTTTATTTTAATTTACATTAATAATAATTATCGTTGCTTATAGTAATTTCAATATCCTTATTTAATGAAAAAATATATTTGTTTTCCCTATGTGTATAGAAATGATATATTTACAATTCATACGATGACGTGACGAGCAAAAGTGTAAACACACTCCGCTGATTTTATGTAAAAAGCGATACTACGACTAATTTTTCAAGTGATCGGTAAAGGTTAGGTAACTACAAGCTGCATCTGATTAACGAAATGTAATAGTTCATTTTCATTTAACATTAATAATGTACAGAACATTTTACAAAAATGGACATCTCAAACCATGTTTACAGTTTTGCACTTTAATTATACTCGTCGAATTAAGGTTTCAACCTAGTATTTCGTCCACTTTCCTTTACTTTTTTTTTTTTTTTTTTTTTTTTTTTTTTTTAATGCTTTTAATCTACGAGACATACTGTCGATTAAATTTTTAATTATTTGTGGTTCAATATTGTACCATTCCTGTTGTGTTCTTTCCCATAATTCATGAACACCTGAAGGTGGATTATTACATTTTGCCAGCCTTCTTTTCAAAATGGACCACAAATTTTCGATCGGATTCATCTCCGGACTTTGTGCTGGCCACTTCATCACAGAAAAATTTTGATTTTCTAGCCAGGTTTTAACTATTTTTGCAGTATGCTCAGGATCCCCGTCTTGTTGAAATACTACTTCACGTTCATTATATCCAATAGAATTAACTACAGAAGGTAAATTACTTTGTAGAATGGTCAAATAATGCTCTTTTCGCGTTATACCTTCGATTCGAACTAAGGGACCAACACCTCTGTGAGTAAAGCAACCACGACACATAATTGAGCCACCTCCAAACTTTATAGTTTGTTTTATACCACCTGGTTGATCATTATTCTCATTGGATGAAGTCCAATACCAGGACCTTCTGTCGAATTCGAATCTGTTAATTTTTATTTCGTCACTCCATATAACTCTTTTCCAATCTTCGGTCGTCCATTCTTTGTAGGTGTCGACAAATTGTTTTCGTAATTTAATATTTCTGTTTGAAAGAGCTGGTTTACTTTCTTTTTCCTTCGCTCGTAAACCAATTCTCTTTAAAGAGCGACAAATGGTCCATTCGCTAGCACTTATTTCGATTTTCAGAGCAGCAATTTTTGATGTTTTGTAACTATCCGACCGAATACAGCGTGCAATTTCACATGCTGCTCTATCCGAAATAAGTCGCGGTCTACCGTTTTGTGAAGAAACTGGTGCACTAACATACTTTTTTCTTATTCTTGCAACTATCGTATGACTGACACCACATTTCTCTGCAATTTGCCGCAATGACAAACCTTTATCACACAAACAAATAATACTGTTCCTTTTATCTTCACTAAATGGCTTCATCTTGGATTAAGCGTATCAAACTGAAAAGTAATCTAACAATGGTGTGGAACAGTTGACTGCAAAACAGTGGACAATCAGTGCTTATTGACAGTTTCGTTTCCCTGACATTTACATGCTATCATAAACGTTTCTGACAAAACGTGCAAAACTGTAAACATGGTTTGAGATGTCCATTTTTGTAAATTATTCTGTACATTATTAATGTTAATGAAAATGAAGTATTACATTTCTTTAATCGGACGCAGATTGTAGTTACTGTTACCTAATCCTTTACCCATTACTTGAAAAATTTGTCGTAGTATCGCCTTTTATATAAAATCAGCAGAGTGTATTTACACTGTTGCTCGTCACTGTAAATACAATTTTATAGTTGTTCATTTAGAAACAGTATAATCTTATTTATGTACATAATATTCATAGTTTGTGCAAAATATTTACAGTCTTAGAATTATTGGGCAGTTCTAGGCAACTTGCTATCGTTACTTATCATCACTGTCGCTGTTGGATGAATTGTCTTTTTTATGTTTCTTATGTTTTTTATGTTTTGATTTCTTCTTTTTCTTTTTATGTTTACATTTTTTGCCATCATCACTGGAAACTTCTGTTTCTGATTCACTGTCACTTGTCTCTGACCTCTTGCGTTTTTTAGATCTTTTCTTATACTTCTTCTCTTTGTGTTTCTTTTTGGTTTCCTGGAGTTTCCTTTTTAATTCCTTTTCACGTAATTCAGTCAAAGGAGTGACATAATTTTCATCACTGTCGGAGCTAGTACTGCTAACATCCAGGACGATTTCTTTATTTGGATCAACTTTAATAAAATTACGACACTGATATGTAAGATGTCCAGCATAACCACATTTCTTGCATGCAGGACGCACATGTTCTTTATTTTGTGGAATTAATCTAGAAAGAAATTCTGGATCCATGCCTATAAAAACAAATATAAAAATATATAAATGTCAGTTTTCTAAAATTTTAATAGAGAAAATATTTATACATACATTTAACATCGAATTAAGAAACCTTAAATATAATATATTATAATATATATAATATATAACATATTACAATATATTATAAATATTATTAAGAAACAGATAATAATTCACAATAAATATGGAATATTAACTTACTTAGTATTCACTGTTTAATATTTGCAGATAAACTCAATACTAACCTTCAACACTAACCTTAGTTCAATATTAACCTTCAATATATAAAATATTTTTACACAATTAAAGGTTTTCAATTAGTTTCGTTGTCTTTTCACGATTTGACGTGCTTCAAATTTTGGTACAAAACATTTGATATATGACAATATAAATTCGATTATAAACCAATATAGTAAAATCATGCGTCAATCATCTTGTGATTTTTGTGTATGTACGTATTTAGATATTCACGCCACCTATGTATCGCTTCATTGAATTAGATATTGGCGGAATATTCAAATTTAGAATAAAATAGAAAAATTTCTTGGCGCTCTTGCACAATTAAATTAACATCATTAATAAAATTGTACAATTTACAAGTCACAAATTACTAGTAATAATAACATTTTTTACACAACAGTAATAAATTTAATAATAAATCAAATGGACTGTTACAAGTAAACTTTACAAATTACAAATCCTTTGATTATCTAATTTAGCGTAAAATTATTAAATTATAAATGAATAGTTTATAACTTGCAATTTATAATTTATCAATTCTCTGATATTATTAGCTAGTAAATTATTATGCAAGAGGGCCTTCATGGTAATTGTTTCATAACACGCATTACTATCATAAAAGTAGATTCAATAACATGTAAGTAGGAGATACTAAATACCTTCTAGAATGAATTTATAAATTGTAGTTTATCAGATTCAAGCATATTTACATAATTAATGTACAGCTCTACTTCTATACTTCTATTTCTAACACCAATATCTACATAATGTTATAGAATGTAAAAATGAACTATAAATACTTTTATTATCTATTATCGCGTACCACAGGGGTAAGTCGAACTATGTAAGAAGAAATCCTTTTATTACAACATTATAAAATCTACATTTACATAGTCTACGATAAAATTACATTCACGAAATGAAGCGATGACTTTTTTTCCTTTTTACTTTTTAATGTCCGAGATCGCGTCGAGATTGACGCCTGCGAAAAATACATCAATGCGAAATACATTCAGTACAAAATAAACATATTTATATATTATATACGTCAATATACTACATTAACTAAGAAGTCTCGCATTGCTTTAGATTATAATTATATAAGTTATACGAGGCGCATGACACTCATCTACTTGACTCATCTAAACTAACACGATACATTGATCCTTTCTACGCTACACTTTTTCTTTTTTTTTTTTTTTTTTTTTTCAATTAATTTAATCTAAATCTCTTAAAATTAGTCGATGGTTAAATAATTTGGTATGTTTCGTCATGCAGACGATATAATGGACATATATTCAGACACAACATCGATTTTATTTGTTTTTCTTTTTTTCCTTTTTTATTTTGATTAATTTAGATTAATCAATCATTAATCACTTTACGTTACACTAATGTTAACTTTTCATACGAGTATCGTAAATGAAGTATGGCCCATATAGAAGATTCTATAGGGACAAATGTTTCAATTTAACACTTCGATCAAGATATATACGAAGGAAACGAGAAACTTTATTGTGAGTTTATGGTCCTCAGAGTTCCAAGTATGATGACTTTCGGCAATCTCGTTCGAAAAGTCATAAACTTACCCAGACAGTCATTGCAAGTCATCATGAAGATTAATCGCAGCTTGTTAAGATTTTGTCGTAACTTTAAAATCGAATTAATGAACGTTTTTTTTTTTTTTTTTTTTTCTATTTGCCAATTATTGATAATAGAAATGTTCTAATGTAAGTACGATAAGTTTCAATTATATCAAATTGCAGTCTTCGTTTTTTCGCACTGACTACCTGAGTATCACGAGATAACTAGTTTTATAAATATTTCTTTGAGGTGTGTCAAATGCTTATATTATATTTATATATAGTTAGAAACGTTATAAATTCATATATGTATGTATAAACGCGCTATATTATATGTGCAAACAATTGGAAACTTTTGCGACAAAAATGTTTTTGCAAAAGCTCGCGGTAATAAAAGGTAGTCAATCAATAAGATAATAATTGTTGAAGTACATGATGTGCAATGCTGATATGCCATAGTATCTTAATTAGGATTTCATTTTCAATGCTTCTTTTACCTGCATATTGATATCTTAAATATTCTTTATCAATGGGAACAGAGATACAAATTTTTCGAAACGAGACAAAAGGAAGTTGCGGTAAAGAGTTAGTCAGTTATTTGTATTACAATATTTGTAATGCGTGAGATGAGATGTTTACATATTTTAATATTAAATCTTCGTAAATGCAAAATATAGCAAATAATACATTAACTTTTCACATAAGATATAATGCTATTGATACAAAATTAATAATTCCAGTTAATTAACTCATGCACTACTCAAATATCTAAAACTTTATAGGAATCATACTTTTTGAAAATAGAAGCAGTAATGTTAATACAAAATATTTTTATATGAAAGATAAAGATTTGTTAACTTATTGAGTTAATTAGTTAAAGAAACATAGTATGATAGTTATATAATACAGCATCGGTATACTGCTTCTTACTTCGTAAACTGCACTATATCTACTTTCACCTATAATTAAGCTACACAAAAAACAATAGTTGATTCTAAACATAGTTAGTAGTTTTTAGATTTGGCGGTATATACCACGTAGCACCAGATAATCATACAATGTAGTGGCATTTGCTATACTACATACCACTCATTTTTTAAGACGACTCAAGGAATGGGATAACCTCTATTTGATACAAAGTTGTTTGCGTTTATTTATCTGATCTTTACGCTGATTTCGAAAACAAGTAATGCTACAATTCGCAGTAGCTTTTCTAATTGTTCGCTAATAACGTGTTAGTAAAATAATTTTTATTAATATGGCTCTCTCAATAATGAGCAGTGGAACTATTTCATAACAGAGATAAACAGACACGACGATATAAAACGGTAAACTGTGGAATAAAATTTAATAAATTCCAACATTTCATTTTCTCTCTTCGCAATGAAGCCATCGTTTATCCTGAAAATACGCATGTATTGTATAACCTTTGTACAAGTTAATATTTTTGCGTGAATATATCCTCGGTGATATACATACATTTCGTTATTAAAAAATAAGTAGTTGCTTCTCTAAAAGAATAACTTTGGACGGACACTGCATAAATTGTAGGAGCGTTTCAGACAAAAAAGCAATTATAATAATTATATACGTGAACATAGAATATCGGAGGTATGTTTCCAACATTTTTTTTACGACAAGCGATATAAATACGCATGCAGTGCCTGTCGATTTTTCTTACGTGTGCGCTTTAACATGTTAATATTCGATATTAACGACTGTTGTTAGCTGTCTGTTTATTTGCATTTTTTGAATGCTCGCATACTCGCATATAATTCATATGCATAAAAAGACCGCCTATATACGTGGTTGATATAGTTTCTCGATTTTCTTATTCTATAATGAACAACGTTAAATGCAAGGATATTAATATCAGCACAACGTAGTTAAATAATTCACGATGTAATGTTAATAGTAATGTCTATCAACAAATATAAGTAGGAATGATGAGTTGTTAACCTCTACATGGATGACACCCTATTAATAATATTAATATAACCTTATTCGTATGGATGAAATTTTACCCCTTGCGAACTTTGTTTTGTTTTTTTTTTTTTTTTTTTTTTTTTTAAATATTATCGATTCGTAATAATACGATCGTAATGTTATTTATAATCACTGCAAACAATAACCTTTTAACTTTCTATTTGATATTGAATATAATGATAATCAAAATTTCATTGCTCTAACTTTATGGTTTATATGTTTAACTTGATTTTTTAAATAAAGGAATATACTTTGGTAAAATATCATCCTTGATAGCCTTATGGATTGATAGCATTGGCTGTTGATGGTAATTTTTAAGGGATACCGAGTTCGATAATATTCATAACATAAAAAAAGTAAGCAATAAATAGAAATATGTTTTCACGATTAATATATATGAAATTATTTAATATTAGAGACTAGAACGAAGGATAATTAAATAAATAATTGAGCTAGATAGTTTGAATTTAATTTTCGAAGATACGTAAAGGATGGTTGATATGATATCGTGCCTTGCATTATTTAAGTGCAATATTTTAATAATAATTTTTGATTTTAGGCGAAGTATATCCTATATATATATATATATATATATATATATACGCACATTTATGAGCTCGTTAAAGAGTTATACCGCTAGAATTTTTCTTTCAATAGAACAGAAAATTTTTAAATCGCTACGCATCTTGTAATTGAAATAAATAGTTACCTTTTACTTATCCCACTTCGCCACCATGTTATCCGTTTCATTGTTAAGACCAACCCTTTAACAGTATAACCCGACAGAAACTCGGGTCAAAAGTCATCAAATAAATATAACATTTTAAATATCATATCTTGAATGCCATTATACGTAATATGATTAGTGATATTCATTTCTTATAAAAAGTTGAAAGTAAGTATTTCTTAGTTATCTCATATCAGAAATACAAGAAATCTTGAGAATAAAGGGTTCAATTCATAAATTAAAACGACGATTACAAATAAGTATTATCTTTCCTCGATTAGCTTTGGAATTTTGTAATTATTTATATCTTCGTGTGACAAGTCCAGTTACGAAAATAAGTTATTTGTTTTTGAGATGTTGAATATTAATTATACACTTAGGTAATATGTTTGAAAGTTTCATAAAACGCGGAGTCGATCAGTTTAGCCTGCGAAAACTTCAAATAATAACCGGAAATATATTACTACAAGCAAACTGTATTACGAATCGATGAAATTTTAAACTGAATTATTGTTTATTCTTAATTATTTGTCATTTTTTTTATACTGTCAAAGGGTTAAACATCTATTTTACACAATGAAGTCAATAAGTCTATCCATTGCTATCGAGTGTATTCAATTTATTACTAATAATTTGTCACTTTACTCATTTTTTCACTGTGTTCAAATTAATCAAGTTATCTGAATCCAAAATATTTGAACTCAAACAACGCGAAACCACTTTGGCGATTGTTATTTAACTCGAAGTATCTTTTCATATTTCTGTCCTTCTCCTTTTCTCTATTTCTGAATTCAAGTAACTTCATTACTTTGGACGAGACGTACGTATAAGATTTTCGTGATTTCAATCTTTAATATCATCTCCTATTTGTCGGTTTTGTACGAGGTAACTAGTAAAATCGGACAACATACGGACTAGCGTCGAAGCTTGCGACGAATTGTTGCAACAGTCGCAGAATAAAAAAAGTGTATAATAAAAAAGCAGCCGGGAAAGTAGTTACAACAAACTTTTTCCTGGTCCCATTTCTCAAACATTATCATCATCGGCATTTCTTATTTTCCATTCCGCTGGATTCTCGACATCCGATTTAGATGGCGACCGCTTCCGATGAAGTTGCCATAGCCAAGCTTTGTACTCGTAGTCGAACGATCCGATTTTGCAAAACATTTAGCAAAGTTTCTGCCCCGCTGGTCGTTTCAACGCCAATTTTCAATTTTGCACGAAATTCCACGGTAACGTATTAGGATTTCATTTTGATCTTCGATTCATTATGTTGAAAAAGTATTGTTTGACAGAAATTGTCGCTTGATTTTTGTATAGCTCAGAAAGAATGACAAATTTATTAACTTTTTAGAATCATAATTTTTTTTTTTTTTTTTTTTTTTTTTTGAAGTTATTAAATTTTTGAATTAAAGGAAATGGAATTAAAGGTGGTCGTCATTCGATAAGACTAAACTGTAATGTTTTTCGTTTACTAAAAGAAAATATGTTAAACATACAATGGTGTTTACAATTGTTTAAATGAAAGTGAATTGTTTCTACTAAGATTTCGTTTTCTGACTTTTCTCATTGGTAGGAATAATAATAAGTTTTCTTTAGAAAAGTTTCGTGTAATACGGCTTCGGTTCGAAATACAAGCTTTTCAAAGTTTATCAAAAAATTATTAGCGAACACTTAATTCTGTTACCTTGACAAATTTGGAATTGGAATACTGGAAAATTTTCGTATACCTGTTTTATCTTGTAATAAAAATTTATTTTAATCATTATTAATTGTTGAAAAATATGGTATTAGAATCATAAATAATACGAACATAAAATGTATACGACATTCTATCACTATACATAATAAATATATACGTATATATTTTGCCAAGAATTGATATTTTATAAAATCTAAGAGCTCTATTTACATAATAAAATATCGAAGCTGTGTATAAAGCGCCAATTTGGTCCTCAAGTTATTAATTTCTGATAGGTATAAAATACATTGTATCTGATTTTAAATTTCCAATTTAAAAATTTCCATGTAAATACACTTATAAATAACCTACAGTATATAGTTTTTGTGTTTGATTATGTAAAATAATTCTGAACACCATTATACGTACTGCTGAAAATGTAGTTAATGCTTGATAATAGCGGTAACTTATATATATATATATATATATATATAAGTTATTTATTTGTTATTTGTTATTTGAATTTAATAGTAATTTTTAATAATAATAAATATCAATCAAGTAATTGATATTTAACTTTAAATGCTGGTAAAGAAATCCTGGAAATGCTGGAAAGAAATGGATAGATGTTTTGTATAGAAAAATGGTAGAAATTTATAATTGTTGGAATTATGCAAAATTGAAAATTGTAATATGCATTTACCTCTCGTTACTGAACAATCATACCTAAAATTGTGATCACAGATTGACAGAAGGCATGTAACATACAATATATTATAGATGCAGTCAGAAGACACGTCACTGCGGTAATTATCAGTTAATAAATAGAATTTGAAGACGAACTATACATGAGCTATATGTATATACAACGAATGCGTTTTATTTTCCTGTATAAATTTTGCAGTACGCTTCGCGCGAACAAACTAAAAATACATTTAATATCCTTAGAGTATTTGATATACCGATGTAAGGGAAATATTAATAATATCCTTTTGATTTTTCTTTTCTCTTGTTACGACAAATTTCTCATTTTATTAAATATAAATTTTGTCTAAAGTATGATCAAGTAACGAACATGAATGATTGTAACTTACTGTTGTGTTATATTGAAAACTGAATGTATTAATAATATTGCAGTTGAAACATTTGTAAAGTTATATTCATATTACATTTATTTATTTGTATAATTAAAATACATTCCCTTGCTTTTATAAAATAGTACTTTGAAAAGATTATTGTTAAATTCACGTTTCATTTCATCAGCATTTCATCATTTCATTGTACTCAAAGTATTATAGTTAAAATAAATTTGAAAATTGATGTTTCTTGAAAATAGTTTGAAGTAATATATTAGTAGTAATAATACGCTAGAGATGAAAATATTCAGTTTTCAAAATTAATAAACATTCTAGTTTAATATTTTTAAAGAGATGCATTATATCGAAGAAAATTTGAAGGTACAAAATATATTAATTAACGAACATAACGAATTATGAGCAATATGCTTCAATATGTACTGAATTTCTTTGTTAATGTTAATAAAAATATTAACATTTTATTTTGTTTTTATTCATTCATTCACCTGTGTTTGCTAAACACAAAACTAATGAAGTTTACAGGATTTAGAGTAATTCTCAGGATAAATGAAAACAAAAAGTATGAGTAAAAAAAATTTAATAAAGCTAAATTTGTTGTTTCTGATAAATAATACATTTGATTGTTCAACTCAATTAATTGATGCTCTATCATAGAATTGGCAATTCCTTTTAATTCCGATTTTCTTCTTATTTTTTGATTAGCAGTCAAACGAGAAATTTGTCATAAAAAATAAGATATTTGCAGTGCAATACGAATAATTTCTTCTTACAACCAGGATTGAAATATATTTAAGCTACCTATTTGTACGAACGAATAACATATAAACTGCTTTTTAGCGATAATATTGAAATCGTATAATATAGTATAAGTAATTCTTGGTTTTTAACTTTATCTTGTTTTCCATTCCATATGTGATATTAATCTATTAAATATGATATTATGATTCAGTCGCATTTTCTTCGTCGAATAAAATGTTTTCACCTTTACTTCACAATATTTGCTTCCCCCGAGCTGTTTTACTCTGTAATAACGTATCTCTCTTATTAGAATTCACATGGCATTCCTAATCAATTTTCTCCTTCTGACATTTACGAATTTCTATGTAAATTTCATTTTTTTCATAATGTCAGACGGTCTCTATCGTGAAACTTTCTTCTTCGCAATTGGAGGCGAATGAAGTTCGATAACGTTTTACGTTATTTGTTGAATAGTTCGTATAATTGTTTCACACACAGTGTAACTGGCAAGACAGTGAAAATTGTCATATGAATGTTCGTCTAAAGAATATAATTTCATGGCCGATATCAGTCGTTACATTTTTCAATTTGCATGATTCAAACAGGTGTTGAAAGTTCTATGTTTGGTCGATACGAGACAATTCTACGATTTTGTAGAAACAGTGTCGACTTTTCTCTTAGAAGGCTCTCAATATTATAGCTTTAATTCGCTTCCAGTAGCAACACGGTGGAATACTTTTAACACTATCGCAGCACACACGGCTGTCTTACTTTCTGTTTGTGCAATAAATGCAAATTCAACACGTGCTGCTCTTTAATCTGCTCTTAGATAGTAAAATATAGAAGTTTCATTATATATGTATACATAAATGAAGTGAAAATATTGAAAAATGAACGAGATCCATGAAGAAACGATGTTTACGTAGTTTACATCTAAAATACCAGGATTAATATTAATATTAAAATAATAAAATGTTAATAAAATATACATAGTATCACTTGTTAGTAGAATAAAATGTTATATATAATAGGAATAAAACTTTCAAAGTATTAATTGTATGTATGCAATAAATATCAATTAAATGAACGTAGCTGGAGGTATAGGAGCTACTTACTTGATAAAAGAACTTTTGAACTAAATTATCTCGTAAACTCGGAAGTTTCAAACTGGGGGATCTTCATAGCGTGAGAAAAACTTTTCTTCGATTACTTTCAAGCGTTAAATACAGGTAGATTGCGTAACTCGAACAATTAGTTGCAAGAATTTCGTAATTAAATTCTTCTCTATCGTTAGATTAAGTGGTGCGGGTTTATGTTTAAACGTTATTTGCAACATTTAAGAGAAAGTTCTGTAAAGCGGTAAAGTTTCCCCTCTTTTGGACTGAAATTTCTTTTGGATTGATTGAAGAGGGAAAGTTCTACGTCGTATTGTAATCATATTTTTTAAATCGTTTTGACTTGAATCATTAAAAATATGATTAGCGCAGAAGCTTTGGTTATCGTGATAGTTTCCATGACTTGTTTCCATATTGTATCTGACTTTAAGAATACATATGTATACTTATTTGGAGTATTATATGAATAAGTGCTATGAAAGAAAATATAATGATACCACAATTGCAAAAAAGTAATTTTTTAAGAGATAAACGAAATATTTTCATTTAATCGTACGCATAATTAAATAATCAAGAAAAAATGGTTGGGATATGGTTATTTCTAAGCTGTATCAATTATAACAAAATTTTGCTAACATTTATCTGAAATATTTAAATTTTACATGTGTCATTATCGTTTCGAAATAGCAATATTTATCATTATATTCGTTACAGCCTTTGTTTAAAGTAACGATTAGCTAATTTCGTTTTATTTATCAAAGATTAAACGTGAAAATGGAAAGACATTCCTATATATATATATATATATAATTAGCCATACTGTCATTTATAATCGTTTAACTCCATAAACTCCAATTAGATAAATTTTACGTTCAATTCATACGCAGAATCAGAAATAAAAAGTCAAAATGATATTGCTCTGCGCGTTCCGCTGTGGCAATTGATTTTACCTGGAACAGTTTAGCTACATTACGCGAGGGAAATGGCATAAGAATACGAGAACATACGAAGCTTTTACTATATCCTTATCTGAAGCGCACCATCAATCTCTACTTCTCCAACAGCTTAACGCGATGTATTAATCATAATTTCAGATTTAACGTTTGGAGAACACCTTCTTACTTGAATTGCACTTAAACTGTCCGAGGAGTAGGCTTTAAATTATATCAACGTAAATTGCTGCTGTACCATGTACTTGCATTTTGACTCCACTGGAGTATTAGGATATTATCAAGAAACCGTACAGTTTAGATCTTTAATGCTTGACATCGATCTTTATATTCCTTATTGGATTATACAACGCGTTTCGAGATAATCATTTTCTATAGGAGCTTAGAGAAACCTCTGCTTAACCGATATTTTTAATGTTTCAAAGGTGGAAACGTTCTTTCTTTAAAAGATTGTTATTGAAATCTTTCCCGATTAGCATTAGGGTCTACCAATCTATAATATTTAAATATATATTAGTTCATTCCATGAGTAATTTCAAAGAATGTTAAAACATAAGAAATGCTACTACGTATATATAGATAACATAGATGATTTTAATACGGTTACATAATGAAAATAAATGGATGTATGAAATCGTGTTTTCATTTTAATAAAAATCAACATTAATTTAATCAAAAACAATTTTATAGTTTTAGTAATTGTAAGAATAAAAATATTGGAATGCGCCATTTTGGCGGATTCGGTAGTTCTAATGTTCAAAAATATAAGATAATAGAGAAGTATTTATTTTCTTGCAACTTTTGTTGTTGGCTACATTCTTATTTTAGTTCAATGTATTGTTCTCAAAAACAGGATATTATAGTTTAGCATTAATATAGTCTCGTAGGAAGTAACGAATCTTTTATATCATAGAATAGCATTTTATATAGCGCTAAATCTGTTGAATCTCAATCCTTGCGCACGAACGTTGGCCCTTTTGCACAATCATCTTGAATTAGTATCATTAGTGAAATTTTACAAGGTGCAAGTTTTAAATTATCAATTATTTTACGTAATCAATCAAAGTTTGATAAAAAAGAAAATTAAGTAAAATAAATTGTAATACAATTTTACAAATTACAAATCATTCGATTATTTTATTATTTTTATTTTTATATGCGAGAATTAGTGAGATTGTAAAATTATAAAAAAGAAATCTAGCCTATAAATTTTACAAGTCAATTTCACGAATGGTAAATTATTCGATTATTCTATGTAAGAAAGTATATATTTGATTTATATTTCATAATTAATAAAATTGTAAAATTAGAAGAAAGAAGTCTGTGACGTAAATCTTGCCGCTTATCGATTCACTAATATCGTTAATCAGCAAATCATTATGCAAAGGGGTCCAAGAATGGAAAGAAGTTGCATCACGTAAAAAAAAAAAAAGAAAAAAAAAAAAAAGAAAATAGATATTCTAGTGTTGTAAGTTCGCGTAAAAAATTAAAAACCTTCTGTTTTTATATTAATATAGAGATTCTCTTTCACGAATGAATTGATATAAGTGTATACGAAGGAGGTTGTTACAGGTCACGATAATTATCGTTTAAGAAGCAATCACGATGAACGTTTCGTCAAAACAGACAGTCCTTAGAAGAACACAACTGGAAGAATATAGACGAAAGATGGAAATATTCCCTCAGTATCAGAATGACAACGGGAAAGAATTTCCAATGGACGGCGATTGCCTGTTTCAGTGTCAGTAGTAATCTTTTATTTATATTCTTTCGATGCCGGTATCAGACATGGCGCTCTTCTACTGACCTTTAGCCCGATTTCTGTCAACGATTGGACAATATTTACACACAAAGTGTTCCAGATTTTTCCAAACAAAATTTGTCAATATATTCTATGAATACAAATGAGAAAAAAAATGTTATAGATATAATTAGGTCGTTTGCAGCTCTATTGATAAGTTATAGTTGAATGTTTATGAAATTTATGAAAATCGTAAAGGTGTAACAATACACAAATTGCAGATAACATGCAAAAATAAATATGTACTACATGTATAAATAAGTGAATGTGTACTACTGTTTATATTATATTATATCGCGTTATCCAGGCGCTTTGGTAGATTTATGATAGCTATATAATAGTATATGAATTTTACGAAATTTTCAAATTAATTGTAATTTAATTATTAGAGGAAATACTTATCAGCATCTTATGGACGCAAATTTAAATTCTGTTCAAAAAGTTACTAATAACATATACTTTTTGTAACAATTAATTTACGATTGAATTGTGTTTACACACTGTCAGGAAGAATATCGATAATTTTTGTGTAGTAGAAGAAACAGTATCAAAATATATTTCGAAGAATAGCAAAATTAAATTTGTTATCTCTGTTAGTTTTAACGTTATTTACATATATCCATAGAATATACTGACAAAGTTTAGCCGAAGGAAGATATGTAGAAAGCAGAAAATTAAAATATACAAAGATCTCTGTTAGTGCCTAGATAGTGATAGTAGCCATATTACTTTGGTGTTAACATTTGTTGCTAAAGATGGAAAAACAGACTTGTTTCTGTGAAACTGTAGATTTCGTCATCCGATTACATAAAATGTAGCGGCAATGATGGAATAATAATCGATTATGAGATAGTTTTGTTGTGCAAAAAGTAAATCGAAAACATGTAGAATGAAATGTTGTCCTATAGTATTTCCTTTCCGAGAACATTGATTTAAAAAGATCATTAAATAAGAATATACTTATTTAAGAACTGATAAAATGTTCCTGTGTTTATAGTTATTAGAAACGTTAATAGTAATTACAAGATACAAATAGTACCTATACATCGTACTTCGTCTATAATTCGTAACAGATTTATATCAGCATGATGTATAGATCTATCTATCTATCTATCTATCTATCTATCTATCTATCTATCTATCTATCTATCTATCTATCTATCTATATATATATATATATATATATATATATATATATATATATATATATATATATATATATATATATATATATATACGTAGTATAGAGAAAGTATAGATAGTATAGAAAGTAAAGATAGTAATTCGCACAAGATAAATTTTTAGATATTTTATTCATTTATTAATTTATTCGAGAACAGAATTCCTAATATTATTCCTTTTTCTAAATGCAGTTTTTGCTTCTATTTTATCGACCATGTTGGACGAATCAGTACCTTAGGAAAACCAAGCTAAAGATAAAGAATTTCAAACTACGTTTTTGATTTACTTTTGTAAGAGAAATCATCTCAATATCTTTATAATAACGTCATTGCAGTTACATTCTATACGTACCTGTCATATAGCTATAAATAAATATAAAACAGACATAATAGGCATAATTACATGTTAAAACAATAACGTGAATGAGGTAATAGCAATTGCTGAACAATTACGGAAGGTATTCGAGAATTATTTCACGAAGATTGTAAAACATCGATATTCGAACATTATAGGAGAATGGATAATAGCACTGTTACAAGTATTCATACAGTAGAACCTCTGATATCCAAATTTTGGTATTAATTGTAGCATATGCATACATAATGCTGGTGAAAACGAGCTTCAATCAATGAATTTTAACGATCAAAGCTTGAAATATTAAAAGTACACTTGAAGATAGTGATTAATATTGACGAAATTAATTATTGATATTATATATAAGACTAGCCAGTTGATGTAATCTGAATATGGATATCTTATCATAATGGAACACACGAGAATGTTAAAAATTTTATATAAATTATTAGTTGCCAAAGATATTAAGTGGACGTTTTCCTATCCTTTAATCTGCAATAAGGTTGATATAATCCCATAAAATGTATAACATAAAAAAATATTCTTGAGATATGTATAGATTAATCGTCAAAAGTACCAGATTATACCAAATTCATCAATTTTCAAGTAAAAAATGCCATATATTGAACTATATTTACATGTTTAATTTTTATTGTTATTATTCTTTTATTGTATAACACGTACATGTGAAAATTTTCTTCCCTGAATAGAGAAGAATTCATCTTCTTGTCTTTTAAATTTAAATAACAAAGGTTCTACTGTATCAGTTCAAACGTTCGTAAAACAGTCCTCCTCACTTAACAATTTGTATTAAAGCGCATTAAAACAATCTACACGAACAAATTACATAAATAAAGTACTCGCGTTCGAAGTACTAATTCTCAACAGTACAACCAAAGGGCAACTTAAACCATCGCAGTAATTGGAAGCATCTCGATCATGAGCAGAAATCGAGAAATGTTTTCTATTGGACGGCGATCAATTGTATCGACGAGGACACAGGTTGTTCCAAATATTCCGATCATGATGCGCGATTTTGAAATTTAGAGCTCATAAACGTCACGTCCGTTAGGTCTACCCGCAGGAGGGCGACAGGTACCCGGACTAGCATAGGAATGGATAATGTGAACCCTGAGGCGTACATCGCTGGCATTTCGGCCACCATCCCCTCGTGTTCTCCTTGAGAAACTCACCGTAGTCTTGCAGCAGCAATAATGGAAAAGCTTGACGTAGGCGCTGCGAAAATGCCGGTCTGCCACACAGTAGAGTAAATTGTTGAAGCAGGATTTCGAAAGAGCAAACCAGGCCAAATTGTAAAGAACACGAGCGCTTATCGGTCGGAAGGAGTTAACGCAGACAACGATACCGAACGGTAGCCAGAATATCACGAACATCACGCAGCTGTACATGTTTGCCTTGGTCAGTTCGTAGTCCCAGGAGAAAGCGACCGGTGGCTTATAGGAACCTCTGGTAGCGTGCCGGACTCGAATCACCAGCTTTACGTACAGGAAGGTGGTCATTAAAGTTGGCAAACCTACTAAAACCGTAGCCCCGATTATTTGTTCCATGGCTATCCCACTGAATCGGCGACGGCAGAAGTCCGGTCCTACGTCCAACGATGATTGCAGAACTACCGTCATTACAGATACCAGCCAGACGCTGATGATGGTCGCTGTTACACGGCTCGGTGTCAATACGGCATACCTGCAAGTATCATGCGTGTGAAATAAAAGTCTTGATAATAATTTTCTTTGAGAAAACATTTTAATGGTTGGAATAAATATCCTGACAGCGATAGATGTTCCCATTTCACACGTATCTAAATGCAGCCTATCTACACATGTGTGGATGTATCCGTAGTTCAATTTGTATAATTTTTAATATACGTACACTTCTGTATTAACGTATCCATATTTTAATTCATAAAATTTGTTACTGATATCGACAACATCAAAATAAATGTGTATATTAAATTGCTACATAAATTCTGTATGCCTCCTCCAGGAAACTGTCTTACAATGAATATGATACGGTTATCAATATAAGTGTGTGGTTCGCGTTTTTACAGCTTACAGCTTAATGTAGGGATAAGGTATTTTTATTAGTCTCCTTCTAACCAGAAACGTTTTTCTAGTGACAGGTTTTCATCTTCCTCGAACATTACGAAACAATTTAGATGGAAAAGATTGAATATAATAATTTAGAATGAAAAATAGAGTCGGCGCATTTTTTTAATAATAAATCGAAAGATGTTTATAAAAGAAATATAATGCATTATTCACATACAGTGGCTTACGAAAGAATCCTAACACTTACCACAGAAACTTTTTCGGATATACTATGTATGTTATACAAACATTCTGAAATTTCATTACGCAACTGTCATACTTATATTTATATTATATAAAATCTAAAGCAAATTCGAAAGTACATATAAAAGTTACAGGATATTTATTACAAATAGACAATTAATAAAAAGTCTGCCAGAACGAAGTGGATACTAAATTTAATTGAAGTTTTTTTTTTAATAGAAGAGCTATTCCAAATCATGATCATGACGATGTATTTCAAGATCATAAAAATCGGTGAAGTATGCTCTCGTGTAAATAATTACCAAACATATACTTAGTACTAAAGATGGCCTCACTAATGTATCTTACTAATATAATTAATAATTAACTGTTCAAATACTTTGTTGATTTTTGCGAAGTGTTGATGCTTGCAATAAATATTTTGTAACTTTTACGTACACTTCTGTTCAGAAGTATCTAATTCCATTCACAATAAATCGATTTATTGTTAGGTGATAAGGGAAAGGAAAATTTTTAATTTCTACAAGATAAGTACCTAAAAGGAATAATAAAGGTTTGAAGTAAAAACTTGCAAACGTTATACCTTGCAAAAGTTATAGAAAAATAATGAGTTAAAGCATCAGTCTTATAATATCCTAATTTAAATTTCATTATAATACTTCTGTGGTAAGTTGGATAGAAAATTCCGATTAATATTTGCGCCTCAGAAGTCTGCCTACAAACCGAATTCAATTTATAGAATTATTTACAGCATTAAAAAGTTAATAATATAAATATCTTAATTAATTGGAACAGTTATCGAAAGACGTGATGAATATGGATGAGAATGCCTAATTTCATTATATCGTATGTGTACATATAACTGATGAGGTTATTGGATATATATATATATATATACATTTTTTTATAGTGTAAGATTTCAAATAAAATAATTAGAGCTTTTAGTATTTTCCTAAGAATTTTTCAGATTTACCTAATTTTTTATAAGTGTCTTAACATTTATGGTCGGTGATATGAATTATCAGATTTATTTCTTTTATTAACATAGTCATAATAATCGTTCCTTTTTTTTTTTTTTTTTTTTTTTTTGTTATAGAGCTAATGACATGAAAATGTTTCATATAACATGCTCAAAACAAAAGTAAATAATACAAATATTAATAATGTACTCTGGTGAAACTCACGCAGCAACCTGCTGCTAATATAATCTTAATTTTGCATCGCAAATTATTCCAGTAAATGTACTTATACATATACTTTAGTATTCATGTACTAAAAGCTATACAAATTAAAATATGGATATATTAATGTGTGTACACGGATATGTTAACACGTCATTTTTTTAATTCATGAAACGTTCAACTATTTCTAGATCGAAGAAATAGTTATTAAAAAAAAAAAAAGAAAAAAAAAGAAGAAGAAGAAGAAGAAAGAAAAGAAAATATCGATGAAAATTAATGGATCTTAGGTACACGCAAATTTGAGACAAGAATGCACAGAGCATTATCGTGGAATTTGAGACACACCGAAATATGTGTGGAATCTCAAGTATTCTACAGATCGACTAAGGATAAAGTCGTTATCTAATGCAAGAGCTTTGAGTCTTCTCACACATTGCAGTAGATAGGGGCTCCGGAACTCTGTCAGCTACGAATTTCACGCTGTTAAACTACGGGAACGTGCCATAGAATGTGAAATTAGGAACTCAATCGTGACATTGGTAGTGAACTGCAAAGCAGATCCACATCAAAGTCAAAGTGTCAAAAGAGATCCGAGGCATAGCACTGGTGGAAATAACTTTCTATCCAGGCGTAACTTGACTGTGACCGAATCCATTTGTCGCTTCGATTGCTGTATGGACGATGATGAAATATCATGCCATTTTGCCACTAATTTCCATGTGCAAATTGTTCGTCTATGCAGAGTGTCTTTTGTGTAACGGAACAAATGACTCTTTTTGGAAATAGGTATTACAAATACAAATGGATTTTCATTATTCGTAGAATGTGCGGAATCTTAATAATTATGGTGATTTATACTAACAATAACGTTGAAATTTTTATATTTCTAAAATAGCTATTTGAATGCTGAATTAATTCTTATAACTTTTTAAATACTTTCTTATCTACAATGATTCACGAAGATATTTAGATACTTGTCATAGGAAATTTTTCTGAGTAGGTATATATATCAAATATGTAATATTTTATATATTATATATGTCGGAGATGAAAGGACATCCGGGCTTTTCTTTTGGAATGTTTGGAAAAGTCCCCAATACTTTAATCCAGGTTTTTTATTATAGCCGTACTTAAACAATAATTGTTTATGAGTTAAGTCAATTGTGATTGCCCGAGATTTATGACAGTGGGCTTGGGTTTGAAGTGACATAATGGGTCACTGAACGTAGCCACGGTCACGGGAGGGACGTGTACCTAACAGAGGTATAAAGTAATTAAATAATTCTCCTTAAAAACAAAGATTGACCCGAGGGATACAGAGAGGTACGGGGAGGAGTATATAAGGGCAGTTCCACTTGGACTGGGCTTCAATCCGATAAGTTCGACTAGTCCAGTGAACACGTACGTCGAGTTCCAAATCGCAATCGTCATCCCGTTGGCCGTGTATTCGTTATCGGAACTAAATTCATCGTTATCGACATCTCGATTATTCAATCACCGCTATCACCTGTTAACCTTTGTAATACATTCGCTTCAATAAGTATCATCTGGTATACAACAACGATGGCAAACTCACAAGAAGATTCATTACACGTGCCGACTTCCAACTTTATCCCGACATATATATGTGTCGGGTTTACGTTATGATTAAGGGCGTGTAACGAGTCTCCATTTGATTTAGACATTGTTATTACGCAACAGAGAAGGTATTTACTAGTACAAATATGATTATTGCAGAATTTGACAAGTAACCGTGGTAACTAGATACTCGAGACGCTAATGACAATGATCTTAGGTTCAATAACGAATCCGCGGTCAACGGGATAGTCAATGTACTTTTCTCCAAAGTCTAAGTCTGGCCCTGGTTCAAATAAAACGTGATAATATTCACTGATCGCAAAGACGTTGTTTTCCTTGCTGACGAGATCGCACGAGACTGACTTTTTCGTCACGGTGATGCTGCAGAGAAAAACTATGATAGGGTGTGTCTAAGGGCACGAGATCATCGGATTCGTCGAGGACAACCCTCGTTCAGAAAAGCGAGGGAAATGGACGTTGCTGTTAATTGGTTAATTTCTATGTTGGTGGTTAGAGAAAGATGCTAGTCGCTAGGGTCTGTGCGTGGCGAGCCACGGGGTAGAAACCATTGGAATGTTTATTGTCGAGTGCCTCTACAACTATTTCTCTTTAAGGAGAGGGCTATACAATTACTCTATACCTCTATTAGGTAAAAACGCTTATCCCGTGACCGCGGCTACGTTCAGCGACTAGTTGTCGCCTCGAGCCCAAGCTCATTATCATAAATCTCGGATACTTATAGTCGGTATAGTTTATAAAGATAACATTGGATGATTTTCGAAGAATTCCAAAGGGAAAGCTTGGTGTCCTTTCATCTCCGACATACATATATAAAAAATATATATTTGTCAAAGCCACAAAACATGTATCGAGAAAGAAAGAAGATACATAAGACATCAAACAATAACATTTGACTTACATACGATGATTACAATTATATTTATAAAATTTTGAACCACTATGAAAATATACATAGGGGTTACCAATTCTTTGCTGCAAACATAGATTAATAAAAACTAAAAATTAGAATACAGTATATATAGTTGCTTTAAACGTATAATAATTTGTACTAAAGTTGCTCACACTAAACATTGACGTCTACTAGTCTAATAGATAATTGACCGTTTAAATAATTTTGTGATTTTTGTAAAGTATATGATTGCAATAGATATCTCGTAACTTCTAGATACATTATCGGATTTGTTTCAAAATTTACCAATGATGATCATTTTCTCGTGCTGTATGTCGTATACAGAATTTTTCGTATAATATAAATGATACAGACAACGTTTTGGTAAGTTGTCGCATACTTTTGTAAAACACGACTATACATTGTAATTATTTTCATATTTTCTTCTACCTTCAAGTATAGTATGTTAAAAAGACAATTTGATATATTAATATTTATTCATAAAATAAGGATATAATACAGGTATATCTAGTTTTGTCTCTCTATTTATGTAATTTTACTAATTATTATAAGTAATCTGTACTACAGTATTTTATTATTGACATATTGCAGATATGAGGTAATTTAATCGTCATATTTTTTTATCATGCATTATATTCACAGAACGTATTTGGAAGATGATCGTGTGATCTAATTTCCTAAAAAAAAAAAAAAAAAAAAAAAGGAAAATTTTTGCTCGTTACTATTCTGCATTACCAGCTCAGAGAACAATGGCGTATTTACGATCCCAATTCAAAGGTGTCTGCGCTAAAAGCTCGCTGAATTCTGTATTGACGTGTTAAAGAACCAGCTAAAATAGTGATTATGGTCCCTATGCTCTGTGGTTTAATCCTAGCCTTTAAAGAAGGTATTCAGAGCGTTAATTCATAAGTATTTATTAATTGAATTAACGTAAGTCAATTAAAAATATAAAATAGTTTGTAATTTGCAAAATTATTTCATACGCAATTATTAGTAGAATTGGAGAATAATACCCAATGTAATTCATTAAGAACCAAGCAATGGACTAATGCTTCAAAAAATCATTATTGATACAAAATGAGGGTAAAGTAATTTACAATATATTATTATATTATTGGGCTGTTCGAAAAGTTTGTAGCATTTTTTGTTTTTTTTTTTTTTTTTTTTTATTTCTATCAAATGCTAAAATGTCTGAACTTGCTCTTGGTTGAATATTGAACAGGAACATTGAAAATTCATTGATAAAACAGGTTTATTAATAATACAATGTTGAATTATAGATATATCCAAGAAATTTTGAATTAGAATTGGAGTGTTCATCTATATCATTTACTAAATCTAGTATAGTCTTAATGGATGTTACAAAGCTTATTCCATGGCCATAGTCAAGAAATTAAGTACTGTAAAAAGCTGTAGAAGCTATGTGATGAAATTTATTACCGAACAAGGAAAATTTTTCATGGAAAAACTCGTGATGTTATATGTAGCAATAAGTCTAATTTTAGTTAAATCTTTCTTAACTTTCCCTATGAATCGTTTTGAACAATCTAATATTTTATCAAGATATAAAATGTATATTGAAATAATAGATATTTTATAGAACTTCACCACAAAAATTAAAAATAAAAAAAAAAATTTCATGATTTAATAACAGCCTTTTTAAGATTATAGTGACATAAATACTGATGAATATTGATATAAATAGTGATATAAATATTCAAGAATAAAAATGAAAATATCTAATGGGACACCTATGTGTCCCGAAAACGCATAGGCAATTCTATGCTCAATCAAATGAATAGAAACGTAATAATTTAAAAACTTTTCAAGCAAAACAGATATATTGTACTATAAATTGAACAGGGTCGAATGGTTTAATTTCTCCAAAAATTCATAAAATTGTAAGATCTATACCACGATACGATTTGTTGTAATAATGTATGTAAATTTGACTTATAATCAAACTAATGATAAATTAATAATTAGAAATTAGCATTGATTGCATTTTTATGAAATCTGTATGCTATAAATTTCAATTATTTGTTAGAAAACATAGCAATAATATATTTCATTATTTACAATATATAGGTAATATTAATATATACATGTATACGTTTGCTACCTAAATATTACTGGTTGTATTAATTTGAAATTGTTCTATTAGTTCGAGAGGGCCTTTTTAATCACTCTTATGATTCAACAATTGATGAATTTGTATAAAAAGAATTCGTCAAGTGATAGAAGAGTTCTGTAAAGTTTGATGACTAAAATAATTGCATAAAAATAAATTATAGAATTCGATAATATAAATTAATCGAAAAATTTACATATAAAATGTTCCGTTAACGTAGTATTGGTCTTTAATGGATTAAAATATCTATATCAATCATCGAATGATAAATAAAAATAAATGTACAGAAATGGCTGAATGGAAGGATACGGAAAATTTATCGTTGTTTTTTTTTGCTCACGCTTTGAATACGCAATCTATTACGATATTAATTTTAAATATGGGTGAAGAGAAGGCAAAGAATGAATTGCTGAACATGCTGCACGAGTAACTGCTCAAACATTGTTCTTCCTGTACGGTAATATAATTTATCTACCTCAAAAGAGATATCGTAAATCTCTCAAAATCAGATCTTCATAAAACCTGATCAAGCAGAATTTACGTGCTCCATGTACCTACTGGTAGTTCGAAAATACTGTTATCGATTCTTGTAAACGTATACCGGAAAAGATTCCTGTTCCCTAAAATAGAGACCTATATAACAATAACCAACTATATGCAGTTGAGCTTTATTAAAAAAAAAAAAAAAAAAAAAAAAAAAAAAAAAAAAGAAAAAAAAATCCGTATTCACTGAAAATGGCAGCTGTACCTATTTTTTTCACGAAGATACGATATGAAAGCTATGAACAAGTCGAGTATTATCGTACTTCTCTAGGGCGAGTAGCCTGTGCAACGAAGCAACAGAGAATTCGAAGGAATCCTCGCAATTCCGTTTTGAACATAAATTTGAAAAAATTCCAAACTTTCTCGGAAATTCGAAAGTAGAAACGATAAATTTCTATCACTTTTTTAATATGAAAGTCTGAAAGGATCGTGCATCTATTCTTGATCGTTAAGCGAATGCATGCAACTGGATCGTTCGTAGATCTAACTATCCACGGCATGGCTGTACGTGCAGGTATAAGCTTTACTTGGAAAGCATTTTAATCCCTTGTGGCCGCATTGTTGCTGGCAACAATAGTACTCAAAATTACGGTCGATTCTCTCCCTGCTAGTGTTTAGCGAAGCAAAAGATAAAGCGAATGCAAAGGAACAATTGCTATTGCTGCATTCCTCTTTACTGTAAAAACAATAACTCTTTTTTTAAACAATCTTTTGTCCCTTTCAATTGTAAACGTTTCATATACCCTGTGTGCTTTGTGTGACTGCTTTCGAACTTTAAAAGAATAAAGATTGGACTAGATAAAGAGTATATAGGACGTACATCGTAATGGTATCCACGGTTTTTTGGGTTATGCAAAGTACTATTGAACGTACGTCGTACTCGAAGTCTCCTACAAACTTACAATGTTTTAGAAATCGGAAGTTTTGAAAGTTCTTTCTTTGTTTAATGTTTATATTGCATAAATACAGAAATACAATCCATAATTATTTAAATGATTGTAATTTTCTAAATTTATCGGAAATAGAATCTATGTTTATATTTTCTATTCCTAGTGATTCCAGATTACTATAATAAATTATAATGTGAAATATTTTTTTGTAATGAAAAGGATAACGGTAGTTTGATTGAAAAAATTGCCTAAAAGTTTCTCAATAGAACTATTAAGAATTTGTATTGCATTTTAGAGAAGTTGTGAGATACCTATAAAGTATATATTTTCTCTTTTAATATTACTGAGGAAATCGAAAAAAATGTATAATAATAATTCATATTTGATAATTAGTAATAGTAATAGGATAATTATTCATATTTGTTAAATAGTAATAGAATATATTATAGATAACGCTTAAAAACATTTATTTAGAAATAAAAAATGAAATATATTTATTAAATGATATATTGTTAATTGCTAATCTATTATTTACATTTATCATTTAATTTATTTGAAATACTATTAACTAGTTTATACCTTTAAAACGAATTTCGTAATTGATTCTAATTTATTTTATTACGGCAAATTTGTTTTTTTTTTTTTTTCTTTTTATCGAAGAAGAAATATTTTCGAAATCTAATTTGCAAATTCATATACTATGAAATTCGTGTGAAATTTTGTTTATTTAAGTTCCTTTATTTTTATGAGAAGATTCCACTCATTTAACTAGGTTATCAATAAAGACACATCTATTATTCTATAATTGCTACTTGATATTTGTCATAAGTAATTAAGAAATTGTGGATATCATTATGATTTGAATTCTTTCGTTCTAAATAATTATTTGTGCTCACTAGTGACGTGTCATAAATTACGTGCTGCTCACTAATAACTGCGTTTGTATCTTGGACAGCTAATTATTAGCAGCAGCAGCTATTAGGGCAGCAATAAAATGAAAGAGAAATTCGAAAAAAGTGAACAAATTTTTCTAATAAGTAATAAGTGCAACAGAAGGAAGAAACGCTGTCATGCAAATTTTGTTATATCTTCTTTCATCTAATTGCAATCTATATTTGCACGAATTACCATAATTAAAGATTGAGTATAGGGAATTTATTATTCGTTAAATTTGTATCGTAGAATGTATAAAATATTACTACAGAATATACGATATTTTTAAAGTGAGAATAGAAACAAAATTTAGAGATGATTGAAAATCGTTGTAAATAAAAGATGTTATTACTTTAAATGCTTCTGTAATTGTAATTATGTAAAATTAGGTTAAATTATATAAATGTAAAATTATAAAATGAGGTTATAAAAATAAAATAAAAATTGAGTACCCTCCCCCCACGAAATAAGTTCTAAACTAATTAAAACAGAAATAATTTAAAATTTTGACATTATTATACTTGAATTAAAATGGAAAGATAATTTTAAAGAAACTCACGTACAATATCAAAATAAATATTTCTGTAAAGTTATATCGACGAGTCAATAATATATTTCATGATTTTTCCACGTTCTTAGAACATCTTCTATTGATAATGATTTTCAAATCATCATGTCAAAGAATTTAATAATAGGATAGGATTTTATAAATTATCTATTAATAAAACCCGAAATTCTAGATTATAGCGAAACTTATTTCTACATATTAAAATTATTTCGATACCATTGATCAGTATTGCAAGTCCCTAATTTGCGTCAAGTGACGTTTGTTACGTCCCAAACTGATTGTGCTTGGATCGCGAACTAATCGGATTAACGAGTAATCGGATTACAACGCGATTACATTAAGAGGGGTTGGCTTTTAGTTTTTCAACATTAATTAGAATCGTTCATAGAAATCGAGGATTTATTTGATTCTCAACATTACAAAGAGGACCATTCTTTAGATACTCTTTTCTTGTAAACTAAAATATCTAGGATTTACGTAACAAGATGTATTACGTAAATGTTAAAACGAAACAAAGCAAAGAGAGAAGCAAAAATTGAAAATCGTTCTTGATTTATATTAAAGAAAGAATTACATTTTCATCCATACCGTTACCTTCCATTCCTTTATTTCTTATTATGTGCATGTAATCAAAGAATTATTCAACAAAATATTATTTTAATGGTTTTAACTTTTATCTCTACGCATATAGAACTTCTGGAGTTTTTTTTTTCTTTCTTTTTTTTTTTTTTTTTTTTACTGGAAAATATATACAAACAGTTTGTTTAAAAATATTCAGATCTTTCATTCAGAAATTAAGTGTTAAAATTTAAATGTTTGTAAAATCGGTGATATTTTGATGTAATAGATCCAATAAATATCGCTAGCACATGGATCCTTTTTTCCTTTCTTATCTGTTACAGTTTTATTTTGTTGAACTTCGCATAAACGTTTCACTCTTGAAATGCGCACATTCGCAATTTCTATTTCGGCTGCAGCATCATTATAATTATCATTAACCCATTGGCATATACAGTGTCCGGTGAAAACCTTTGTACACGTGCTACAGAAAGATTTGATGTATATTTATGTTGTATGTATAATATTATATAAATTCCATTAGCACTGATGAAACGCTACTGACATGATTATATTGGTAAAAGTCAAACCAATGTAAAAATATATGTAGAAATTATAAGATATTCACTGCAAATATGTATTTAGTAAAAAGTTAATGTACAGCATAAGTAGTCATCTTAAACATATGATTAAAAAATGGTCGCATTGAATACTGAATCTTATCAATATAATGCATAATTGTCTGTTTAAATATACCCTGCGAAATATATTTGTACTAAATATCTTGTAACTTCTATATACAGTTCAGATTCATTTTAAAGTTTAGCAATATAATAATAATACACGAGTTTCATAACAATGCTAACGAAGCAAAATGTTTTGTACAACGCATTCATTTATAAAAGGTTTCTACAAGTGTTCGAATACATAATTTAGCTACTGTACATTTATTTGCCAGACAGTTTGAGACATTGTGGTTGTTTCTTACTAATTCGGATTTTAGCAGTTCAGGAATTCAATGCTTAATGTTTCCAGGGCTAAATACTTTTTAAGCAGTTGGAAAAGATTTTTCATGGATTATTAATAGCAATAAATGGTAATTTCGATTGCGAAAATATGGTTTACACAGGAACATTTAGCAGAGAAAACGTTAACGTGAGAAAATCATATGTCAATGGGTTAAAATTAAAATTGATCAAAAACAATGGTTTGTACGTTGAATTGTAGTCAAGTATAGTATGAGTTATAGTCCTTACCTTTCGGGTGGTAAACACAAACGAGTATAATTCTCTGCAGCTATAGTGGCCAACGTCAACACCGTCACGAGGAAGCAAAGTGCCTCGAGAGTACATTCAAATCGGCATGTGCTTAATGACTCTTCATGTCCTGCCAGGATCACAATCACTGATACCGGTATTACAAGCCCTGTTACTAATAGATCTGCCAATGCAACGTTCACTAGAAACGCATTTCCTGGAACAAGGGAATATAGTTTGGAGTTAATTAAAGTGGATTACTGTATTAGTTAATTGTTAGATGAATTCTGAGAGTATCATATGATTGATATACATAATAATTAATCTAATATACAATAAAAGAAATTGTATAATAACATTATTATCGTAGATCATAATAGGCATGAAATTTAATGATATACTTTTATGTAAGAAATTTACAAAATCTCGATCCATATACATAAATTAATACATTATAGCATAAAAGATGAGTGTGTTGAGCCACCTAGTAAATTATGCAGATCCATTCCGCAAATTAGAAGTTATATATCCTTATAGACAATCTGATTGGTATTCCTAAACTAATTTCTCATTAATATAACTAATCCAATATCTATTACTAGTAGTACATGCGTTAATGTTATTCGTTGCTGCGAACAAAGTCGTTAATCTCAAACTATGTAAGTACTTATGTTATGTGTGATATTCTAGTACATGAAGATTTAACTTATAAACGCATGATTAGTTCGAATGTTGTATAATGAAACATTTCGAAACTGTACACTTATATGGTTCAAAGACATAAAAATTCATCCATATTTTTGTATTTTTACTGTACGATTAGGAAAAAAGTTGTAACATATGTAAAACATATGAACCAACTATATATGGTGAAAATAATTATTTAAGTAATACAATAATAACAATTAAGTATTAATTATATGTATTGAAGTATTAAATAATACAATAAATAAAAAATACAATAATCGTTACTTTCATTAGTCGTATAGCACAATTTTAAAAATATTTTAACGTAACAACAAATAATCCCAAATACATAGCTATGAATAACAGTAAAATTTCTACAAAATATAAGACAATCAAATAAAAAATAGTACAGTTCATGTAATGATCTATCAAATCTTTCAACCTATTTTAAATTGTGATCTTCTTCAAAATAGCTAAGTAATTTGCGACTTTCCCCCCAAATACCGCGCAATTTATGTTTATTTAATATTAAAAATCTTCAACTAAAGATAACTGTAACAACTCCAGAGAAAATACTTCACGATTTCATTGATGTTTATGTCTTATAGGTAAATATTCTCAATCATTCTCATTGACTCTTAGTTTAAGTTCACTCCATGGGGTTAACAGGGGTTGGACTATATTAAATGGGAAAAATTGGAGGTGACGAGGAAGGAGAAACAGTGATAGATTACGTGATGGTGAATATAAAGGGTGGGCACAGAATCACCTTCTTTACAATAACAGGATAAAATCAGATTATCTACCGACAGAAGCAATTATGAGTGTAGGAGATACAGAGGCAAATAGAGAAAATCAGAGAGAAGTACAGGAGAAAATATAAATACAGGATTGGATAAAAGAAGGAATAAAAAGATACAAGGAAGAGATAGAAAACTTGAAGTTGTCAGAAAGTGAGTTAAGAGACGATTAAGAAGGATTGAAAATGGTAATGAGGAAGGCAATACGAATAAACGAAACAAGAGAGCAGAAAGTGGAACAAGGAAGAGTAAGGTGATGGGATACGAAATGCTGGAAAGTGGAAAAGCAGTGAAAATATGTCTGAGGAAGGTGAGGACAAAGACAAGTATAACAGAGTATCATAAGGAGAGAAGAAAGTATAAAACATTATGTAAAGAAAAAGAAGAATGAAAAGCAGAAGAAGAAATAGAAAAGGTAAGGAGTTGTAGAACACAGGTAGAAATATGGGCATGTATTAATAGGGGAAGGAAGAAGAGATAAGAGGTAGGTGCCCGAATAAAGATGGAAGAGTGGGAATAACATTTCAAAAATTTGTCACAAGGAGGCGAAGAAAAACCAGAAGTCGAATAGAGAACGATCAAGACGAACGAGGGGTATACAGGAGAATTGGACGACAGAGAAGTAGAACATCAGATAGAAAGATCAAAGAGGATGGATGCAGCAGGCAGAGGCGAGATAAAAAATAAAGTATGGATAATTACAAAGGAGAAGTTTGAAGAGAACTAAGAGAAATAATAAAAAAATGTATAGAATGGGCAAGGCTTTCCGAAAGACTGGAGAGAAGGAGAAATAACGCACAAAGTAGGCAACTGTAGAAGGATAACATACAGAAAGGAAGGGCTAGGGAAAGAGGTAAATAGAGAGAAAGAAAATACTGCCAGAAGCACAAACGGGATTCAGAGGAGGACAAATCACGATGGATAACATACATATACATGTATATTAAGACACACGATAGGGAACAAATACAGAGAAAGGAGAAAAGTTCTAAGGCTTCTTCTTCGATCTAAAGGCAGCCTTCGACGCAGTAGATGGGAAAAAGTTGTGGAAAATGAAGAGGAAGAAAAAGATAAACAACCAGCAGATTAATAGAAAGAATAAAGGAAATCGGACTTGTTACGCATCTCTGTCTCAAACCTGCTAGTATCCAGAATTTTTCTGTGCCTCCTTGTTTAATTCTGACCCTACCGCATGTCTCTTTATATAAGTCCGATCTTGTTCACGACTTACATCGCAAATTTAGTTTATCACAAACATAATAGTATTTAGTATTAAATAGTATAGGTACTTTGATGAATTTGTGCACATTAACACATCCATTTTTTGTTAGGGTTCATATATCACATTTTTCGTTATGTGCACGATAATGATTCGAATGTAAGGCACGAATAAAAAGACACGAAATTGTAAAAAAAAAAAAAAAAAAAAAATTTCATAACAGTTCGTATAAAATACATATGTAAAGCTTTATAATATAGAAGTAGGTATTGTATGAAAATTATTTGTGAATATATAGCACTGTAGATAATGAAAATCGAATCCGTAATGAAAGCGTTAATACGATTACAAGATGCAATTGCACTTTTCTTTAGAGCGAAATTATATTTTATTACGGACGAAAATTATACTTTATTAATACTTCGTACGGTATTATTTTTATATATTTGTATGTATTAATAAAATTACAAAGAACAACTTCATAGTCTTTTTTTTTGAATATAACTGTACAATATTTTGTGCACGATTCCTTGAGTACTTAAATTTTCCTTTTAATAAGAAATATCTCATAAATTATTTAGTGCTAAATCATTTAATTTAATTTAATACTGTTACATCGTATAGAATGACTTGAAAAATAAATTTATACAAGAAAGATTCTAAATACAGTTTCATTAATAAAAAGAAGTACAGTTACATTTTGCAACCAAATCAATAATAAGAAATACATAAAAGTAAAGCAGAAACGTAGTAATACGTAACATTAATTTTTTGTTCTAAACTTTTGTTCCAGCTTTAACCACTTTGAAGATATTATGTATAATGCATACTCACACTTAGCTGCGTGAAGCACCTTGTAATTGCCATTATCACAGCGGAGTCACGAAATTGTTATAGACGATCAAAAGATTTTTTTTTAAATTAGGAACAGGCCGATAATTACGGTTCCCAATGGGTATTGGCCATTAATGAAACGGGCTGGAGAGAAGAAGTTTATTGCCATGATAAAAGTGCAACAGAAACGGAACAAAATTTTCCTGCTGAATCGCTTTGGCTGCACGAAACTTCGAATTATTTACGTTCGTATCAGTATACACGGGTAACGAAGTACCGGTGAAAATCTTTCGAGAAAGTATTTCTCGTTAAGAGTTTGCGAAAGGATGAGGAAAAACGTAAGAACAGAAGTTAAACATAGACTAGTAGTTATAAAGGAAAGAAATTATTGAAACTCTCGTGAAAAGTTGTAATTTGGATAAGGAAACTTTTCGAATTGTGTCATGGTCTTCTCTATGGTCTTCTTTCATCTTCTCTGTGCGATACGATGCTTGTTTCTAATAATCAACTACATGATCAGAGGGAAATATTAAGTTGCTGCGTAACTTTTGTTTATCAGAGATAGATATTCCACAAATTCTAAAATTCCACATTTACAACGTTTATCATTAAATTGAGAATTTAATTCAATAAATAAATTCATTCAAGAGCTTTTGCTATTCTATAAAAATATTCCGATTGTATACGTATTCTTGCACTCTTTACATTATTTAAAATATCTCATAAAATAAATTTTTCAAATATTGAAACAGTTAATATATTCTAATATTAATAATTTAGTAAGCACTCCAATATTTACGAATTATTACTTCTTATATTCTGACAATCTCAAATACATATCACACACATTGTTATTATTAAACAATGCAATTATTAACTATATTTGGTCATATTACTGATGGTGATACGTTATCCATTGGAGCTAATATAAGCAACATGTTTATGGTGTTTCTCAAATTATAATATCATGCGGCAAATTATAATATCATGCGGCAAATATAATTTTTATACAACAGAGATAGAAATACTCTTAGTTTCGTAGTGTTAAAATGTAAGAATCGTTAAATACAGTTGTTAATTATTATTTTATTCCCACATTTAATTACTGATTATTAGAAATTAATTAAATAGTTATAATATATGCATGAGTAAATCGCACAAGATCCAGTCCACGTATTGGTATAATTGTAAGATAACACTGTACGTGTTGTTCTATGTGTTGCCACGTGTGTGTTTTATTATAATTTATAATATTTCAATTCCATTGGAATGAGAAGTTTCTTTTTCTTTTCAAATATATATATATATATATATATATATATATATTTAATATATTAGCATTTTATTCATCATATTGGTTCCAAAAATCAATTAATTTAGCCATAATAAAAGGAAGATGGTAGTCGTTGGATGAGTTGATCTTAAAATTATGAAACATTAGGAACGGATGCCGACAATACCTCGTTTCTTAAGTTGATCTTCTACCACCACCGCAGAGATCATGAAAACGTTACCGACACTGCCGCCGACAGCCATTGATGCTAACAAAAGAAGTCTCGCCACTCTGGACCATGCGGAGGATAGAGTGACCGGAGAAATATCAAGGTCACTGTCTAAGGAGTTTTCCGCTTTATCCATTCTTATTTCCGGCACGATGCCAATAATTCCAGCCAGAGTGCTCGTTGCACCTGTGTAGGTCGTCGTCGCGTTCATTCTAAAACTGAAAAAAAATACGATCATTAACAAAATACTAAAAACCAGCATATTGTACTGTCCAGGCACTCAAAGTTTTGTTTTTAAACGCGTAAAGTATCTTTATACGTAGCCACGGAACAGCACGAGAAAGCAGCATGAATGAATGTGCAGTAAAACTGAAGTCGTTTGAAACATTGGCCCATACTTTTTAATTAAAGAGAAAGGTGATAAACACAAAAGGATGCTGGCCACTAAAAATCACAGCTATATATAGACAAATATCCTACAGCGCTATACTGCGATGCACGGATGTTCCAAATAGATTACAAGGTTAGTATTTTATTTTCTTTTACGGGTTAACAGAATTATGGCCATATGGAAATTTGATTTTGCATGTAGTGATTTTTTTGGTAAATAGCGTATCGTCTAATATGTACATTTTACTGGCCTATTTATCGAAATAGAAATAAATCAATTTCTGAATTAATGTAGTATTTTTATTTAAAGAATATCTTATGAAAAATAACTTTATTTTATATCAAATAAGTTATCCGCAAATAAATCCTTATTTCAATTACAATAGCAATGTCAATGATACGTGATGATGATCAATGGTTACAAATAAGATGCAAACATTGGAGGTAGCTAATGTACCAGTAAAACGAGAACGTATAGCATAGAATAAAGACTAATTAGATACGGTTCATTTAATATAAGTGATGTTTATTTATATTAAATATTAGAGATTAATTTATTTTCATTTGTAGAGAGTTAATAATGTGCTATAATATGAATGATAACATTAAAGCTGTAATGCAATAATTCTACTATTCCTTTAATTTCTATCTAATGTAATTAGATAATACTTATATTGTTATACCAAAAATTACATCTTAATATACAGAACATATAGAATGGCGAAAATAGTATATAAAGTTATTATAATTAATAATTAAAGATTAACAACATTATATAAAATATTAATATAAACAAAATATATGTGTATATAATTCTCCCATTTTATACTTGGGAGACTAATTTAAAATTGCAATAGTTGCTTGGCTATTTTATATTACTAAAGCTCTTTTTTTATTTGATTTTGTTTCTATAAATTCCAACCTTTGCATTGAGCATTTCAAGAAAATTGATAGCATTACTCTGTTTATGCCGGAAATTTTGCTTTCGATAAAACCTCGTGAATTTATTAACAATTTTTAAGACATTTTTTCATATAATATAGTATCGATTGTTCATTGCAACTATATTATATATTATATATATATATATATATATATATATATATATATATATATTATATATACGTATATACAAGGTGTTCTGCTACAAGTGTAAAAAATTTAAGGGGTGATTCTTAAAAGTAAAATAAGATAAAAATCCAGAATTAAAAAATTGCGTTTTTGGCTTCGTTTTTTACTTATTGACAATTAAAAATTAGCCGAAATATCCCTGTGCGCGAGCAAACCTTTTTACACGAACGAAAGTAAGTCAGCTTAAGCAGCGGCATGCACAGGATCCTGACATCGAACGATACATTTTGGCAACAGTTTACCTCGTACAAGTTGTAGAGAAGAAGACTACGATATTCGAAGACGTAAACCATCCTGCGCGACGTTTCGTAGGAAAACTCGTAGATTAAACTAATGTTTAATAAACCTGCTTACTTATTAAGATTCATAACAACATGTCAAAAACTGCCTCATGAAATGAAATTTCGTGTAAAGAGGATTAACGTTTCCTCATATGATCTCCATTTATTCTAATTAAAAGCTAATAACCTGATAAAAGTAACAAATACACGAAAGAACAGAATTAAATAATAAATACACAGAAATTAGCGATACAAAGGACAAAAGTGTGCTCTTTCATTTCCTGCCCTTCTCTTTTTATGTGTACACAGTAGAGCGTGTGACAGAAAGACCATTGTCCTTCGTTTCCTCTATTCTTTATTTCTCTTTATCTGTTATATATTCTTCGGGGGAACGTCCATAAAACTCGCGGAATAAAATGGGAAGAAGGCTCGCTAGGAATTTCAACGTACGCAAACGTCGATCGCAGCAAAGGACCATTTACAAGTGATGCATTCATCTTCGTCAAAACTGGCCAAATCCCAGTGCAAACAGATTTAATTCCGTACGGCTTGAATGGCCACGTTTGAGGAAGGCAATCAAGAGAAGCAATTAGCGTGCTCGTTGCGATGTAAATCTATCTGATGAAGAAATTCCGTGAAGACAGATCAACAACCTGCTGTTCCATAGCCTTTTGATCAATCATTATTATTCTCCTTTCTTAAATTTAACCTCGATTTCACGCGATCAGAATTCTTCCGCTTTAATGAATTGATTTCACGTTCGAGCAACAAAGAGGAAAGAAAAGAAAGAAGAAAATTGAACCCAAACAAAAAAAAAAAAAAAAAAAGAAAAAAAAAAGAAAAAAAGAGTACACGATTGCTTGCTGTTGCACGAAACTTTAATCACGGACTCTGTGTTTAAAAGCAGGAAGGAAATCGGGTTGTAGCGACTCGATATCGGGTTATTAGCTGCACGGAGGTTGTGGAGATTAAGGCAGACATGCTGACAACCCTAATTGTACGGTATTGATCAGTGTCTATTACGAAAGTCGATGCCATGTTTTAATAATCATGTGCTACGATCACTTTACGATGCTCCCTCTCGTATCGTAAATTTTTGGTGTCGTTTCACCGCAAGAAAGTCGTTCAATTTTAACGATGAAGCGCATTTTATTATCACGATATGCTCTCTACGCTCTAGTAGACCAAAAGGGATATCTTGCTGGGGAAAGGATTTTACGATTTTTCTCCAGTTTATTTTGTTACATTTTATTGATTAAGGAATTATTTTGAAATGCCAGGAAAATTTAAATGGTCAGAAATGTTTAAAAAATGTTTAGTGTATCCTATTATTATCAGCGTTATGTATGTATTTTATCAGTCTTTTGTAAGTAAGTAAGCATCTTTTATTTATGAATGTACGTTACGTTATACATTTAAGTATAATTAACAACGTTCGATAATAAGTTTGCTGGATAAATTCAGTTTCAACACCTATAATATAATGGTAACAATATTTTGTTACACGGGATTAGCATTCTTTGGTATAATTGAACAGAAATGCATGGGAGAATATGTACAAATATAAAGGAGGAAAAATATTACATATATTGCATGTGCAAAATTAATGTCGATCTACGTATTACATTTTTAATTTAAACATACATTCATTTATAAAAACATATATATTTATTTAGTAATTTAATTACTTTAGATATAGAATATTTATTTAATAATGTGATTACTTTAATTAGTTCTAAACGTTAAAGGACAATAAACATAGTTTGAACACAATACATATAGCAGACGTTTTCATCAGAAATATTATAGTATTGTGTGAATCAATAATAGAATGTATTTACCTATATGATATGGAATTTAATAATGTTGCGTGACTTGTATATTTGGGTACAGAAAATAATAAAGGTACAGAAAATTTCCGAGAAATATATACGTATGCGGTTTTATTAGAATGAATGAATGAATAACTCACATTCTTATGACTGCTACCTTTAAAATATGTACTCCATACTTGTTGCGCTGCTCTTAAATAGCAAAAGTTCTCGTCCAACTTCGATAAAGCTAAAATAAAATGGAACATTACATTTGTATACCTGCAACAACTTGTTAAAATTTGAATCGATGAAACAATTGCTTTGTATTTTATTTACTTTGTATTTATTTACAGGCCAAACTTGATGAATTTCATTGACTTTTATCTTTAATGGCCTATATACTTGCTTCAACATCTCACATTATGATACACAAATACTGTTGAAAACGAAGCAGAAGTATATATGTTTCACCAAAACATTGTTTATAATTATTATAAATCACTGTTTCTTCCAGAATGTAGTAATATACAATTACCAATTGTTATTCTAAAATTATTTAAAATTATTTCTCTAGAAATGTGATGCAAATTTTATAATACTGCAGTAATAATAGCAAATATAATCGCACTGCGTTTCTACTTTTATATCGAACATTTTAATATTATTGAATGATATATAATACTTACATATGCATATAACTACATTTATTTTTATTAATGAATACATATAATTAATATTCACAATACATTCACAGCGATATTTATCAATTTTGGCGTTTTGCCTTTGATAATATCTAAAAAACTGTTCTTATTCTAAGACTTTTTTTTTAACTATATTAAAAGGTTTAAAAAAATATGCTTTAAAAAGTATTCATTAATTGTACCTATATATAAAAAGGGTGCAGAATTTATATTATCACTCTACATATAAGCTTGAATTTGATAAAATTAATATTATTACGTATCTATTAAATCATACTTTTACAAAATTTTTAAAGTTGCAAAATATTTTCAACTTGTAGTCTACGTATTCAGTGTACTATTACTTTACACAATCTTACGAAATATAACGCAATCATCCAATAAATAAAATCCGTCCGTTAAAAGCGTATCGTTTTTATTTCTTTTTGAAAGACTTTTGAATCACGTTTTCTTGAATAGATTCGCTCTAAATAGAAACTGTCTAACTAACTACTTTCTAACTTTCTGTGTCGACAAGAATCAATTTATGCAAATTTTAAAGGCTGACCGAAACAAATTTTATTTCTAGCAACAATAGTGTGGCAGATTCAAATTCAACACGGCCAGGCTTGTAAAGATGTACCCTTGTCAAAATGTCCGTCAAAAATTCAGTTTCTTTATTCAAAGTAACACCATGGTATTCGGATTGGTTTACATTTCAGACTAAAGGTGGGAAACCTGTGGTATCGTATGTTAAACCTCTGGTATAGTTTTTTATCACGCGATATTGGATTTCATGGGACCGATGATGAGCTCAGCACAGATACGTGGAATACTTCACAGAGTATGTGATTGATCGTATTCTTTATATTTGCATATCATTTTCAGCCCATTGGCATATCCGCTATTTTGCAGTATATATGTATACTGGCCTCGAATACTGATAGACGTGTTCGTGTAAATTGTATGTAAATTTACTCCAGAGTGGATATTAATTGACTATTATCAAAGAAAAACAATTCTACTTTGATACGAATAAAAACGAAACTTTTTAAAAGTTCAAAATTATAGAGATCATAATAATGGATTACATTTTTTTTTAAGTTTACATTTTCAAAATTAGGTATGTTAAGAAAGAGTTGATTTGTATACGTTCGATTCGTCTATATAAATTTGTTGAAAATAATTAATACTTATTTCCTAACTCATGGTTCTTTTCTTTTCAAATATTTTGGAGCCGTTCGATCTTTATTAAGAACATGTTTTAAAGGACATTTACAAAATAAAAGAACGATCTTTCAAGTCAGTAAATTCATATAACTCGCTATTATTTAAACGTTTAGAAAGTATCGATAAAGAGTTTGTTCATAAATAAGACCCTTTTTTAAAATATTATCAATAGACTACATTCGTAGTTTTCATAGCAAATTCATAGTTATATCGATATATAACGGTGAATTATTTTATCCAGTAAATGCTATTATAACAAGTACTATACTTTGAACATATTATACATTTGCTTATTATATATATATATTTGCACGTTCAAGTTTTTCAAAAAAATATAAAAATCCGCAGCTCAATTTGTAATGTTACTGATATCAATTAATATTCTTGGTAGATTTTTAATCATAATACAATTGAATTTAATCTCACAAGGGAAAACGACTCAACTTTCGTGCTTATTTGTACCGTTGCAAGAAGCATTCTGTAGATTCTGCTATTTCAAGAAGATATATGAAACGGTAAAGCATAACCTTAAGCAACACCTTAATGTTATGTAAACTATACTTATATACAAACTATGTTGCTTGATACAATGTACACAGGTAAGAAGAATCTGAAGCAAATAGAAATTTCATATGCTAAAAACTAATATAATACTTTATATTGTTCTGGTTAACATTTTTGAAAATATTTAACAAATATTAATCGAAAAACGGAATTGCATTATATGTACTATAAAAGTTCGATTATTTATGCGAAGGTTTATCATTTCAATAAGACGATACCATTATAGGTAAATGCAATTAAGCCATCGCGAGTGAATGTTGCGTTAATGCAATTTTTCATTTGGAATTGTCTTCCAGTCAATCTATATTAAGAAATTCTGTATTTAGTACATTGTAGTTGTGAAAGGACACTTCAAGGATTTACTCGGTATTCTTTGAGTCATTCTTTACTTTTGCAGCAAAACTTTATAATTCTACGAAATTGGGTAAAACTGAAATATGATAAGGGATTTTTTAAAAATTATTAAAAGTATTTTAGTGTTTTTGATTTACTTACTGTTTCATGAAGTACCCTATTCATTACTTTATCGAATTGCTGATATAATTTTATCCACATTCTCGATAATTTTGTTTTCGTACATTATCTCACTGCTTAGGCCTTAACAGCTTGATTATCAATATTAATATTTCCTTTCGTACAAAATATACATGTAATCTGATAATTTCATGTGTTGTAAGTCATACGTAACTAATTAAACGTAAAGGGGTCAAAGCCGTTTGCTTTATAATTAAATAATTACCATTATGAGGTGCATAAATAATACATATCATTTTATTTCAGTTTTATAGAAGCATAAAAGTAAATAATGCTTCTGGAAGTTAACATGGCAATCAGTGTCTTTCACTCCACGCCATATTTATAGAGCACATTCATTTATACCGGACAAGAGATCGCCAAAGGGAGATGTCTGCACGGCAATTCATGAAGATGTCAGGTAAGGTAGATAGTGTAGACTGACGTATTCTAACAAGTCCCTCAACTTATGGTTGTTTCCGTTGATTTTTTTCTCTGTTTCAATTAAAATAATCTGTACACATGTATATTTTATTGAAAGAAATAAGAAGAATTATGGAGCGTATTTTCGTGTTATATTCGTTGTTTACTATTTTTCTCGGTCTTTAAGCTTCTAAGGACGTCCACCACGTGTGACATTTGTTGGATCTTACAAAGAAATTGTTTAATCACACTTCTTACGGCTAAGCGACTCCTGCTAATAATTTCCTCTATTTCCGAATAAAATTTTCCTTGCTCATATAAGTTTCATACAATCTTTCTTTCAACAATTATTCTTTCTTTTATTTTATTTCCCATTATTCACGTTTTTGTTCTTTTTCTGCGAAATATTCTCAGTAACTTTAAAAAAATGACGATCAGTTTGAATGGAAGAACATCCTGCAACATATCAGATTTGACAACATTGGAAATATTCATGTGTATTTTATTTTTTCTTTTTTTCTTCCTTTTCTTTTTTTTTTTTTTTTTTCTTTATTACAACTATTTTTAAAATTTGTGATTTATGATATACTTAAACTTTAGAATCGACAGTTATATTTTACAAAAGAATTCAATTGAGAGCACATTCTTTACTGAATTACGAAGAATTTTGTATGATGATTAGAGCTAGATTGCCAACACTTTTGTTTGGAAATGTAGGTATGTATGTGTAGGAATATTTCCAATGAAAAGAAAACGTCTCATTTAAATTAATATTATAAATATTGTAAATTATTCTGTAATACAAATTTATATAAATTTAGCTGTCACCATTCTTTGAATTTTCAACTCAATCTGTTTTCCTTGTATCGCAACTGCATGAATACGCCAACTTATAATCACTCGATTATTATGCTAATTTAATTTAACTGAATTTAATTACTTTTAGTAATCAACAATCAAATATACAAATAAATTAATCATAACCAACATTGCTATGCAAGTAGCCTTATACAATTATTTCTTATTTATTATACTATCTATTAATTTCTTCATATTAATTAATTACTAATTTATTAATTAAATCTTCACGATATCACATAAAATGTCATTTACCATGTTTTACATTTTTAAGTTTGTAAAATTTTGCAAAGGTTGAAACGTTTCCGTTGACATTCATATTTTCCGATATTATTTATTTATATTAATTATATTATTAATTATTATTTTCCGATTCATATTTCATAAAATGATAAAAATCAGTCTTTTCCCTAAAAGTTTCCTTGGGATACAATATGCTGCTAGTTTCATAGGGGTTAAAGCATCAACTAGGTTGGAAGAAATTGATCTAATTGATATGCAGCTTTATAATAGGGGTAGACAATACATGTCAGGACAAACATTTTGCTTCGAGATTACTATGTGGAATCTAGTATCCCTGCTGGATAATGTACACATGCGAAGTACAATATATTATAGCTGATGTTGGCAAATCGCATTAGACTATCGATTAAGGGATTCTCCTAACATAAACTTTCCAGGGATCGTTTAAAGCGAAATTGAACCAGCGTTAAGCTAGTAACTTGCATATTTTGCTTTAGCTTTGATCGTTGCGTTTTTTAAAAGAAAGTTACATTGTAACTGAATTTATATCACGATTACAATTAGAGTTTAAGAAATTTAGGGAAAACAATATTGGTCAGAACTATGAACATTTGCATTTTGATTTCAATAGACTTGACTTTATTGAATATTGTATGATGACTTTATTATAAAGTATAGAAGACAAGTTTTTCCCTTAAAATTCTAGTTTGCTTTTATCGTGTCCAACATGAAATTTACATTTATTTATACAATGCGTCGTGTAATTCGGCATCTAAAAGCGATAAAACGAAAGTTTATGTCAGCATATGTTCTATTTGATTTTGTTTATTGTACAACATATTATAGCAAGTTTTACGTTCTATCATCTCGTATCCGAATACCTTCAGATGCTCAACATGCCTCTCTTGCATTTCCGTGCATGTGACCATTGCACTTTTATTTATGGGGTTACTTGAAGCCCACTATATATTAAACACTTGCCGAAAGGTTAAGGTTTTAATATTTGAAAGGGTCACCACATCGCTAGCAAGACGTCTCCAAAGAAGTATTGCAGATGCGAAATAATAGGACACAAAACTCGCTATATCTCGTAAGTAAAATCAAACAGGACACGTGTTCAGATGAACTCTTTTTTTATTGTTCTTAGGTGCTAAATTTATCCTTGAAATATTTCCCACTTATTATGATGCAACCTATATATTTGATTAATAAATATAAACTTGTTTCATGTTTTCGTTTCTACCAAATATACAATTTATTAAAAAAAGAATTATGTGCAGTGATAGAGATCGGAATCCAAAATATCTCAATGCAAATTTAAGAAAAAAAAGAAAAAAAGAAAAGGAAAAAAGAATAGAATATGTAGGAGAGAGCGGGACAAAAGTTAGCGTTAAAATTATGTATCCTGATATATTAAAAAACTAGTTTTAAATAGTTTAAAAATACTGAATGTTTCTAAAATGTTTAAAATCTTCAAGAAAATAGATGAAAAATGAATAAATATTGGGTAACCAAGAAAGTTTGTGCCGCTTTAATCAATAGAGATAAGTTATAACTGGTACGAAGTACGGTTAACTGATATATTTGAAATTATTTGTAAAACTTCATTTATAATCCTTACAAATGTCTTGCATTTCCATTCATCTTTATCAATAACCAGTTCTAACATAAAGGAAAAGTAAATTTAAGAAATGTAGCAAATAAAATATATAAAACTCTTTCGAGCTATTACAAAATTTATAGGATTGCACGAAGTTTACTAACTACAAAATTTTATACTTTCTCACGTTACGAAGGAATCAACATTTAAAAAACATGACCTTAAACCATTCCGATCCCCTTTTTTGTAGTCCTCTGTGAAACAATTCATGCTACATACGTGCGTCATTTTATTCTTTATTAGTTAATCTGATTATATACTACTGTCTCTCACTGACAATGCGTCACATGAGAATAACTAATGTAGTAACGTCATGGATAATTTTTATTTTGGTAGAGTATATGGTTGCAGAGTCCAATGACAGAAATCTCGCTTTTTACGCTCGTAATTGAACATCTTTCTGACATTTTTTATTGTCGCCTTTCAGTTTACAGCATGATATAATTGTTTTGCTTAAAAAGTTTTCAAACTATTATACTGTTATTTATCTTATTCAGCATAGAAGTGCGTTTTTGGAATATATATATGTTCCATTAGGTATTTTCATTCTTATATCTGAATACGATCGACATTATATTTAGTTCCTGTTTACCCATATTTTAATTAGGAACATCACAAGCGCGTTGACGCGAGTTTCGTAAAGGAAGAACCAAAAGTAAAAAACTTTCATCATTAGCATCATCTCGTATCGATACCTAATTTCGGATTCAGTTACGCTACTGTCCGGTAAGCATTGGTCCACCGATGACTTTTAGATCCGTTACAATCTCACGACGATCGTGTCTTTCCTTATCTTCACAGTTAAAAACAACAAAGGCAGAATATTAGCGTGTACTATATGCCGCAAAATTACTGGTAAAAAGCGGATCCTTTCCATTTTATAGTGCTATAGATAGTTTTCATTTCTATTCTTTATTAATTTATTTAACCTTTTCAGGACACATATGTCTCGCTCGAAAAAACTTACTGGAATATATATGTTTTATAATAGAAAAATGTCACGATGTATAAGATATTTATTGTCGTTTTATTATTTAGCATCGAAGGAAAACTATTGTTAGGTTTCTAAATACCGTTATGCTTTCATCAAGGAAAAAGCAATTAAATGAAATCTCTCGATGAACTACATTCGTTAATGAAATTTCGCTTTACAAACAAGTTTTTTTTATTATGGTTTCATTTCCCGTTTTTTAGTCTGTTTTGTTGGTTTTAACAACGTTAGCCAACGTAAAATTGGTCGCCTATTTTTATTGTGTTTTTATATAGCCTCGTAGCGCCAGTTACCGCCGAATTTCCTTTTCGAAAAATTTGCATCGTTAATTTCCGTCACTGGGCTGGAACGCGTGAAAAATATACCAGGTGCATTTGACGGCTCTCTAGCTCGATCCTTCATGCTCACGACTGTGACGCGCATTTTACGCATCCCAATCTGTATCCATATCAAAACTAATTGAAATAAAAAGAAAAGGCTTCTTTGCTGGGACAACTGCGTGTTATTTTCATGGTCATTTTTTCTGCGCAAAAGTAATTTATATTTCGAACGAAAGACGATTGTTAAGAATCAATAAATAAGAAGCAATATCAATGAGTGAAATACTCATAACTTTATACCCTTTATGGTCGAGTATCGTATGCTATATCTTTTTAAAATTTCACGAATTAAACCGTTGATATAGTTGCAAGATATAGAATTTTCCGATCAATTAATAGCTTTGCAAATAGAATTTTCTCTTTTCTCTTTTGAAAGAAAGTTTTGCGAATATTCTGTGAAAATTTTCAATTTTCAAAGATTAAGTTTGCGAAGGAAATATATATTACTTGCTCCTTTTGGAAGAGGAGGATTGTTCTTCAATTTTTTTATGGAAACTTTTTTTTATGGATAACTTTTTTTTAAAACAATTTTTTTTTTGTATTTTACAATTCCAATAATAATATGATTATATGATTAATTCTTCAAGGACGATACTGAGATATACACTCATTACTAATTTCTAAGGGTTAGATAAGTCGTTCTAATTGCATTTTATTTCTTTGAAAGAAATCTACCTTAATAATTATTTTCAGATATAATGCAATTTGATGTGCGATTGGTCTTCAAAGGAATAATAATACTCTGTTAAATTTTGTTAACAGAAGCTTTACTTATATTCTATACATTCTAGTTTAATATCTATATTTGATCAATCTAGGATTACCTACAATATCCTATTTTGTCCTTTTATGGATACGCTATAACTATATTATTAACAATATTAGTTATGTTTATGTGTCCAATTATTGTGATTTCGATTATTTTCATTATAGGGTCTATATACAGAAATTCACACTTAAAATTAACTATCTATTATTATCTATTTCTTCATAAAAAATAGATATTTGTTTCCAACAATATCTTTCAAATTAATACTTACGAATCTGTGCAATACACCGCAAAGTAATTGAGTTTTCTGTTAAAATTAATGTAGCTATGTATTCACCCATTTTCACTCGAAGATGGAAGATCCAAACTTTCCTAATGGAATTCAGTTTCAAAATTCGTATCACATCCGTGACAGAGTCTTGCGCATTGATTATAATCTCAGATATGTCTGCACGTATGTACACATATACGTATACCGCGAACAAATGTATGCAACAGGAAGATGCAAGGATTGCGTTCAAAGCTAATTTAGAGTTGCGAACACGAGGGTAATATTATTTATTAAAGTGTACACTATATCTCAATTGTATAAACTGTAGTCGCCACAGTGTAGAAAACACATTGTGGTGGCGTCTAGCCAATAAGTTAAGTTATAACTGTCAGTGCTACTGTATTATTACATATACATAGGTAAAATAGTAGTATGTTATATTAATCAAACATTAATACCCAGAATCAGTTTTATATAATTGCATTGCAAATTGTAATCTATTGTATTGTTTTCATCAAAGGAGATTCTGTAATTACGACGTTAACGTCCTTATTGTGAAATTTATACAATTTAATTAGATAAAACAAATTAACGTTTCAATACAGAAGAGTATTTTTATTTTATTAAATGATTATTTAATGAAATGTACATCTTTTCAATTAGAATACACTTGTACCTTTTTTATAATCGGGATTTTGTTTATTCATAAAAAAATTATAACTGGTTATTTTTTTTTATAATCCTAACTAATTAAAAATGCCTTTGAATACGAAAGTATTTGAACACTCGTTAAAACAGAATATATATATATTTTTTTTTTTTTTTTTTTTTTTTTTTTTTTAATTGACCGAATGGTTTAAGCTTTTTTGAGAAGTTAGAAGAATCAGTTTACTAGATGACGTGTAAAAAATTTGGAAAAAATTGCAATTGATTGGAATCCCGAAAAACACAGTAAAGATCGCCTTCTACAATTTTTTTTATCCAAGTCTGTAATGAAAATTTAAAAAATATGCTTAGTAGATTTATGTCAGTTACATATAGAGCTATACAATACATAATTAAGAGGTAAAGAAATATTTATAAAATAGTTTTATAAAAAAACACTTAAACAGGTTATTTAAATGCATTTAAATATGTAAAAAAATTGTTAAAGGAAAAAATTTTTTGCTCCTATACAATAACGAAATCCATTTAGAAAATAAAGTTATTTATTACATCGGATTATTAGGTCATTCCGGAAGTAACGTTGTCCTTTATTTTGAACTTTGAATCTCTAAAATAAAATTAGCTACCGTCAACAATCAATTAACGATAATCAATTAAATTTCAACGATGAGAAAAAATTGTAAATAATATTGGATAGAAATGACTAATGCGAATGAATCGCAAAAAGAATTTTGTTTTATCATGAAAGATGATCAGTCATATATATCGAATACATTAAAAAAAAAAATATATTTAAAATAGTATAATTGAAAACGATAGCGTTATTCACTCTATTCTTAAGCTTATTTCGAACAGAATAGGACGTTATACAGATTAGAAACCTAACATAATATCGAATTTTGGTGCCACCAAACCGTAAGAATGATAAAACATAGTCAACAATAGATTCGTTAACAAATACGATAAGATTCTTTCATCTTAAAATTTTACGTATGTAAGTTACTTGTGTAAAACATAGCATTATTTATAAAGTGACCCAATAATTTGGTAAAATGATAACACGTAAATATTTAGTTTAGAGACTAGTTCAGAAAATCTATTATTATATTATCTAATTTGCTTTATAGGTATAATAGACGTGAAATATCTGTATGTATTAGAATCGACCCAGCCTCGGCTGCAGGATTAATTATGGCCTCGAATCAAACAGAAATCGTGAATACAAACAATGCGATCGAAATTTAAAGGAAATAATAATTTACGGCTTATGCTTAACTGGCATTAATCGTGTTGGATAAAACATGATCGCTGAATGCGAAGCGCAACGCTTTTAACTGTATCAGGGCTTTTTTTGGTAAATTAACCAGAGAACCTGTGAAATTGCGATAAGAGAAATATAATAAAGCTGCTCGATATCACTTGGTTCCCCCAAGGATTAAAGGTTTACAGACGAGCGCGTGTCTGCTAGACGATGCAATTTATCTGCTGTGCGTCGAGACGCTTGGCGAAGCGTAATATTGCCGATGCCGATGAGTTATTAAAGGGCCAAACTTCAGAGATTCGCGTATGTGCTACATATGGTAGTACCGAATAGTACAGAGGGTGGTCAGCTACGAATTGGCTATAACTCAAAGTAGCTCGTTAAATTGCGAGGATTAACCGGGCAGAGAGGTATTTACTCATCCCCTCGTTAGATGACCAATCGGGGGCATATGTTCTAGAGTTCAGGAACTATTACGGTTACACCGATTTAGAATTAATACTACTAATATTTTACGAATGATTTTCTTTGTTTAAAATTGATGATAAAGAACATTTGGAATCGTATTAGTATTAGTACACTGTTATTTTTATGCAGTGCAGACATTCATCGAGGAAAATATTTTAAAGAAATTGTATCAGCTTTTGATTTGAGAACAGTTTTATGTGATATAGTAATTTAATGTTCTCTCACTAAGCAGAATCTTCGTAGGTTCTGTCATTGATCTTTTGTTACATGAAGTCTGAATGTAGAAGTTGCGAGATCAGAATCTACCGCTTTGTTAATGTTAGATATATCAACTCATTGCAAATAATGTTTCATATTATACGTCGGTATATTGTCGAGCAAAGGTGTTGAGGTACAACCCATGCAAAATATAGAACTTAATATAAATTTTTCAGAAGTGGCATGATAGGACAGTTGATCAGTGCGTGCCAGTTAATCAATGTGCCATCCATTAATTAGTTTCTATTATATCATATTCATATTTTATATGAAGTAACTTTAACTTTAAGTGTTTTATAATTTGTGAGTTAGTATCGCACATTATATATCTTTTTGTCTACCAACTTACTTTGACCATTACAAAACACAATTATTCGTCAAGTGCAACATTTTAATCTACTAATTTGGTTATTTACTAATGACGAACTTGTCAAAAGTTAATCATTGTGAATTGATTTGAATTTTAGAATTGTCGATTTCCAAAATGTAAAAGAATATATTATACATTAATGTAATATGTTATAATTAAAGTGGCATAGTGAAAATAAAGAGGTCACTGATAATGAATTGTATTACGACTAAAATATGGAAAATGTAGGTGATAAGTAACTTCATGTTTCTTAATTAACAAGGTAAATTGGATCCAGAACAAATCACGATGTTATATCATGCTGTGAGAACTAGGTGTGGTTATAAGAGTAAAATAAATTTAATTTGCAATCTTGCATAGTAAGTTGAGAAATAGCAAATTTATGTTTTCTCAAAAGAGTACGTCAAGCGTTATTACTTTTATATAACATCTATCTAAAGGAGTAATTTATTTATCGTACTCCTTTAAAAATATATAGTTTTTACTAAAACATTGAGACACATATATTTTTATATTCTTTGAACAATTTTTAACATTTTAATATTTTATAATAATAATATTGTATATGTGTAATATATATTTTAATACTTTATAACAATAATATTTTATGTAATATTATCAATTTCAAGGTCAGTCCATACCTTGAGACTTCTAATTATGAGTAGTAAGTTCATTAGCGAATAGCAGAGGAACACATATTTCTTTTTCTCCTTTCGTTCATACATTCGTTTATCTTTTGCCTTTCTGTCATCACAGTGTCAAAGTATATGTATGTAATTAGATTGGCATTTATAATTTAACTAACATTGAATCGCGTGCGCTGACGAATATTCGTACATCAAAGGAAATTGTGCTTTTCACTGCGTTCAATTTCGACAGCAACTACACAATTTTCCTACCTTGTGCAGTGCGGAATAGTTACGAATGTGAATGAAATGTTTGTCTGTTTTTACATGGATACGCGTGGTTTTATGTGGTTTGCATCGCCTGGCGAGATGCATTTCATCTGGGTCCGGTTTTACATTTATTTTATATATGTTTGGATGTTCTTTAAAGAACCATATATAACACTTTATTTAGTGAATTCAAACTTTAATCAAGAAAGAAAAATATAAATATAAACATAAAAAAAAAAAAAAAAAAAATGAGAATACAGAGGAAATTTTTAATCATAGTTTCTGTCCAATTTTAAAATATTTCATAATGCAATGAAAGAATAGTTTTAATAAAGATTCCTTAAGATTTCTAACGTAGTTTAATTATTTTATTTACGTATTTTATATATATATATATTCACATTTTTATTTTGCCAGTAACCTGAAGTACAGTTCCCAACTGCCAACTACTTGTCGTATTGTTCTGATTTCTATAGACTCTAAAGCCTCGAAGAGCGCTCATAAATGAATGTTGGAGTAAAAAGATTGATCTTCTTCGTGTCTCTGTCAATGTTATGCAATATATTTTCAAAGATGTTGGCACTTTCTCTTATCGGAGCTTTATTCTTCAGAATTAATTGTCTACGATGATTGGTGTTTTGAATTCGGAACATAAAAATTTGTTTTATTTCTTTCAGATAAATTTATAATTTGCTATATTACTAATAGCGTATAACAGGTAAATCTTTAAATGAGTAATCCAAATTTATACAGCGTGTCCCAAAATATGTGGAAGAGATTTGCAGCGTCGATTTTACATATCAAGACGATGAAAGGAGTTTAAATATAAAAATGCTGTTTCAAGCTTATTTTTCAATTTTATAAACAATTCAATTTTGCTTTAGAAATACATATACTGATAAATATCATTGAATCAGCTGACGAACCATTCTCTTTATCTCATTCGCTTCACGTTTCTCGCTACAAAATCCTCAAAACCAACACAAAGTAACAGAATTTGATAGAATTTCGATTATTATATTCGAGTGAGAAGAGCGTTGGTGTCGGAAAAAAAGGAGTTGTCAGCTCATTCATTGATACCAATACATTTCTAGCATAAAATCGTTTATATATGCAGTTTGAAAAATAAACCTCAAACAACTTTGTGTATACATAAATTTTTCTCATTATCTTGGTAGCTAGGTCGATCCTATAAGTGTCTCGCGTATATTTTTGGACAACCTGTATATTAAAAGTAATAACTGAAATAAAAATAAAGTTTTTTTATTATTGTATTGGTAACATTATATACTTTTCGAAGAGAACCAAATTAATTGATAAAAGTATTGATTGCGAATATGTATATTTAGATTTCGTCGCCCATCTATTTGCTAAACTGTTTAGATTTTTGATTCAATAAAGTTTGTTTGCTTTTTCTACGAGAAATAGAATAGCACGTATTTTTATATCATATTTAATTTTGTTGTTGAATTGTTTCCAGTGTTTCCGAAAGTGTATAAGAATCAATAACGATTGATTAACATAAATTGTTCTAAAAAAAATGTGGAGTTATGAAAGAAATATACCAGGCATACACATTGCGAGCTAACTGACTTACAGAATGTAAAAAATAAAAATTAGCTGAAAACTGAGTATTGGAGATTCGAGGGCTTGCAAAATTAATAGCAATTAATAGCGGGATGAAAATTATACGCACGGATATGAAGACGGTCGTAAAAAATTAAATAATTCTAAATTACGATATTATGATCATCGTGAAGCTTGTACAAGTCCATAAGGAAGCCTAAATTATATGATAACAAAAAATTAAATGATATAAAATGATATAAATGAAATAAAATTACATATATATATATATATATATATATATATATATATATATATATATATATATATATATATATATAACGACAAAAGAAAATTCAACATGTGATCTTTATTAATGTATGTACACACTGTTGTAAATATTAATATTTGAGACAAAGTTAAATGAAATACATCACAATAATGAAAAATCAGACGTTTGAAATATAATAACATAAATAAGTTTTAACCAATAAAAATTATTGGTTATATAAGTCGTCTAATGAAACAAGATAAATATTTTCTGTAGTATTAGTATTATATTTCTACATAACTTTATAGCTTGTTAAAATTTTTAAATGCTATATAATTACGAAAACAGGAGCTCCAATAGAACAAATTGTTTCATTACTCTCGCACAAATCGTTCTATTAGTATGAAACAGTTCATTTCAAAATGGGGAATTTCAGCGAGTAGAATTAAATTTCCGTCAAACCATATATTCATTACCTCCGTTCAGAGAAAATGGTTCGTCGTTGTTGAAATGTTTTTAAACTTTTTGCACAGTGGTCGAACATTCGATTTTCCTGGAAGATATGATGGAAACCCAAGTTTTCCGCAAAGAACGAGAGGAAAGACGTCGTTAGCTAGATTCGATTCGTATTTTTTTTTCTTTTTTTTTTTTCTTTTTTTTTCTTTTATCAAGCCAGCTACCAGTCGGCTTCTCTCTCATTCGAAAGAACCGAAGCAAACAGGCAACTTTTCTTAAACATATCTGAAGTGTAAGTATCCGCGCGATGATATAAATCTGTTCTGGCTTTCGAGTTTCGTCGGAACTGGCCAAAGGATTTCTCAAGTTTCGACCTAGGGAAGCGAAACAAGAAGTTCTTCAAGTAGATTTACTTCGACTGTCGATCTCGCATCATAAACAGCCAGGGACTATCATAGCTACTGTTGCATTATAAAGTTATTCTCGCGTGAAGCAGCTGTGTAGCAAATATTTGGAATCACGGGAAAATGCTTCTCGACGGAAATGCGAAATGGAATCAACCGTTCTACTGAACGTTGGACGAAGGTATTACGCCGCAGCTTCTTAACATAATATAATAAGTTTGTATTCATTTCCATTTTTTAAACGAATACCTCCTAATATTTCAGTATACAATATTATTGTATATTTATTATATAGTATAGAATAGTAACGAACGAAATTTATGAAATGTTACAGATTAGTAAGACGTTAAATTTTCAACATTTTAAGGGAATATCTCAACAAGATATTAATGGAACAGGGAGCAATGAGTGAAATTTTTGAACTAAAAGATCTCGTTTGTAGTGGGGAAATCCGTTTTAAGATGAATGAAACATTCCTTTCAAACGATTATTCCTTTGACGAAGTAGAATTTCATATAACGATACATTATAGCGGGAATAAAGATCGCTGGTTAGCTTTTGATTCCGGTAAGAAGCGTTCTGTTCGTTTGACAAAAGGAACAGGAAGGAGGGAGAGAGAGAAAGTTCGAAGGTCTCCGGCTTCACGACGTTTTACTTTTTATCATATTGACAGACGAACAGGAGAGTTCTTCTCTTGAGCAACAGAAGAAGAAATGCTCGTCGACTTCTAACTAAACGGTAACGGCGTTTCGGAAAGGGTAGCGAGTGTAAAATGGACGAGTACGCAGTAGTCCAAGTTTCTTTTGTACTTTTTCAATACCTCAATTTAGCCTGAGATTGGATATCTTAAACTGGACAAGACGCGTAAATATCTGGCTCGTTATACTCTCGTTCTCCCTATGGAAGATGACCATTGTGTTTGGCAAAAGAAGAGATACAAATGCGATGGAATCAGAATAATCGGCTTAAATCTTGGACAATAACAGAATATATTATTCATTGTTTGCTTGGGTAATTAAATGAAGCTGCTCAGTCGGAACTCGCTCAATAAGCTAAAAGATCCACGGTCATTGTTAGGATTGTTGATTTACAATAAATTCGACGTTCGTGTTGAAGCTTTGTGCAATATTTTGATATTCACGTTTACTTTTCAAAGTAAATTGTTACACGAATTTGCATATTTTCGCAATTGTGGTCACATGGCCATAAGAAAGTCATGATTATTTCATTTCAATATAGTTAATATTATTATTAATGCTTTGTGCAATTTATTTTACATAAAGCGTATTGTTCGCACGCTACACAATTTTTTTTATATAGGTTTTAACATCAGCTGCAACTATGTGATTATTAGCGACGGCAATGTGAGCAGAAAGAGATTTACTAGATTTACTATTAATTAGATATTGTTAAATAATGATACATATACGTCTTTCAGAAAGGAGATTTTCTTGAAACGTGATTTTTATCACAGAGATTTGCATTTAAAGTTCTTTTGTTCTGTCATTTGTTTGTGAAAGTGATTGTATTTAAGGCAATTTAATGTTTGACGATAATTTGACAATTGCAGATATCACAGATTAGTGAGTCAAATTTTCAGATTAAATAGGCATGTGTGTGATCAATTTTAAGTTTGTTTATTGAGGTTTCTGGTTAATAGGTCCTTGTTAAAAAAATTCTTCTGATTTTGAATCAAAAGAACCTGAATTCGTTGTTTTCGAATGAAAACAGCTGAATTACAGATTGTTCCATATTTTATCCGAACTAATACGGAGATAAGATAATATGTTCGGTTAATGGAATTTTCGGATAATAGAACAATCACGTTTCTGATATGAAGTTTCTCTTTTATTCAAATATAAATTAAGATTAATCGATAGCTCCTTTAAATATTTATGGATCCTATATCTTCTTGAACTTCAAAAATTTGTGTGCCAGTCATTTTATGTTTGTCGAAAGATCATTTTTTCTTCACGATATTGCCGTCCGTTTCACTGCCATTACGAAACTATGAATTCAGTAAGACATATAAAAGTAAATCTCTCTTTTTCAAGCAGAAAGAAAGTAGCATTTACGCGTTCTGGGGGAAGAACATTGCTTTAAATCCACTGTCGGGATATCAACGAGAAGTGCTTGTTCCATAAATCTTCATTTCTGCACAATTACTTTGCAATTAAACTTCAGCGACGACAACTGAACTGCAGAGCCGAACCTCTCGGACCGCGTGTCGCCATTTACGACCTTTAAAAGCACATTTTTCAACGGTTACTGGAACGGTTTCTAAATTCACCTTAAACTACACAAGTTTACAGGCAAAACATTCGAACACTTGTAGACACTTTTGTAAATATATTATATGTGTTATAGGAAATATTTCAGAATTTCATTAGCACTGTAACGACACTCAGCTATAATGATTATCTTTATTTTTGAAGCAGATTTAAAAATATATATAACAAATACACAAGATTTTTAGTACAAGTATATATATCGCAAAAGATTATAAAAGTATTTAAAATAATTTCCCATTATATCAATAAGCCTCAATATTCATATGTATATTGTCAGATTGGTTTCACATTTTCCCAATATAATCATGGCAGTAATAGTCTTATTATACGTTACTGAAATTTCAAATGTTTTATATAACGCGTTACAGTATATATCTACTAAAAATGTACGTAAAAATGTTGAAATATATTCTCGAGGCAGTGTATATTCACTTTTAACTAATTGTAAGTATCGATACAAATTACGGTATTGATACAAAGCACGATAATATTTTAGTACAATCTGGATCTGTATTTCATTCTGAACTTCGTATATTATCAGCGATAATGTGAAATGTTTAATGAAAAAAGAACAGGTATTTAAAGCTTTATACAATGTAATATATATCATAAATTAATATATTCAGTTATAGTAAAAAGATCTGTTTAACTGTTTAACTTTTTTTTTTTTTTTTTTTTTTTTTATTTCGGAGCTTTAATATTCCTTTCCTCAAAAAGTTTTCAGACTAAGATTACTGTCCTGTTGTAACATATTAGGTTGTCCCAAAAGTTTCTTTCGTTTTCAATAGAACAAAATGGATCATACATAATTCAATAAAATAATATGACACAAAAAATGTGCGTCTATTATTTCTTTATAAAACGAAAGATAACAACCTAATATACAAAGAGGACAACCTAATATATATTTTTACTCCAGTCCATTTCAAATTTTGTAACAGGCTATTATAAGTTTTCTTCTATTAGAATTCGATCATATTAGTATGAAACAGCTTCATACTAATTCGTTTCATAGTTTCATAGCCGATATGATATTATATGGCTTGAAAATATCGATTTTTCTTTACATGTATTATAGTTTCGTTTCTGAAGCACAAGCAATTGAAATTTTATTTCATGGAAGAAATGTTTGCGAAAGAGTATACACAATGTAATCTTTCCATTCATTCATGTAAAACAGCTTCTTAGATACGACGTTAGATATGATCACTCATCGTAAAAAAACAAAATATCTACTACTATTTCTGCTACTATTAATCGATCTTTTCCTATTATAAATAGTTTCACGTAGTCTTCATTCGAAATATTATCCATTTTCCGTAATCCAATTTTTCGGCATGCTACATTTAAGAGTATAATTTATATTTAACATTTATATTTCAAAATACTATCGCATGTAATAATTACAAGTGTTTAATTATATGCAAAATGATCATCGATAATAATTAATATTTCAGTGCAAAAACGTTTACGAATATCTTAAGAGAAACAAAATTTAGAATGGTACGTCAACTTATCTTTTTCTTGGAATAAAATATCTTTAGAACAATTATATGCGGTTGTTCCAGCCAGAAAATGAATTTTCATCGAGTAGTACATTGTTAGAAGTAGAAAATATAAGGAACTAGTTGCAAATATTTGAAGAAACATAGTATTTTGTTCCCCTCCAATAAAACTTATAACAGATAAGACCGTAGTATATAAATATACACAACTTTCCACACTGAGTGTTAGTACATATGTACCTTGTGTACAGAGGAATTGTCAACAAACCGAAAATAATCGAGTGTCTCTTCCGAATGGTGTCCTTGTGAACTTGTTCTTCCGAATTTCATTCCCGATCGTGCATTCCTCAGATCTTTTACAAAGACGCGTGGCAATAAAAATTCAATTACCATGCGCCGTATAGTTCGATGCTTGTATGAAATTTTTACGAGGCCACGAAATCGCGCATGCATCACTTGTCGCAGCAATCAACTTCAGTTACTGTTTACTTACCAAGAACGGCGAACTTCCGGAGCGGAAATGAGCGCTTCCACACAGACGGCCAAACAAATGGTTTCGCTAACTCGATTCGAACAGTTTCGTTATAGCTTGCGACTATACCGGTTACCTTTCCAACCCTTCAAATATAATAGATAATACTATAACATCGAAACCATAATAAATCTGCGACCCTTCCCTAAAACTCGTGCGATGACAATTTTTACTCTAACCTTCTGAAAAGAACCAGAGAATAGACCGACATCCGACAGATTGCAGAAATATCGTAGTTACAAGTGGCATGTGAGAAATACTGAAATTTCAACGCGCGGAATAATCTCAACTTTTGATGTTTGTAATAATCAAGTCCGGGATTGGACGAAATACTGATTTATTACTAAACGATACATTAAAATATCTGCTGAAATTATACAACTGTTAAATTATGATTCTCATGATAAATCATAGTCACTTTCGTTTAGATATTCTATTAATAAACGTACTTGGCGATTGATGATGTAGGTGTTTGAACATAAGAAATTGTGATTTGATACTGAGATACGTTTGAGTCTTTCAACAGCGAGTAATAACACGAGAAAGGAAGCTATGCAGGATAACGTTAAGCAAGGAAATTAGGCAGGAAATTTCTTAAGACACAATAGCTTATTACGTGAAAGTGCTTTCTAAATATTATTTCTGGAAATTCGAATGCTCTTCTTACGAAATAATCTTCTCTTCCTTTATCTAGCAAGGGAAACAAAATCTTATTAAGTAATTTAATAAAAACTTTGTAATTCCTTTACGTGGAAATGCATTTGCACATTTCATATATTCATATATATTATTTAATATTTTCATATGTTTTGTAATTTTGTTCAAAATATGAATTCAAGATGGCTATGCAAATGATTGTATTATTTAGTATCTGACAAGCTTAATAAATTTGAAAAGTGAAATTAATTGCTCGATAAAACATTATTGTGTATTAAATATATCTTAATTTATTTAAACTATTCTAATATATAATCATTTAAATTATATTCATAACTGTAGAGTATTTGTAAATTGTAAATATTACAATATATATATTACAGTTTGTTCCTTACCGATAGTTATACCAATATTCTAATTTAATTATTATAAAAATTTAACACAATTAATATTTCTGATACATGTACTTGAAGAGTATAAAATATCGGACGAATGACTCGTATAAATAAATAAATAAATAAATAAATAAATATTCCTACATAGGATATATATTATAGTTACTACATTTTCTGTATTAACATGACTATAATTCTAATGCACAAGTTAAATTGGAAGGAACTAAATAACAGTAATACATAGAATAATATAAAGTGGTGTCATAATGGCAATATCAATTCTCCGGAATTGATTCCAAGAAAAACAAGGAATCTACTACTATCCGAAGAATTATTCTATACACGAAAACTAAGGAAATTGAAGATATTCTAAGATAATGTAAGGGATCGAACAGTTTGAAATATAAGTGTAGATGTAGAAAGATGCACTAAAAGCGAGGGTAGACGACTGACAGTAGTCGAAGGCATCGATCGCAACAAGAACAACAACAAGTGTCTAGACAGCAAAATATCGGGAGCAATAGACCACATCGAAGTATGTGTCATTTATATACATGCTCTCGTTCAATATGAATCTTTTTATTTACTTTTCGTCGTGGTATATATACATTCTTATTTCCGTCTCTGCTTTTTCTATAATCTGCCTTAGACTGCTACACCATGTTTATTTTATTTATTTATTTATGAATGTCGCATCAACTTCTAAGGTTACCAGCGGCATGCGATACAGCAGTAATACAATATACATGAGAGTTGTCAATGTTTACTGTAACATATTATTTCGTTGTTCCCTATGCAAATTTGAAAGTGATAAAAAGACGAAATAATGGGCAATTTAAGGTACTTATATATTCCTCCTTGTGCATATATCTATAGCAAACATGTTCTACTTTTCTTTGACCTTTCTTCGAATTAGTAGCTAATGTAAAAGCACAACTTCATCTTGGAGAAATGATATATTTTCCAAAAGTGTTTTAAATAATAGTCTGCTATGACAATTACTTTATTTCTTTTTAATATAATAGTTGAAACGTACATGAGCGAGCAAAAGACTGACAAGTAATATTTATTGATTTTTTGATCTTGATATCAATTGTTGACTAAAATATTGTAGTTGGGAACGAAACAAGTTCCTAGGTTCAATATTTCCTAAGTACCCTAATAATAGATAACTATCGATATTTTTGAAATGTTCAACGGAATGCAAAATACATATTTAATCGCATAATCAATTAAAAAAGATAATTTTGTTATTGCTATGGAACGATATATCGACGGCAAATTAGATTTTAAAATTGCTTAACATGTTCTTTTCCTATGGTCCTTAATTTATAATAATGACACACTGCGTGACTCATTTTTGAAATAAAAAGGAAGCCAATGACACAATTTGAAAAGGTTATATTTTGTTTTATTTATTTCACTCATCTTTCTCTAATATTCACTATTTCCAAGTATCAAATGCTGTTTGTTTATGTTTTAAAAATACGTACAATTCTCCTCCCTCGATCGCGTCAATTCTAAAATTTATTTTTACAATGTTAAATACGTACAAAAAGTGGCTACAAAAAGTGTTTGCTATTAATTTGATGTTACTTAAAATATGTGCACACACATATGTATTACGAATGTAATTGTTTCTAACTTATACTTATGATTTGTATGAATAACCGTATCCGAAGGATCGGGCTGACGGAAAGTATCAGACTACTAGAAAAAGTCGGGCTACTCTAATATTCATAGTAATTGTAGTAGAGTAATTGTAATTGAGTATGTCACAGTCACCGACACCCTTCTAAGCACCACACTAAAACATTTACATAGAAGTTACGAGACATTTATCGCAAGCATTCAGGGTGTCTCAGTTAAATGAGATCTCCTAAATATCTGCTTCATTTATGATCGTACGAAGAAGCTTTTCAGAACAAAGGTAAACTGTTTCAGAAGGCACGTGTAATGGTAGAAGAAATTTTTCTCAAATTCGCTTTTTTCGGACACAAGTATCGGAATACTTTTATATAGAGAAAAAAAAGGACGCATTATTCGATGGATAGAAAAATATAGGGTTCCATAAAAATATACCGATAACTTTGAAATCTCGTGAAAAATAACGTTGAGACAAAAATTTGTTTACCTTTACATGTGCCTCTTGAAATAATTCAATTTTATCTTGAATTTAACTCCTGAGAAATTTTTTCGTACAATCGTAAATAAGGCAGATATTTAGGTGATCTCATTTAGTCGAATCATCTTGTATACATACCTTGCAATGATCATCAAAGTATTTAAACAATCAATTATGCATTAGATTAATAAGTCATAATATGTAGTGAGGCCATCTTTGACAATAATAACACGTTGAAGACTACTATTCCACTATATATTAATTTTCTATTAATTCCAAGTGTATGGATTGCAATAAACATCTTCTAAATCTCTATATAAATTGTCGGATTATTATTATTAATTATTATTTAATTAATTATTAGTTCGTGTTTTCGGATTGATTTCAAATTTCACCAATATAATTACGATAGTCGTATCTTATTGCAGTGTTAACGAAAATTCAGAATATTTCCTATAACACATAACATATTCATAGACAGTAAGTGTTCAAATTCTTTTGTGGGTCACTGTATTTTCGAATTAGTTCTATTACCAAAATAGATTTCAGACTACGTATTAGTACTATCAGTACTTTCATTGTTTACAGTAATCAAAATCTCAGGTTCAGGTTGCGTCAAATGCAGTTCGCACGCACAATCTTTGGACAAACCATTGGCAAATATAACGACGCATTCACCAGTGCGAGTTTGTTAATCTGAAAAACAAATACACCGTCACGTTCGCAGATTTACATAATTACATATTTCGAGGATGTGTTTGGTACAGGTTCGTGCAATTTCGAAATATCTCCATTGTAGACATGTGGAGCGCGTTGCCATCTGTTACCAAGTCATCGTTATTACGAAAACGTATGAAGTATTTATAAAAGTTAATTAGTACGCTGGACTTTACCGGCAGGCCAGCCGTAAATTTAAGTTGTCCCAGACAACGGGGTGTGTATCGCGTACATTCTGCCAATTAAGCAACATAGCGGCGCATTTTATTTACGCGTCATTGTTATACCGATTCTTATACCGACGAATTCGCTTCCGCTATTAGAGAAACATTTTCTACGAGATAGCTTAGTTAGCTTTTGATACTAAAGGCTTGCGTGAATTATCATTTCAAAATAATGCTTTTCATTATTGTATTTGCTCAATGGTTTTCGTTTTCATATTTCAATTTAATGCGGCCCTTTTCCTTGCATTCTGCATCGATATTTTGAGGAACCTTTCCTGGAGGTTTCGAATTATATAGTTGTACTAAAACTTGAAGGTAATTGTGCACAAAGGAGAGCCTCAATTCCGATGACCTTGACCTTGAAATATATTTTAGAGGCGATGGTCCTGAGTAACATGCACTTTATTTGAGGCAAGAAACGATCGCGGTTCAAAAGTTAAGTTAGGTTAAATCTTTAGGAGGATCTGAGATCCCACCACCCATCCATGGAATCTAGCCTAGCCTAGCCTAGCCTAACCTAACCTAACCTAACCTAACCGGAAAGAATCTAACCCAACTTAACATAGCATAACCTAACGTAACCTAATCTTAGCCTATCACTATGTTCGCAATTCTATACAAATTCAATTTCATTTTTAACCGCTTATGTTGAAGTGGATGTAGTTTTATAATTATCCTTTTATTATAACTTATGAACCACGATCATCCCACGCCTCGAACGAAGTGGACGTTACTCAGGACCCTCTCCTCTATGATATATCCGAAATTCAACAAAATTGAAGTTGAGACCTCCATTTGCACATAATTGGCAATTAAAAATTTATTTAGATTATTCGAATGAAATCTTCATTTTAATCTCAAATCTCGTTTCGATGCATAAGATTAATAATCTTCGGACTTGAGATTTTCACATGAATCGTAGAGTTTTTTTAAATGCAAACAGTTATGTTTAATAAGTGTAGCCATGAAATACATTATAAGACGTGAGGTTAAAAATTACATCGTACAGATTACAAATTTCTCTTTAATGCTTAAAAGAATATAGCAATTAAAATATTTCGACACTAGAAACTAGAATATTTTTCGAGACAAGAAAAATTTCAACATTTCTTTTTAATGACATAAAAGTTAAGTCCCATATAAATGTAACACTAAACAAATAGTAGATACTTTCAATATCTTTAAATACATAGCAATTAAAAAATGGTTTTTGAAATGCGGTTATATGTTTTGTTAATTCATTACTAATAAGATAATAATTTGAATAAATAAATAGTGTCTAACGTACAATATAAAAAAAAAAAACAAAAATAAGGAAACATTAATATGCGTTTTCGTAAACTAGAAATGATATATAATGAAGAACTTGAAATTTTCTAATATCGCAAGCATGGTATAACGAATACGGTTAATTAAGGTAAATGGTAGCTAGACGCGTAACAAGCACATTACACTATTCTTTTAGTAATTACTATGTAGGTTGTACCAAAGGTAATAAATGTTTTTTATGATCAGAAACAGGTCTGTGGGCAGTAACGAAAGAAATAACGTTCTGTTAGGGGCCATTAATTTAATATTCGATGAAGATGCTATCGTGTGTATTTCAAAAGAAACCTTAAGGCCTGCATTTTAATTTCTCCTTTCTTTCATATATAAATGTGAACATTCCTAGATATAAGTTCCAGTATTAAAAATGATTTTTGAAAGTGCAACATTTTAAATTTAATATGTGAGCACGTTTAAAGGAATCTTTCTTAATATTATTCATAAACTACAGATATTTATGCGAATTAAAAAGAATTCTTATACAAATTTTTATAACATAATATATATACTATATATTTAGAAAATAATTCATATTGATCATAATCCATATATCATTAATAGATTCATATTTTTACATATGTATAACTAAAGCAGTGGAATCTAAATAGAGATTCATTTCATGTATTAGATATTATAGTGAATGTTTCATTTCGAGTATTTTATATATTTATTGTGTATGTTAGATTTATCATTCTATATATACTATATGATGTATACTATATATACTATATATCATGTTTTCATTGACAGTGATCAAATAGCAAACAGGATTCTAAAAAAGAAAAGAAAAGGAATCAAATTTCATTCCAGTATGAATTCATAATTATTTAATCAGTAAGAAATACTCTTGGTCATAACGTCAATTTAATTTAATGTGAAAAGATACCTGTGTAGAAAATTTAACGAATTAAGTTTATAGCCCTTAATCCAATCCGAATGGTATCAAAACGAGAAATAACGTAATATTATCGGACTTCAATAGTCATATAAACAGCCGATGCTATGTATTTTAAATCATCCATCAATATCACAGTTATCAATGAATAATTAGGAAAACCAGAAAAATTGTTTATTCAAAGATTGACATTTCATTCGTCGGCACTTTCTATTATATTACAACGTTCAATTAAATTAATACGTTTTCTTATTACTGAAAGGAATTCATTTTTGTCGCTTGAAATGACCTTCGTCTGATCGTCTTATTTTTTTATTAGTTGCGATGACATATGTTTTGTTTTTTTCATTTAACAATCCTGCAGATGTAAAAACCGTGTAGAACGTTCCAGATTGGTATCATCTACAGTGACAAAAATAAAATATGTTTGAAAAACCGCATAACTATAACCAAAAGGTGTTAAATAAATCGTATAAGGGCTAATAATAAAGTTAACAACAAGCTTAAAAACCGTGTAAAAAGAGTCCTTGGCGTATTCATACAAATGTTTAGACACTTATTTTATACAAAATAAAATCACTGCAGTTTAATTTATCCGTAATTTTTTTTAATTAAAACGTATTTTGTCTAATATAAGCAAGATTTGGATACTTTTGAACCATAGTGTACACACGAGTAGCAAGATATGTGTTAGCAAGTCATGATATAACGTCTCACGACGGATATTTTCCATATTTCCATAAAAATAAAATTTTCCAAGGTCTGATAGACTGCACCCTACTAGACACGGGTTAACGCTCGCAGAAGCACCGTGCCAGGTAATAACTGCACAAGGACGAGATATTTAGATCAAGAACATAGTAGAAAATGTAATACGTTGGTCGAAGGTAATTCGACGCGCATGATCTTTAAACAATGGGAAACGATGACTTTTACTGGCCGTCATTACCAAGTTACGCCAGTCGAATTATCTTCTTGAAATTCCACAAGGTTAGGCTCGCCGGTTATCAAATCACGTTTGCTGCTTGGTGGTATTGACTCGTACGAACCGGCTGTTATCGTGACTGACTACGATGTTTTCAGAATTATCGCTATCGAATCATCGGAATCGGTAGTTAATAATCCCTTGCGTTTCGCTTATGCTTTTCGTGCTTCGGCGACACTTGACGCTGCTGTTTTCAGAATTGTTGAGGTTGAAGTCAGTGGTAGAATTGGACAGTGCCGAATCGTTGATGAGTACTTGTTCTAATAATTTGGGAAGGGGGGGGGGAGGAATATCACTGTTAAGGAGTTGAAAATTACATACAGTTATTCATAAAAATCTTGTTATACTCCATACAAAGGACCTTTCATATTAGATATTTTCTATCATATCGAAGACAGTAAACTATTCTGCGGTATACTACTGTTCCCATACAACTGGAACGAGCCATAGTCCTGAAACGGTAGCAATTAGAAAAGAGTTTCATTAGGCAAAATTGAGACAATGGTTTTACGTTTGTTTCCGTTGTCTTTCATACCCTTAGTTTGATGAAATGAAAATTGAAATATCCTTCAAATTAAGCGGTTTCAGATACATGTGTCCCAATACTTTTGTATAGAGGATAAAAAATGCATCGATCGATGTACAACCAAATGTATAAATTTATTTAGAAAAGTGGAAGTGATCTTAACATTTTTTAAATGTCATCGTTTCCAGGATGGTTCTAAATACTAGATCGTATATTATTCAAAACTGTTTAATTTTGCCTAATGAAATCTTTTTCTATCTTCTACAGTTCCAGAGCTATGGCTTGTCCTAGTTACACTATAGGCCAGTCCGTATATTACATTCATTCATTACTATTGTGAAATATAATACCATTTTGTAAAATTACGGTGTTTTTTTCGTACTACTTCTCTCTTAAACTTTCTTTTGTCTTCTACTGTACATTTTACATATATATAGACTTAACAAGAACCAGCCAGAAAGGAAACAGATTTAATTATAGAAATGACTGGAAGCTGTCGAGCAGTTGTACGTAGATAATATCTTTAGTTGTTCAGAATGGCATATTTTACGGCAATTAATTTTAATTATTTGCGTGCATCTTTTCTTTTACTTTCTACTTCTCCTTTTTTATAATGCAAACGAGACAAATGTAATGGAACAAGAAAAGTAGGGTTCACGTTAATTATACATGGAAATACGGCGAATATCTCTCTACAGAATTGCAAAGTAGAAGTGAAGAAACAAATTCGTCGCAGCGGAATGCACTCGTTTGAAAGATTCCAAGGGAAATAAACTGTCGATTGGAAGAGTCTTTATGTGCCGCTCGAGCGATCCTCGCAATCGAATCGGTTCTCTTCGCCCGGGATTCCCCTTTGCTAAATGTATTCAATGTCGTTGCACTGCGGCGAATTAGGTTAACGCTTCATTTCGCGAGAAGTTTCGTGTTCTTCGCTATGAAAAGTCCTGTTTCTGAGTTGTAAATGGGAGCTATTCAGTATTCAAGCAATTATACACTGATTGATTGGCAGTAACAGGAAGAAATTGAAGTCTGACTTTGGTGAAAATCATCGAGGATCGTCTTCGATGAATTATTCATCGGGCGAAAATTGAGATTTTCCAACTCAGTTAATTGTAATGACGAGTATCCCGAAGAGATTCATTTATCAACAAAATGAAACGAAATGCACGATGCTTGCGAAAAACGGTTCACTATACCGTTTCGTTAATTCTAAGTACTCCGGTAGACATAAAAATGTTTTCCACTCGTTTCATCCATTTATTCAACGCTGTGCGTTGTTTCCTTTGACCGGTGTTCGCCAACGTAAATTCAAAAAGCAGCGCATACGTATTGCATGCGTACATAATGTCGCATACTGTTTCGCTCAAACTTTGCCAGTGTGTTTTATGCGTGTAAAAATAAAATTAAAATGTTATACAATGTTAGTATTAGTTATACTTGTGTTCATAATTATTAAGACATCTCCTGGTTTCATGTAATATGCAAGAATTGGTTTAAATTATTATCAAAGAAACGATTAATCATGATTTCCTGTTCGTGTAATATACATGCAAGGGTTTAAAAGAAGTATTTCTACGAGATGCAAGAGAAACATAATGTACGTGTTGGTATTTACAGCCCCCTAATACATTCAATGCAGAAAACGTGATCGTACGCGTCATTGGAGTTCCCTATTTTCTTACGGATAACACGTGAACAAATGGATACATGTTACAGAAACGTCATTTGTGTATAGCACTGAATGTGCTAATCTAAATCTCGTCGAAAAAGTGTTGTGTAAAATAGATTCAACATTTATAGAAATTTATCTGAAATTTAATTCGAAATTAGAAAAAATTAATAACACGATTGCCAGAATTCGTTAAGACAGCGACCGGACGTAATTATCACCAATGAAAAGAGATTAAATGTTATACGTAATATATTAGGTTGTCCCAAAAATTTCTTTTGTTTTATAAGAAAATAATGGATGTACAGTATTTTTCGTTTTATATTATTTTATTGAATTATGTACGATTCGTTTTATTCCAATAGATTATTTCCTTATAAAACGAAAAAAACTTTTGGGACAACCTAATGTATAAACATTCTATATAGTCTCCGTGTCTTTTTACATAAATCTCGAATCAAATAACGGTCCACGAGTTATTTCTTAATAATTCCTGAAGGTAACCTCACTTCCTCTAAGTGTTCTAATACTCATGAACAGAGATCTGTTTCTATTTCTAAGCGTCGTCCACTCCAATTAAGCCTATTAAGCCCGATGTCAACGTACTATTGAATTTAACGTAGATTGAAGAGTAGATTTCTTTGTAATTTTATTTAATTTCTTTACATGTAACACTAATTATCACGATTAATTAATTTCTTGTAAATATTTCTGTATTATAAACTGTTTTATTTTAGACTGTCCCATAAATAAATATTTAAAGGGTGGAGATATATAGAGTCAATTGTACTAGGAAGCCAAAAGCTGTTCCCTCTCGACTAATTCGTTAGATATAGCATTCATGAAGTATTATCGTATTCTATTCGCGTTCCATATTTTTGTCATAAATGGAAAGCTTATAGACTTTTTGTTGCGTGGCATGTTGGATTTATCTTTACTCACAGAACGTACTAAATTCGAATGAACAGTGGGGAACATCCTGTATACGAATCGCGATACACCGATAAAGAGACTGGTGGTGTATTTCGAACGTAAAGCATTTGAATGAAAAGGGCGCGAGAAATTGCTCTTTTTGGAAGTAAAGATTACAAAGAAAAAGAGTGAAAGAGAAACTCCTGATTCAAAATTCTATGAGTAGTCACGATAAGAACCTTTTTCGTTGCACAGAGAAACATGGAACAGGTTTTTGCGATGGATTTAAGACAGAACGTTGCTAGGTGAATTCATTTCATGCACGCAGGGGAATCTGCTAACTCTGCGTCTATTTAGGTATTCTGCTGGAATACTCCTTTGCAGAATCGATTCTATCCTTTACGTCGTTCAACTGTGAAAATGTTGTGTGGATCTCATTATACCCCGAGAGAGAACGATTCGTACTATCTCACAAATTGATATTGAAGCAAACGTGTTCTGCGTGTTTCAATGATTTCAGTCTTTCGTTGCAGCTATGCGTAATTCATTCTTGTTTTAACCTTACATATAGGAGATTCTATAGTTGAAAACCTTTTGGCCGCCGTGCATTGATTTTTAGTTCCTATCAGAGTCTTGTGTTTAAACATTAATGGAGATGGATGAAGCGAACGAAATAAATAGCAAATGCATTAATTCCTTTTCTATAGAAGTTTACTTCAAACGTTCTAATCGAACATTACAATTACTAAAAGATAGACTTCTCTAAGGTAAATCGATCTTTTCCAAAAATGATAAAGCTCAACCTATAATTCCAACCAAGTCGCTACCTGCGTCTTATAGTGGTTAATGAAAAATTAAGGAAATTATATAGCTTTGTTTTATTTAGAGACTTATCGGTAAATAGATAAATACACTAAAATGTACATAAATTATACATACAACTATACATTTCTATTTAGGTTTGAAGTTATCATTTATGTATTTCAATAATAATTAGATAATAATAGCATAAAACACTATACAGTCGTATTTATATTAAATATATTACAAAGAACAATTGAGATTTATAAATTATAGAAATCAGATATGTTATAGCCAAAATCAACGATTAAAGTCCTATTAAACTATTAACATTGAAAACTTGTATTTATAATATTATCATTCATAATAACTAAATTCTTAAATAGATCTTACAGATCATGGAAAAATTATTTTAGTAACTTCTTCGTAAATGTTTTAACTTAATAAATTTTTATTTACTTATTCTGGATTCTTACCATCTACACAGAAAGAAAAGAAATCACGTCTTCTCTTATTCCCTTATTATATATCCCTATATCCCTTATTAAATGCAATGCAAGGTACTTTTCATTTAATATAAATCTATTGTTAACATCTAAAAATAGTATTATTTCTAAGCACTGGTGCTTTATATAAACTTCAGAACTATAATACAACAAGATTTGTAGGAATAGAAAAATTTCTCAGTACTATTGTCATATTAATTAGAAGCGAGTAAAACATAAATGAAAGCCATGATTCTATATCAATTAATTTACGAAGGTGTTAATTACTAGAACTATGCCAAAAGAATTCTTATGCTGATGTGGTAAATAATATGTATAGCGAAAGATGCATGCATAACACATTTTGTGTTTAATCTCGAGTATCCTTGAGGTTCAATGGAATCTGCTTTATTGCATTTTGGCAAGCCTTCAAGTATGTATACTAGGCTGTGCTTCATCGGCATTCGCTTTTAACTTGTTAACCGAAAAAAACGAGTCAACTCATCGCTCGAATTTCTGATTCCTTGAACATAATCATCTTTTTATTCGTGAGTTTTCCCACTTTTAAATGATATAAAATTTAATATACTTGTACCCAATTTATTAGTATTTAAATGCTGTAATAAAAATAACGGCGTGCAAATACTTTTTTATATCCACGGTATATTTCCGAAGACTAAAATTCAGCTACTTGGATAAATTTCTGTTTAACTTTCAATTATATGATTATAAATGTTTCTACTTAAAAAATAACCCAATTAATTGATTCAACACTTGTAATTCGTTATTAAATTGTTATGATTTAATTTAAATGAGATCATATTCCTTTCCTGTAACTTAATACCTTGATATTGTTATAGACAAGAAATTTATAACGAACGTTTGCTTCCAAGATTGAAATATAATCAAAAATGGTAGAAGCTAAAGCATTTTCCTAGATTTATGTGCAGTTACTAAAACTCGATAGTTTCAAATAAATATGATATAGAGGCTATTTGTTATCTTTTATTTGATATCGTGTATTAGGTAAAAGCATATAATGGTCTTCTTAAAGGTATATTTATTACTTTTTAATACAATAAATAGTTCGACTTTGTAAGTTATAATTCACGCAAAATTTTCACTAAACGTATTGTTTCCATTAATCTTTAAAATCCACTCATAAACTCCGTCCCTTCCCACAACCGTTTCTCTTTCTCGTTAGTTTGTCTTTTATATTTATTTTATGCACATATATAGTTTATGCATATACATTTAAAACTTTATTCTTCTCTTTTCCACAAACTCTTCTCAGTTGTACCTATTTTTATTTTATAGTTGTACCTAAATATTTTGCATCTAAACTCTTCATTATTGGGATTGGTTAATAAAGAATCAAAAATTACACGCATAAACAATTCATACTAAATATTATGAAGTTCTTTTACATAAAAATTTACTAAATAATAATATTAGCGAGTTCATAAATTCTAAGTTGCGAATTACAGACTTCTTTTCCACGATTTTATAATTTCCATAATAAAATAGTCTATTACATTGCGAAATAGGATAATCAGATTACTAATTGTGTAAAATAATAATTTATAAAAGTTACCTATAACATTTCATTTATTTCATTGCTAAATTTATTATTATTGCGCAAGAAAATATTGAATGGCACTTGTAACTCGAAACTTGTGATTTATTAAATATCGTTAGTAATATTAGCTTAATTGTACAAACAAACTTTGGGCTCTAATAATACTAATTACTATGACTTATGCGTATAATAATTAGGTATTTATGCATTTATGCAAATAGAATACGCATTGTGTAAAAATTTTTGAAGTACTCAAAGTTATGGTCTTTTTATAATATTTTGTAGGATATTTTGTCAATATTTAGTAGGTGATACGTAATAAAATGTCAAATAAAATAAAATAAAACTTTTATTCAGGTTCTGTTTCTTTAGTTATATTAATTATATGAACATCCGCAGCTTACGAATGACGGGCAATTAATTGAGTAGTATAATTTTACAATTTTATGTTCATACGTAAAACAAATTGATAACCCCAATGAAGTTCGTAAGATTTAATTTATTTTATTACTAAACTTGTTACATTATTTATTGCACCTATTACCAACTTATTGCATATTAATTCAACGGGGGATTTATTATTACAAGTAATTCGTAATTGCAACAAGTTTACTAATAAAGTTAAATTAAAAAGATTGCGTAAAAATGTTCAGATGTGAATTGCCTGATACTAAATATTCCATCGTCAGATTTTCACAGAGACGCAGTGCGGTACCGATCTAAAATAATACCTTTGGCCAACGCAGCAATACCAAGATACGAACTATCAACTAATTGAAAATCGATGTTCACACCTTTTTTACTTTTTGTACACGAAATCAAACTTGCCCAGGCTGGGTTGCGTCCCGTGTGACAGTCCTCCCGACTGCATTCAAACAGATGAAAAACGCAATTACGAGCAATTAAGAGGGGAATGTTTCGCCTGTCTGATTGCTCGAAGGAATCTCCTTGCGCGAGAACGTTGAAACAATTAATCACGTGAATAAAATCACGGGCTTAAAAAATCAACAATATTGTAATTTGCGAGATTTAACTATGCACGGTAATCGGGAAACCAGAAAGCTGGAAATACGATAAAAATTAGGTTTTCTACATAAAAATGGGGAACAAATGGAAATGAAGAAAACAGTTTTAAAGGGTTTGCGCGACTAGCTTTTGAAAAAGCAATTTTCCCGTTGACAGTGTAATCAAGACGTTCACGATGAAACTATCGATAGGAGTATCGACAATTGAGAAGTAGAAGTACTCTACTTTTTTCGATGAGATGCGTGCCTGCTAATTTCATAGGACACTGAAGATTCGTAACAGTGTGAAATAATTGAAAAATGCGCTGACAAATGGAAATCGATATACGGAAGATTGGATCTGAAGTATAAAGCGACCTTCGTGGTCTCATTTGTATAAATCGATAAAACTTTCGTGAATGAATTGTTTAATGGTGATGACGTTTCGTTAAAAAAATTCTCATTCGTATTCGTAATTCTTTTACACGTGTCGTACCTTCTGTTACAGGAGCTAAATAAGTGTTGCATGTGTATATACACGTGGCAAGATATGTTATAAATTTGATTGGCTCGCTAAGTTTCTAAATAAACATTTTAGTAAAAGATGAATAGATTCTAAAATCAGTCGACTAAAGAAAATGATTTTCAGAAATAATCCTATACAATTTCATCCACATTGCATCTATTTCAAAGGTAATGAGACTCATCATTTTAGAACACATTCTCAGATTGATAGTTTTGGTAAACAAATGAACTACTATAATCTGTGCATTTTATCAAAGTATTCAGGCTATACATATCTTAATTCGTTTAGTTAGTACGGAGTATTAAATAGAGTATTAAATTGAACCTCTAACTAGAGTTTCTATCAGACGAATAATACTATTTTTAGTGAATATATTGCGTTGCTTTTACGCAAAGCACCCTCTTATGTCACGTCCACACTGTTCGCGAAACTTATTCACCGGCAGTGTGGACACTTGCGAAATGCGAGCTGGTTACAACGAACTCATCTACGAATAGCGAACACATTTCGGTTAGGAGACGGTACAAAGGGACTATTCGCAAGCCTAGAACATGTCTAGGTACATTGTACCTAACACGTGAAAGCTTTTCACCGTCACAGAACTTTGTTGCTTCCTAATAAAGCTTCACATACACGTACATTAACCTTAAATAAAAATCTAAAAACGGATGATCCGTTTCTAAAGAACATAATGTGACCCATAATCTTTCCTCAGCTGAAATTGGAATTCAAAAATTCGTACACATTTTTTTTTTTTTTTTTTTTATACGTGCTGCGCAATTATGTTCAGTAATTTTTCACGGTCATCGTACGACGTTAAAATTTTAATTATCTTAGTCTTCAAAATTTTCATGTGCACATAACGTGCAAGGTCTACAACGAATTGCTCATACATCCATCTTTTGATCTTCTGAAAAATGCTACAACTGTTTGCGAGTTTCAGCGTGGATACGAACTTGTGCTGTTGCGAACAACTTTCGCCGCGACATTGTTACAATTATTGAAAAGAAATCGTTCTGAACGTTAATATACCAACTTAAAATCTGCATCTCGCTTTCGAATGCGTGTATCGCAAAATTACCTACGAAAACCCTCGCGTTTCTGTTCGTTTGGACAGAATATTTTTAAAGCTAACCAGGTATTGAACATCGATTTCAAAATTAAGTAATGGGACTTTATAATTTCCAAAGATGACACTACCCATTTTAATCGGCAGTACAATTCGTCTTATTCTCTTGACTCAAGTTAAGCAGGTAGTGAAATGTTCTCTTATTTCAAACATGACTTCATCGGCTATGTAGCTATAGACAAATAAATGACTTAAAGGTTATCTCTAGCGGAAAATTCGAAATGTATCGAGGTGTCAAGCTTTTGTAGACTGCTTTATTTTATTGGACGAGGAAATGGAAGTCCTTATCGGCGTTTCACCTCATTTTGATGCAACTCCAAACGAGAACCGATACTTCTAGACATATATATTTCAGACTTGACGCCGGTATGTGGTAAATATATACCATTCCTTCTGATAGACGCACTTTCGAAACGCTCTACATCATCCTTCCGCATGCGAATTCAGAGTATGGATGAGTAGAGTAAGCGAATCTGATATGAGATCACGCGCCTTTGACTCAAACCCATCTTGTTTCTCGAGTCTATTTCGTCTGTCACGCGCAAACTATTATGGCCCAAGGGGAGGACTCGCTTCTCATGTCACATTATACCCTTCCACGATATCATCTGATATTGTTTGGATGTTTCTTTTCTAACAGCTCGCTACCTACGAAGGGATGTGTTATTTTACTTTTATGCATATATAACGACTTTTTCTTGTTATTTGTTCGCTTATAATCGCAATTTCACTTAGCTGACATCTACTCCGACTTTACTTAGTCCTATCTAATCTGTATGTTCGTTCTCGACACAATTTCGGATATTGTATTCAATTTTATAAATGGAGATAATGTTTTGTAATTTGTTATGTAAGATATTTTGAAATTTCTTTGGAATGTAACGAAACACGGCTATAGTAAGAGATAAAAGTATAGGTACACTTGAAACGTAGAAATAAGGAAAGCAATATTTTCTGTATTATTAGGTCCAAATATGTGCAATTGTATATTATACGCGGATAAGCAGTATATATATATATAAATTAAATATATAATATAATATATATTTATAAATTAAATATATAAATTCGTGTTCTTTGTCAATTTAGTAAGACAAGATTCACACGACGATTCGTCTAGACAAAACTTAGTAAAAACTTAGTATTGTTTATGTCCACTTGATTGCAAGTAATTGCTTGTTAAAAAGAGAAGCCTCCAAAATATTATTCATAACATGGAATAACAGAGCAAATACTTATATTAATTAATAGCCCTACACGAATACTTTTGTCTTCTATGCAGGGTAGCCCATAAGTCACTTTTTCATTAAAAGATTTTATAGTCCTTCTCCTACTGTATATTTTAAGATATTTTTTTGGAAAATTATAATAGATAAATTCACAGCGGAGCAACGAGTAAACGTAACTAAATTTTTGAATAATTAAATTTCGCGATCTTCCAATATCAACTGGCCTTCCCGATTGTCCGATTTCACGGCACCCGAAGTGTATGTTAATAAACTCCGAACAATTCAACAGACAAAGAAATACAAGCCCTGTGGCTCGAAATATTAACAGCTGTGATGCAAACCGAAGGAGTGGAAATAGCCGACACGTCTCTTATTATTATTTATTATTATTTTATATTATTATTTTTATATTATTTTAAAACCGTTGTCCATATTTTATCTGCATTGTGGTTATATCGTCAAAATTTTAAAGAGGACAAGAAGTACTTATTTTATTGCGAACATACCCTTTGCAAATATTACAAAGGTATTTAAACAGGCAATTATCCATTATATACTTCGTAGCAAAATTAAAGAAAAAGAGGTCAATTTCTAGATTATACATATTTCCTTCAAAGATATTATAATGATAATAAGACGAATTATCTATTACTAACATACGTTTTCTTTTCCTTCGTGCCTACATATTATTCCCCTATTCTCTGAATAATTTCAAATGGTATGTACGTATAGCAATTAGACGAACCGTTTGTGGTTCGGCATGTACCGTCGCTACCATTGTTTAGTAACTTACAGTTACTCCAATGACACGTTACATGTACATTTATGTCACTTATTCCCGTCCTTAGATTAATCGACTAGGAAAATTTCTTGCTTCCTTAAACACACTTTCACCACAAATAGTACAGAAAGCGCAATATCATTGCGAGCAAAGTTTGTTAGAAAAAAATGTGATGTACTATTTCACAAAAAACAGTCTCTTGTAAATACTTTCGTGGAAGGTATTAGAAATCAATGTTAGTAATATTTTAATTTATTTGAAGTGTAGTTATAATAACAGAAATTTTTTACACGTTTTTATGCAACTCAATTATAATTGATGAATCAACAGAACTAAATAAAATATCACGTTTTTAAGACATCTAAGCAGTACTTTGTAGTTTTCAATATTAAGAGTTCTTGTTGCATTGAATTAGTTAGTAGCTTGAATTAAGTGTATATTCCTCAAAGTGATTCGAAATTATTCCATCTGATTGAACACGAAAAATGAAAAAATATTGACACGATTATTTAACAAATTTTTACTAAGCATCTACTTAATACAACGTAAGTGGCCTACAATGTATTAGATATTTTATCAATTCATCAATGTATCATACATTTTATGACTTTTTCAAGCAACGTGTTATTTAAATAAGTATGGCATTCATAAAAGTGGCAAAAGCTATAGCGTCACATTATACTAAGAAGTGTATAATGAATATATAATTAATGAAACTCCACAACAAACCAATTAAAAATATTCCAGTTCTCATACACAAAACAATAGTCAATCTTTCAGACATTATGTATATGCAAATTTTTTAAAATTTGAGCCACAAAATACATAATAAATATACAAAACCAATTTCACGTGTTATGGACAACGTTGAAACTGTACAGAGGGAATACAATAGCATTTCTTTGATAACAGAAATTAGGATCGATTCTTGACTTATTATTATAAATATATAGGCAAACTAGGAAATCACCGAGGATGCTAAAATATAGGAATTTCCCATTAATTGTATAAATTTGTTTAAAGCCTACAATTAGTATGTATCATAATAAAAGAAGAAAGTAAAGGAAATTCGAAAACTTTATTCAGATACTGCATTTTTTTTTTTTCATTTGCTTTGTTATAATAAATGTTACAATATACAAATGTAAAATTGAATAATTTTTATTTAATATAGCAAAATTTAGTTTTATTGAACTTTTTTCAATTAACTGTTCTTAATATTTGGGGGGGGGGGGGACAAGGGACAAAAGTGTTTATAATAATCTTACTTTCTCGCAACTTAATTTATTCGAAACGATAATAATTCCAAATATTGATCATAAACTATAACTTGACGATCAGATCGAGGCTATATTAACTGAAAAAAATATATAGAAAACAAAAAAAGTAGTCATACCTGCCAAACTTACAAACAAGTACCAAACTATCAATATCAGATATCACAAAGTTTGCACTTTCAAAGTTTCTTATCTGACAAAAGTCCTAGGAAAAATTAATCAAAAGAAAAATATTGTCTCCACGTAAACTTCCGTAACCGTGTTATTCGTCTTTTTGGAGATAGTACGTGTTTTCACTTTGCTAACTCCGCGGCTTCCAGTCCAACAGGCGACAATTTTATCTTCATGGTAGATATGTCATCGATAACATGGCGGAGTCCAACGAATAGTGTTCCGTTCCTATGTAATTCCATGGAACATTGAGTTCAACGATAACAAAATAACGGCGACATGTCGGTTCGAAAAATTGTAGCTAGTGTTATGGAACGGTATATGTAACTGGCAAGTAATAAACGAAGATATTGCTTCTTCTTAAACGTAAAGTACAATTTCGCAAATGGACTAGGGTGAACGTGCTTTCGATGCTTCATCACCGAGTGAAGAAACCTTTGGATCGACATATTCACGTTGACATATTGCGACGTCAATCACGCAACTGTGGCCGATCATAACCTTTATTTCGTTCAAGATGAAAAGTTGCGAGGAAAGGATGGACATACAAGAAAGTTTAACTGGCAATGGCAACATATCTGATAAAGAAGCGAAGGTATTGTACATATTTAAATAGATATGACAATCACATACATAAATATCATACTGAATTTGCTTCTTATTTACAAAGAAATAAAAATAAATTGCAATAATTATAACAAACGTATTAAGAAACGTGTTTTAATAATAACGTGTAATAATTTATATCTTGATTACATTGATGTATGGAAGACATCTTATACGAATATTTATATGGCATCGTTAGATTTTCAAGCTTTTTCTCTTCTCCTGTTACGGGCCGGATCTTCGAGTAGCGCGAGAGACCGGCGAGAATAGTTTTATGGTAATACAGTGTATTAGCAAGTATACAGACGAACCCGAAGCGAAGCCAGGGTACTGATAAGGCTATTGTCAAGACAGATCTGATGCGTAATCAACGAACCTCTAGGATGGGAACAAATGGGGACGAATTTGATGCCAAATCAGGCAGCCGTAGGTGCAATTGCGCGAACTGATCCGATGTGGAGTGTAAGCTCCTACGAGCTACTCCTAGAGGCTACTACGAGATTGAAAGATAGCACGGACGAACCCCACGCAAAGCCAGGCAGCTGTCAAGAAGTTGGAGAAAGTACTTTCTTCCGAATTTTCATTTTTATCAAAGAAAGTTTGACTCGACGCCAAAAAATATAAAATATACTGTAATACACATACATATAATGATAAGTAGACTGTGAATTTTATGCATTCATATTTGTGGCCATATAAACGGTATAACCTATATATGTAAGTTAAGCAATACTTTATGCAATAGCATTAACATTTTGCCTCTTCCACCTCAATCAGAAATCTTGGAAAAATGGTTTATGTAGCCTTATAGCTGAGCGGTGCATTAACGTAGTTTCAGCTCAGCGTATTTATACATTTGTCTGTTTTACTGTCTCGCAACGACTATATCACTACGACACTTGTTATCCTTTTACTTTATATCACCCTTGCAAAGGGGAATCTTTCCCCGTCCAATTAATAGATTATAGTGAACTAACAATAGTATTGTTAAATTTCAGTTTTTAAATATAACTCGCATTCATAGAAGTTCATAAATTTTTGAAATTTTTTGTAAGAAATGTTATAGCTTTACTAAATATTTTTCTTATTTTTTTAAATTTAGTTTAGTTTTTCACTCAAATCGTACTTTTCTAATAGTTTAGTATAATTCTACACTCTTAACATTGTATACATTGTATAGATAATTTAATCACATTACGTGGCAAATTAATTCATTTCAATTATGTTAGCTGTACTGTGACCGTATTATGTAAACATATATAATATTATATATTATATATTATTTTGTATATATAACAATGTACCGATATATCTATTACATTAATATGAATGATGATGTAACGTTCATCGACTTAGCTTTTCAAAAGCATTATTCTTATTCGTTATGAAACAATATGGTTTTTACATTAGTAACATAAACTTACTCTATACAAAGTATAAGATTTTATTGAAAAGGTAATATACTGATGGAACGCAAAAGAAATTATATTTAATTATTATTATATATATATATATATAATAATATAATATATATATATATATTTAGCTTTATTTATGATTACGCATATAGGAATATGACGATACTCAATAAATAACGCTGATTCCTCCAGTCCAACATAGTTTATTGCAATGTTACGAAATCCACTTAAAAAATGAAAGCCAACAAGTCCGGAAAGAATTTAATAAAAACAACCTTAATAACTTCCTCCACTTGGAAAAAATTCTTCGTCCCTACGGTAAAGTCAAGATGAGTTTTCATTCCTATTAAACTTGACCCATATGCATATATAGACCGTGTTCTCCTTTGAGAAAGTCGGTCAATTTTCATAAAAATCATGCCGTATAGAGCAGTTGCGAAAAATTTGCATAAGTTTCGATCCAAAATGCAAATCGCGTTTTCTGACCAGGTACCTGTCGCCCATGTCGTACGCACCTCGCGTCGCAAGCTCAGAATTTCGTCTAACAAACGCTTCACATATCACATGGACGCCCATAAACTAGTTTATTCGGTGGCATTACGTAAGCAACAAGTTCTTCTCACAAAGTTCTGTTCATGGATGGAGCTCATTATGATATGCATATAGCATTGTTCTCTTTAGACAGAGAGAGAGAGAGAGAGAGAGAGAGAGAGAGAGAGAGAGAGAGAGGGAGAGAGCTGAAAAAGATCTATAGATCCAACATGACTGGTTAACATAGAAAAGAATATGTGAGAATGGCAGACTGTTTCAACCCTGTATACGCCTGTATGACTTGATGGTTATGTATTCATATACATGGACCTATATTTAAAAAATTTAATTTATTTATGTACTATTATACTGTGGATATTTATACAATTTATGATTTATACTTTTCTGATGATAATTAGAAAATATAACCTAGAAATTGGTTAGTTATTAAATGTTATAACGAATGCTATATTTATAATACTTTAATCGCAGATTTTTATATATTTATGCATTCTGTCCATTTTTGCTCTTCAAATTTTCCATAAATGGATAAATCTCTATATTCTATTTGTTCTCTTCTATGTCATATTATATATATATATATATATATATATATATATATATATATATATGTACGTAATTTATGAATTATTACTTAACCGACTGGATTTTCATGCATTTATAGCAAATTCGAAAGTGTAAAATTGCACAGAATGCGCATAATATAAAAAAATATATAAAATATCCAGAGTATAATGCTTTTTGTACTACTTGGTAGGTGAAACAATTCTCTGCCGTGATTCTACTTTTTTAATTATATTCTCAAAAATATGAATTTCCGTGAAAATCCACAGTCTAATTATCACTCTACTGTATTAACGTATTTGTATCGTGTTATTGGTTATAACATTAATTATTACTATTGTATGTGTTAAAATCGTATTAATATCAAGCAGCCTATTTATGGAAATTATTTATTATATTATTTCTATAAATATGGAAATATAAATTACAGCGTATAGAGTAAAGAGGAAAAAAAGAGGAAAGAAGATATAGAGATTTCAATAATCTAACGGATGTAGAAATTAGAAGATTTAATTATATACAATGTAATTGTTGAAATAATCCAAATTGACATTTGCTTTATGGCTTTACGGAAAACATCTAAATATCCCTATTATTAATGGTAGTGTGCAAAGTCTCCAGAGACAAACTTACACTGCATGGAAGGGCACATATAATGACGGATGAAGTTCTTTCTGAAAGTCATCCTTTATGACTTTCCTTTTGGGACACACGAATATGGACGCGACATCCGTTATAGAAATATATTGTCGTTTATTAGAACTTATATGTTAGGAACGTACATCACTGGCAACGTACGGTGCAACGTCCATTATTTTTTCATCGACATATTTATATTAGAACGAATGTTGAACATGTATCGCACTGAATTGTACACACGTGAATACAAGTCACACGAATATACTGTCGGATGTCCACTGTTTGATAACCATGCGAAATAGTCATCGCTTTAGCTTGTTATTAGAAACAAGAGAAACGCCGAATAACACTGACACTGAGTCATTAATTAGCGAGATAGAAAAAAAAAAAAAAGGTGTAACGTAGATCCCCACGCAGTTGTTTGTAAAGCGTGAAGTAGTGTCCATATTGATATCGTTCCATATTTATGGGACGCATTCGCAATTTGCTCGTTTTCCCCTTTCGTCTGCCTTTCAAATATAAATATGTATGAAAACGTCATGTGTGAAAACGTTACAATCTCACAAACCTCCATATTTCCTGCACTTCATTTGCCAATTGACGCAAAAAAAAAGAAAAAAAAGAAAAAGAAAGAAAAGAAAAACAGAAACGAGTCTGTACTGTCTACAAATACATGAAATAACGTTCGTCGCAACAGTTATCGCTTCAACAATTGTGTGTCCCCAGCCTTAATCTTTATCATTTATACACATCCGAAAATTGGTATTAAGAAATTCAGGAGAGAGATGGATTTAATTGCTTCTCCGTCTAACAGATTTAAATTAATTTTCAATTCGGCCTTTCAACGCCATCCTGTTTTTCTATCATTAAAATATTTCTGAATTTCGAAACAGCTTAAAACATGGAAGAATCGCTATGAATATTCATGATCTCTTCTTTTAATTTGACGAAGAAATTTGTCTTAATCTTTTAATATTTTCCTTGCAACATCGATCTATCCTTCAAAGTAGGAACAAAATTAGAATATAAAAATTCAAAGAGCGTATGAAACGGTTAACACAAGTACAAAACTGTTTCAATAGTGATTTGTTTCTGAATAGATAGGATGAATCAGCCCTTATTCGCGAATAAGAGTTGAACAAGACTGCTTTAAGCGTGTTCGTTCTAGATGAAGGAAAAAAAAGTCGCAGGATAATTATTATTTCAACTGTTTCATCAACAGAGTCTAACACTCATTATTGTTAATGAGGGTTTTCTTAGGGTGATGTGTTGCGATGCAAATAGGAAGACGATGACGTTGAAAAATGCGCTGAAGAAACTCCAAATGAATTGAATCCTTCCACAAGTTATTGAGAAGCTTCAAGACACCGATTAGACAAAACTCTAATCTCGCTAATCGACCAGTCTGATAGGGAATTAAAGCTGATACACGAAACTTTCAGACAGAGTGAAATATCATGCAATCTTGATTCTTACAGTCTACGTACTGTTCAGTCATTTTTTTTTTGCCAGCTTTTTGTACTTCGGTTTGAAATAAATCGAAACCTTTTACGAATTATGGCTTCGAAACATCAGTTAGGTAAAAATCGCCAGTCGACCAGTTCGACGTTTCGATAAAAAATTAGAGGTGAAAGCTTGGACGAAGAATAACGTATAATCTCGCCCCTATCGATTAGATTTCGCGATTGCGCTATATTTAGGGTTGATCGGGGAAAGATTAAAGAAGATTTGGTGATTTAGTTCAGAGTAGATTGGTTTGTGCAATAAAAATAGGATGTACACGGCGAAATTTTGTACATCACAGAGTGTAGTTTCAATTTTAGGATTTCTAGTGTGAAGTATTTTGTTATTTTATGGATTTTATTCCATCTATTTGATAATTCACATAGTAAATAGAATTAATACCATAGAATGTAATGTAATGTCGAAATAGTATATTACTAGGTATTACTATAGTATTACCAAAAATGAAATGACTACAGAAAGTATTTTCATACTATTGTAGTATAGTATTATATGTATTTTGTGTATTTGTTTTTATGTATATATTAATCAATTACATCTAAGTATATTAAATTTACATCGTTTAGTAGTATCTTCGTATATATGGCTGCAAAAATTTGATACTATGAAAATGAAGTATAGAACCAGGTAAAACGTGTTTCATTCAAAAATAAGCATACGTGCAAATACTTTTTGTATACTTTTTTACTATATAAATAATTTGTACAAACCTATATTTTACATACTACAATGAATCCATTTTGTAGTAAAATTATTGTTACCCTCTAAAGGCAAAGTAAAAATAAACAGAGCATTATAGGAACTTCAATATTCATTTTATTTTATTATATTTTTCATAAAATCTGAGGTTTGCTTATTCAACTATAATCAAAAAATATAAAAGAGACACGAAATCTTAAAGTCTTATCAGTATTAAGTAGCGTTCAAAGACATAGCGCGCACATGCATAACATGTACCTAATTACGTTAGATAATGAATTTTGCTCGATAACAAAGGCACGTTCATTACTTTGTTCTCCTCCATCGATATTGATTGTTCCAAGTAGCACTTCGTCATCGCAAGAGATAACATATTCATTAATAATATAATTAATTGCAATGCCATTTATACTGAGAAAACGAAATTAATCTTTTAAATCGCGTTAAAGACATGTCAAAATCGTACGCCTTAAATGTTAAATGCTACATCTGTTCATTCATAAATTCATAAACTATAATTCCTAGATACTGAGTGTTATTTATATTAGAATGTTTTGATAAGGCTATCATTTTATTTAAGTGTAATAATTATATCATAGTCTATCTTTGTTTCTCTTCATTTATCTTTGCTTTTATTATCAATCTATTATTGTAATATTTTGACCCATGTGAAAAATAAATGTGTAAATTTACATCTTCGTGAAATCACGTAATCACCTTTCTGCGATCTCAAAATTAAATTAATTGGAAGTTTTGATTCTACGAGGCATCTAAACGTAGGAGCTGGTATCTTTGAAACGAAAAATTGTATGAAAGGAATTTTTCTTCAATTATCTTTAAATTTAGAAATAAACAGAAACTATTAGTCAATGCGACAATAAATAAGAAATAAATAAATAAATAAATAAGTAGTAACGTAATGAACAGAAATAAATTTTAATATTAGCACTATTTTATTCGTTTTATTAGTTTTTATAAAAGTTGTTCATTTTACGTTATTCTGTTCGTCATCAAGGAATTATTTAATGGAAACGGTTGAATCAAATATTAAAATTAATAATATAAAAAGATCATAAAAAGTTAGTTTTTGCAGAATGAAATACCGCGACCAAAGTTCAATCGTCTAAACTAAATACAATTTAAATTCTAATAAACAATAAACATACAAGCGTAATAAATAAAACTACACAACAACCCAATCATTATTATGGGCATATTATTGTGTGTGTTTTAACATCGTACATCAGGTTTGAACACTTAAATTTTATTCTATAATGGAACTAAGTAAGGCAGTATGATAAGTCACGCAGTATATAGGTCCCACAAATCATTGTTGTATCTTTCACACGCAATGGTACATACATGTCTCTATACACTATATATAGATATAAGAGGATATGGCTTCGCAGCACGAAAAGGATTTCCGTTTTCCTGTCTTCTCATCCCATGCCATAGTAGCTTAGACGTTTAAACGTTATTGAAAATATGAATTCTAATTTTATCATAGAGAATTCTAAGTAATTCTTGAGCATTTGAAACAAAAAATATGTTATTAAATACTATAGAAAATACAAGTATGAATATTAGGTTATACAATTAAATTTAACCAACTGAGATTAATTACCTAAACTGAGACCGTTATTCATATATTATATACGGTAGAAGAAATAACATTTTTGTAAAAATCATCATTAGATGACTGCATTTTCTTTGAAACTATTTGAACCTATTTATCATTTAAAGAAGTGATAGTCAAGTCATATTGTATTAAAGTTTCTATTTTATTTAGTTCAAACATTATCATTGCACATAGAAATGCGTTTGTTAGTTTCATACAAAAAAATGTAACATGATATATTAAATTTAATTTTGAGATTTATATATTCCGAATCAATCTTGTATCTTAGAGCCATTTATTAATATGTTATGATATGCTATGTTATGATACAAAGATATAAAATGTAACTATTGTTTGTTATTACAAACAGAAGTAAATAACATTTCATTCTTGAGATAGAATCATACATCTATGAATATGTAATATATAGACTATAATACTAATTCTTTCATTTACTATAACTTTATGGAGCAAAAATCATCACGCTACAAATTTCATTAATATTTTCTACTCTTCCTAGATTTCAAGGAAAATAAGAGAAAATATAATACGTATTTCAGAGTCAAATAGAAGCACGACGAGTTTGTCTGAACGAACTGTTTGTAAACTATTGTATCTCGATAATAGCATTAAACAAAAGTTGTTTCGGATAAAATTATGATAAATAAATATGACGAAACATAAATTATAAGAAATATATAAAACCAATATTCATGGATAACAAATAAACTAATTAATTGTCCTATTATTCAAATAAAACAGATGAATAGATTTCTCCAATGACTCCTATTTACATTTAATTTATAGTAACTTTTATAATCGCCGCCACATTTTTTACCGCCTGTAGGACGATAGAATAAAATCGGTTTTGTCAGAAAGACATATTGTTTTACGTAAAACGACCAATTACAATTGCACATGATGTTTTTCCAAATGAATAGAAAATAATTATATCGAATGAAACATTCTAAATAAATAAATTTCCTTTTCGATTAAAGGAATAAAGGTGTTAAAATCAAATAATGCATAAAGGAATAAGATAACTAAATGGATTATTGATCGTAACCAAAACACAGACAAACAAATTAAGGATTAAAATCGAATCGCATAACATGTAAAATCTTACCGATATAAGGTGATATTATATTTCATAATACAAAGCAGGTTTCTATAATGTATGTTACACACATGCACACACACAACCTCATAAACACGACATTAATGAAACGTACTAGTAACTAGTAAAGTTAGTATTAATATTGTTGCAATCCACGTTGCCAATGTTAATCACAATAAATAAATTACGCGTACAATTACGTGGCGTCTTTTTTTGCCATCAACGCGACACGATTTTCGCTGCTTTTTGACGTTCTAATTGCTTTCGTCCCCGCATCTCGAGTGTACGTGCAACGTGTAAATGCATTACTTTACGTTTAATTACGTTCGTCACGAGGCACAAACCGGCTTCTCCTTTAGTTGGAAATCCAAGCCCTCGTACAAAGATTTGTAAGGGTCTTTTCTATTCGGTATTATAATCCCACCGGTTTTCTCAGTTTCTTAAACACTCGTACCCCCACTTCTCTCGTTCTATAGAAGAGTTTGTTCTTTCTATCGCTCCACTTCTTTTTTCTCTTTACTGTATTCCTTCCTTCTCTTTCTTGTTTCTTTTCTCGGTTTATGCGGGACAGCTAAGTGCAGAAACGTTACACCGTTGTACGCAAATTCTTCTTACACGATAAAATTGAAGGATTATAGGCACTGTGATGAACCGCACTGGGCGAACTTATTCGTGCAACCGCTAATTTTTAGTATTTTTCCGGTAAATTTATACAGAAATATTGAAACGTTGAGAGTCTAAAATTTAACGACTTATTCAAGTCTCATTCAAGAGTTTTATTCCTCTCGTATTTGGATCATAATAAATTTAAGACGTAGCTATAAGATAATATATGATGTATTAAATTTCACCTTAAGATATTCATATTCTATGTCACACAGTAATTCTTATTAATGTGTATTCTACTTACCAATGCCAAGAAGAAGCAGCGAAAATTACAGAATAAAATAGATAATCGTTTCAGTTTTTCACTTCATTTGTCACTTTTGCCCTTGTCACTTGTCAGGGAAGAATGTAACGTCTCATAAGATAATGATTTTTTGATTCTCATGAGGATGGGACACGTAGATTTTGCTTCTTCCAAAATGTCATTTTAACAAGAATTCGCTAATTTCAGCGATTGTTATCTACCGTTGGTCACTGATAATGTATTCACTCTCTATATGAAACATCGCTTTACGAATGCGTCTACGAAAGAGATCGTCAGAAACGAAACAGACCAATTTCAAGCACATAATTAAAGTTAAATATCTTAAAAAAGATAAACTACTTGCTTTCAATCGATTAAATCGATTAAAGTTTGTTACCTCCAAATAAAAACCCGGTGTTTTATGTCCATTACACCAGAATCACACGGTTTTATTGGTACTAGATCGGGTTCAAAGGTCCACGAAGTTCTTGCCAAAAGTAGAAGGTGAACAACGACAGAATGGGATTGCGTGTATCAATCCGTTGCCAGTTGTAAGGCGGTACTGGCGTCAACGGTCGCTAACGTCAACGACGACGACCTCCGCGAAATCAATCTACCGTATAAAAAGATTGCCACGCAATACAAATACCAAGTGACAAGCCAGTCCTCTGAATGGATTGTATTTTGTTCCCAATGGACAGCAGTTCCTGAATGGAACGAAAATGGATGGAACTCCGAGCTGCCTTTTTTTTCGTTTCTTCGTTTTTTCGTCAAACTTGTACTTTCGCAGAAGTTATGGTACGAGTTTGCGTGAGTTGCATCGATACTGATGGAGTTTGCGTGCATTTGACTGATATTTAAGGTAACGGGTGTTGCTACGTAACTTTGTAACCTTTTGCTTTGGAACTCGTCTCGTTGTCACGACGTTTCAGATAACATTAAATCTTAAATGCACCTCATTTTTCCAACTATGTATAATAAAACTGTTGTAAACAATATGAATTGCCAATTTTTATACTATAGATTAAAATACAATTCTATTCAGTGCTTTGCATTTTTTCGGTGACGAGGCTATGACTCCGAACAGTTACCAACAATTTTGTTACGGAACTTTGAGAACTTTAATAAAAACTTGAATAAAGAATTTCTCGCGCAACAAAGCGGTTTCGTAACTTTCGACATTTGCAGGTTATAATTTTATTATTGCGTATTAATTTTTTAAATTCAAATTTATCGTATCATAATTTTCTATTATTATCTGTATAAGTATACAATGTATATATATATATATGTGTGTGTGTGTGTGTGTGTGTGTGTGTGTGTATATATAATATTTCATATAATATATTATGTACAATAGCGATGAAAAGTTTGAAAACTGTAACAGTTATTGAGAATTGTTACATTTCTCTTATTATTTCTATCCATAATACAGTAGAAGGTCGTTTGTTAAAACCCCTATTGACAGAATGAGAATTCGATTATCAGAACATCAGTATATTTTATAATAATTAATTTTGATTAGCAAAGAAACTTGGGGATGGTTACTTTTAGCGAAGTTTAGGAAACAAGAATAAAATCTAAAAAGAATTATTATGATTTTATTCCAATGTTTCTGTTTTTGCCTCTACTTAATGTTAATATTTGTAAAATAATTCAAAATAAATGATTTCTTTTTTCTCATGCAAAAACAAACAGTATTCGATTATCCATAGAGCATATATTATAATTAATTCGGACAATCAAGATTCTACTATTTGAATTATTTGATGATTAGACAGCGAAGGTTTATGTAAATGTATATTTTTTTAGCAAGCGGTAAAGCAATGCGGTCTGGACAGGTTTCGTGATTAGAGAACTCTAAAAATATATTTTCTGTTTCACTCTTTCTACATAATGAATACGCTTTGCATATTCATGTTTAACAACACATGCGAGAATATATTACTTGCCATCAGATACCATCATGTTATTTACCGTGCATATGCATATATCGTGTTTATATGGAGTACCTATCTTTTAAATTAATTTCACCTCTACCAGTAAATTCTTATATCGTAACTATGTAGTATCGTTATTAGTAATGTGTAACTAACCAAAGCTAATTGTAGATCGTATCAAATCATGTTTTTCTTATCTTGAATTGCCAATTGAGCATTGGATGTGACAGTTTGTGTTTGGAATTCAAATAGTTCGGGTTGATTATTGTAATGTGATGTGCGTGAAATATTATAGTACTATATAGTATTATAGTAATATATAGTATAATAGTATAGTATAGTAGTATAGTTTAAGTGTTTCTCAAGTTTGTAAAAATGTCAAAGTTGGAAGAAATTAGATACATCGAAGTAAAGTTGAGTCGAAAATGATTCCATATTTGTCATTAACGAAAATCACGACGAGAGCGCTTGTAGACTTTATAATAAAAATTTGAAATGTGAAAATAAATGGTTATTAGTACAACATATAAATACTGCTACACGCAAGAAAGCAGTCGAAGAAGCAACTAAGCCGTGCGGAACGGAAAATTCAGAGCACGAAACGACGGGCTCAAGAAAAAATGAATTTTACGCGGACTTGGCACGAACAATGTTTGCTGTTAATATTCCTTGGGGAGCTTTGAATAATGATATACAGAGGAATTGTCTGACGAAATATAGGTATACCAAATCGCACTATTCCGAACGAATCAATACTATGGAAAAATTATTTAGACGATTACTATATTATGATTCAAATATGCAAGCAATAAGAAGAGACATAGAGAAGCATTATGCATAAATTTTCGTGAATCAGACTATTTATAATAAGTAAAGATGTAAAACAAATCTTACTTATAATGCGTTATGAAGAAATTAGAGGAACAATTCATGCTACTAACTGAATGCTATTATAGAAAAGGGTGTAGGATTTTTGGTATTATTAAAAATTTCAAGTATTTTAGATAACGAGGGTACAAAAATACCGATAAATGTGAGATGTAGAGCGGACACTTACGATGCAGATTATAAATTAATAGTTCACGAGCTTTAACAATTCTGTCGTATTAGTATAATCAATTTCTCAAACGCTTATAGTACTTCTGCATTTTTTGTATCTTTTATTTTTATCTTCTTTCGTGTGTATTCTTTGCTTATATCTTTCGTACGAAGGAAGACGCATTTTACATGAATCATTGCAAATGGATTCGTGATAAATCAAGGAATTTACAAAATTTCCTCTACATTGTTTTGCATCTTTGCTCTCATGTACTGTACTTATTTAAGATATTAGCGAAATGAGTTAATAATCATTCGTTAGATTTTTATAAGCACGTTAATAATATACGAATAACACATAATCATCAGTTTGATAATTCCACTATACATATGTAAGTAGTAGTAGTAACATAATTTAATTTAGTCTATGATTTTCTCTATTTCCATGATTCATATTATATTCTTCCGTTTCTTATAGTACTAACGATAAGAACATTCATTTAGCTAAGATATTATAAATTATCATTAACTACCCAACAATTCATAATAAGTCAGTTATATTCAAATAACAATCTCATATTGTCCACTTCTCAGAAAATCCTCGAACATATTTCATTTTAAAAGCAGCAATCACTCATATATGCACTTTTGACGTGAATAATATGATTTCTAATTCAGTTCCTTCAAAATATTTGCGCAACATTTACGCAGCATTAAAGACAACTAACATTAAACTCGCGTGGGCTGATTTAGTACAAGGCTTGAAAGGAAGATGAACGAAAACGAGGAGTGATCAATATTTATGGTTAAAGTTTCCTTGGTACACCCACGTAAGTTGTTGCAAATTCCATAGCACGTTCTCTTCATTCGCATTTTTCCGGCTGAGAATTAAGGATGCGCATAATTTTGGCTTTAAGGGAGTTAAGATCACCAAGTGCGAATGTATCTCGCGACTGGAATATATAGTTGCCAATTGAATATGAATACTCGAACACAAACAGACGTAGCGATTGTTAAACTCATGGAATTTGCACATGAAAGGGTAAGACCACTGATCTTGAGCATAATAATTCTCCTTCTTCGTCTTACAACGAATATTCTTTCAGAATGTTAGCTAAGAATTGTTTAGAAATGTTTGAAACAACAAGTAATGTCGTCTATTTTACACTTGAAATGTGTAAGGTAATATCTACCGAAATATTATTTTGATGTCAATGTATCGAAAAAGAGATTCTGTTTTTTATTATGAAAATAGCTGATTATAGACAGTTAAGAAATTATATGAACTAAAAAGGTATACTTCTCTTGGAAATTATTACGTCATTCTTTCAATTCTTTAGACTTATTGCTTAATACCGATAGTTTTTGATTTATCTCGTTAAATTACAAAATGCTATAAGGAGTAAAAAGTTTTACAAAATAGAGGCTTTTAAGATAGATATATAATTTTTCAAAAACGAAGTTTAAAAATGATCGAAAAGGTAAAACACGTAAACCCTAGAATACAGTAAACAATACATTATTAATTTTACATAGATTAGATATAATCAATGTTAATGTTTAAGAAATTTCAAATACCTATTAAATATATAATCTTATAAAAGACATGCATTATACAATAATAAAATCTTACACAGGACATGCATTCTCAATGTATATACTTTTTGCAATTATTGCATGCAGGATTATATTTATTATGGTTTCTATTACATACGTTTGTCTTATTCGATTAAAACATGTTTTGTCTACGGTGTCATTTTTATTATTCTTCTCCTTGATGCTTTTATTGCATTTATTACGTGTATTTGGGGTGTAAAAAAATATCTCGAAATTTTTGTCAATTTTTGTGAAATTATTTTCTTCGATCTCTGTAGTAAGAGTATAAATACTTCCAGCGTTATGATTATCAAATGTTAGGTCTGCGATGAATAACGCACATGTGTACATGAGTGATTATTAATAAACAATAATAAATATTGCAAACTCGATTTTTTAACCTTTGAAATTTATGTACCTATGGAATGACATAATAAGAGAGATTATTATGACTATAATCGAATACCATGACTCGAAATTGTTAGTAAAAATGAACCAGCTTTGCAATATTTAAATATCGAGTGGTTATTGGATTCTCTATTCAAACGTTATCTGTATGCAACAGGACAAAAATATCCGCTTGACCTTTCACGTAATCGCATAGGAAGCAAATCCATCAGTTGATGAATTTTCGTTATTCAGAGGTGCTGGGAAAATCTGAAACTCTACTGAACTGTAAACGAGTAAATCAGCTGTTTACCATCAATGTTATTGCTTTAATGTTGGGATAAGCAACTTTTTTTTATATAAAAAAATTCATTTTTCGCTATGATAATACACAACAGGAATGTTAGTAGAGATATTATTGTAATCAACTCGTTTAATTTTTTTTATTTATATTAAAAATAATTAGCATCAATTAGTTGAGTTTATGTTGGGCTATATAAAAATATGATCACCTATACACCAGAAAGAAGTGCAATGGAAACTAAATTTAAGCGAAGTTCTTTGTGAATATCTCAGAAACGAAGCAGAACCTACCAGGCGGTTATAAGTATAGGAGAAATTTGACATTTTGACAACACATTCCAACAACGTTAAAATAAATGTGATATTTGAAATAGAAATGTGATTTTTGTTGTACAATTACCTATTATGTAATACATCATAATACATTAATATATGATAATAATCAGATAATAATGTTGCATTATACGAAATTGTACAAGTATATCGTATATATTTTCAAAATATTACTTCAAGTAAGAGGAAATTAAAACATTTTTGTATGATAATGAAAATGAACGTTACTAAACTTTTTAAAGTACAATTTTTGTGAATCTTTCCTGAACTTCTAGTACTTAATATTTTGATATTATTGTTATATATCCTTTTTAATTTTAATATTATTGAATTTATTATTGAATTGAAATGTTATAAAAAGAATAGAGTAGAATTTGTAGTTGCTTTTGTTGCTTTTGTTGCATTGTTTCTAATATGACGAATTTGTAAAATTATTACGAATCTTTGAAACATGAATCTCTTTTCATCTACTTTTCGAAATACAGTGCCAAATTTAGTATGTATGCATTACCATTTGGTATTCATCGAATAATAACATTTCGCTCTCGTATAATACACTCTGAATCTGAGGCACGGCTGTTTGTATTATAAGAGGATTATCTGTATAATAAAAAATTTCTAAAGATCTGTTGAATGTTATTATCATTTTATTAACCTCATTTATCGCTCGAAGTGACACGGGTTAAATGTCCCTATCGCTTCAAAATCACCCGTAATATACACGTGTATTATTAAACCAATTATACTCTCGATAGATATTCATATCATAGAAAAATTCTTCTCGTGCGCGATTTTTGCGCAGAGGGATTTACTACGTTTTCTTAACTTGGTTTTCTAGACTAGGTTATATAATTAGTTGCACTGTAACTGGTTGTCTTTTACTGAACAGGCGGTTGGAACGCGCAGTGAATTTCGAATGGCGAAAATTGAATCGTGCGTGGTATTGAATAGCAATTATCGAGCCGGTTAAACCCCGTTTTCGAACCTTGTTCGTCATAATAACCACTCACCGCCGTCAGTTGATCACTGTGCTTCGAACAGTTCCTCAATTTCTCAATTCGATGTTTTCGAATCTTCTTTTTTCTTGAATAATGAACACTTCTTTTATAAATCTATGAATTGTCAAATGAGACATTGAGGAACAAATTAATGGTTTGGTTTATAAGTACGAGCGATATAACAATAACTGTGAACAAAAAATATTTAGTGTAACAACTGATTTTGTTAGTTTAGCTGAGTTTGATTTGATACTAAAATACAAGTTACTTGAATAGTCTAATACTATGGAGTCACATTGATAGATAAAGGTAGCTTCGTTTATTTTTGTTCTAAATACCCCAAAATGTCATTTAGCATTTTATTAACCAATTAGAAGGTAATAACAAAAAGAGCAAAATATATGATTAAACTTCTTATTAAAGAGTCACATACAATGAGTCACAAAATCATTCGCACAGCGAACAATGCAACAAAACTTTATCAAATAATAAGACAACATAAACAGATTTTTGATACTTGTTATTTTAAAATATACAACGTATAGTTGAAAAAGAAATTATGAAAGGAATTCGAAACGAGCTATAATCGTTCTTTATCTTGTTTTCACATTAAATAATTATGATAACAGTAATCAACAGTATCATCAGTATCAACATTACACCGCAAAAAGAGTGTTCTATAAAATATTAATTCCATCGGAATAATAACTTTTTAAAAATATGTCAATAACTTTCTGATTCACTGTACACTGTATAGTGTCTTTTTTTTTAGGAATATATTTCTTATATATTCATTATAATTATTTAAACAATAGTAATTGTCGGAATTGAAAACTTAAAGGTATGTATTATTTTTATAGTAACTGAATCATAGTTTGGCAGCCAATCTATTGATTTTATATTTGATTAGATATTGAAATTTGTATGCGAGTATAAAATCCAGTGGCTTCTATGACGCTATTCTACCATTTCGTAAATTTCTTAACCTAAACAAAAATTAATTTTGAGTCCTATTGAGACAAAAGCATGGTTGTAGATTAGGTAGTAGTTATAGATAATAATTCCTTAAAATTACGGCATTTAAGTGTACAATATACACATCGGTATACTTTGTTAGTGTACTTTAGCAATTTTATAATATTTCCGCATAACTTTCGACCAACTTCGCGTATGATTCTCGCACGACAGCTTGTCAGAGGACCAGCTCATTCACAAATGATTCTCAGACTGCTCTTACCTGACGTTCTCGATTCCTTATACGTACGATACACATAATCGTCACGTCTAATTAAAACTCCGCGTAGAACCATGCACTATCAATCTTCACGTATATTTCCGGAATTGTTTTTAATTCTAACGTAACCATTCGATCTCATTCCCCTGGTCCTCAATCGTCATTCACGCTGCGTTCAGCTTTTCACCTGTATGCCTATTCTAGACCATAGCTGTATATGTATAGCTACAGCGTATTTAACCATAAATCGCTAGTATATGTGCATTAATGTCAGAAAGAACATAAAGAAGTAACAAAAATTGTTATTCATACTAATGCAAAATATCAACCAACTGCTACAAAATTGCCTCGTTAGATACACGTTCTTGAGTATACTGAAAGAAAAAATGAGAAACATGCAACATGAAATAAAAAGAAAAGTTCAACAGCTGTTTTAAATGATATATCGTACATTCAAACATAATTACGTTTGGTATCTTTTTTAGTAGAAAAACCTCAGAAAGATTACGCTAATAGAATTATAAATGAAGAAAATATAACACTCATATACTAATATAAATGCTTGTCTATTGAAACCTCTCAACACAGTTATGTAGTACCTGCAAACATTTACGTGTTGCAGCACAACGTGCAAATATAACGTTTGCAATTTACTACCAAGGTATGATGATAGTCGTAGCGCTACGTAATTAACCTCTTGCCTTACGATTTAATTTGCGACCACACATGGAGCTGTGAGCTGTGCACGAAGTAGCGACTAAATAGTAGTAGTTGGTCTTATTCTGTTATATAGTGGGTTTTCTATAAAACACGCGTACTTCGCATATTTCACATTTCACATACACACACACACACACGTATTTATATAGAGTGTATAAAAAGTAAATGTAAAAGCCACCGTAGCGTGATTCTACGCCTCTGGATCGGCGAAGATTTGCAACAGAAATATCGTCCAAAATTGATCTTAAGCATGATTTTCAAGATGAACATTTTTTTACTGCAGCTTATTCTGCTCGTCACGGGAAAAAGAAATCTCAAAAGAACCATGGGTCGCAAATGACCCCTCCTACTGGAAAAAAATATTAAACTTTTAATAACATTCAAACTAGGAAATGAAATAATGTTTTTATAAGTAATAACATTATAATGAAATAACACTCTATAGAAAGAAGTTATGTCCAAATCGATCTTCTCATATTATCTAGTGTGCAACGCCAAGTTGTTTGCTTTCATTCCACTGTAAAATCTTGTCTTCTTGTTTCACATTAATAGATACACGTACGTACGTTACATGAATACATTATTTCATAATTTATGCTTTCTATGATTTTATTATATAAATTTGCATCTGTTGCAAAACTGTAGTAACTATCGCTTCAATGTTGCTCCTTCCAACAACTAATAGATTGCGCATAGATTTCCTTTCTATAAAATATGTTATGATTTATTTTGAAATTTCACACAAGAAATGACCTATTAATTTAAAATTTAAAAAGAGCTTAAAGTAAAATTTAAGTAGAGCTCCAGACCGTTCATTAAATACTATATCAAGTATTATACTTGGAATATTTTATGTATTTTTGTACAGGTATTATCTTCATACTGTACATTTTTTACACTTTTAAGTTTTCCATAAATGCATAAACATCCGCAGCCTAATTATTTGAATACAATATATATCTAAAAATTTGCGAGAAATTAGGAGTGAGGATGGTAAAAATCAATTTGTATAGATGACACTTACGACTTGGTAATTTAAAAATCGTGGAGCAAAAGTAAAGGGACAGAATAAAGGAGATGAAATTACAAAGCGCTTTGCAATTATATATTTTCTCGTTGAACCCGATACACGAAAATCACAAAATACAATGTCCGAGCTGTTAGGTAAATGTTTTTCGCTTGCAAAGTTAATTTTGCACGATAACATTCGTGTGCCAGTTACAGAACGTGGTCGAGTAGCGTGGAAGCGATAGAAACCACTTTTCTACCGAGTTTTCCAAGGCATTCTTTCATTTGTGGTTGCTTCTAAACATTTTAACACTTCGCAATAAGCGTCGACTTGACTATATTAGAATATAACTTAAACAACATGCTCGGAAGTGCTCGAGTGGTTGCAATTGTTGCTCTTCTTTCGTGACACTTCTCACGTACGTTTTTATATACGTACATACATAAATCAATACTCATCACCACTTAATCACTAACTGCCGTGTGAGATAACTTCATAACTAGTAATCATCATTTAACCCTATTTGTCTATGAAATATCAGCTTTAACAATTTTTACAGTTTTAACAACAAGATATCAGATTTAACCCTATTTGTATATAAGATTTACAAATTCCTTCGCAACGTGTTATTAAATTTGCTCAACCATACATATTATGTTAGTCAGGCAATAAATAAATTCTTCTCGTATACCGAACGAGTTAATAAAAATTACCACTCGAAATAACTATAATCTATTGACTTGATTCAAAAATTTTTAAAACAGGGTTTGTTATATTTGGTTAATCAAATGAATAACATTTTTCAAACTGTACAAGTTTAAACCTGCATTTTATCGTGCCAAGATATTTTATACAAAGCTACAGTGATCGCAAGAAACAAGTTATTTTACTTAAAATTTTTTATAATTTAATTACATCAAATATTAAAAATAAACACGTTTTCGTAAAATAATCGGCTCTTATTTGGTAGAAAAGTCGTTTAATTTACTGTTAATAAGACGATTGAGAAATATGATATTTCATATAATTATCTAGCGTTTAAATTATCAAATTTTGTTAAATTATCATATTTTAATTATCATATAATTTACTAGCGTTTAAATATATACATTGATATTCTATTACCTTAACTATTCTTTGTAAATTTTATATTTATTACTGATTATTATGTTTATTACTGATGCATAAATTAAAGTATTATACGTTTTTGCTTTATTAACATAAAATACAGAATGTTAAATTCTGTAAAATGTTAATATGTATATTGTAGCACATAAACACATAAACGTAACCATATAAAAAATTTATACACATATAGAAACGGTAAAAAATTCCGAGAATTGAAAACTCAACATAAAAAGTTGATATTTCTAAAGAAAATTGATTGTAAAATGAATACATATATGTTCTTTTATGTATCTATGCAAATTTTCTGTTACACTTAAAACGTTAATTTTTTAATTTTTTGACTTTTATGTTATTAATGTAGCTTATTTAATCTACCCTAAACATGTGGCTTGCTTTTGTTAGTGGTTCAAAATTATAAAATACTCCATCAATGAAAATGAAATAAAATGAAAGATGCAGAATATAAATTCATTCTCTTAAAATGTAGAAAAGTTGGACTTACGTTTACAAGCTGCATGTATTTTAGTACTCCAATATCTGTAACAAAATTAAAGAAAGTATAAATTGTAAATCTATGAATCACGTGTCTACATAAATCGTAGGTGTGCAAAATTGTACATGATAAATTAATAATAAATATTACATTAAATGTTAAATGTAATTAATGATTATTCTAAACTGTATCAAAATTGACAGGGTATTAAATGATGCGTAACTTTTATTCAGAATAATTCCTAATTGGATATAAAAGGACCACTTCAGATTTTTGGATTTCATCCAAAAAATTTCATCCCGTATTTGTTACAATGAACCAACTAACGCTGTTTCTGTTCATAAAACTATATAGTTAAATTTTCTATTGAATCTCTTACACTCGTTCACTGAATATAAGAGATCGAGTGTTAGTTGAATGTTGAAATCAAAGATGAATAAATAGCTATTGATTTGAGGTACATGTACACTAGCATCAACAATATTTAAATTTCACCAAAGTGTAGACATTAATGATGATTTGTTAATTAGAAACACTTAAATTAGGAAGTGTTTTTTTATAAAATCAATAAACTATAAGTCTAAATTATGTACGTTTTAAAAGACAAATTAATAACATATTCAACCTATTACTATACCGTATAGAGTGAAAGACAGAAGTATTCATATAGACGATTTATTGTATAAATAAAAAGAAAAATATTTTCTATATTATTAAATATATATATATATGTAAGGGTACATTATACATGCAAGCTGTATATTGCACACAGTAATAGTTTTACGAAGTAATAATAAATGCAGAGAAACGGTGATTAATTCACAGATATCGTATAACATCGAAGAGAATATGTTTAAAATTCTTGAAAAAAACTGGGAAAATATAGAATCAAGTTTCATTATAAATTTGGTATTATCTTACTTCACTCGTAGAACATGCTGTTTTGATTTATAGAAAAATCTTGGGATCCAATGTCTTTAAATTATTTATTTTGTCTACATTAATTTGCACTGTTCATCACGTAATCAGATTCTACAAGATGAAAATTAACTTTAACAGTTTCGCCACTTGTAATTATTCTAGGTTTCTTCATAGTTTTTTATTAATCGTAGATAATATATCATTCGACGTAATAGAAAATAGATAAACAAAATTGCACAAAATTCAGATTACAATTTAAATTGTAATTGTACCTCATACAAAATTTTTCTTTTCACATTATCGTCCTGAAATAATATCATGGTATTGTAATATTATGTGTAATTACTCTAAGGTATTATCTGGTATTGAATAATAATAAAGTAAAAATAATTCAATCTCGCTTATATGACTTTTAAAATTTTTAATTTACATAGATTTACCGAGATAAGCTGCTAACAACCTGTGATAACCCAGTGGTTATTACTCTACTGATATTATATTAATTAAGTGTTAAGATTAGTCATTATTTAAATATTATTTATGTATGTTTTTATGTAGCAAATCTTAAAATTGTGATAAAAAAATTTTAAGTAAAAATTCATTTCAATCCTTTAACGCCAAGGAATTAAATTCATTATCTATGCAAACTGGATATTACGGTTTCACTATCAGAAAATAATGCGTGCAGTCTAGAAGGCTGATACCAGATAACGGTTTCAATACGTTGAACATGTATGCAAATTACGTTCCAGTGAGACTTTTTATTTCATCGTACGTTGCATAGAAATAATAGTAGAGTATTACGGACATATATGTACTTACAAACAGGAGAAGGAGTTGTTGCTAATTAGGTTCTACTTGGCTGATAAAAATTTTCTTAAGTACGTAAATAAATAAATCGATAGATTTGTTATTTTTATATTTCTTAATGCTGGATGCTACGTATTTCCTTTCCTACGTAACATGTTTCCTTTGCGTGGAAAAAGAACAGTTTATCTATGTATTTTGCTAAAAATCATTTAATAACTTTTAAAAATACAAAAAATCATTCAAATTCTTCAAAAGGTAATAAACCTATAAAATTATTATCAAAGATTGTGTAACTGGTCATTTTGACTGCTTTGGTGATTTCAATGATAAATACGAGATTTCTCACTCTTTTTTTTTTTTTTTTTTTTTTTTTTTTCGTACGTGGAGAAATCCTCATGGACACTCGCTGTTGCACGCAACAGCAGAGTAGTGTCGGACTCTTACCGACTAAAACTCCACGGTGGTCGTCCTGACGTTTGGTAGAAGCGACCTCGGGCTCTTTTACAATTACTACCAGGGGAGTCGCTCCTCGTCGTCTTCTCCCAGCTGTTTATAAGGGAGGCATCCCGATCTATGTCGGGCCGCTAGGGGGGGACCACACCCCCTAAACGAAATTTCTCACTGCTAGTACATATTATTAAGAATATAAAAGTAGATGCAGAGCTGTAAAAGGAAGAGAAGTAAACAATAAAATAACGAAAGGAGTACCTCGCAATATAAATCGAAAAATTGATTTTGAATGTATTAGAAATGTCTTGCGCAATTGTAAATAATAATAATATAATAATTATAGAACGATATTCAAAGAAATCATAAGAAATGTTTAAAATTGTCATAGAAACGTTGATCTTACAATATTATTTTTATTGCGAGGTTCCAATTTACGGATTGTAAATATACAAGAAAATATTTTTAAAATAGCCACTTAAATAATATATTATTGTTATTGTAATAATAAATTTTTGAATATACGTTATTTTACATGAATAAATAAATAATCTTTTATTTGATCAATTTCATTATTTACCTATCGAATGAAATAGCTTTTTTTAAACGATTTATTCGATTTTAACACAAAATAACTTTCCGTACCTCATCTCTAAAATAAAAAGTACGGAGCAGCTGAAATTATTGATTCATTGTTTATCATATTATTATTATTTATCTCTATTTCAAATAAACTGTGCTTACGCATATTCCGTATTGCCATTCGCAATTCTACTGATTACGTCAGACATACTCTGTTCATATGGTATTGACGCACACTGACCTTTTAACATGTTTCATAATACCAACATAAATATCCTACAAGTAATGCACAACACATAGAATCGATCTAAAAATTTCATCATTTATATTCGTCGCTGTTGCTTATACTATCAACGCTCTCGTATTCTCCAACAACCATAAAATCGATCATTTTGGTCACTGAAACAGGTTTGCAGTTGGCCTGTTTTCGCCGTTTCGGCAACGCCTAGATACGCAAGTCGCTAGGAAATCGATTTTTCAGTATACGAAACACGCTCTGTTCCGCATAAATAACAGAAACGTTTCGGTTATATGAAATTTCCCTCGCTTGTAACTTTGAAATCGGATTTCATACAGGTGTAAGATTTAGACGGCTACGAATTGAAGCGTACACGTTTCTCTGTCATTTTCGCTGTTGGTCGGGATATGTTTTCTCCTCGACAGACTACTAGATAGCAAACGCCTAGAACAGACGTAATAAATTCGCTTGTGTTTTCTTCCTTTTCGCCCGTGGGTCCGTCCACAAATCGTGAATTTAATCGAGAGCTCGTTTAGTTGTCACGATCCTTTACGTCCCTTGCACAACGCATCGTGCAACAGTATCGCATCCATGGAAAAATCTATTCTTTATCGTTTCTATTATACCAACTCTGAGATTAGATTCGAACATCGCGTACGTATTTGACAATATTTGAATGACTAACGATAAGTGGTGATAGATAGTTTGATTGTCTCAGAATTTCTTATAAGCTTGCAGACTTAGACTTTGGAGAAAAGTACATCGACTATCCCGTTGACCGCGGATTCGTTATCGAACCAAAGACCATTGTTATTAGAGTCTACTCATCGCGGTTACTTGTCGATTCTGTAACACTCCTCACGCTTGTGCTAATCGACATTACCTCGATTGTATAACAACCATGGCTAATTCCAGACAATATTCATTACACGCTCCTAACTTTAATCATAACGTTAACCCGACATACATACAACAGGATATTATCGAGACTTCTTATGAATTTTAACAGGATTGTTTTTAATATCCTCGTATATGTCATAGTGATGTATAAATAAAGGAAAAGATAATAAAAATTCCAGTCACTGAATTCCAAATGAAAAGAGGTAGATACGCTTAAGCTATAAGCAATGGCAGCTCGCGTAAGCTAGCCGCGTTGTACCTATATGTGTACGTATGTATGCACGTATGAATGTATTTGTCGCAAAGTAAATATTATATATGATACATATATGATAATTCGAGAACTTAGACCGAGCACTCGTTATCTGTTAGAAAAAAATGTTCGCAATGATGACCTTGACAATATATTTAAAGGGCGTAGAAATCGATGGGTTTGTAGCTATTTGACAAATTCGCCCAATTTTTAATAACAACAAATTTCCTTGCTATAGATATCAGTTACATAAGTTATCAAGTTTATAATTGAATAAAGAGAAAGACATGTACCTTTGTAACCAATTACAAGCAACTTAACGTTATAATAGCTAAGCGTTTCGAAAGAACCAGAGTAATAAGATTAGTCAATTACGTTTAAACAAACAACATTCGTAGTCTTTACGTAAAGTCAGCACGTAAGACCAAAGAAACTCTGAACTAAGTTGCATCGTAAGCTAACCTTAAACTAATCCTAAACAAACTTGGAACCAACTATAATCCTAACAGCATGGCACGCTTCAAACGTGTCTTTCTATCTTACGGGCTAAAACCAGTCAACAATTAAATTTACGTCGCTCTTAATCACAGTCCAACGAGGACGTATCAATCGTTATAGCTTGCAGCATAGAGTTTCAGTGTTAAATTAGTTTAATGCAGACAAAATTGGTTTTATTTATTGTATGCCTCTTGTTTTCGTTGAATCACAAAGGACGCCTGAGAAACGTAATCGGATTCTCTCGCAAATGCGTTAAAACAATACGAACCTTTTTGCAAAGTCTCTGTACAAGTTTCGCTGATATAATCTCACGTATACATTTAAAATTAATCGTTTCGCTGAATCGGATTTAAATAACTTTTTTTTTTTTTTTTTTTTTGCCTCTTAAGCAGTGCTTAATGCTTAAATACATAAGCTCGTTGCTAGGAGCTCTCCATACATAAGAGCATTAACATTAATATAGCATTTAAATTGGTCTAATAATAGATAATATAACATTGTTAAAACGTCGTATGTATGATATTACAAATGATATTAAGACAAAATTAAATGTATTATTCGTGTGTGCAAACTAGCTCTTTATGTTTTTAATAAATAGACTGCGATTGTTTTATACAATTTTATATTTTTATGAAAGCAGTTAGAGAAATGGAACGTCTATATAGAGATTTGTTCCACTTATAAATAACGTAATGGATGCATTGCTTTAGATATTTTATATACTTTTGTACATTATATACATTCCTATTAGATGGAAATATTTTTTATTCCTGATTTATTAATTAATATTAAAAAAATAAACAAGCTTTTAATTGTGTACTTGCTATTATCGATTCCCTCCCCCCTTTCTTTTCCTCTTTCTCTTTGTATGTTTGTGAACATATAGTAAAATTTATAATATTTATCCAATGTTATTGCCAATGAATTACATAGTAGGTAATTTCCTCTTGTCGTCGATATTTTAATTTTCTTTTCTTTATGACGGTATATGACACCATGCTTTAATGAACTTTTTCCTGTAAATCACATTTTTATCTTTTGATCTTAATTAACTGAATTTTGGATTCCAATCTAAAAAAAAACGAATTGTGAAATTATATTAGGAAAATGAATGATGTAAATTCGTTTATACGTATATTTACGTATAGCAAGTGTAAAAATCAAAGTAAAAATATTCAAACTTCTAATTTATCATCCAATAATTTGAGAGTATAATATTCTTTTCATTTTTTTTCTTTTTTTTTTTTTTTTTTTGTATCTTTTATTAATTAATTAAATTGAATTTCTCTCTCTCTCTCTCTTTCTCTCTCGCTCTCTCTCTCTCTCTCTCTCTCCTCCGCCTCCTCCTCCCTGTTGTCAACTGTTTTGATAATAGAAATATATTTGTTTTCTATGTTTTTTTTCTAAGGGAGGTAAAACGTACTGAAATAGAAACCAATTTTACTGAAAATAAATTCATTTATCATTTGATTAGTTAATTACATTACGAAGTACAATATTGTTTACATACATACATACATACATACATACATTTTATAACATCGAGCGCGAAGAGTATAAACAATCTAATTATATTTTGTTTAGAAACAATATTTACTACCTGAATATAATAAAATACAAGCAATGATATTAATACTCCTTCGTTTATAAATATGTTTCTTAACATTAACCACGATTCAAGTCGTAATTCCTTTTCGACGTTTTATTCGTTTCGAATTAATTTCAATTTACATGCTTTATAACACGATAAGTCTATTTTCATTAATTAAACGCGTTTAGCTCGAAATGCACGGAACTTGTACTTCTTTACCCACAATTACCTCTTTCTTGAACACGTTTGATGCTTCAGATGTGAAAATAAGTAAAATTAATTCAAATTATTTCACACGCTATAACGTCAAATTGCCTGGAAATTGTACGTGGCTTCAGTAACGGTAATATTTTACTCAGAATGAATATTTTACGTAGGTGTGCTCGCATAAATTTTATACCGAGTTTTAGTGAAATTACCCAACAAAGTTAACAATTACAAAATAATAATAAACTTCTGAGTCCAAAATTGCACTACTATATATATATATATATATATATATGTAGGCCACGTACATTTCAGTACACTGCTAAGCATCTAAAGCTAGATATGGAAATTGTTAAATGTATGTGAAAATTAAAAATAAATAGTACGAAAGTTTCTATTCAAATAAGAAAAATGTTTCATAGTTACGACTAAAAAGTTGCTTCATTAATTCCATTATATAGTTTTAGATTTAGTAATAACTTTATAACTTTTTTATCTAATTAATCTTTCATTAAGAAACATTTTTCAGTTATGGAACTGTGTTAATATAAAATGATGAGATAAATTATTCAGATGAAATAAAATTGTGCAAACTGCAAATTTTAAACTTCATAATTCAGATTAGATACTATTCATATATTTAGAAAATGTTTAAAAGTGTAGAACATTTCTACAGACAGATATAATCGTTCTAAATCAAAATAAAAAATTATTCCAAAACGTAAACTTTTAATGTTCAAAAATATTGTTTAATTTAATGTTTCTGTTAGAAACAGATAAATACAAAGAAAGACGAAAGGAATCTGTTCATGAAATTAATGTAAATTGATAAAAGTCTAAAGATAACTTTTTTTATGTAGGTAATTATTATTATAAAATTTATCTCGATATGTATAAAAATAAAAATAAGATGACAATAGAGCATAAACCTACATTTCTACTTTAGGATAAAATAATAATAATAAAGGAGGTATAATAATGAATGTTTATTTATTCAGATCTGGTGATCCCATCATTAACAAAGTTAATGATTTACTAAATCCACAAATTCTAAATTATAAATGTTATGAATACAAAGAAATTTATAAAAAAGGCACGAGAAAATTACAATTGAATTATACAACGAATTTGATTGTTATTAATTTATAAATCTGAAGAATTTCATTTTATTCGAATAATTAATATTAATAGGAATTTCATGGCGTGTATTAGCAAAATAGGAGATTCTGTCATCCTTAAACGATGGATTATTAGCTAATTGTAATGTGTAATTTCGACGGCATATGGATAGCGTATAAACTTGATTTTGCAACTTTTTAATAAATTCCTTAGAATTCCTTCTTTTTCACAATTACGTATTCCAACCTGATTGCTGGATTAAATTTATAATTTTGAAAACTTCTACTTTCACGACACCCCGTTTAAGTTAAATCATTTAACACGGTCGAACATTTTATTTTGTCGGCAATTACATGCTTGCCGGAGGCTAGACGAACGGTTCGCGACTGAAACGTTATAACGGATACTTTCGAGAAATCACAGATGCTGCTGCCCGCACCAATTATCGCACTCGCGATGCACGGAGTGGCTTTCTCGCCGGTTCTACAGTCGTGACAGTCCAACCGAGCAATTTCTCCGAAATAATTATCTCAAACTATCTGGAACGTTTCTCGGTGACCTAACACGATGACTCGAGGGAGAGCAGCAGCTCTTTCGCTTTCGAGCAAAGCTCGGTTCTCGATTGGTGAGAGAAAACAAGCAACAAAAAGATGTTCTGTAACTACACTGCTGCCGAGTAACTATACTAATAAAGCATTTACCCGGCGTTGTCCGGCAAAAGAAGGCGGGTGCTACTTAAACGAGAGGGCTAGCTCCGTTAATTAGCCGTTAGAAAGTGGCTCAAAGGCGTCATTTCGTTTGAGTAGCGTCACCCTAGTGTGTCGGCGAGGAACTCGAGCGAAAACTCGAGCTTCTTCGGGTACAGGCCAGCTCGATACCTCGCCGCAGAGGATTCAAAGCTGTACAGAGACGCTCGTTAAACCCTCTCCTTCTCGACGACTAGTATCTTTGCCAAGTAGAAAACGTAAACGGCGTAGATCGGTTGAAAACGCTTTCTGGTTATTTAAACCGGCTGCTTAGAGATCGGACTCATTTCCGCTTCGTAAATAATTAGGATTCCTCTTTTGATAATACCAGACAGGGATTCTGTGGTGCAAAAGGAAATTTCAAGGAAGATAATAAGCTGGAAATGCTCCAGCTTTCGTCTATAGGTCTTGCTGGAATTAATTTCTTTGTCTGCGGTCTGTCGAAACTTTAATGTTTTAGATTGCGCTTTGTATTTAAAATTTGTGTGACGACTTGAAATTATTGCACCAGCATCCTCTTGCACAAGATCATTCCCTTATTCCACTATTTATTGTAATCAGAAATTACTATTATTATTAAGTTATATCTCCTTTCTTAATTATTTTATATCAAAATAGTTCTTTTTATCCGCCGAGTGACAATTTGTCTTGTAAAATTTCATTAATAGCGAAGAAAATTGAATTAGCAGGGAAAAGTGGACGAAACAGTTTACAATAATCAGAAAACCATAAAAATTTAATCTTCTGTTGCATAATATTCGGTCGTAATCACTTATTTCGTTACATTTACAAAAGTAAGAACAGCGAATTACTACGTTCAGTGAATAAGTATTTCTAAATACGTAAATAACTTTAAGGAATCGTGCGATTTGATAAGAGAAATCCCTCGATAAGTTGTAAAAACGCCGATGAGAGAAGAGAATGGTTTTACTGAAGAACATGGTCGTATTTATCTCAGTAAGGCTTCTGCTATCCAGTATAGTATGTAATGTACATAGGTACTTTTCACGTAACATACACCCGTTTAATTAGATTACGTGCTTAGGAAGATCGTATTTTCCGATTAACCGAGCTACGCTTTTTCTTTAAGTCGATTTCCTGATGAAATTCAGCAATTTGTGCTAAGTATCTCTTGGAATCTCAAGATTAATGTCTTGTTCCATTGAACTTTTGAGAAACAAGAACGTACAAAAAGATTTGGAATAAAACATTTTAATTTTTAACATATCGCGATCGTTCGTTAAAATAAATTTTAGATTATAAAACATACCTAGCCCTTTTTTATTTTCAATTATTTTATCGTGTTAAACGTATAATTTATTATTCCAATTGTAAGTTTAGTTCTAATACGATCTTTTATCAATTTATCTGTACCCTATTAATTATCCCCCAATATTGTAGAAATATTTATTTTGTAGGAAATAAAATCGTATTATAAAATATATATATATATATATATACAGTTACGAGCGAAGTCGGCAAAGCGCGTGCCAACAGAGTAGGCTTTGTTGGGGCAATGTCAACATTATACGCGGCTATCTAACAAAAGTCCAAAGAAATACATACTTGAGTAGCAGATATAATATGTACGAGTAAAATTGACATTGTTCATCATTGTTTTTTTTTTTTTTTTTTTTTTTTTTTTTGCAGCGAGTATTGTGGATAATAATACACCCATGTGGGCAGCGCCTAAGTTGTTTCTATTCTATTCGTCTCAGTCATATCGTTCCTTTCGAAACAAAGAAAATATCAATTAATGAAAGTATACGTAAGATGTCATACTATCACTATCAATTCCAATTTTGTATCTTTAGTTAAAAGTACTTAACGCAACAGTATATTACGTAACAGGTACTTAAGTTGCGTTATACGATACGAAACTTTCTTCCGATATTAAAAAAAAAACATCGAAAGTAAAATACTAATTAGAATATTTACTAAATGAAACAGATTTCTGCTTGGGTTTGTATTAGGCTTCATCTCTTTAGTGATACTTATAGAAATATGAATGTGCATAAATATTCGTAGCACTATAATGTCTATAGTCAACTTTCAATCCCTAGGAAATAATAATAATACGTAATTCTAAAAATCAACTATTTACAACAATCAACAACTTGCAACCAATTAAGAAAAAACGAAGAGTATGCAATAGCTTCTAAATTAGCTCTAATAGCTCAAACACTCTACTTCGTTTCTCTCTCCTAATCGCCTCGTTAAAAACACTTCAATTCTTCAAGCAGTCGATCGAAGCAAAAAGGATCATCAACGTTTTCCAAACAGTGAACTCTCGCCCTGACGCCTGTCCTTTTCGTCCCTCGTAGTAACTATGGGAAAAAAGTGGCTAGCAAGTTCGCATGCGTGCAAAAAGCCATTCACGCTCGCGCCAATCATCATACGTGAGCGTAATTAAAAAAGTACCTTAGCAACGGCGGCAAGTTTTTTCTCGGAACTTTCCTCGCTTCGTAAACGGAGCCTGAGCGTTTCCGACTGAACTCTCGAGAGTCGAAAGCGTCGGAACTTCAACTTCTGTGAATCACGGCGACGCAATTAGGTCGAACGCAGCCATCTCGTAGAACGAGCCACGACACGATGGCCAACATTCGAAGAAATGGCGAAAAAACAACGTCCATCTTGCCAGAGCGGTACACTCGGCTGCGTTTTCACAGATTCGCACGAAACTTCGTAAAACGGGAAGGCTTGAAAGCCTTCGACGTGCGAATGCGTGTTGTTCGCTGTGTGTGCGTCATACTTTGTTCAGCGAAAGAAAGACGAATATGAGACGAGAATGCACTGGAGAAAGGAAGAAAAGAAAAGGAAACGTAGTGTGGACAGTAGTCGCAGTAGGAGTACTACAGTAATAGTAGTAGGAGAAGAAGAGGCTGACAGAGTGATTGTTGGAAGTGTGGTTTAATCCTAGAACTTTTGAAGCGTGAGCCACCACGAGGAATATACACGTATAGTGGTTGTTTGTACGTTGAATTTGACTTTCCTTTCGCGTATTCTTTCTGTAAAAGAGAATTGTTTATTGAAAAAAAGTTTTTAAAAAATTTGAATCGGTATATTTTCTAGAAAGAGTTACAAAGATTTTTGCGTTGAATTTATTTATATTGACATCTACTTGCAAAATGAGGTGTTATGTATCGGGCCTCAGCTCCTTTTTACATATTCCTCGTGAAAAGAGAACTGTTTGTTTAAATATATTTTATACACTGGCTATAAAAAGTATTTACCATGTGGCACACCATTTTCGCACGTCTGTTTCTATCTCATCATCGATTATTAGGCAAATACGCGTACATTTGACAAGTTTCAAGCACGACTTTCTCGAAAATAGAGCCACCAATATAATTTTGTTATTCTTGATCGTCCACGGTGTACAGAACCTCGTTAAAAATCGCTTTATTAGGAAATGATATAATAATTGGAATATAAATTTTGAAACCATCACTTCATCTAGCATTGCATTTTTTAAATAAATGATTATATTCGAATTACGATTATTACACAATATTTACTTTATGTTCGTGTATACCTTTTCTCTTTAATATTTATTATATATCTGTATACTTCTTTTAGAAACAATAATATTGATTCAATTCCTAAAACTTTAATAATAAATAAATTTTAGAAATTATAGAATTTAGTTGAATAATAGTTTAGTAATACTCGGACTAAAAGCTAAATAATGTCAGGCGCGGTTATATGTACTCAGAATATTAATATGAATTATAGCGTAATTTACATATTTTAGATAATTTCTTAATGAAGACACTCAATCAGTCTAAAGTCTACCAAATTATACTTGTCATTTCTTCTTAATAATTAAATCGAGTTTACGTACTTATTATTCGATAATTTACGAAAGCAATAAATAAATTATACTCTATTGTCAACTCCGATTTTAATTACATCATATTACCTACTCGATATAATTCGTGAACTTAAACCCTTTCACTTTGGTATTAAAATCTATTAAAATCAGATATTACAGAACATAATTGTGGAAACCAGTATAGAATAACATTATAATACAATGAGAAAGATATAAGTAGATACAGGTGTTCCTGATAAATTAACTGAAACTGTTTTTTGTTGATACACTTTAGATAGGTATATTATTCCTAAAATATTATGTCACATTACCTACTTTTTAGATACTCATTCGTTACGGTTTGTCGAATACGTCACAAAGTATTCGAACGAATTATGAAAATGAAGGATATGAACTTTTATATATATTTGAACATTAAACTATATTAGCGTGTATCGGATAATGGATGAATTTTAGTTCGTAGAATATATGTAACATGATAGTTATAATTAACATGAGCGTAGTACTGAAAAATATTTTTTACGACGATTACAGTCGATATTAATGGTTGCAAACTATGCCATGAATGAGAACTAATACCCATTAGAGACAAAAGAATGAAATATTATTGATTAATTAATTTATGTACACTTTCCATGTGTCTCGTGCATACTGCGTTATTTTCAAGCTTTCCGTCACTGTTGGTTATTCGACAGATCTGCGACAACTACGCATGACAATACGTTTCACTAACAAGAGTTGCGAACGTGATCGGTTTCCATATTCGAACCTCGTAACCACACGTAAATTTCGTTTCATGGCTAACGATGCACGTTCCATTTTTCCACCGCGGCTTGAAAAATAATAAAAAGCCTCTGAAAGCAGCAAAAATCACGTTTATGTTGGTATTTATTTACCATTAAGACCACGTTATTGGCAGATATCAAAGTCCATTCCTGACATAATTATGTTTTGCTTATTTTTCAAAAGATTGGATTATACGGGTACGTGTAAGGTGTCTAAAGCTGAATTTTTCAAGTTTTGCGGGCTGATATCTAGATATAAGCTCAAGTGCCATTGTAAAGCTTCAGGCACGAAACGTGCAACCAAAAAATGGAAAATGAAGAAAATAGGTGCGTAATAAAAGTTAAGAGATATCTGAATATCAAAAAATTAAATGCTTCCCATGGAAATTATCAAAAGAGAATAAGAATTATCTTTTGGAAATGTAGGAACAAAACTATTCTTTGGGATCAAATAATATTGAGATAAAATGAAATGATTGTCTTAGTTAAACTAGTTGAACAATAATTTTAAGATAGTACGAAATATATGCGTAAAAGATATTCTGAAATAGAACTAAAAAAAATAACAATCGTGCGAAAATATAGAAAACACACACACACACACACACACATATATATGAGGGTCGACACTCATTACTTTTTATAAATATTTAAAGTTAGAATTTTTCTTGGGTGGTTCAACCATTATTGAACTGATTAAAGAATGAATTTTATATAAACGTCTTTTTAATAAGGTTAATACGTAATAATATAATCTAAAACGATTAATTTACATTATAGAAACGAAAAGTAATAGTTATGTGAATCATAACAGAAGGTTATAATGTAGCTATTAGAAACATTCTTTTTTAATTTTTCTCGGAACTTATTTTTACAATACGTCATCTCATTACGATGAACGTATTTACAAAAATAATTCATTTATTTTTTTCTTTCTTTTTTTTTTAGAATTGAACATTAATTGTACACTAGAATAGTAAAGTTAAAGAATGTACAAAAAAATGAACTTAATCATTTTAGCTTTTGGGAATATACATGTATAGGACGATACTTCTCAAAAAATAAAAAATAATACAGTACTTGACAATGTTAGCACAATGCGATTATTGTTGTTACTAATTCGTTTCTTTGAATTTCAGTTAAAAATTAAAGTACATCGATAGATATATGAACCATTATAAATAATACGTTCATTTTACACTCGGTCTTATTTTAATCGGAAAAGATGCAATGACATCGAAAATTCCATTTAACTTTTGCTGACGATGCTTCATGCCTTTATTTTAGTGGATTGCTCCATTCAGTAAAAACATACAATCTAATTCGACTGTGCACTTAGTGCGCAAGACTATAGAATGTGACGATACTACCCAGATAAGTGTTCCTTATTCTCCATAATCTCGCTAATATAATATATTATTTCTGAAATATGTATCACTCTCATCAGATGTATCTCCTCTCTTGGAAATATCCAACTTTTCTATTTCACTGTCATTTTGTATTTAATTTTATTAATCTATCAACTATATTTATTTTCGTTTCGTTAGCGATTCAGTTGAAATGAGTTTTATTCGTTGTTCAACATTATTTGGTGCGTAATAAACTTACAAACCCTGATTTTAGTTTCTATGTTTGTACAAACTATTTTAATACGAATATTTCGAATCAATGTTCATCTCAAAAGTATATTTTTGTTTCATTTCTGAAAGAAAAAGTAACATAAATTTTTTCTTGCATAAATATAAATATAAAGATAATCGATCGGATACATCGTATGATGCATGGTGCAATTATTAAACTGTTGCAAAATTTTATTCACACGCTATTATGTGACTTAAAGTATACTTAAAGTGTAAAAACACTTGGTTTCTACTATACTCATTCGTCACCCCTTCAATTTTCCATAATCTCTACGTATTCCGTAGCCACGAGAAATATATATGAGAAAATGTGTCTCTATAAAATATAAATATATCTCTAAAATAAATGTAATATATTTTTGCTATGAATAACGGCATTAATGTAAAAAATGGAATAGAGAAATTATAGAAAATCCAGTAAACCCTTACATTGACCTAATACTCCTTCTAGCTACGATAATTCATAAAAAAAAAAATGGAACCAATATAAAAATACTACAGGAAATAAAACAAATTCCAAGAAAACTAACTTCCACAACAATTCGCTAATTCTCTTAATTACAATAATCATAGTTAACGGAATTACCCTGCTTCCTATATATAACAAATACGTATACATTTTAAACTGTGTTCTACCATCCATTATTCCAACACTTTATCCTCTTGACAGCCTAACAACCGACCTGCGTCATGTTAAATTCATCGAGGCTTCGTTGTGCAATTCCAAAAGCTCGTAAAAACGAGTTCTCTCCCTCCTCCAGCCTCGAAACTCGGTTTTCTAAACACGAAACATCTCGTGAGCAGCACGCAAGTTGCGCCAATCGACATGAAAATCGGTCGTGAACAAAAGGTGTCCTGGGTAAATGCAGCGGGTACACGGGAATCAAAGGGTTTAAGTTTAATTGGAGAGTAACGCGATCAACAGTGCTCGTTGGGGGGGGGAGTACCTTCGGCAGGGATAAAATTACCGTAGCCGCATTTTCTGCGCTGACATTTTTAACAAAGGTGGTCCGATTCCAGAGTAAACACTAATGAGGTCTCTCGAAGAACAAAAAGGAAGAACTTTATCCCAGGTAGCAACAGGCTTCGCTTGAAATATGTGACGAATCTACAAGGCTCTCTCTCTCTCTCTCTCTCTCTCTCTCTCTCTCTCTCTCTCTGTTACGTGAGGACATGGCTTGCAATCAAAGTTTCACACCGAAAATTATGGGTTTAGTCGGTTCTAAGAAGAGAGATGTGTACACAATCTCGTTGCTCTTAATCGTTCGTGCGGCTGCATTTACTACATTTCATTACGTAACATCACGTAAATTTTTATGTAATTTAGTATATATACGTAATGTAGTATATATCCTGAACTATAATTCTTATTTTCATGAAACATCATGCAAGTAATTTAGCATGTTCACTGTCAAAATTAAAATAGGAAACCGCTTCTTTATTGAGAATCTCATCTTATTTGTATCTAAACGCCTTACAAAGTTCTTCTCAGTTAAAAATAAATTTGATCGTTGTAATCATCTCTGAAGTTACGAACAGAATATTTAAGTTTAAGAACTTCCTATGAAATAGAATCTAAATTTCCATTTGAAACATTGACACTGAACTTGAAACCACGTAACCCTCTCAGATATGATTATATTTCACATTCAACTAATGATATGCATGTCGTGCAATACTTCTTCAACGATAAAATCCTGATCTTATGATGATCTTAATAAACTACAATGTTATAATTTGTTATAATTTTATGAAATAAAATAAAATATACTTAAAATAACGGAAGAAATGTAGTTTTTTTTTTTTTTAAATAATCTTATAAAGTAAACAATTTGCAAAATTATTATTTTATTAATAGTCGTATTGTACTAATTCGCAAAAGTAAAACAAAGTTGTCAAAATCATATACATCTAATATTTTGTTAACCAAATATGGATTTTTATAATTTTAAGGTATTATGTATGGAAAAAACGACTAGAAAATAACGTGGTGTTTCGTATTTTTATATTATAGCTTTTTACACGCGTCAGCGTTTTATCTATTAGCAAAATTAAATAAATAAGGAAGATGGAAAAAAATGTTATTTCAAAGATTTTGTATGTATAATATTATTATTTGGTCAAACATAATTTAAACATTGAAACTAAAATGTGATAATATTCATATTTATAAAAAGAAACGTAAATTTGTATAAATAAATAAATGAATGAAAGCTAAATGTTTATTCTCATCTTTATTTGTATTTGACTTGTATTGTTTATTAAAAGGGAAAATAACTAAAAGGAGTGTGTGCGCGAGCGCGCGCGTGTAGAGAATAAGAATTATTTTAATTAAATAAAAAAATTCGAAATCCAGCCATATTCAAAACAATATTTTTTGTTTTTTATCAGTAGACTGCAGATTTTTATGCAAGAATAAGGAATTAGTTATTAGTAATAGACTGATGAATTGTTCTGCTGTTCTTGTAAAGAAGATATAGTGCATTAAAATTTAAAATGTTTGTTGCGTTATATATATATATCTTTTGGCCCATAAATGATATTATATTATATTTTCAAATCATTTTAAACATTTTACAAAAACTTTATGTAAGATTTATTTGGTACGAATATTCAAGTACCAAATAATACGAGATTCAAGTCCGTGTTTTACTTGGGTCAGAACCCGCACGACTAAATTACATTTTCTTATCCTGGCAGAAACGTTTCTCATTTTTTTCTTCTTTTTTAACTGAAATAATCATAACCTCTGGCTAAGGTAGAAATGAGTTCCGCCCTTCTACGCTGACTTTGAGTGTACAGACCTCGCTTCTCGATCGGAGTGACGTGGAATTTTCTGGTGTCCGTAAGCAATTTCGTTTTTTCGGAATTTCAATCTTTTTTAAATCATGGAATCCCATTGGATAATCACCAGCAATTACGTCGGTTGCCTGAAACCAGTTCTGCAATTATGCAGCAACTTACCATTTGATTTTGTGTTCGTATTTACGTGTTTCTGAAACTGCCACCATCATTTACCTCTTTCTTTTCTTATTTTTATTAAACGATGCCATGGAGAATAAGGATGAATGATGCTCGTTGCATTGACATACTTTCTAACGCATAACCATTTGGAACGATAATAAATTTCCAATTTCTAATTAGTAAGTTAAATGCAACTTAGATTAAACGCAATTAATGTACGTAGATACACTGTCGCTCAAAAGTATCCAAGCATTTTCTTATTTCGGACGGAATATAATTTAATTACAAAATCATAAAAGAAAGCGATGCCTTGATAAATAACCTATACATTTTGCATTACTGTGCCACTATAACATGATAAACTTGATTTTTAATAACCGTTACCTGAGGCAGAGGATGTGTAGGGTGTTATCAATGTACTCGATGTTTAACTTCAACAATGTTCATTTCGATGACTAGTGCGAGTCATTTTAGGTCGGACTACGTAATGTGACGCACTAACGTAACGTGACGTAACACTAAGTTTTCAACTGCCCGTCCGGCATCGTTTCGATCGTTTTGGGTTTCGGGCTGGATTAACGCGTCGCGGGGGTCGGGCGCTGTTTTCGTGAAGTTGTTGATGCTCGATATCGTCGGATACTACAAAAATGGGTTTCAGTCGATTTATGGAAACTGTTACGTTTTCGTTGCTGATTTCTATTGTAAAATTTTTATCTCCGCGTTGTATCACCTCATACGATCCATCGTAAGGTGGTTGTAAGAAGCGTCTGACGGCGGCGTTACGCAAAAATACGTACGGTGATGACGCGAGTTCGCGGAAGATGAAAATTTTCTTCGTGCCATGTCGTGCGATCGGTTGTAGTTTGATCTTTTTGATCTGTTCTTTTACTCGGTTGAGATATTTTGAATTCGCTTGCTGAGTCGCGGGCAAAAAGAACTCTGCCGGTGATCGTATCCCGGTGCCATAGAACATTTCGGCAGCCGTTGCGTTCAGGTCCTCCTTGGTGGCAGTTTGAGTACCCAACAAAACAATTGGAAAAATCTCTACCCAGTTGCTCGTATCGTGACATTTGATTGCTGCTTTCGGTTGTAATACGGTTGTAATCGCTCTACCATCCCCGTTGGACGGGGGATGATAGGCAGTCGTGCGCAAATGCTTAATGCCGAGTAACCGGCATATAATACTTTGAATAGTTTTGATTCGAATTGGCGTCCTTGGCCGGATATTATTCTCAAGGGTACGCCGATACAAGCTATCCACGTAGAAAGGAGGGTCGAAGCAACGGTCGACTCTTCCATATCGGCTATGGGGATCGGTTCGGGCCAACGCGAGAAACGATCGATACACATTAGACAATATCGATATCCTTGCATGTATTGCATCACGATAATGTCTATGTGTATGTGTTCGAATCGGCCTGCTAATGCTCCGAATGTTCCGACTGGTGTAGATACGTGCCTCGTGACTTTACATCGCTGACACGGAATACATTATCGTGACCAGTTTCGATAGTCCTTGTTTATCGATGGCCTGACGAAACGCGTCGTCACCAGGTTTTGCGTGGCGCGTATTCCAGGATGGCAAAGTCCTTGGAGCGAATTAAATACACTACGCCGCGAGGTTTCGGTACATACGATCGTACGGTGTCGCCTGATACGTCGCAATATATTTCCACGTCGTGATCGGGAAAACGTATCTTTTTTAATTGTAACGCGTATTCTTGCGCGGCGGCGAGAGTTTGACGGTCTACAGATTTAGTAGATGGTTTACGGATTATCGCTTCGATGCGTTGTTGTCTTGTCCTTTGTTATATCGGATGTCGGTCGTAAACTGTCTGATATAATCGAGGTATCGAAATTAACACGGCAAACACTTGTCGAAGTTCTGATTAAACGCATACGTGAGGGGTTTGTGGTCTGTATAAATCGCAAAGTTTCTCCCTAAATCGTTTAACCGCGGTGTACATCGCAAGTAGTTCGCGATCATATGCACTGTATTTTCGTTGAACGGGATCAAGGATTTTGTCAACGAATCGCAGCGACCGCCATGTGTCGTTCACACGCTGCTGCAGGATCGCTTCTATAGCGTAATCAGACGCGTCTACCGCGAGGTTGACCGGCGCGCCTGGTATTGGGTGCGCTAACACCGTGGCGTCAACGAGGGCGCGGGCCATGCCGCCAACACATGCGCTTTCAACCCTGCAACTTTCTCTACGGTCATGGGCTACATGCCTATAAATATGTAAAACGAAGCATTAACATTTGCATAAATGAAACAATTTATAGCATCTATAACCAAATTTCCAATATTTGGAATTTCAAAATGATTATTGCTTTGCATCTTTGATTAAAGTTTGTAATCAAAATTCAAGGACATGTTCAGAGACGATTGCAACGTCATTGACCGGAGTCGATCCGATACCAGCTAAAGCAGCCTATCGATATATACGATCAATAGGAAGATTACGAAGAGAGTAATATTTTTTATTTTAAAATCCCTCGAACGATAAGATCGATACATGTACGCGTATCAAGCCGCTTAACTCTTCACTTGACTTCTCTGCTTCAATCGCCTTAACTATGTTCTACGATTTTCATTTTTCTACGTTTCATCCTCATAATCCTTGCCGCCATTTCTGTAGAATTTCGTTTCCGAGAAATTATCGAAAGTCTAACATCCAGTTCGTTATAATCGAAACACTTATAACTACTGACTGTTCTAAAATGCTTTCTCGATCACGAAATGAACAATTATTCGACGATGATCTTAATGTATGTACGTCCCCATTCATAAATAACAGGACACTTACAAAAGAGGAAATAAATCTGATAAATTATTTGGCAGCCATTAAAACTTTTATTACCATTATTTCGTTTGCAATTATGAATTTGCATTCATATATTTTATATTATAATAAGAATCTCATAAATGATAGAATTAAATTCTTTTTTCCTTTATATTTCGTTTCTCAACCATTGTTCAAACTAATATTGGCATTTATATTATTAGATTTTTTATGTCATTGTATCTGTTATGCAGCAGTTCCACACATTCTGTAAATGATTCCACGAATTAGATTCAAATTTCTGCAGGTTCCATGAATTTCCTAACCAATTGTGAGGTCTAAGTTAGAAAATTGAAAGTTTTTTATTATGCATTCCAAATCGTAATATTTCTCATTTTGCATAAACATAAGAGCACAATTCCTTTGCTGATCTACATTATGATGTCCTAATACTTATAAATAATAGTAATGTGTCGACACTCTTCTTTTTCCAATATTTCTTAATAAATCGTTATTTCAAACATTAAACAATATATTTTAGACACTTTTAAGGTAAAAGTAAATGAAAACAGAAATTTTAAAAATGTTTGTTACAAAGCATACGAATCGTAACGACTCGACATCGGCGAAAGGATGAACCGCATGAATACCTAATTAGGTGTATTGGCCAGGTCAGTTAGCCAGAGGCTTTCCAACCTGGGATAATCTATGGCATGTACTTAGACTGTGCCTGTCCAGTGAAAGTACGAGGAATGATATGCAGGTGTCCAACGATGTATAGTAACTTGAAATCACGTAGTTATTAGGTATCGAGAATTTGATTGATTAGAACGAGAGACTTTAGAGATAGTGGTAATTCAAGACTGCCTTGCCGTAAAAATAGAGAGTCATTTCCCTAGAGAAACTCGATACGAAAGGTAAAAGAGTTCCTTCTGGCAATTGTGAGAAATAATTCTGCATTTACTTCAAAACTTAGAAATCCTATGCAATCTATGTTGTAGATGTTTGACAATGAGCGAGTAATTTCTATAATATATATCTGTCTTAATCTAGGATTTCAAACGAGATAGTAATTCTTAAAGATTTGAATAATCTTTTAATAATATTTAAGGCTTACCTAATTTTCTGGTTAGGTAATACTTATGAATGGGGATGCAAGCTTCTTGTAACTCTAATCGATTTTGCGAAACCGCATTCTAAAGTACACATAATATTATTCTCGATCTGTCTATTCTATATCGTTGGAAATCTGGATCTCCTTGCACAATTGAATTACCTAGTATTATCGTTACTATCAATCATATTTCTTTGTTAAACGTTTGAAACATTTACCAATGTAATTTTTAAATATTTGTATATGATTAAAGACATTTATGTAAACTGTAATAAATCATTACTAGCATTTAGAATTTCTTATATGAATGTAACAAATTCTGAGATCAAATAGAACATTCAAATTGTAGATCAAATGAAATTTTGCAAACACACAATCGAATTTCATAAATTACAAATTTGACCATTTTAGTCGACTAATATCGATTCACTAATATTATTAATTGGTAAATTCTAGTGAAAAATGGCGAAAGAGGACGTTTAAAGAGGACGTGTTAACGAATAACCGAATGAAGTTCTGGTGAACTTTCGTATTCATATTAAAAAATTCTAACTGATATGATGATTTTGTCACACCACAAGACGCGGATATTTCTCAACGTCAGCTATTATCCGCTAGTCCGAATGTCACAATGGTCCTGAATGTTCTAGCGGCATACAAAAGACTGACAGCAGCCAATTTACATCAGCTCGTCTGCGTTTTCTGTTACAATTGAGCAGACCGCTGAAACTTGCGAGAAATTCCCATGTAACAGAATCTGGCCGTTTGCGTCGAGCATCAATCACAATGGCAATTTCAATTGAAATTACAAGTTAATAAAAGTTTAACGACTCGTAATTTCTCCTATGAAAAGAATTGTCGCATTAAAATTTTATACATTTAGAAAGTTCTTGTACAAAATGTATGTAGAGATAAAATTACCTAAAGTTACGACCATGTTGATAACAGTTAGTACGTTTATAAAAAAATAAGATGCACTTGAAAAATGATAAAGAAACCCATTGATATTCTTCAGAGTCATTACCTTTATCATTTAGGACTTTGCGAATGTACAAATGAATGGCACATTAATGGCAAAAAAAATTAATAAGTAGAAGTGTTACTTATTATCATTTTGTAATGTTATATTAAAAAATTTAGATTATCTTTTTTAATGATCACCTTAATTTTAAGTATCACTGCTCGAGATAGTGTTAATAGTCTTTATGTCAGCTTAGAAGAACTTTCTTTATCTAATTACTATTGATCTACTTACCATAAAAAATATAAATACAGTGTTCTACTTTTGGTATTAACTAATTAGACATTTGTTTATACACTCACAAATAAAATTTCATTCTGATATTTTGTTCAGTAACTAAGTTGTGAGAAAGGAACGAAATCTGTATAATATTTAGTCGGTCAAAATTTTACGACTACTATACGTATATTATACATTGCCCTAACGTCCGATTAATTTTGCAAACTTTCTCAACATCTCCCTCACCAACCATACTTCTACTTCGTTAAATCAAATCCAGGCGAAGACACGTTGTTAAGTTTCCCGGTTGCTGCCTTAATAACACGCGCTACCTCAACGTAGTTCCATCTCAATAGAATTTTCATGGTAAGAAAAACTTGCCCTCTATTAAGAGAATAAAAGCTCACTTATCGCAAAAAAAAGAAAAAAAGAGAAAAAAAAGAAAAAAAAAGAAAAAAAAGAAAGGGTTTGAAAAGTATCCCGAAACCAATTTTCTCGCTCGTCGCCACGTTTTATTTCACAGAAATCTCATGTCTCGGTCTAATCTCGCCTGTTTCCCGCTTCGATCGCGACATTTTCCCATCGTCCCTCGACTCAGCACCGGAGATCGATGAACATGAAATGCGTGGCACATGCAAGTTGGACGCTTGTATTAACGTAAAAAGCTTTTACCCTTGTCCCCAAGTCTGCGCCCTTCTCTGTCTTTCCGTCGCAAAATCGTTTTCAGGAATCGTTTTCCCCTTTCGCCTCTTCACTTCGACGATAAATTCTGCATGACCGAATAGAAAATTCACGTTGCTTTACTCCTATCGCGTTTTATATTATGCTTATGTTTAGCTTTCTTTTTGATTTTATTTCGGGAGAAAATTTCGGGAGATCAAGGGAAAAAATTGTACGTTTAAAGGGTGAATTGATGTACTACGCATGACATGGGATTCGACGTTTTAGAGATTGATTCGATATTACGGTTGGAGATTACTTTCCGTGCTTTTTATGTCTGATGCAGTGTAAAGAGATTGAGTTGGTAAAGGAGAATACGAGCAACGGAGTGACAAGTGTAGGTATAGACTGAAAAACAATTTGTCAATTGCGAAATACATCTAATAACAAAAGAGAAGTCTTAATTTTCCAATTCAACTATTTATTGTTACTTATTATTAATATCATTTATTTTGTTACTCTATGTGTCTTTGTGTTATTCTTATTTTATATACTATATTAAATTATAAAATAATCATATACTTGGATTCATATGAATCACACAAATTACTACGAAGTTTAACCGAATATAAAGTATATCTCCGGTATGGAGAGTATATCAGAAGATTATGTTTTTATTGCATGATATTTTCATATTTTACATATTTTACATATTTGACATACAGTGGCTGTAATGCAAATTATTAAAAGAGACCAAAAAATGTTATTAAAAAGACATATCATTTTAATATATACAGCTATATATTTTAATACGATTTTTAATTTATACGTTATCGTCATTATAGAATCGCTGAAAGACTCGGATAGCATATTTCATCGAATAAATTCTCGCAAGAGCGTGTCGGTAAATTTTAAATGACGCGAGTGACCAGAGTAATTCCTTAAAATATCAACCAAATCGGATACAGTCACTCAAATAAAATCTTTCATAATCGAATCTGCCATATGGCGACGGCTGAAATATCTTTGTTCATTTTTTCATCTGGTCACAGACACAAACTCGCCAGTAAAAATGATAACTAACGTCAACTCGATAAATATATTAGCAGATTCTTTCATTAACGCTGTTATAATTGAATTTTTCAGTTGTCTTGGATCGTAAGCGACATTGAAATATTCAATCTTCGTTTGGCCATTTGGTATTCTGTTTTTTTTTTTTTTTTTTTTTTTTTTTTTTTTTTTTTTTTTTTTTTTTTTTTTTCGTCAAAAAGATACTTCCTATTAATAGATAGATATCGTGAAAAAAGGATTTATATAAACTCCTGACAACATTTATTGCATTAACATACTTGAATGTTAATTATCTTATCATTTATATATAAAAACCTATAAATGACGTATGAATTATATGTAAATATATATTATATATTACACTATATAACAACATAAATAGTATGCGTTATATATTATGTTATTTATATTGTATATAGCATGTATATATTTATGTGTTATTTATACATATCTCTGTTAATATATATTAGGAACATACAACATACATATGTATGTAATCTAAATGATATAATCACGGAACAAAAATTAATATTATACGTGTATACGTGTATACGTGTTTAGAAATCTCTGATTGAAGCCTGTGGAAGATGTAGAAAAACTTAATATTATTGATTATCGGTTGTGAGAATATTTCATTGTACTTTTCGCTCTTGAGTAGATATTAAAAAAAAAAAAAAAAAAAAATAATGTATTAAACAAAAATTAGTGTATTAATGATGTGATATAACATTTTTCCCACTCCTGATATTGAGATAATTTGAATTTCCATGGAGAAATTATTGTTTACTGCAAGACAAAATACTTTATTTTCTTCAATTTGTTGGATTACATTTTCTTAAAAACCGAATAAACGAAATCATAATTCACTTTGCTACAAGTTTTCAAAAAAATATTACATCGCATTGTTTTGAATAATATTTTGTAAATTAACGAAAGACATATTGAAATTGAATTAAAACGGATTTCTTTATAATGCGATATATGTCAGCTTGCTACCCTGTTTAAAATAAATTGAATACAAATCATTTTCTAATGATAATACTGTTATGAAATTTGCATAAATGAATATCAAATAAACGAGTGAATGAACGAGAGGGATGGAGTGGCGGAGGAAGAGACACTGAAACAACATATCTCAATGATAAACGTTGAATGCTATTAACCTTTGAAGGTTACAGCTGATCGGATAGGTAAAGTCCAAGATCGTGTTATAGTTACTTTTACAGAGATGTGCCATAAAGTTTGCCGATAAAGAGTAACTGATTTATGGTCTTCTGATACAATAAACGTTGAAATGTTCATCGTTCAGAACCAGACATATCGAAGATATCAACAGACTATAGTAGTAAATCTATGGTAATAAATAAACAAACAGATTTGGTATTGATAAACGTCACCCAATCAATTCATCAGTTGAGAATTTTCAGTAGCTTATGTTAAATATAATTGTTCACATTTTTTGTATTTTTGTATTTTGTTTAATTATCATAAATGGTATTTATTTCAATAAAATTAAAATTATCTTAAAAAATATTAGTGTAGTATTCTTTATAAAAATTGTAGTCGTAACATTCACCAATAATATTTTACTATTTATTACTATTATTGATGTGAAATAAGTGCCCACCTTTGCAAATTATTAGAATTCGCGTGGACATGTTTTATATTCTTCAATAAAAACGACACACGTTATAATCTACGAATTACAATATTTCTCTTCTAAAAAATGAATATAAGTCAATAACTTTTAATACCATTATGAATTAATATCTGTGAATCGATAAGTTCTTAAAACGCTCTAATTCATATTTTATACAGAGAAATAGCCTAAATTTATTCCAGTGCAGAAACAGCGCGAGAAACCTGTAAACGAATCCGAAGGACTTATGTGGTAAACGTGGTAAAACTTTGTACTTTAATTTAACTTTGGCGGTTTTCAATATATGTATATATGGGACCAAAAGCTATCACCGTATCGAAAAACTTTATATTAGCGTAACAATTTATTGGAAAATACATTAGAACGGTTAGTATTGGTGCAAATATAAAGAGCTTTTAGTAGAAAACGCACATTCGTATATTTTTCACTGAGACGTTTATTGATTAAGTTCTCTTATTTCATTTCGCTTCCGTGACATCAAATTTTTATGGTGGCATTAAAATACCTTCAGATCGTAAGAAACTTAATATCCTTCAATTTAAACCATGAAGTTATCCAAACCAAATGTAATAAATAATATGCAAAGATCTATATATCTGTCATAGATTATACAATAAACTTGGACTTGTTTCATAACTTGAAAACAATGAAAAGTTAATAAACACCATTTTGCAATGTGATGCAATAATTCCATGTTTTAATTAATCACTTATTTAATCGTAGTAGAATCGATCAAATCCTTAATAATACTTTCAATGCTTATGGCTTTCTTAATTATTTAGAATAACAATGATTGAAATTTGGAGTTGATCATTGTTGATCGTTTTCGGTTCATTCTTTATATTTGTCGGTTCCAATCTAAATTTTTCATGTCTATATCGTCTCTTCGTCTCTTTTCTTGAAGATGCTTTTCAGAATCTTGTATTAATGTTACAAATGTATAAAAGTTTTACTATATTAAATCAAAGTTTAACATCTTATCAAATATACGCTCGAATTCATATAAGTCGAAGCCATAAAATTAGCAAAACACCGATTGTACTGCTTTGTACTACTTTGTACTGCTTGAAACTTTAAATTGACATTTGATAAATACTACTTAACAATGCTTTTAATCTCCAAATGACTTCTGAATGATTTTGTAATTGTGAAATTGGCCATTTCATGTATGACAAATTAATATTTTCTATTCATTTAGTAACCAACAATCTTTATTAAAAGCCACCTATATAATGAATTCCAAAGCAGAACATCATATATTAAAAACCTGGTATAGGTATACACATGCTTCGATCATGGAAGTAAATATTGTAATAACACTATTCAGAGCAAAAGGAATATTATATTTTGTTCTATTGCCAATTAATCCTTAAACGCAGCAATCGATTCTTTTCCTCTAATATTTCTTTCCAATAGTCGATAATTTCCATTAGAGTTCTAAGAAAATAAATTTAATATTAAAAGAAAATGTACATATATATATATATATATATATATATATATATATATATATATATATAAATGTATACATATTCTATTCGTGAAAAATGTAAAACCGCGTTCTGACAAAATCCTGATAAAATATTCTAAAGTAAGAGTAAGGAAATATTGGAATACAAATGTATACTGTAAGACATTTTTTTAAACCCTTGCCTAGCGGGTATGCCTCCCAGGTAAAAGTAATGTTTGACATTCTACTCGAAGTATCCTTCCGAGACCTACAGAATTGCAGATTAATGCTGCTTACTGATTTCCAAATAGTTTGAAGGAAGTAAAAAGTTTTCAAATGCAAATCAAATGTAAAATAAATATCTTACTTTGCTTTGAAACAAGCGCCAGACATCGTATATTAATGGAGATGTTTATTTATGGATTTTTAGGTATTGTCATATATACCAAAATAAATTTTGTTATATTCTGTTTATTTTATAGTATATTTTCTACTAATTATACGAAGTATTTATACTTTTTAACAAATATAATTATGTTTTATATAAATAATTCAACAAGGCAGAATGTTTGAAATAACGCTCTAATTATCATTGATATAATTAATGGCATACGTATTTTATAAAAAATCAGACCATAAGGAGAAAATAGTGCAAAAATTGAGAGGACATGTTTAAATATTTAGTCTCTGTATAATAATGAATATACCAACATATTAATACACGCGGAAATAGATAAGTTAAGTTTCGTCCCGTTTCGTTTATTTTATTATTCAACGAATTTTATATCAATCACTACATAAAATAATCACTAATATAATATTCGCTCTAAATTGGTTTTATAATGTTCGTACTATTGAGTTTCCTATTTAATTCATTATCACTTGGTTGCACGAATATTAAATTTGATTTCACGATTTAGATTCAGTCTTTCAGTCGACTTCTCAGAGTTTCCTACCTAATCCATCGAAAATTTTCTGTAATGAAGATTACATCGAAAAATTGTAAACATCAATACGTAACCAATATATTTCGATCCAGCGAATATATAACTATAAAGGAACTATATTCATTTATATTTTATATGTTTAAAGCAAATAATTTTTATCATGAAAATAATTTACGTTCGATAATTACTAATATAATTTTGTATCGATAACGTAATATCCGTCCTAAAAATGTTATATTTAACAACGTACTTACAAGACGGAGGTGAAATATAAGAAATGGAAATTGCTAGTCCACAGTCGTGTCGAATAGTAATAGCCGAAGTACTAAGAAAGATGCATACAAATTTGAAGCTGTAGCTATTCCTGTAAAGTCGTTTCAACACTGAACACCATCCTGTAGTCAAACGTGCAGGATCCCTACCTCACGTAACTTTCAAACGACAACCTTAAAGTTTCAGATGTTTCGAACTTGTAACAGTGACTTTAAATTAATCCATATCTTGTCATTATAAAATAACCAGACAAGAATCGCAAATCGAACTTGATAGATCGTAATTGCCGTGCTTGTGAACTATGAACTTAATACGTGACGAGATGAAACTTAAATAACAATCGCTTGATTCAATCCAATAAAATACGTTCGTATGTATCAGTAATACATCCTGTCACGATCTCATTCGCTTGACTTTAACCGTGAATAAACGTGTCATTATACAGGATATTCCAAAACGCTAGCGGATTCGACGCACTAAAATAAGAAGAAAAGTTCAAAATACATACGTTTGTCCTATTTGAATTTATTTTCGAGATACAACTGTTTCTCTATTGTACCGTTTGTTTGCTCGCCTTTACGGGAATTGTTCAAAGTAATCATGTTCACCTCGAATACAACAAACAAAATTACCAAATGTTGTCCAATTTCGTTGGCAACCCTCGGTGCTCCGTCGGAGTATGCCAACGTTATCTATTTCTGTGTAACAGATTAAATGTTTTACAAATCTCTCGTTCAAAAACTGTTTAACTATGGAAATACCTCGGGACAAACATTTTGAACATCGTTTTTATTAGTGTATCGAATCCATCGGTGAAGATATGGTCACACGTTCCGAAACACCCTGTACAAACCTGGAATAAAAATGTCAAGAGTGCATCAAGTTATATGGAGAATATCAAAATGCGTGGTACATCTGGGCAATTTGTTAGGGACCGTACATATGGAAATAAATTGAAAGAGAAGAATAAAATTTTCTTTTTGACATTTTGTTTTCAAAACGTTCGAATGAAAATTTACTGCATACGTCTGCATGCGTCTGATTATCTCCGGACTTTATCCGTAGGTATTAATAGAAAGTGCCAATGTGATGACAATTAATTTATTAATCTTCACTTAGCGGAGGCTTCGACGAGTAGGGATTATACATAGTTAAATGAAAAGGATTGAAAAAAAAATATGATTTTAAAAATGAATAAACGTAAAATATTTGCATAACGTGAGAACAGATCCGCAGTCTTTGCTATCCGAGGATTTACGATCACCTTATATGCACATACATTTGTATTTTATATGTCGCTGCATATCTGTTTTTATTTTTGCAATCGGATACTATTGCTATTCAAAGTATTACATATATACTACAGTTTCACAAACTGAATTTTCTCAAAAATCAAATGTCAAACGAGAAAATGTTATTTATACTACTTGCTTGTTATCAGTTGTATTACGAGTCCTAACTGACGCAGAGTTGATCACTTTCTGTAAATGCTACGAGTAAGAGCGATCGATTCTGACTCGACTATTCATACATATGACAGGAATACGGATAATCATACGGAAAATCAATAATTCTTATTGCAGGATTATGGAATTATTTTCATCAAATTTCTAATGTTCTTTCAATGAAAATGATGCTAAACGCGATTTCATTTAAACAAGTTCCAATTTGAAAATCTAAACTAAAAAAGGGTGACGCATCAAAAACAGGCTTGAATATCCCAAGAAAGTTGTTATTGCTGGTAGAGAAAAATATGTCAGATCAAATTTATATTGTGCCAAGGGTTACATAATTTGATTTGAACATTACTAATACGAAATGTTATGTTTTCGTATGTGCTATCTAATGGAGCATTTTGAGACACGTACAATGACCTATGGTCAAGGGAAAATAATTTACTTTAAACGAGCGATCGAATACTTTATTTTATGTAGTGATTATTTATTAATCTTTCGTTGCACTGCTAGGTCAAATGTTCGAAGTGGTGACCTTGAACATCGATGCTCATGTTTTAAAGCGTTGCAAGAGATATATTATATCATGGCATGTAGAATTTCGATCGGATTAATCGCTGATTTTTATTTATAGGAAAAATTAAAGCAGCAAGTATACAATCAAACTTGGACAATCAGAAAAGATACAAGAGAACGCGTAGCATGAGCTTGTTTCGTGATTAATCAGAACGAAATTCGATATGCCATGATATAAATCAATCGCAGCGGTTTAAAGCATGCATCGATACTCAAGGTCACCGCTTTTACCTTTCAAAATAACAGTGCACTGATACTTTAATAAATTGCCATTACATAAAACAAAGTGTTCGATCGCTCTCGTAAAGCAAATTATCTTCCCTTGCGATTCACCTTCAGTTACCTTGAAAGTTCATCAAAAAACATCATATCCTTTCAAAGAACTATTTACACCAAATTATATGTCCTTGGACGCCATGCATATTCACACAGCCGTGATATTCGTGGGCTGTTTTACGTGTCTCAGCCTGTATATCCTATAACAATTATCTTTGTAAATCTGTAAAAGTATTGAAACTTTCAAGTAATATATGACATAGATGTCAAAATGCACGGAAATAAGATTCTTGTTTCTATTAGAAACCTTTACTTGCATCGTTTATTAACTTCTCAAATCTATATAAAACTTCTTTAATACAAGAAAAAAAGATTTTAAAACATAAATCCTCCAAATTCTGAAAATTTAAAGTTAACGCGCTATTTCGTGGTCGTTATTACGTCTAAAAATGATATAATATACAGAATATCATCAACGACCAGATTGATAGATAATTGCCAGAGTAACTGGTTCAAGTCAATCTATCGAATAAATGATATAAGTAGTTTGATGACTACATAAAAATACACGATAAAAATACGCGATAAAAATACGAATCATTCGTGTTCTAATAATCAATCTGAAGGCTATTAAATTATAGAGTTCTTAAACATAATATTCAAGCGCCAAGTACATAGATACAAAATCGAAATAAGATATCCAAGTACGACTTTGTAGTTTTTTACCATTAAGTTAAAGTTAAATATATCTCATTAAATCCTTAAATAGTGTATCAATTATAAATCTTTCGCACGACGTCCTTTACAGTAATCGAGTATTTAATTATTATTTTTCAATAAGACATGCATTTCAATCTTAAAACTACGCGAAATAAAACAAAATATTAAGCGAAATGTATGTAAATATTATGTATCATCTTCTACAACGTACGAAGCCTTTTAAAAGATCGAACGTCTTGCTACTTGAATTGATAAATCTATTATCATTCCAAGCTGCACGCTATCATATATCTCAAAGCTAAATGCAATTTAAAGGAGATTTCAGTTCAGACCAAAAGAGATATGCATTATTGAAACATTCACCAACCGTTATACGCTAATGATGAAGACGACTGCAGTGATGTTTTAATGTCATTTATGCAGCACGCCGATGCGCACGCAAATCAAATGTTTAATAAAGTAATTTTTAAGGCAAATAAGAAGCATTATGGACGCGATCATTGTCTTAACTAGTCGACAAACGTCTGCCTGTGTTTCATTGGAATACATCAGTGTTTATGAACCGCAACAGCATCGTTCGTTTTTAACACTGTTTTACACGTTGCGTATTTTGTTTTTCCTCGCTCCGTGACATTCCTCTAACGTAGCAACCCATAAATATAAACATACTTCTGCATGCTAATAAAATAGCACTGAGTTTCCATTCCCTTGCGCTGATCCTTATAATTTATTCGCATTGCATATTACGGTGCCTAGCATTCTTTCCAGGTTTATATTTACTTGAACGATGTGAATATATATTCTGCGATAAATTCAGAGCAGAGATATTTTATTAGACGTGTATTAATTTCACATTTCTTAATTCCATCAAGAAATATTATATATAGGCATGTTATTGCCAGATAGATTATGTTGAAATAAATTACACATCATTGCAGGATTTATGAATAATTCTTGTTAGATAACGGTGTTTCATAATTAAGCGCTTATGAAATGGAGTGAGCTAAGTGAGAAGCTAAATATTATAAAATGATTATATGATAATTATGAAATAAACATAACATTGAAACCATAAAATAATTTATCGACCGTCAAGTATTGTGACATGATGTAAAATTTTATAATAATATAAAAGAGAAAATTAACAATTTTCTACAAGTAATAAAGAACCTCGCGAAACATAAAGATTACAAACTTGCTGTAGGAAAAGTTAATTTTGTATATTAAAACAATTAAAAATTTAATTTACACTATTTTCTGTCCTATGTATAAAAGACGATTAGAGAGAGTATAAGAATGAAATGTTTTATAAATATTCTAAATATTCAATAAATCTTAATATCAAATAATTTAGTATATTGAAAATCAATTGTCTTATAAATTAAAATAAGTAAACATTTGTTTCTCATTGCTTCGTTGACATCGTGTGAAAGGTAGTCAAAAGGAAACATAATTATATTCATAATCGTTCATAAATATCTTATAAAAAATCATTTATATTAAAGCTATTACGAAAAGTAGAATAAAGTCTCTATAATAAATTTTCTTTACGAATTTCTTACAAATGTCTCCCTCCTTGAATTAATTAGACGAATTAAACAATTATCTCCACCAATCTGTTAATTTTGATCTCATTAAATTATATGCCTCGGATAAATCGGTTTTTAGCTTTAAATTATGACATGACAATAATAAATAAAATAAGTATTTGTAATTATCTCAAATTGTAAATGATGATGCATTATAAAATTCATGTTATGGATAAAATGAACACAGGTTACATAAATATTAAAACCATAGGACTTTTCTTCCTCTTGAGAGAATAATGTAGAGATTTCGTGAGTTGTAGCTTCTTCGTATATTCATGCATTTATAAGAAGAAAGACGTGGATAATATTTCTCTATATGTCATGTCACTATGCGTTATATTGTAAAATTAGATTACAACGATAAAATATTCCTTTGATTTACGAGGCCCGAAGAGAATCTCGGAGCATGAATTTCAAACATTAAACGTATTTAATTTAGGCATTTAGTATTTAATTTATTACACGTAAATTTCGGATTTTTATGCATATATCGAATATTTGAAGATACAAAAATGTATAGAGTACACGTAATAGGCAATAATATATATATATATATGTGTGTGTGTGTGTGTGTGTGTCCAAAGTGCAGTATTTGTTTTAATATTTAATAGTTGAAATAAATTCTTACTTAGATTCCGTTTCTTTAGCTGTAGTCATCTAATATCATTTATATAACACTTGTAGTTTATATATAGGATATTTTCTTATAGCGATGTTTGTTTAACATTAACGATTAATTTTTAATTAATATGTCAATGTCGGTGGGCTTGTGATAGAATGGAACATAAAACATGGAATAAGACGTGTTCTAGATTAAATTTTATGCATTTCTATGTATTTTACCCATCAGACTATTTTCAAGCGAAGCAATTTTAGTTATGAATAATTCTTAAGCGTTTATTTGCGAATAAACTATTTATTTTGTTGTCAGTTACATGCCCGCGTCGATTTGAGCGATTTTTTGATGAATATCCGACAACATTTACAGCTCGATGAGCATAGTTTTAAAATCAGTCTGAAAACTTTATAAATGTACCATGTGCAGTTAAGCTATAAACTGTGTACCATTACAATACCAAAGTTACGACACGGTGAAATAAAACAGCACGAACGTCCAAAATTCAACTTGAAAAAGCGTTGCATTGGTTTCGTTAGCCAATCCGTGCCGACGCGACTGCCAATTTAACGATACAGTTACCAAAACGTTTCTAACGAAACACCCAACGTGTCCACGCTGTCGTTATCAAATGTCATTCCGAGTTTCTACAAAACATACCGCGTGCTCCAACAATTTCTGTACAATTGGCGATAATGATCTTATATGAAGAGACAAGTGCGCAATAAAATTTCTTTTACACGATGCTTTGTCTTCGTGGAAAGTTTGAAAATTATCTATTTTTCTAAAAATGGAAAAATCTTCAATGGAAAAATTGTAATCCATGTTTCTGGCGTATTTTCACGTGTGAAATAGTCTCCTGCTGATTGTTTGGTGATATCTAGTTGGTAATTAATGAACCTTAGGTATACATGACAAATTTTTAATTCGATTTTCTCAAAAACAAAATGTCACGCGACAATTTTTATTCTATATTTTCGAACTTGTTTTGTCGCGTAGAAGCAGCTCCTTATCGATTATACCACGATGTGTGGAACATCCTGTACAGATAGACAGCCTTTGACAGGTAAGCCGTCTATCGGTGCTGTTTAAATAACCGGCACACAGAGCAACTTTAATCAAAAATATTCGAGGACATCGTGTCGATTACTCGTTAAGATTCCAACGATACTCTTTGGGTCCTATTTAAAATTAATTGCAATCGGGAAAGCGAAACGTGTAAATAAAGTCTTATCGACTCTCTAAAAACATGGACTCTGTAAAAGACTCACATAAATTTGCACCTTGATAATGGATGCACAAAACTTGTTCTTCCATTATAAATCCACATTCTGTTCGTGCATTATTCTCGCTTTCTCTTTAAACCATATGGATTGTTCGTTGCAAGATTCCATGATCGATAATGAAAGAAATTCGAGCAATTAAAAGAGAACCGAAGAATATTCTACCGATGTTCGTTACTTAGAGATGTCGCCGTAATTTAAACTTTAAACAGTCAATTCGTTAACTTCTCTAAGTGGTTATTTCGTTTCGCTGATACGAAAATTTACGGTATTGCTCGAGCAATATTTGAAAGAGAAATCGTTCAAGTGTAATTGAAATAAGACACGAAGATCGCGTTATAACTATCGGACAGAGGAATATAGGTCACAGAGACTTTTACGCCAGGACTGCGTTAATTGGTTACGTATTATTCAACTTGTTTAGCGATATGTTAATCGAATGAATTTTTGATTAAAGAAGGTTTTTAATGGAACGGTTAGGTAGTATAAATGCGAACTTAACCTACGGACAGAAACTTATATCAATTTTAAAATACCTACAAATAATTACCTAGAATATATTTATTATATTGTAAGTAACGGCAGGACAAACTGCTGACTATGAGTTCTAACGTATGAGAATAATTATGGACTATTATATGCCAATTAGATAGGAAACGATCATCGTATTCGTAGGATTCGTAATTGAATAACATAAAAGTAATGAAATTTCAGTTTTTTTATACATAGAAACGTATACATTTTACTTTAATTTGATATGAATATCGTTGATACGAATATTACAGGGAGATATATAAACACGATAAATTCATTTTATACTTATTTTATATATCGTATAAATACATGTTTATCTGATTTTTATGTTATTCGATAGCCAAAAGCAGCAGTAGCGTTGAATTCAAAAGAATAATAAATTTCAAAATAGATGTTAAAACGAGATTTTATAAAAAGTTAAGGATACTTCTAGTATCACGACAATCGGTACTTTTCAAATATTGGAGAGACAAGAAAAACTAATTACATTAATATTTTCTATATTCTATACATAACAGTGCACATAAAAGCTATATACAACTATTTCTACATTAAAACATTACTATCTCTCGGCGTTACATACAAATATCTCTGCAAATGATAAATTTACGAAACAAAAATGAACGCAATTTGTATTAAAGGGCTAACAAAGGGTTCTGAATTTCCATTTCCACTTTACATTATTCGGAAAAGTGCGTTGAGCTGTACAAAGTTGAAGGTTCAATCCTAATTATGTAACCATGGGAAGGTAACAATTCCCTCAAATAACCACGAAGTAGCTTCGATCGTGCATAGTGATTTGTAACTTCTCATTAACTCGAGCCGGACGCCGCTGTTCCATAAACATGGTGTGTTACGAACACGTGACACAATGGCGTACATATTTAATGCGTTGAAAACGAGTAAATGCTCAGCTTGTTACGCAACTTGTTTTCAAAAATGTCGGAAAATTTCTAACGAGAGCGTTCGAGCGAACAGCGGCTTGCACGTTGAAATGGCTTGTTTCTCTGGCTTCGTCTCCTGGGATTAATTAAAAGCGAAAACTGCTCTGAAGACGAAGAAAAGAACTAAATGTATTTTTAAAATTCGACGTGCTTTTAAAATTAAATAAATATATTTTTACACTTTATATGTTTTATAACTATATAGATATATGTAATCGTAAACATAATTTAAAACAAAAAGCATTGGGTTCTCGAAGATAAGGAGATATAATTATATACTTTTACAGCTAGATATGTTTTTATAATTGAGTACATTTTTATACTTTGTATCTCTTGTAACTGAATATATTTTCGTGAAATATAAATATTTGTTTATCGATTAATAGCTTTATAATAACTAACTTTATAAAGTGTGAGTGATTTACTTACTTTACAATTATAGTCGCATCATCTTTATTATTCAAGTACACATTAAGTTTTTAAATCTGAAAAACAGGTTTTATGTTAGGAACAATTATCTTTTAATTAAAAAAAAAAAAAAAAAAAAAAACTGTAAACTTTGTATCCGGAAACACTCGATAACCATTTTCTATTAAATTAGTCACATAAACCTTCATCTGTAATAATGTTAGCTTAAACTGAAACGCGACACCTTTTTCCGAATATATTCGAATTTGAAAGGTATATTTTCTAAAAACGTTTCCTTCGGGTATCTTTTTACAGAGAAAAGGTAAAGTTTCACAGAATTTTGGGGAAAAGAGTACTAATACGTTTAGCAAGTAATGGAGATTCTTTCTCTATGCAAATTCGTTGAGTGCACCGCCATCATTGACGTCACACTGCTTTAATTCCAAAAAGCGTAGGACGCTCAATAAGTTTGCAGTGACCAGCTGTGCCTCACCATAGTTACCACTTAGTGTAATTCTCCTCGATATTGCAATATCTTGTACATTATACGGGGAAAATTAATGAAATTCCTATCGTAGATCAGCCCGAATTGAAAATCATAGGCCGATATTTCCCCTAATGCTATGTCACGAGTTACGATAATTTTCTTATTGGATATTATCATGGGAATTGCTTCGCAGTTTTGAAGAAAATAAGCTTATATAATTATAAACTTTAAAAATAAAAAATGTTAATAATATTTGCATAAAAGTAAGGAAGATATTATACGTGTGTGTATATATATATATATACAGAGTGTCCCCTGTATACCCAATAACGCGGTCAATCGATCAGAGCGTAATTCTGCCTGCAAAGATAAATCGAAAATGTAGAATCAAATGTTTTCGTATGTGAGGCTTCGCTGTGATTGTTAAAATGCAAATGTTACGATCATATTGCGAATATTGATGCATTTCTGGGAAATTTCAAAGTGTAAAAATGCACGAAAATATGTAGAACTATATAATGCGTTTAAATTATAGCATTCATTGTAATATTCAGTAAATATTTCCTACCATTATTTAATTATGCGTATTTATAAAAATATGAATTTGCATTAGTATTCATATTTCTAGTTTGGATATAATAATACAATAGTTCAACTTTTATGCTTAAAAATGTACAAATGTTATTTTACATATTAGCATTTTCTACAAGAGTAAAAGTAAAATACGACGCACACAAGCAGACCGCTACTTAATTACATTCTTCGAACCGTATTTACGGTAACACGAATAACGAACGTTTATTTCGGGTCATTTCCGAAAGGTCATTAGTGAGATGTAATGGTCCGATCGGTTGAGGACCACTCGGAGAATTTAATCATTTCGAGAGCTTATTTATTTCAGACATCGCTCGCACTACCACCGTCAAGAGTGCGCTTGGTGCATGGAAAAACATGAACGATATCTAATGAGCATGCTAATAGCATTTTTCTTTTTTGCGTTCAGCGGAAACCATTAAATATTCATATTTCTAGGATTATCCAGGCTTGAACTCTCCTGGACTTTCCCGAGTCTAATAAGATCAACGTTTCGACCGTATGTCGTTTTGATAACTTAACGGCATTTCGGATGAATCCTTTCTTTATCCTTTAAATTTTACGTTTTATTTGAACTTTCGCGAAAGATCATTCGTTTTTCTTGGACCTTCGCAGAAGCCTGACAGCTTTGTTCCTGGATGAGTGCTGCTGCTTTGTTTTCTAAAATTATGCAGCATTAATCGAATAGTTCTTAGGACTATTATTAAATGGTTAAGGTATTGTGGTCTATGGTCGCTACGGGCCCAAGGATTGAGAACAATAACGTTTGTCCCACGCCAGTTTTTCGCTCCGTAGGAGACTAGAAGACTTTCGAAGGGAAATCCTTGGTTACGATATTCGATGATTAGCACCGATAGTACTTTACTCGACAAGCATTTTCGTCTGAAGACGGAACAATCAAAATCCCTCGTATACATTCTCGAATTGTTTGGATTGCTAAATAACCGAATCGCTTGAATCTTCAAGTAAGCAAAATAGTTTCAACGCACGAACTATTTGAATCATCAAACACTTTGGCGGAAACTAAGGATCAGTTATCACGGTTATGTGCATAGCACAAAGTTGTTCAGAATGTCGATCTTGACATCATATTTTGATACTGACATCGTTAAAACGGGCAATGTGTACCCTGATTTTATTATTATCTGCAATTCTATAGAATTTATAGAATCTTCCTCAATGGATAGGATTTCGTGGTCAGCTGAAATGTTCATTTCATAGCCGTTCATCCGAAATATCATTGCTTGATATCTCCTCTTATGGAAGAGCAAAAACTACTGTATTCGAAAACATCACAAGATATAAAACGATTAATAATTTGAAACAATTATTGATAATATGACGCAACTATTTCGGAAATTATAAAAAGTATATCTATATAAATTTAAGCGATTCAATAAATAGGATGTTACGTCGATGTAAACTTATATAAATTCGGCTGCACTTTTAATAACACAAGACCGATTGTTTTATTTTTTTTTTTTTTTTATCAGGTATCAAATGACCAATGTATTATATGTCATTAAAATCAAGTGAACACAATGTATATATACTAGAAACAGTGGACAGCGTGGCAAGTACTCGTTTAATGAATAACTATAAATAAATACTCGTATAATAATATAAAATAATAATATTATTCGTAATAATAATGTGGATCAGAAAATTGCTACCGGCCTTCATATAACGCGATTGCAAAACTACTTTAAAAGATTTTATATATATGAGCCTCTGAGAAGCTAAACCGATCAATTGTGCTGTCTGTTAATTTCATATTTACACTACATATGTACACAAGTAATGTTCGATTCTGAAGAAAAAAAATTATTAGTACAATATTATTAGTACAAATTTATTAGAAGAAGGTGACATAAATAATAGTAAATACCAACAAAATAAATGTAGAAAATTATGTTTTCAACATCATGACTTTTCTACTTTATATAATACTTTACAAAGTTAATCAGCGTGGCTTCTAAACATATTTCCCATATATGATAGTAAATTTTTGGAGGTATAAAAGCATATTATTGCCTTAATCCTGTTACTGTCAATCTCCACAGTATGGTATACGTAAGAAACGCCAGCTATTCTGACAAATACATCGTAAGTAGGTCTCGGATTCGAAAGTCTGAACGAAAACAGACAGGGCCGGTAGATCGGTCAACGACAGTTTTCGCGTATGTACTTATATTTGCATCAAAGATTAGTATATCGGGGGACTGGCAAAAAGATTAAACGTTGCAAGGTAAGCAAATAAGAGCAGTGTTTTTAATTGATTTGCTGCGCTTGTCTCTCGTGCTTTGTCCCAAGTTCGACTTATTCGTGATATGCAAATATATAATACTTATGGATTTTTCAATTGATTCGCAAATCTAGTTATGCACTAATTTTTATACGATAATAAGATTGTACGCACAATGTTGCAGTTATTTCTGTACAAAATTAATAATGTTACTTCAAAAATGAAATTTTATTTAGTTTTTATGCTGTAGGTCCCATATTACACGAAATTCGTACAGCCCAAAACGCATGCAACTTATCTCCCCCCTTATAAGTGATCCTACTGTATTATTTTACTGCGATGAGTTAATCGATTAATTCGATTGTTGCATTTTTCTTTTTTGATTAAAAAGATTATTAAAAATCAAAATTTTGCTCACTAGAAACGCTTGCTTCATATTTTCGTTACATATATTTAATATAAAATTAAATTTAAGATGAAACTTTGCTAATATTTGAGCGGCATAGAACGGCGGATTTTTTGGCTATCCTTGTGATGTCATCGGTCTGCTGCACAGTCATGTGCATACATGACATACACAGACATCATATACATACGTGATATTTACGCGCGGTATGTCGTAGTTATATTGGCGAGTTAGGAAAGTGCGTAGCGCCGTTGCATATTTGCGACATCACGCGTTCTTCGGATATATTCGGTACACGGTTGGAAACGTACGGTTTATTAATTTTCAATTCCTTATATCTTTTTCATTTGTAATCATTTTTCAGAAAAGAAATACGCGTCTAAAATATTTGACTGGCGAATTCATTTGCACAATTAATGAAAGATATACAACAATCGAATTGTCCAAATTTTAATGATTTTTCGAAAAATAAATCGAAAAATGATTAAAAAAAGTTGAAACTAGAAAACAGCATGTATAGTAAAATAAGTAAATACGACAAACATTTTACAATTACAAATTTTTTAATGTTACATATGGTCAGTTTGCTAAAATAGTGATTCATTTAAAAAAAATCATCAATTTTTAGATATCTGCATATTAAATATTTACATTCAAAGGATATTTTAATATTATATATGGTTATAATTTGTGTATTTTTTATCGTTACAATTTTTCAAGTTCGATTGAATGCCTTTTGGTAATTACTATCATCAGTCAGTTGAAAAATCATCCATTTTGTATAAAATTCTTTTTTTTTTTTCATTTTTTTTTTTTTTTACTAATATCATAATCATATTATTGTTTCGACTTTGGGAGTATTTTTATTTCTATCTTCCCTTGATCTTTCCCATAAATTGTCCACAAATATTTCTTTAATGTCATTAATTTCTTAACACCAGACTGACACTGTTTATGTATTTACGGAAAATGTAAAGTTATAAAAACCTGCACAACGTACCAAACATGAAAAAGTATAGAATATATATATATATAATATCTGGCGAGCGAGATAAATCTGCTTAGCTTCCACTTGCATGAACAACCGTAATCTGATTATTACTATCCATATTTCAAATGTTCAGAAAATCAATTCAAATAAATTCTAAAAAAAAATCTTCCATCTATTGCCACTTGTACCGAATTATAATAATCGCTCCCGTTTGATAACATAAAGTCCTACATATCTCACCAACAGTCCTAAGCGATAGCGTATGAAAGGCGATATATCTCATCATGCATTTACAATGTATTAATATAATTCAAGCGAAACTGCGAAATATCATATTTCTGCAAGAAAAGGATCCCAAAAGAATATTATTACATTTATTACATTTTATATAATTATATATGGCATTTCTACGATTTTACAAAATACAAAATAAATACAAAATAAATTGAATACGACTTTCGTATCATTTAACAATTTCCACAATAAACTAAGAGGAAGGAGCAAAAGATTTGATATTTGCTGTTTTTCACGAGATTCATCAGTGCCTGAGGATATAATAATATTGGCTGGATGTCAGGGTTACATCGGATCGGGTTTCATTTCGTTACTCGACACAGGTAGGTAGGAATTTTACTGGCGATATAAACTCGATTTATGCCCGACTTCCTGCTCTGCGATGTGGATTGCGTGGCTAATCGATAAAGCAGCTCCGCCAAACGCAGTTTCGAGAACACGTCAATAGTAAAATTATAGTCCTTCAATATGCATGTACATCTATGTATATAAGCACTTACATCGCCCTTGATAAATATTACAAGACTTACAGAAAGTAACGTTACGCTTAGAAATATTTAGAAAATTATTTAAGAATTATTATCTGATTAAAAATTTATACTGGCACTTATAAAAATATATTTGGGCATTTACCGAAGAAAACATTTTTGTCCATGTGTATGTATTATATAAAACATTTTGCAATCTCATTAGCGCTCGAATGAGACGCTATGAGTCCCTATTGTCATAATAATTAATTATATTGGCAAAATTTGAAACCTACTCATTTACTCATATATACATTTTTTTTACTCATATAATTAGTATTAATGATGGTATACTGAATATTAAGGCTCATTGGTAGGATGGCTAATTGACCATTTCAATGGTTTTGTGACCTCCGCGAATTATATTGCTTTTACTGAATATACTGTAATTCTTATATACAGTGATCCGCATTAATTGATATTCGGCGAATCGATCGATCCAACAACTTCAATAGTTGATACAATGGTGCGTATGTGGAATGCCAAACTACGAATAAGTAGTTGACTTGACTTCTTAGTTCTTCTGTTACTCAAACTGTATTTTAACTCTTACTGATGAGCTTTGACTGTTGCTCGAATGTTACTGTGGAACAAGTAAGGAAAGCTCGGTGTGAGTGTGTTTGTTGTATGAAGAAAGCTCGCACTTTTCGTTAGGAAAGTGAGGCTAACGATCCGCGATGCCCATTGGTTATGACCTACGTTAATGAATGAAGATAGGAGGAGGAAGCGTCCTACCAACGTGGCTAATGGATGACATTGTTCATGGGAAAACCAGAACCAATAAAGATTCCTGCAAGTTAATAAGATTCAGGTAATAAGGTTCTGTTTATGGTGATCCCTTAGGTTTAACGAGGGTCTGTATAACGGTGCATGGGCCTCTAACGGTCGGACAATAAAGGACGTCGCTCGGACCATCTCACGCGACGTAACAATGACATTCTAAAAGAATACAAATATTTTAATATTTTAAAACAGAATTTATGGAATCAATTAAATCGTATTATTCGAAAAATGTCTATATATGTATTGTATAATAGTGGAATTAAAACAATTTTAAGTGGAATTAAAACAAAAAAAAAAAAAAAAAAAAAAACAAAAACGGAATTGTAATACGCAGGAATATAAAATAAAATTATTTCTAATATGCCAAAACGATTACACGAAGTTATTTAAACAAACTGATTTTTCAAGAAAGTATTAATATTCACTATAATATCTTTTTAATAAGCATATTTCATACGAAATTAATGTAATTTGTTACGTGAATATTTTTCCGACATAAAATTTGCATGTTATTTCATCTATGCATTGTTATTTAAAAACCTTAGGATTTCCCTAGCTAAGGTTCTTCAAGCGAACAAATAGTCTTTGTCTTAGCATTCCCTAATGATACGGGAAATCCGCTTTTTCTCACGTACCATGCTTCCTGTTAGCAATTTTCTCTCAAGGACGGCTAGCATCCTTCCTCAACCACCAACCTAGAGATTAACCAATTAACAGCAACGTCTATTTCCCTCACTTTCCTAACGAACGTTTCCCTCGACGAATCCGATGATCTCGTATCCTTAGACACACCCCATCATAGTTTTCCTCTGCAGCATAATCGTGACGGAAAGTCAGTCGATAATCGGTAGTTGGTAGTTGGTAGTTAGCAGTTAGCAGTTAGCAGGTAGCCGATAGTTGACCAGAGTTCCTCGACGCATCTTAGCAATCATCAGCCGAACTCGCTCCGGGCACTCTGCTGAATCGTTATCGTAAGCATCGTCTAGAAGTCGAACTTCTAACCGCAAAGCGCGAACCGCTAATTGTAAACGCAAGTGTACATAGAGAGTATTTGTTAATAAATATATCGTTAACAATACTCCATTTTTCTTCAGCATCTGTCACGACCTATCCATCTCAAATTGGTGACCCCGACGTGATATACGGTGAAAGAGGTGACCGTGATAGTGCTACCGAGACTTGAATCACCGCGAATCTAAGATTGTTAGAGAGATGACTAGTACCGACGGAGCCGAATGCACGACGAACACGTGTGACAACACGAGAATGCGAGAGCTGCTGGAATCCGAAGAAATGGGCGACAGAACGCCATCCCAATTCTACCGGGATCTAAAAAATCTTGCCACCCCCTCGACTCCTGATGACTTCATCCTCGCGCTCTGGGAGAACCAACTACCGGTGCATGTGCAGCTTGTCCTGGCCACCGTGCAAATCAGGAATGTCGAAACACGAACCGGGATCGCTGATACTGTATACGAGATCTGCCTGGACCTAGGGCAGATGACGCAGACGGAAAAACTGCGATAACCGATCCGCCTGCGCAAAACGCAAGCAATCCTTTAACCGTCATCAACGAGTTGAACAAACGGCTAATCCAAATTGAAGCGAAAATGAATGTGCCGAGCCTCGATAGGATCCGCCCTGCACAAAGACGAATCCAGGATCAGCGTCATTGGACTTTGAGAGACCGACTACAGCAGCTCGGACTTTGCTTCTGCCACGCAACATTCCAAGAACACGCGAAAAAGTGCCGTTTCCCATGCGCCTGGAATAGGAAAAACAAAACCAGACATACCTAAATCCATGTCATGAATTTACCTTTGCACATGGCCCAACACTAAACTTTCCCCATCACCTAGTAAACGTAGTAAACGTGGTGAACGTAGTGAACCGCAAACAATGTCGCGAGAGAGCCGAGGTGCCGACGTACCCATCAATGTGTCGTCGGTCCTTCAATCGAATAGTTTCGTAGAACAACCAGCGTTTTTCTGTTTAATCAACATCTGTACAATTCGTTCATTGTAAATAAACAATAATCACTTACAAGACTAGCCTTGGGTATAGTCTTGGCCACGACTTGAACAACTATTTTAATACTTTGAACTTCGTTACTTCGTTATATTATAATATTGTACTTAATCACTTTTGTGAATAAAAGCATATGAAAATATAAAAGGACAGTCAAGTTAAGCTGTTGCTCGGCTCTTCCTTCTTTTATCATGAATTTTACGTGACACACGCGACGACCACCTAGTATCCCGCCGCCATATTCGTAATGGACAGGTATTCAAAAATCTGCTTCCTAGTGGACACCGGCGCCGATATATGCGTATATCGACGCAAGAAAATACACGGACCCGCGAACAGAAGCGAGTACGAACTGTTGGCGGCCAACCGAACTGTTGGGACACGGATCGCAACATACGGCGCACCATCGCGATTAACCTAAACCTGTCCCTAAGACGTGCCTTCAAACGGCGCTTTATAGTAGCCGACGTTCAAACGCCCATCATCGGCACGGACTTTTTGAGCTACTATGGGTAGAGCTCGTGGACTCGCGAAACAAACGACTCCTCGACACGACAACCCAATTGTCATCAATGGCATACGCTGCCAGGGCCGACGAAGTATCAATAAAAACCATAGTCGGCGAATCGGTTTACCATCAACTTTTGGCGGAATTTCCGGGCCTAACCCGCCCACCGGTTTTCAGACAAGAGAAAACTCGACACGGTGTGGTACATCACATCGAAACCATGCCCCTCTACAGCAAACCCCGCCGCCTCGCACCTGATCGACTTCAACAGGTTAAAGAGGAGTTTGAAACGATGATCGTGCAAGGTGTGACGCGACCATCCAAAAGCCCATGGGCATCATCCCTGCACGTCGTGCCGAAGAAGGACGGAAACCTGCGACCATATGGCGACTATCGTGCGTTGAACGCCCGCGCCGTACCCGACTGGTACTCGCCGCCGCATATCGAAGACTTCGCGCAACATCTATATGGGGTAAGAGCATCTTTTCGAGAATCGATCTTGTCCGCGCGTATCATCAAATTCCGATAGCGGCCGAAGACGTCGAAAAAACCGCGATAACGACACCTTTCGGACTTTTCGAAGCAACCAACATGATGTTTGGACTTCGGAACGCCGCGCAAACAGCAGCATCGTGACGGAAAGTCAGTCGATAGTTGACTAGAGTTGCTCGACGCATCGTTTAGAAGTCGAACTTGTAACCACGAAGCGTGAGTCGCTAATTGTAATCGCAAGCTCTACGCAAAGTATACGTCGAGAGTATTTGTTAACAAATATATTGTTAACTATACTCTAGTTTTCTTCAGCACCTATCACGACCTATCCACCTCATATTCATAAAAGATGTCGATTGGTATTGGAAAGCATGAACCTGTGTATAGTACAAAAATAAATTATCAACTATAGAAGTTAAGAAATAAATAAGAATTGATATATTCGATGCTACAATAAAAATTTCAGCCTCGTATACAGCAGGACCTGTTTCAATACAAATAATTTTTTATCTTTATTAATATAAGAAGAAACGACCTTGTTTTCGAATAACAGTTTGTTTTGCGTTGTGATAGTTGCTTACCTTGAAGAAAATTACTCGAAATGACCAGATCCAGCTTCAATGGTAGCACGAATACACCGCGTCATAGACTGTCAAGTTTGTTCGAATAACTTACACGGATTTATCGGCATCTTTGTTCATCGCGTTGACCAAGAGTTTCAACGCTGCCAACTGCCGTTTCAAATGACCCCATGACCAATAATCGATTGGATTATGAAAATAAGGCCAGCACGACCTTATCCATTTGTTAAAAAATCGTTGATCTAAAGTAATGTTCAGCATCACAAAATAAATTGTAACTCGAAAATAAGGTCATATCTGGGATATGTTTATACGAACTCTTTATTTTTATTTTAAATACGCTGAAGCAGACCCTGCCGTGATTTCCACGTGTTCTGACCCAGCCTTTTATTTATTTATTAACTGTGTCCTTCAACCGTTATTTTAACCAATTCTGGCATTCATTCTGTCATATGTAAGACTCTACGTTTCTCTGGAAGGTCCGCAATTAACTTTTACCGGTCGCCTTTCTTCGGAATAAACGGTACGATAGGATAAGAAACTCTTAGTCGATGTCGGAAATAAAATTAATAAGGTGGACCTTGTTAAGGAACGCTCTTACCTACTGTGCCTTAAACTGCTTCGAAAATATTGAACCACTTTATCGGTGTCCTTTACTCTACCTGTCGATACGAACCAATAGCTATTTAATTCCCGACAAAACACTTTAAACGGGTTTTTATCAGCTACTTTAAAAGAGATATCGTATGTCGCGTAAATTTACCGAAGACTTTAAACGTTAAAGTTATTGGTTGACCTGAAAGTTCTGTACCGATTTACGGTAGGTGACATTGAAACAGATCTGAATATATTAGAATGATTGGAAATAAATGACATGTGTACATATTCTAAAAAGTGATATTTCAGGCATCTTTTGTACAAAAATTTCGTTAGAATACATTAATTTCTGTTAGTTTTGTACGTTCTTAAATTACCGAAAAGGTTAAAATGCGCTGTTTATGGTGACGATACTATAAATGGAAGAACTGTGCGGAAGTGGTTTGCTAATTTTGAAGCTGGTGATATCAGCCTTGAAGATCAAGAACGCCCTGGTAGGCTCTCCACCACTGATGAAAATCAAATCAAAACACCAATCGAGAATAACCTAGGCTATACGACACGCGAATTGGCAGAAATGTTAAAAATATCAAAATCCTCCATTCACGAGCATTTTCTGAAGCTTGGCTATGTAAACCGTTTTGACATCTGGCTTCGCACGATTTAACGGAATAAAGTCCGATAGATTGCAATTCCATTTGCGATAAACGCGACGAAGAGGCACCATTTTTGAAGCAAGTAGTGACGGCGGATGAAAAATGGATTATTTATAATAATGTTGAGCGGAAAAGATCTTGCGAAAGTGGAATGAATTACCTTTAGCCACTCTAAAGGCTGATCTTCGTCCGAAGGAAGCCATGCTCTGTTGGAATTGGAAAAGAATTCTGTATTATGAGCTTCTACCAAACAACCAAACGATAAATTCGGACAAGTATTACCCGCAATTAGCCGAACTAAAGATAGCAATTGAAGAAAAACGTCCAGAACCAGCGAATCGGAAGTGCGTCATGTTTCATGAAGACAATGCGCGGCGTCATGTGTCTTTGATTACTCGACAAAAAGTGTTGGAGCTTGGTTGGGATGAGCACATCCCCACCCACCGTATTCACCAGACGTTGCACCCTCAGATTTTCACCTATTATTTAGGTCATTACAAAATTTCCTTAATGGCGAAAACTTTAACCCTTTGGTCGAGAGATAGAAAATCATATCGAAAAGTTTTTCGCCGAAAACCCTGAGACGTTCTGGAAGCATGGAATATTCGAATTGCGTGAAAGATGGAGAAGGGTGTGAAACAAAATGGCATCTATATAATTCCATAAACGTATATCGAAACTTAAACGTGTTGCTTTTGAATTTTCCTTAAGAATATTTAAATAACATTGTTTTTGGTTATCTTTAACGTTAAAAGTGCGGACCTTTAACAGCTTCGCAACCACGGATGACATATTTCGAATATTGTCCATTCGATGGCATGGACGAGTTATCTCACGACACAATATCGGTCCTATTACGTTATGGACGAGATATCTCGCGTGTTTGTTCGTTACGACGAGGGTTATAATTTAAAAGAATATCAATTCGTGAAATCTCATATCGAACGAAGGACATATTACTTTTAGGAAGAATTTTGTTTGTTTTTCTTGTAATACATACATGTAACACATAAATACAGAAAAACGGACTCGTAGAATATCTCAACTGTGGTATAATATTATATACATTTAACCAGTTAACTGCATTTGACTAATATACACGTCAAACAAAAACTTTATTTCGATGCGTTTGCGGCGTATACTCGTCGTCGCTTGCATTTATTTACGCACTTGGCAACCCAACCCCGTGAGAAATTTCTAAAACTAAATTTCACAATTAACTGGATAGTATCGCGTACGTGGAATATCTCGTCTGTAGTCGCAAAGCGGTTAATCCGATGTAGAAAGAGCGTATATTTAATAAGAAAGACATATAGAAACGAAATACAAAATTGAAATAAAATAGGATTTTAAATGAAATATTAATTAGGAGCAGGATAAATAAATGAAGTATAATATCAATTAACAAAATAACGATTAATGGGAGGATCGATTTGTAGAAACTTTGGAGATAGTCCCTTGTAAGGAGAGTTAGAAAATAGGAATGGGAACTGAAAAAGTAACTATTATATTTTTGTCCAAACATTTTCATTCCTAGTTAATATTAAGGTTTTGTAAAATGGTTCAAAGTGTAAACGATCATGCGAAAACGAAGTTGTTATAGATTATTCGAAAAACTGAATTATCTTGTTTTAGATAAGGCATTACTTGTGTACCATTTTTAGTAAATATTGAACTCCCCGTTGAAAACAAGCCATTAACTTAAATATAATCTTGCCATTAACTTAAAATACAATAGTAGGTAACGATATTTGTAAGATTGGATCCAAGAAAGCACTTTCAATGTCTTCATTGTGTTAATAGAACATATCGTAATATTGTAAATCGTAACTAGATGATCGAATTCGGTTGATACGTTTGTCATTCTTATTTCTAAGTTTCTAATTCTTTAGTAACGAAACAAAGAATGAATACTTCCAACTACTCACCAGAGTTATTCTTACTATCCGTTATTACATGAATAATAATTTATTCATCGAAAATACAAAAATTCGATAAAATGTGAGAATCAAGCGAAAAGATTAATCTATTCAATCTATTGCAATGGTTAATCACAGAAAAAAAACTTACATTATCTTTTTAACAGTTCCATTTTCTCTGATGCCTCCATCCATCTAATGAGATTTTTACAACTAGGAATCCTATCACAAAACACCGGTGTTCCACGCAAAGAACGCATTAAATTCACATTGACCATTCGTTCTGGAGCTATACAATAACTCACCAAAGTATTTTCATACTCCTAGAAACCTTTTCTGAATATATATTTTATATGTGTCGAGTTCTCATTAGAGTTAGGGGCGTATAGCCAACGGCCATACCACACAAGGTACACTGGTTCTCGACTGATCACCAAAGTTAAGTTGTGTTGGGCATGGATAGTACTTGGATGGGTGACCGCTTGGGAATTCCATGTGCTGTTGGCAGACGGACGTACGACGACGACGCCGCCGTCCGACGACCAATCGGCCCTGGTCGTCCGAATGGAGGCGAAGTTGGAGATCTGGGAGCGGGGTAGCGCTCTCAACTGGCCGAAGAGGGCGCCGCACGGCCGCACCGTGCCGTTCGCGCCGTGCTTCCCAATTGGGAAGCCCGGAGAGATCAAGATGGGGTCCCGCTGACCTTCAGGATGACGCAGCTGCTCACGGGAGACGGAGTTTTCGGCGAGTATCTGCTAAGGATTCGGCGGGAAGTGACCTCCATCTGTCACCACTGCAAAGAAGAGGAGGACACGGCGCAACACACGCTGGAATTTTGTCCAGCGTGGAAAGAACCGCGCCGCGTCCTACGGGTCGACATCGGCGAGAGATTAGCCCCAGAAGCGATCGTCAAGGTCATGCTCAGGGGCCATCAGGAGTTCAACGCCGTCCGCACCTACTGCGAGCAAGTGATGCTGGCGAAGGAGCGAGCGGAGAGAGATCGGAAGAGAACGCGCGATCCTGCGAGATCGTCGCGCCAAAGAAACTCAATACGCGACAGGGACGCGGCACTATCGCCGCCCTAGCAGCGTCAAAAAAAACTAGGAACGAGACGTTAGGGGGGTGTGGTTCCCCCCCCCCCCCCCCCCTAGCGGCCCAACATAGACCGGGATGCCTCCCCAATATACAGCTGGGAGAAGACGACGAGGAGCGACTCCCCTGGTAGCAATTGTAAACAAGAGCCCGAGGTCGCTTCCACCAATCGTCCGGACGACCATCGTGGAGTTTTAGTCGGTAGGAGTCCGACACTACTCTGCTGTTGCGTGCAACAGCGAGTGTCCATGATGATTTCTCCACGTACGAAAAAAAAAAAAAAAAAAAGTCTAGACTTTTCAGTATAGCGGTACTTGAATAATAAAACTGAAAAATAGTTGTTTATGACAATGGTCTTGGGCTCAAAGTGACGTAATGGGATGAACGTTTTACCTAACAGAGGTATGGAGTAATTGTATAGCTCTCCTTAAATATATATATATAAAGGATTTTGTATAGGATATGTTACGTCGCGTGGGGCATCTGCACGCCATCCCTCGCTACCTGGCAGCCAACGGCCATCCTACGGTCGTCCTGGTTCTCAATAGACCCACGGACCCACCATAAACCGTTAACTCTTAGCTTGATTATTTCCAGACATGTTTGCCAGTCAAGTTACATGTCTGGAGGATTCTCTAATTCTATAAGTATTTTCAGTTTATGGCTGGGTCTTGGAAAAGTCCTTGAATTTATTAGGTGCTCTTAAGAATCACGGAGAAAGCGGACAGTTCCCAGACGGAAAAGGCCAACACATGTCACTCGGAAAAGGCTGTTTTCTCGTCGGGAACAAAGTCCACCCCCGCCCTACGTTGGTGGGAGACTTCTTCATCTCCTGTTCATTAGAGTGGGTCATAACCAATCGGCATCGCGGATCATTACCCTCACTTCCTGGACGAAAAGTGTGAACAACGAATCCGCGTTCTTCGGTCAAAGGGCACACCCACACCAAGCTTTCCTCCGAGGCACCACAAGGGCGGTCAATCAGTCGCCTACAACTCTCGATCATGTCTTAACTAAACTGTCTTACCAACCCCGGTATCGTCAACTACCGTCAATTTATATTCGGAACGGTCAACTACTGCTTCCTTTAACAACGGCACGTATCCTTCGCCGTCAGAACAGTCAACAGATACTTGTAATGTGTCTCTACCGTTAATTCAATCATTCACCTATCTTGTGCGCGTGTAACAGTGTAATTATCTTCTATATCAAGTTGTTGGAATAAACCGGATTTTATATGTGTTAATTCACTATATCTCGGTTTAACTACCCTTATTGTCCTAACAGAAGTAAGGGGGTCGGTCGATCATTTCGTGGCGTCGATTATCAAATCGTAACGGGAATTTACGACTCCCGTTGACGCGCTATCTCGCGATCGCGTCTCTCCGCGAACGGTCGACGAAACAGGATATGATTATAATCACATTGATAAAGTTTGAAATAGATCCGAATATGTACATACGTAGAAGTTATGAAATATTTATTGCAAACAAAACTTCACAAAAGTCGTAAAATTATTTAAACGGTCAAATACCCATTATAATCCTTAACTGTTGGTGAAATTGCTTTAACCCCTTAGTTGGATTATCCTTTAATAATCGTAATAGGTGTATCTTATTACAGTGCTAATGAAAAGTAGATTCGAAAATTTGCTATGTAAATATATCCGAAACAACAGATTTTCAGGCATATGCTTTGAAGACATGCTACGAAACTAAAAATGAAAAGTAAAGATTATGTATATAATTATATATATATAATATATATATATATATATATATATATATAATACATATATACTATATTGAAATATTATGTGTCCTGATATAAATAAAGTCAAAAAATTAGAAGGCCGTGTAAAAAACTGGAATTTTAATTATTTTTACCTTATCATTTAATTTAATAGATTTTCATCCTTCGGTTGGCAAGTTGCGAAACCTTTTATTTCGTTAAATATATTTTTAAAATAAAGTCTGGTAAGCAATAATGTTAAACACAAAAGTCACTCCGTTTTCTCCGTAGAATAAGAATCTGTAGAAAATAGGTTCGTAATAATTTTTGCATTTAACACTTTTCTCGAAAATACGTTCTTTTCAAGGTATTTAAGAGAGAAACTTTCAAATAAACACACTGTATATTATATTCAGAAAAACGACAAATGTTGAAATGTTATAAATGTTCAAATATTTTCATGGATCGTTGTATATATTATTTTCTTCTCCGTTCCAATGTATATGTCTTCGGTAATTCAACGTACTGTTCACGAAAGATAAAAAATGCAAATCCATCTTCACAATACGATCGTATTATCAAATTCTCACAATATCTGCTTAACGGATTATCGTCCCCCAAATCGTCACCGACAGTTACCTATGTGGTAAACGCGATTTCACCGAGTTTACGCATGTGCCTTACCAAATTGATTCCATTAAATCCAGTCCGACTGCTAACAGTGCAATTTAAGAACGAGCAAAGCGATAGTTGCCATATTATAGCTCACTACATTATGGTCTTGTAATTTATTTAGAGCGCTGCTACGTCTTTCCACTTGAATTGCGCATTTTTACAGTATCTGATAATTGTTATTCAGCTCTATTTTGTACGTATTTTGTTTATGTGTAAAATTATGTTTTATGTAAAGTCTATGACTGAAAGTCATCATGTATAGGAACCCTAAAAGTTTTCTATAATAAGTCCGCAAATATTTTAGTGGATCAGTATATTTAGTAATAATTTAGACGACACAAAACGAGGATGTTAAAACATGGGTATTTTTTTGGACCTCTTTGCGAAAGAAAAGTTCATCTTTTCAGGAAAAGAAAATGTTACTTGCATTGATTTTTTATGCATCCAGTAATGATCTCGAAAATTTACAAACTGTTGATCATAAATCGTAATTGATCAGCTTGTTCGACTGAAGAGAATGACGATTAAGTGTACCGTATGGGTAAGTTTGACAGCTATCACGTTTCGCATTGGACTCATATTTTTCAATTTTTCTATCACTTATCGCATAAACATTAAGAACAAATTTTTTTTTTTCCTAAACAAATACTCTTCAGAGTCTTGCAAGAAATTTTCGTTCGCAAGGAGGTCCAAAAATGATTATTTTTTAACGCCCTCTTTTGTTATTTATATTGTAAAGAGTATGAAAGAGATTTGTCTTACCACAACAAAGACATCGAGCGGATAGCAGTGTCATTTGTTGCATCCACTAGATTTATATCTAGAGAAGCAGATTTACGTCACATTTCAGCTAATAAGAAACATAATAAACATAATCAGAGAAGCAAAAGTCTTGTGTCTTCCGAAAAAAAAAAAAAAAAAAAAGAAAAAGTGCGTAGAATCGAATTTATAAGTGAAATTATTTAATCATTGATATTTTCAAATATAAGTTAAAGTTTCCGAAAGTATGTGTATCGTTATATTGGTTCCACATAAGAGCCCTCCCATTCACACATTAACATTATTTCATTTTGTATTTTTGTTATAATCATACAGATATGCCTAGGTTAAATATTTCTTCGAAATTCCAGTCTCAAAGAAAATTATGATTTTATAAGCTAAGAGAAAGAAATGGGAAAAAGGTCGTATCAGCTTGTCTATAACAGGCACACGGTGAGTGCAGCTTGTGCAAAATATCTGCATATGTGGTCTTAATTCCGATGGTCAGGGACTGCATTTGGCTGGCTAAAATGAATTTAATTATCGAGTCTCTTAGCGTATAATCAAAACAATTTCTTCATGAGAAGAAGTGGACTTAATTAAAATCAGCACGCTTAGCTCGTTGCTTTTTGTTTGCGATTCTTTCGTATCGTTTATCATGGACTATAAAATAGAAGGCGATGAAGCGTAATAAATTTTATTTTACGCACAAATGTGTAAAATTTAATGAATATTTTTTGTAATTCAATTTTCTATAAGAAATCTTCAATAAAAAATATGTTACTAACTTTTTAATAGTTTATTTGCAACGATAAAATCGATGAACTTAAACTTATGACGAGCTTAAACAATAACGTTGATAATTTTTTAAAAAGGTGCTGTCCACTAACGATGACCTAGAATTTCGTTCAAATGATTTTAAGGAAGCTTATATTGAAAAATAAAATTAGTTTGGAAACGACGTAAATCGTTATTCCATTTCATTCGAAGAACATTTCATATTAATCTACGTATTTTGTTCAAACGACTTTTACACAGTTCAAAATGTCTAGTTCGCAAATTTTGAAATAAAAATACACCTACATAACGGAAGAATAAAATATTTATTCCATCAAAAATACGTAACGTAAACGAATAAAATATTAATTCCAGCAAAGTTTGTAATATAAGGAAATTAAATATTTGTTTCGCTAAAAATACGCGATATAAAGAAATGAAAAAAAAAAAAAAATCGTTTCTCTCGCAACGAAAAATTACGGCAAATATCACTACTTCACAAAATTGCAGGCCACAACACATTTTGACTTTATCCGTAATTTTTGTACAAATATCCAGTATGGATATCAACTTTTCGATTACGTAGCGACTTATCTATTAAAACACTTTATATTAATGATCCAATTGTCTCTAACTTACAATGCAAGATATTGAAGCTGCTCTCCATCCTGACGCCGAAAATCTCGGTTCTACGGTCCTTAATTAAAATTTCATTGAATCCATTGTGCTCTGAAGCCTGGATTAGTACAGCAAAACTAGTTAGCCAATTAAACTTGCCTGCCAGCGGTGTAACAAGCAATTATGAAACGAGAAAAGGCCTTTATCCCGTTTACGCGGATAGTGCCGACTCGATCAACCACTAGGGTTGCAGTTTCTTGGCGAGTTCGCGGTGAGACTGGTAGTGGGTAAGTTTGCAGCCAGGTCTAACCCAATCGCAACGTCGCGTCGCGAGAATTCGCTTATAAGGCAAGATCTCTGGCGACTTACCGATGGAAATCGTTCGACCAGGGGTTAAAGCATTTAAAAATCATTTTCCCGCAGCGTAATTAAACGCGGAATTATCGAATCGAATAACGAAAGCAGCTGTCGCCTGTTGCCCGCTATAGCAAAAAGGAAAACAGATGACAAATACAATAATCATATTATATATAGAAATTGCAATTCGCAGGCACACTGGCTGCCGAAACTACTTAAATACTTGCCATAGAAAAATTATTCTCCACGTATATTTGTGTGCACGTGTTATATAAAATATAAATATAAAATATAATAAAGCGTAAATTTAATAAAGCGTAAACGACAATGGAAATTTCACATCCTCCATTTTATTCGTATGGATACCTGCTGCACATTGATGTGAGAAAATTAACGCTCGTGTTTAACCCTCAGCCTTAGTAACAACTCTATGTCCGTATCCTGTCTTTCATATCAGCCTTCATGTCACAAAGAGCAAAATTTAATTGATTTTACGGATGACAAAATCACAGTCCATCGTTATTTGAAATATCATTAATTTGCTAACCACTGTGCAAATAAACGATCTTTTGTTACAAGTTACTGAACTCGCTTCAATGGATAACATTTCGTTTGAAATTAACAAGCAAAACGGCGAATATGGGAATTATTCCATTATAAAGTGAAAAATTTAATAATGTAAAATTACTATTTGGTTGTTTGAAGAGTTCCTACCGAAATTTAAATAATAAAACTAGAAGAGAATGTATTTTCATACAATTCATAGAATAAAATTTGTTCAAGCTCAACAGAGAAAAAAAGAGAGTTTGTTATTTGTTAGAATTCGTAATAATCTATACCATCTCCAAAATTTCTTACAATATATGAAATAGAACATAAAGCTACAAAAAATATTTGCACACCGTCGTATTATATTTATTCTAGCACGTATCTACATAATTGATTAATTCCAAGTATATTAGATTTTGTATCACTTACAATTAGCAGTATAACTACAGTATAACTACGAAAATTTAATACTACGAAAATGAAATGTATAGTACTCGATAAAGAACGTTTTATTACAAAATAAGGATATGTACAAATACTTTTTGTAACCCCTGTATCGATCGTCAAATAGTCTGTGAACAAAAAATCCAACAAAGTAAATTTTAAGAAATGTTATAAACGGTATCGTTTGTTATTTCTCGATGAATGTCTCGTGGCCCTTTCTCCTAAATTACAGACTACATACTTTTATGCACTGTCGCCATTACGTATTTTACCAAATGTCCAGCCGGACAAATTGTAAAGCACAAATGAAAAATAAAAGCAAAAAGAAAATGAAGAAAAAAAACCATTACGTATCTATGCATGGACATATTCCATATTCACTTTGTGAATAAAGATTTAATATGCGCAAATATGAAGTCTCGTTAAAAAAGATGGAAGTGGACAAAACATTTTCCATGTCCTGGTTGACATCGCAGCTTTTCAAATTGTAAAATAAAATTGTAAAATAGCACGACAGGACACAGGTGTACTTGTACTTTCTTTTGATAAGGCAGATTACTTGCTGATTTCCACCGTATTATAAAGATAAAAGATTCTTAAAGGCTAGAAAATAGATATTATAATAGATAATTTTTTATCAATTTAATTTTCTAATAATTATTATTATTGAACTGAGAATGATTACGAATTTCAGTGTTAAAATATTTAAAATATAGGAAATTTTGAAACGTATGTGATATGTGAAATATTTAAGTGTTAGAATAATAAAACCTGTTGTATATTGTATGCATGATTAAAATGTTTATTATTTAAACATCTTGATTATAATTTAATTTTTCTTTGCTTCTTATAAAATTTAATTTATTTATCAATTGAACGACATTCAATTGAATTTATTTGAACATATTCCTACGGTACCGTTTAATTTCTATTGAGTTTTCAATAATTTCAATAATTATTAATTTCATAATTATAAATTTCGCTTTTCAATAATTTTGCTTTTCAATATTACATAATGTTATCTTAAAACCAGAATATCTCCTTTAAATAGTATTTCATTTCGACGTAATAATTGTTTCTCTGATATATTCATTTATATTTAGATATTTCCGATGACATTTAATTAACGTCTTAAATTGGGAAATAGTAATTACTTAGTAACGCGCGCAATATTCACGTTCTCATTCCTACTATATTTATTCGAAAATGAAACAAATAATATCAGATTTAACAAAAATAATATGATAAGAAAGAAGACGACGTAAACTTCAATCACCTAACGTTCTGAATACTTTGTACAATACCTATGATGAAGCAATTAATAGCAGGATATTAATAAAGGAAATATGAATAAGATATTAATAAAAGCCTAGAATTCAAAAATAAACTCTTCCAATTTTAGTTTATTATTTCGAGATGCCGATATTTCTGATCTGCCTTTTTCTGATTTTAATTATTTATTACTTTTTATAGTATTTCACCGCAATGCTCTGTTGCTTTTATTATTTCTCTGCTACTCTCTGTTATTATTATAAATACTATTATTTATGTTATTATTTCATCTATTCTTTCTGTTTGCGCTACTTCTTTTATTGAGACAATTTGGACTTCTATCATCATGAAGAGACTACTTTGTACTTTGCACGCTATTACTGTTCTATCTTTTGTACTATTATATTTTACTCCGTGTAGCAATTTGTTACACCGCATCATATTTCTATTTTTCTAAAATTTTAATCCATCATACTGCGCCATTCATATACAAAGTGTACAAAGAGCACGCGAGATATCATTCACTTTATCGGTTCACTCCGCCGAGAATTTGTCATTATTCGGAATTCTCGCAGGTGAAATTACTTTCAAATGCTTTCGCAGGTGTAATAATTTTCAATACCATTAATTCGTTATCGGAGACGTAACTGCAGCATGCGAAAATACATACGAGCATTAAACACAATTCTAGTAATATACGTCCCGATAGAAAACATACATGATCGAGGAAAATTGTTTTCCCCCGGGCGAACAAATGCATTTGATTACGTTTCGGGGGTTGTGAAATTCACAACAAAATTTCACCACCATACGCACTACTCTGCATAAGAATTACACAGGAGCTCTCTTCCGCGATACTTGCATCAATTAATAATATTAGTAAATCAAAAAATTACAAGTTGTAGGTTTCTTTTACAATTTTATAGTTTTCCTTCAAACAGCAAAACCAGGTAATTTATAATTTGTAAAATTTCATTTGTTTCATTATCGACCTCGATAATATCAAATAAGTTAATATTATTCATTAATACTAGTAACTTGTAATTTGTACAATTTCGCAAATAATATTAATTCAACCGTGGAACTACGGTCCTTGCGCGATCTAATCAAAAGGTTGATATTTTCAATATAATTTCAACGTTATAGAGGCATGTTACTCTATAGCTAACTCTTGATCTTTTGTCATACCTCGGATTAAATGTTTTACTAAATTTAAACTGAAACAAGGAATATACTTGCGTCGCTCAAATTCTATGTAAACTATGTAACTTTATAAAATTTACATAAACTTTCAGAATGTTTCTACAAACACATATCTCAATCGCTCTCTATCACTTTAACATTGAATAAGTACACTTAAAGTCATTTAACTTCTGCCTCCGCAGAACCAATTTTCATCCACCTCCAATTACTCTCCTTTTATTTACATCCACTAGTTTACTATATTAATTGGGAATTATCAGTTTTGGGAATTGAAAAATTCTTTCACTGACAGGCTTCTTAAGATAATTTATTTATTAAAAAATTGACTAGATGAAATGTTACGCTCGTGTGACAAAATCACACGAATATTGTGATTATTCGTATTTTATTCGAATATTGTATTATTCGATATCTGCATTATAAATCTTCTTAACACTTCATGACACGATATGTGGTTTATAGCAAATTTTTGGTTCATTGATATGTACTTGATAATTGGCCATGCGTAACAAATTTAATAGTGAATGTTCGAACCACTCGAAATTCATCATATAATACAAGTGCGCGATTAATGTTTACTTCTCAAGCAACAAATGACTTACTTCCACAAGTTCTCTCATCGCAAGATGACGTACGTAATGGTAAATTGCAAGGTATTTTTAGAAAATAGTGTTTGCAATATCATCGCTTGTTTGTTCTTTTCAGTTGATAAAGTTGATAAATATGGTTTCTGAATGGCTCATTTATCCAGCATACTCAAACTTCGGAGAAAGGAAATTTCATATACGCCAATATTAATATTTGCAATCATTTGGAAGCATTCAAATGCTTATTCACGGTACAGCAATTTCTCTCTTAATGTTGAATCATATTGAATAAGGAGAATGATCTCGCAACAGTTTCAAAGGGGTGGAATTGGCGGAAAGTTAAAGAGAAAGGCGCCACAGCTGGAACTTGGAAGTTTCGCGAATGCTTTGAAAAGTTTCGAAAAGCTACAGGGGAAAAAATAAAAGGCTTGATCCGCGGTCGATGAAAGGGTGCTCGATTATTGAAATTTGGCTGAGATCATCCCTATTGTTCCACGAAAGTCGCACTGTGGAAGGATTCTCCTTTTACGAATAGTTCCCTTTCTTATGGCTATTTTCCACTTATCGTGTAATTCGTAAAAAATGCAACACGAAATATAGGAATACTATGATAAGCGATTAAAGAATCTTTGAGACGTTTAATACGCTTCTTAGACACGTGTCCGACTGTTTTTGACGTTTTATTTGAAATGAAAATAAAATATAATAATAAAAAATGATGAATTATTTCAGCTACTTTATTATTTTTATCATTTCACAGTAACAGCGAAAGCAACTTTATTTCATCCTAAGATGGCACAAATTAGTTTCGAATAATTCTCTGTTGCATCAAAGTAGGAAATAATCTGTATTTTGAATATTGTATTATATGTTGTATACATTTTAGTTCTAAATAATGATTTTAATGTTACACTTGTTCTGAAAATTATTTTAACTTCGTTTATACTATTATATTGATATGACTAAATCTCGGTTTGTGTGTGTATAATATTATGAAGAAATGGATATCTCTAATACAGTTGACTGAATCAGAAACATACTAGACATACAAACATACTAGAATCAGAAATTAGTTGAAACGTTATTTTGAGCTTATATTCATCTATATACAACACTAATTTAATATACAACTAATTTAAATACACCAATTTCTAAATAACATTTAAAGATATTTTTAATATTGAAATAATATTTAGGTTTCTGACCACAGCTGAACTCTACATGAACACGAATTACATACCGTGTCATTATCTTCAAACCAATACCTATCGTCCGCATCGTAAGCAATTCAGTAATGTCTCATAAAATCAAAACTTCCAAGATACAAATTAGATACGAGTTATGATTAGTTATGATTAAAGTGTAGTACTTGTTGTAATATTTAGTAAATCACATAATTCTCTATTAAAATTTCATATAATTTCATTATAAATCATACTCATAAAATTATGGATTTGGATAAATATCCTAACTAGTCTTCCTTACAAAAAACGAAATATTCTAAATATAGTGTAAATTGATTTTATCAGAATGTGCATTTTTAAGATGACCGTACGGTCGCGAACAAAGTTCTAGATTTTATATTCTTCAAAGAATAGTAAACTTTAACTATTGACTGATTTTATGATCTCGTTATATCGCATTCATCTTCTATGGGTAGTACCTTTTTATATTTTTTGATATAAGGGACTCGATGTAAAGAAATGTAGGAAGATTAATGAACGATTGTTTCACACTGCATAAGCAGGGTTTTGAGCAGCATAATTAATTGGAAGTAAAATAGGGAAAGGTTTTTAATGGATATTTAAGAAGATGAATAATATACGGTAAGAAGTTTAATTGCGTTTTAATGTCTTCTTTAGAAAATGTAATAATTATGCTTTTAGTCAAGATTAAAGTATAACTGAATAAGGAGTAATTTTTATAAAAAGTTCTAAGAATACCGCGTGTTTACAGCAAAAGTTTTATCTCGAGATTTTTATATTTTTGATAAAACATAAGCAAAAGTTTAGATTGAAAAAAGACGAAGCATGTTAGTTATCGAAATATTCGGTACAACGAATTGAATACAACAAACATCGAATCTTCACATATCTAAACACTTGTTCAAAAGTCTTAAGTTATCTTTTACACTTAATAAAACGTTAGTATACTTGATATATATATATATAGATTATACATTTCAAATTACATGCATCTTTTAATAAAATCATTATCAGGTTATACATTAACTACTTCAACTAGCATATAAAATATCAAGTTAAGAGTATACATTATTGTATTCCTCAAAATCTTTTATCGATCATTCGACATTTTCCATTTTTGAAGTATAATAAATATATATATCAAATTACAATAATAATAATTATCCTAACAATTTTGAGTAGGAACGTATCTACATAAATAAATCTAGAAGAATTTTTATTCTCCTCAATTGGAATTGCTCTAATTGTTTTATTACAAAGTATTGACAGCTTTTCTTTTTTCTCATAAAATTTGATTTATAGTAATTAAATAAAACTTAGCGAATTGGTAGATTTTTAATAAGTAAATTAAAAAACGCAAAATATAGTAAGTTTGTACGCGACTATAGTTAGAACTGCGGTAGAACTAGGATCGAAGAATGAATAAAATCATAATAGAAAACTTTGAATTAAAACTAAAATGGATCCGATAAAAATTGATGCAATATTTCCTCATGAAGAATCTAATTTTATTTCGAAATATTTTCATGTAAAAGTAAATCGATACATACAAAGCGTCCGTTCAAATATTTCATTAATTTTAAATAGATAGAATGTAGAATTCGTATTGAATAAAACGTATCATTCGTACCAATTTTATAATTCTACAAACAAAAATTCTGTTTTCGTTAGTGCATTTTTAAGTCTATTGTATAATTCCAGAATATTTATTTCTGGATGTTTGAAAAATTTAGTTCAAAAAGTTAGACGTTGATATGAAAAGATATTCGAGGGTAGAAAGTTCCAAAAAATATTTTCACGAAACTATTCGTCGAGAACTGTGTAACTCGCGTCAAGCCATTAATATGAAAGTTTCAAAGCGCGAGTCGTTAACGCAATAAAAGCTCGAAATTTTCGTAACGTTCCAAAGAAATTCTTCTATCTTGAAAACGACTTGTTTGCGAACCTTTCGTTAAGACCTTTTTTTATTACTTACCTCTCACCACTCTTTAAGTTTGAACTAAAATTCTGTCGTGCGACAATATTTACGTAACCAGAAGTTTTTACCCTCGTGCGAGCAAATGCAATTAAAATGTATTTTCTTATATGTATATTTCTTTTTATAATTTTATCATATTTATACAAAATTATTTGAAAATCCTACTCATAAAAGGTATTTCTCACTTTCTTTGAACGTAATTCTATTCAAAAGTCGTCCTTTACGTAATACAAAGTATTGCATCTGCAAAAAAAGTATCTTATATAACGGAGAAGAGAGAAAATGAGAGAGAATGAATACAAGATAGAAGATTATACATCAGATGCAAATTATGTATATTATTTTTTATTTATTAGAAACTATTTCTTTAACTTAATTAATATTGAAAATTGACGTTTCTGTGAGAAAGTAAAAGAAAATATGTATTGTCGATTTGTTAGAGGCAACTGCTATGCAATTAAAAAAAAAAAAAAAATAAATTTTTCAGAGAATCAGTTTACAATAGAAAATTTGCAGTACAAAATTATTAATCATTATTCATTTAACAATGACTACTTTGAGTTGTGATATTATTTCTATTGAATAGTATATTTTATTGGGTAATTATAGCATTTTCATCGTAGTGGTGTACTTTTAGAGTTCTCTTTGTAGATATCTAAGAATTAGTGACCTTTTAGACACGTCACTCATGATAAGCTATTTTCATTTCTAGTTATTTTCTGATATTCATATTGTCTGGTAGATAGGAAGAAGCACTTTAATATTATATGTAACTGAAAAGTACATCTTGAGGTCCAAATATATCTATAAATCTTTTAAAAATATGTCATAAATCGACGAAATTTTCTAAAAAAAAAAAAAAAAAAAAAAAAAAAAGCTGAAGACATTATGAATATTATGATCGCGAATATTCTTGAAATATTCAGAAAATCTACTATACTTGGTAAACAAAATCAAATAAAAATACTGTCTTCATAATGTGGAATTGATTGAAAGCGTTCTAAAATTGTTCCTTTATAAAGAACCACGGAAAATCTTACTCACCAAACCTTCCTTTATTGTTTTCATATATTTACAAAATGGAAAATTATAGATTTAAGGACCATGTGATTGTTTATTCTCATCTCATTAATATTAAGAATTGAAGGTAATAAGTGCATATGAAATTTGAAATAGATATTTTATTTTACTAGAGATGGTAACATCAAATTTTTTTTTTTTTTTTTTTTTAGTTTGGTTACTTGTTTAACGGTCGAAAGGTACGGTCAAATTCTTGAGAAAACAGAACTTTGCTTTTTTTTTTTTTTTATCATAACTAAAATACGATACAAATATTTAAAATCACAAAAATCTTACATTGCAATTTGTGATAATTATTTCAAATATTTTGCTTCGCGATACATGTTTTCTGTAATCACATGACACGAAATAAATAAAAGTACGATACAGAAATTGATTAGTTATTAAATGTGATAAAAATAAAATATATACTTTTCATGTACTTTCGATAAAACATGATACAGCAGAACTTGAAGTGAATTTCGTTTTCAAAGGAAAATGTGTTGCCTTACAAGACTTCTCGAGTATTTATACCTATGAGAAGAGAACTTTTAAAGAATAACCTGTCTTTCATGTTCCAAACGAAATTTTAAATTCATACAAGTGTATGCCAACTTTACTTAAAAGCTGGTGGTTTTGTGTAGGGCTCTGTTTAAATGCAAATCAATTCTAACGAATGGATACTTCATTCACAAAATATCTGTGTGAAGATAACTTTAACACAGCACGTCTTACATTTATTTTTTTCTTCGTTCTCATTCTTTAAATTTTTCTAATCGCTATAATTTTAAAAGTTCATGCTATGGTATTTTATCAAACTTGTGGAAAGAAGTATGAGGTGAAATGTTCGTGTTACAACTCACTGAATTCAAATATACGACTGTTCTTTGCACAGTCGTGTCGCATACTCTTTTATATTTACCACGTTTGAACGTGAAAGTGACACCCATGATACCTATTCAAATCGAATTCAATTTCACATAGAGTTAATATACAAATTTATTCCGTATAAAAAATAATATATACCAAAAATTACATCTATAACTTTAACGTAATGCATTCCGCCTAAATTTATAATGTAGCAAAAACTTAAAAGAATATTTGAAATATGAATGAATAGTGAAGGTCAATATTTAAATAAATATTCACATACACAGGAAAAAAGGTAAGATAAGATAATATTATACTTTAGTCCAAAATGATACTTTTACGGGGTTAGGTTACTGCGTCTCGGTCATTTCCTCATTAATCAATCTCGCCAACAACATAAAAAAAAAAACTTTTAGGAAAAGAACATTTAAAATTAGAACTGAATCTTAACAGAAAAGCTGTTTTTCAGCTTAATAGAATTAACCGTATCATTCACAAATTACTTGAACCCAAGCACAAGAACTCACAAGATAATTAAAATATTGATCAACCATCCAAGCATACATATATATATCTCTTTCATACAACGAGAGTACAAAAGAAACTCCTCCACAGAGAGAACACTGAAACGATCTTCCAAACACGGATAAACATTTCTCAAATCTTCGTCTCTTCCAACGAGCCACACCTAGAGACATTGGGGGTATACAAAATATCTTGCTCTTGTGGGAAATTCTACATGAGAAAAACAAGAAGGAACGTGAACATACGGCTTAACATGAGAGATGCACTAGACTTAAATATACATAGTCAACCATAACGGAATATCAATTGTCTGCAGGGCACGAAATATTCTTTGGTACGATATCCGTGTTGGTAGAAAGCAGACAAGAACAAACAAGAAATCTAAAACAATAAAAATTATGAAAAATCTATGAAAATCTAAACAATATCAACAGAGACAGGACTATTCGTCTAGTCGACTATATTAAACATATAGTCGGCTGGACCACCCGTCTTTTTCGAGACGCACATCAATGTCAAGACACAAACTGCGTCTTTAGGACACTGATGGAGCTAACTGCAATGTCGATTAAACTTCGATAATCCCTTACTGTTAGACATAAATATTGTTCGAAAGCCTTTAACAGTGTTAGACACTATGATACAGTACTTTCATTCAAAGTTCATTCGGTATTTATTCAAAGATCCAACGTTTCAAACATGACATTATCAAATAAGATACATGTATACATAGAAGTAAATCTACAATTTTCACATATTTATCTCGGATCAGAAACGACAAAATGTATAATTTGACGCTAAGTTCAAAGTCTTTGAATTACACCTTTATTTTGATCTTAAAACTGATTGTAATCTATGTCTGCATATTCCATCTGCTTATCACAAATATGTGTGTACAGGGTACGTCCGAAAGTCGTGTACAAGCGAACATGAGGTGATTTCTTATGAAAAAATAAGAACAAAATATAAAATAAAATTTCTTTGAAAGTTATTGGGGATCAAGCGCACCTCACCAATTTTGATGAGATACGTTGTCGAGGTCGCTATTCTGAACAACTTTTACCTATACATGTTACCATCGCTCAGCTTAGCTTTAGTTTCCAAGATAATCACAAAAAACTTGAATTCTTGAAACTTGAATACTTCCGTCATCTGGGGTATTTTGACACCTACAATCAATTTGTAAGACGAACACGGATAATTTTCGTTCGTTCCAACCTCTGGTCATGCATCGGCGGTTGCACGTGGCACGTTATTATCGATTGGTCGGTATGAATCTGTGAGACGGACACGAATAGTCCACTGCTTGCGTCTTTTGACCACGTATCAGTGGGTACGAATTGGTCATTACTGTACTGTGCTCAGAACTTGCGTTTGATTTCGTGCGGGTAAACTGCACGAGTTCGTCGCTGAGTGCGTGCGACGAAGCTGAGCACTGCTGCAGTCTAACAACCAACATCGGAGCAAGTCTGGGGTTCATGTATCTCGTTATGAACTCCTAGGTGTTACCGTTGGCGAAGGAGTTGTGCGTGTCTCCATATGGGAGTCTCTCTCAATTTCGCCAGGGATATTTGGTTGCTGAGGCAGGCGCCGAATCGCAAGCTTTTAGAGAGTTTCCCAAGGCTATTCCTGGCTCGTGCCATCTATTGTATTAGCCGCCTTAAACGCAAATCACAGGAAGTGTGAAGAGCGAGAAAATTGTAGATCCATGGAAATAAATTGTTATCTTTTACTTTGGAGCATGTACATAGCGTAGACGTTCGAAAACCTCGTAACCTTACGAAATCAGAATATATCGACAAGTTGTTTTCGCGTCAATAGTGTATTGTAACTTTCTTCGCCTGCCTCCTGCTACATAAGCGAATTCTTTTTCCAGTAACCGGTCGCTTGACTAGCCGTGGAAATTTATAAAGCATGGTATTGGTCAGTCTTCACAGTCGAGCAGTTTCCACTTGTCTGCCTCAAATCTTCTATTTCCTTTGAAACGTAAGAAGAACTCCAACCCCAACCGTAACTTCAATAATCCGAAGTAGAAAGAGAATAGCGAGGTCAAAATCCTTAGAGTCCAGCAGAGCATTAACAAGGTATAAATAAATAAAATATAAATAACTATAAGTAGATGTCGATATAAAACAAAATATATAGTACAAATAAATAGAAATTGAAGGTAAATATAAAAGAAAAATAAAGAAAGTACGGTTACAATTTATTAATTATAATATGTAGCAATAAATCTAATAATTATAAATTGTAATGTCTCATTTAACTTATTTCCTACTAATTAGCTTTATAGTGTTAAAACACATAGCGATAAAAATATTGTTTCATTCGTCTCGGAAACTAAGGCCGAGCGGCGGTAATATACATAGGTAAAGGTTGTTCAGATGACCTCGAAAACACGATTTCAAGGTCATGAAAATCGATGCACCTGATTCCGAAGAAATTATCATTTTTTTTTTTTTTTTTTTTTTTTTCATATGTCCATAACCGACGAGCCTCTCGACTCTCTTATTGTCGGGAAAACAACGAAGACCTTTCAATAGCTGGACATTACACTTAGCCAGACATTTTCCAAGCATTGGCCAAGCAAAGGTCACCTAGGTCTAGTGCAATAAATCAGCTGTGAATCCGACGCGCCACTTAAAAACGTACGAAACCTCGAGAACTCGACTCTGGAGTCAAAGTGTCGCACCTGGTTTATATTTCCGATGCCTTCCCACGTCGCTGGTAATTGTTAGGCTTGGCCAACCACGTGATACTTGTATGAAAGTTTCATGAAGACATTCGATATCCTTTTCAGTTTTTCTCTTTTGCACACTGCTACCGCCACGAGGGCAGGAAAGGAGAAACTTCCTTTATAAGGATACGCTTTCGGTGTGGCCTAGTTGTTGTCGTTATCCAAATTCTGTCTCAACTCCACCAAATCGTCGCGTAAATCTGATTGCAAGCCTAACTCTAAGTAACTCTGTACTCGAATTCTAAAGCTAAGTAAATAGATAATAAGTGATATTAAGTAATAAACTCTAGTATCTAGTAGATCAAACATTTGAACTGCTGATGGCGATGCATTTGAATTGTATCGATATTTGGTATCGGTATGTATTGATACGCAGACACGATGACAGATGTATTCGTACATATGCTATCAGGGATAAATTATCGGTATCGATAATTAAATCAAAAGTAATAAAATCCAAAAATGTAAATAAACTGTTTCTTTAAATTGAATACTTTAAATATACGAAAATACATAATTATAGAATATCAAACTGAAATACCAAATATAGAGTATTTTACTCGAAATACTAGTCGTTGACAGACAGTGAATATAAAAATAGCAATTATTGCAAATATTCTGTGTTTGAGCAATTTCTTGCTTCATTTAGAACCCTGTCTATATTGGAGGATAGCTGTTTATACGAAAACGAACGTTGCACATATCGCTAAAGAATTTTTGCTAGTTTCCTCAGAACTGAATTATTTAATTGACGCCAAAATTTCATTTGACAATTTCGATATTTATGAGTTAGGTAGCAATACTAGAATATATCGTCACTAGATCAATGCAAGGTATTGATATTTGAACACTCTTTGTTACAACTATACGTAACACACGTTTGGTTTTCGAGAAGATCGAGTTTAGAAATTTATCTAGTGTACTTGATATATTTCTAATTTCGGACAGCAGTAAATGATCGACAGGAAGTGATAAGTCGAAAATATCATATATATACAGGAGCACCCTGTGTATATATACATATATGTAACTAATATATAAAACTAATATATAAAACTTCAAAACTAATTACAACCCAAATGCATATCTCGCATATATATACGTGTCACAAATTAGAAAAAATAAAATATATAACTTTACGAAAGATTCAAGATTTTGTATCATTCGCTTTTCCCCAATTTGAAATTAACTCCGACTTAAATTGTTATCTTAGGTCGAAAACGACAAGATACATAAATTTCGAAAAGTTGAAGATCTCTGAAGTGTTCACTCTTATTTATATCGAAACCAATTGAAATTTCAATGTATATTTCCCATTATTTATTAGAAACATATGCTTATCACAAATCGAAACCAATGAAATATGTAATTTTATAAAAACTTCGAACATTTTAATTGTTCATTTTCCATCATTTAGCTAATAAAACTAATTCTGATCTAAACCTATCTAAATAAGATCTAATTACTATACGTTTGTCTTATCTCGGTAATAATAAAATATGTAATTCTAAATCCATACATTTTATGCGCTTATCGGAAATCAAAAGCGAAAATAAAATAAATAATTTTACAAAAGATCCCAAATTTCGTTATTCGCTCTGTTTCTTCCACTTGGAAATTAATTATATGGGAGATTCACGTGTCTCGTTGATTTCAATCGTACCGACAGTAACAAAAGCGATTCATAGGATATGAGGCTGTGCATGGCTATAAAAGGCAATGCCTAAAGCACTTCCGGAGAGTGGTCCTCTGGCGAAATTACACGACCCCATCGTCCACATTTGACAACGAGGTAGTTTCTCGTAGCTAAAACGACGCGACGTAGCGTTATTATTGTTCGTCAGCTTGACGTCTCGTTTGATTTTTCTTTCCATCGAACGACGCGATTAAGCGCTGATCGATAAACCATCATTGGAGATGGCTTTTATTAAATGTTCCTGCGTACATGACATACGTTTCACGACAGGGAAACAAAGCGTTACGCGTCACAAAGAAATTCATTTTCCCTGGTGAATGGAAGCGTCGCTTCGAGCGAATCGCGCGCAGGAAACAAATTTGCCTAGACCCTGTCTTTCTCTTCCATTTCTTCTATATTCTTTGCGTAGAATATTTTACAAGGTTCCTTGTAAATTTGAAATTTTCTAGGAAATAAGCCGTTTGTATATGTAACTTTCCACGAAGTATTTTATGTGACCTGGCTATTCCTAGCAATCGTAATACGTTGTTATATATCTGAAAATATCCTTCTTTATATGTCCACTATTTATACGCATACTCACTTCTTGTATGAATTATTATTAACGATACAAATGGAAATTTATATACAAATAGAAAAGTTATATACCACTGTATAATAGATTATTATATAATTAAAAGCATTTTAAAAAATTCAGTCAATCTTATATCGATTCAAAAATTGAACGTTTGAAGATCATCGTAAAGTGAAACAGACAAAAATATAGTGTACCATTCTCGATGTCATATAATTTTTGTATGAAACATTTTTTCGTGTCACTTAAAATTTTTGTGTTTCTAGCGTTTTTGAGCGTTATTTGAGTATATCGAGTTAAACTGGACAATTATATTGCATTATATTATATATATACTATATGTCCAGTTGTCCAGATAAATTCAAAATACTCAAATAACGTCGCAAAACGCTAAAAACTATCGCAGGATAATCTATTGTTAATTTAACTTTGCGCAATTTACAAACTTTCTTTTCTCTTTTAAGGGATGATGAGCGACTTTTGTATGTTCTATAATGGTTCTTAAAATTACAATTAGAATTGCAAAAATTACAGAAAATAACTTGTGAAACTGTAAAAACTGTTTGTCGTTACAATTTGTAACTTGTATATTCATTAGCATTAATTGTTGATAACTCATTATACAAGAGAACTTTGATCGTGTCTCGTTAGAGTTTGTGATATATGTATGTTAAACAGAAAAAGTAGTGTTTATGTCATTTACCTGGTATATCTAATTTTCACTGATCCTAACAAAATTGTTAGTTTTTTTTTTTCCTCTTTGTTAAAACGTTATCCCTTTACCACGTAAAACGTGAGAAAATGTGCGGCAATATTTTATTTCTTTTGTCCATCTATTTCACGCGACGTGACTGCTTTTATATTCGCGTTGAAAAGAATTGCGCAAACCTGCTTCTAAATTTTCAGTTGCTGTAAGCGTTCTCCGGATTTCGTAACTTGCTATAAACCTTCAAAAATCTACCAAAGAGGGAACAATGGTTATTGTTTGTCTCCTTCGACCGTTTATTACAAACTTCTGTCTTACATATTAATATAAAAGATCTTTACTTTATTTGTTCTCCGTAATAACCTTTCCAGAAGTCTTTTTATCTTTTATCTTTTTTTCTTTAAGCTGCCCGTCATAAAGTAACGTTGTCTGATAAACATTGCATAAATATTAAAAAGAATTTAATTTTATTCTGTTATATACAGCGTGTCCCACATATCTGGAAACGCGTAATATATCTCGAAACCTATAAAGGGAAGAATATTATTAAATCTCTATTATTATTGATTCTAAATTTTTTTTTATCATTTATTTTAATTATTGCTTATTATCAATGTTAAAATATAATCAATTCATCGTGACTTAAAATTAGATTGCCTAATGCAAACCTAACCAAAGCTATTATATGTGGAATACTCGTTATAATATCCAGTAGGAAAGAAATTTCTTTCCTAGTCAGTTTCTTCAACTGTATTCATAAAAGTACAAAGTAGCGTGAATATAGTAATAAAGTTTTTGCAAAAATTCCAAATCATCTTAAATTCAAGACTACTCACTCTTAAACTTCTTGAACAAGAATCTATGTAATAAAATAAACTCTATTTTCTTTATTTTATTTCGCTCTCGTAAACTCTATTTTCAATAAAGAAAAGAAAAAAAAAAACTACATTTTCGAGTAAAATAGGAAAAGACAAAGTCGTAGCAGAGGTAAAAAAAATCTAGATGTTTATATACAAATTGCAGAAGAAAAAAAATGAGAGAAAACCAGTCACGAACGAAACGATTGGCATGGTCGAATCGCATAAACGTGCCCCGTCCGTCGATACCTATGCGTTTACATTTTTATCGTAGAAGCTTTCCTGCCAGTGTAGGAGTACTGCAGAGGAAGCAACGTCGCATTTATATGCCAAGCTCGTTTAAAGACAACGACAACCTATGAAAAGAGGTTGTCAGTTCCAATGGAATAGGTACAGTTTTCCTAGTTCTGCAAGAGAGTTGTCGTAAAATTTTGCATTTCCCAGAGAATGTTATGATATTCGGAAGGATATGTCGAGCTATGTATTCGATCAAATTTCTTCAACACCGAGAGAGTACTCTATTTTTAAGAAAATTTTTCGGATGAAAATAAGAAACAATGTATAGAAAAATGAATACGGTGATAGGATTATGTGTATACAATATAATAAGATCATAGAATTTATATCTTAAATAATTCATATTCAAAAGTATTCAAAAGTGTCCCTCAACTTATGCGGAGTATCCGTTCCACGTGGATTCATTTTACGCGAATGAAAATCGCGTAAATTAAGTTTGTCAGTAGAAAAGAAAAAAGTACGTACACATACGACGGCTGCACACAACGTAACGTACTTTTATCCTTATCTCATACAGCATTTAAGATCATGCATAAAAATTGCCGCGTGAATTGTGATATAATTTACCGCGTGAGAAAAGTGCCGCGTAAATGAAGGGATCGATGTACACAGAATATGAGATCTTTTTGTAAAGTATTACAGAATAAACAAATGAATATAGCACCTTGTATGCAGAATTGTAGGACATTTTTGCTAAATAATTGTATAAAAAACAGATAGAATACGAGATTTTATAGGGAGTATTCTGGAATGTTTTCTTGAATTGGTGTTATAGAAAACTAAACAGATAGGATTTTATATAAAGTATCGTAGAATGTTTTTGTGTTGAGCGCGAATAGATACGGAATGTTTTGTAATGTTGGGATCATTGTATGTAAAAATGAATAGTGTTGAGGCGTAACGATAAAATCAGATTTATAAAATGAGCTTTCTTGGCAGTCGTCTAACATTTGCGATGATAGTCTCGGAATCTCGGCTAAGCATGCCGTCAATAAGGTCACGAATTACCGTTGCGTCGCCGCTTTCCTTTGAATCTTTTAGCCAAAATCAACTACTCCGCATGTATTCATAGGCGCTAATTGTCTATTATCGTTATTAAAAGTGCAGCTACCAAGGATCGTATAAAGATCCATCGACTCCTCTCATTCGGTAGTAGAAGACGATAACACGGGCATCATTAGCGAGAATTCAGTGGTAGATACTCGATACACATCTAGCGTTAGCGAAAGCATACCACGAACGGAAGATTGCAAAACTTCTGGAACCCAAAGAGAACAGGATGTGGAGATACTACCTTCGATCCACACTTTCAACGCGTCCCTCGTGGAAAACCCAGAACAAGCTAAGAACAACTAAAACAAGATAGGGAACTTCACAGGATAAAAATCGTGAAGCACTGCACATTACCGAGCAACTCATCAAGAAGAACCATCATTCAGACATCTACTTCGAAGCCTGTGAGTATAGGAGGGCTAGAACACGCCTGTAACACATCCACATCAAATTCATTCCGACTCTTGGTAGTCGTTTCGATATACAGACAAACACATCTTCCCACAACAATGCCAGCACCGCCACAATCTCCAACACAAACTCAGATCAGAATCACTCAACCGTTCCCCTCCCCATCTATGTTCACTCAAACATACATGGTTTTGGGTTACAAATCATATTTCTGAGAAATCAGATCACAATTCTCGACACTCACCATCACAGAAAATTCAGAGAACTTCGCATTTCAAACGATATTCGATTTCGCATCTATTCGCTAGAAACCAAAAAAAAACAGTAACCCTAGCGGTAAAAGGCTTGCTCAAAATTCAGCACAAGGGTATAGTTACGCCACGAGACTTACTATAGGCGATATTCCCGACCGTCGCTCGCGGTACTACAGTGTCGCAGACAGATCGTCTTATAGGACCGGCGAAATGTATACAATGTAGCGACAAGCGCATATCTGTCATCAAGCATCGAGTTCTAAAAACGTGATCATAGGCGCGAACGGTGGCGTAACCCGAGCGTAGTGGGGATCGTCTCCCAGAGAAGACAAAGAAAAGATCGAAGGGCATCAATCTCATTTGAAGACTCTAACGGCGTACATCGAGAGGTTCTGACGAATAAAATTAAAGTCGCTAAGTCTAGCGAATATATCGAGAGATATCATAAAATCGGGTCGAATTTCTGTAACATATGAATTGTATTCATCGCTAAATAATTTGTGACGTTTTTATTATAATATTGAATATTATTAAATATACAAGTTTATATTAACCATGTTAATTCAGTGTTAAACTCATTTCAACTACCTCTGTTATCTTAATCGAAACAGGGGAACGATTAATTCGCGGCGTCGATTATCCGAATCGTAGCGAGAATTTATGCCGCTCGCTGACGCGTTTCCCTCGCGATCGCGTCTCTCTGCTACCTGCATTAAGATTTCAGAACCTCGATCCTTAACGTCTGGAAAAGAAACTGCATGTAAAATTACAGTCTTATCTGAAACAGTAACCCAAGAAGTTAGAAACAGATATTCTGGAATCTTAGTTCGTTCATGAGCCTATTGGGAAACATAGGACTCTAAAAACTTTTACATACTGTGCTTTCGTTGCTAAACGTACGAACGCGCTTCGACCAATTGCAACAAGCCCCCCGAATTGCGTGAAATTCCGCTGGAAGATACGTCACCCACGAATGAACTAGGAAACTTGATATTCCTGCCAACTTGCTACAGTTACAAAGAAAATCACCCGGCAAACTGTGGCCAGTGTTCTGGTCTGTTGCCGCATTCAGAAGAACGCCGATTACTTTCAAACGCCACCCGTCTAGAACCAAAAATCTTTGAGCCTCGACTCTGTCTAGAAACACGCAAGACAGAAATAGCAATAATCTTGCTTAAACCTATAAACAACATACATGTACATTTCAAAATGTTACAACACAATATGGAAAGACAGATCCACAGGGTATAGCGGAAATATAGAGACCTTTGTACGCAAATATTTCAAAACCGTAGACATTGTACAGTAGAAACAGAAACAGTATTCGCTAGAATGAACATTAAAACAGTCCTAACTATCGCAACATGTTTATCCCCTGTACTGAAATTAACACCCGAAACTCTCGACTTCATATCCACTTATAACTTCCTCATAGCAGGAAACCTCAACACAAAATATTAGATATGAAACAACTTCATCTTTAATACAAACGGGAACAAACTTCGTAACCGCGCCAACACTAACAACTATCACAGACTTAAGTAAACATGTTCAACCACTTACTAATCATCCTCATCTCCACAAACAACAAACACATTTTATCGATAAAATTATAACGTGCACAAACTGGGAAACTCTGCTCCAATCAGTCCATGAACTCAGATCCTTCCTCCGCATAGCACGCAGACAAAGGAATTAACAGATTATAAAAGACCATTCACCGGACATATAATCAAGCCGTATCTAAATTCAAAGTCTATTCCCAAAACGTTTACACTTGACAACGCGCCCCTGCAACTTGTATAAAATAGAAACAGACACGAAACAAATACAAAAGACTGGACTCGCAGAACGCAAACTAAGAAATACCTCTACCATTCAAGTAAGAAATCAGATTCTCCACCCAAAACAAGTACATATTATACAATGGCAACAAAAACCCAAATATTAATATCACTTACACAAGTCCGTCTGGAAGATATAGAAGACCCTATAGTCTAAATCCGAGTCTATTTTCCCTCCCGAAACCTAAGCAGAAACTATCTTCTCAAACAAGGATAAGATTTCCTCGCGGAAACCTTCTATAATATACAACTCTATAAACCGCATTGTTTCACCCTTGGAAAACTTCGTTACCTAATACGAACGTAGTTCAGCTAAACATGTATATATAATATTCACCTACAATAATTCACATTATTAAAATATTAAAAGAATAACAAAATCCTAAATCTCAATACTACAGATCAAAAACCTCCCAGAAAAGTGAATCCTTCAGCTGTATTATGGTACATCTTCAAACAAGTCTATTCATTATCCTACTTCCGTAAATCCTAGAAAATATAATAGTAGAAGCGATTTCCATATCCAAATGAAAGGAAAGCAAAAATAATCCACTAGATTACAGATCTATCGGCTTACTAAACACTCCGCAAAATCTTGAAAAATTTAATACTCTTGCAACTCAATAACCATATTAAGCAACAAAATGTAATAACTAAGGAACAGTACGCTTTCGAATTAGGGCATTCAAAGATTCAGAAAATTCTTAGATTAACAGAATACGTCATTGTTGAGTTGAATAAAAATAGATCAACAGTCCTGACCTTGCAGAGCATTAAAAAAATCTTTGACAATATATAGCACAATAGACTTATGATCGAGGTAATACAAATTAACACCTGATCTGATCAAAATAATACCAAACTACTTGCAAGACCTACTTGATACTACTTGATAACTACTTGATATACCATGTATATCTCAGTTGCACGTGACACTCCCAAAAACCTATTCAAACGGAAGTCCCCTGAGGGCCCATTGTGGATCGTACTCTGTTCAACATTTATATTTAACGACGTCCCATTAAGTGAGAATGTACACTCATATACATATTCCCACGACACTGCATTATGCACGTTCTCCCGACAGCCAAAAGAACCAACTGGCAATTTACACCATCTTTTCCAAGTTGTAACTTACCTCAAAATTAAAGACAAACTTATTCCATAGCAAAAGCAAGCATCCACATACTAAATTAATATTTCAACAAGAAGCAATAGAATGAAAAAAAAAAAAAAAAGAAAACAAGTAAATTATCTAATCGTCGTCATTCTCAAAACTAGACTTGTTTGGAAACTAGCCATGCTAGACTTGTACGAAAATCCATCGGAACGTTCAGAGTTTCTTTTCTACTAATAGGTAAAGGAAGCTCACTGTCGACAAGACACAAAATCCGTTTAAATGTATAAAACATGTGCAAGTGCACGGCGTGAGTACATTCACAAAACATTTAGAAGATATGAAAGAGATTTCTAAGAAACATCTCAAAAGATTGCAACTCCGTAACAGGCCTCACTTAGCTACATCAAAGACCTCACACAAAGAATAATAAGCAGACCATTAATAAACCCACTAACAAAGAGTACAGCCGACTACAACATCAACAATGTTCAAATGAAAAACAAATAGAACATACTCTCAAGAACCTTAAAATCGATTGAGTTCGATTCGATTGTTGTCAGCAACGTAGAGTATTTTGAAGTTTGTTAAATTTTTTATATAAAAAGTAAATTGAAAATAAGTGGAAAATCTAAAATATAATAATATCATAATCTGTATAAAAAAACATTGCTAAGTTTAATATCTCCTAACATTTAAACAGATCCTAAGAACGCTATATGTATACAATTGAAAAATATAATATTCGATGATTCTCTGGGAACCTAACATGTATTTTAGTTTAGATTATAAAATATTATCCTATACTCATCTAATATGTAGACAAAAATAGTGGAATTGTATAATAAAAGCTTTTGATAATAGAATAATCATTTTTCTGATATTAAATTTCATTTATTTGGAATAGAGATTAAGAAATCTTCAAAAATGAAATTTCTTAATACGTATAGATACATAAGTAATTCTTCTTATGTATCGAACCATCGAAATTTTTTCCCAATGCTTGCAATGCTTCAATGTACGAAGGCACGGCCCATCGTTTTTCATTTGCAGTTTCAGTTTATATAAAATTTACAATAAATTCACACACAGGGTGTTCCTATGATTATAGCACAATTGGCAAGAGAGTAATTCTATGTGAAAAATTGAGCCGAGACTGTCAAAAATATAGATCTTGTTTTTTCACGTAGAATTGCTCCCTTGCCAATTATATCATGTTGGGGTATCCAGTTCAGTAAAGCCATAAATATTCTAAAAATATAAATTAAAGAAACAAACCATAATTCAATGGAAGAACAGAATATTTCATGTAAACTGTTTTAAGATGTCTTCTGAAATAAAATACCCGGCATAAAATTTCTTATTTTTTTCGGTTCGACGGTATTAAGTATATATCAACCATTGGCAAATCAACTGCTTAATTTTACTCTTCTATTGTAAGAGGGATGCGACACAACTCGATGGTTCATTCGTCGCATTGTGTGTCGGAGCGGAACCATGCGAATTAAGTCTGATTAAAATGGATCGCCTGCGTGCGTTTCGCCATCAAAAAGCTATTTTCCATACTCGACTAAAAATACGTGACGGCAATAACAAGCCATTTTCGTAACGAACGGCATCGTTCGTTCGTGAATGAAGCAGTTTTCCGAGGCAAAATTCCCCAAAATAATGGGAACTTATTTCGCATCGGATAATTTAATTAAAATTATGCTGCGTGGTTTTCGCTTGTACTTGTATATAACGGAACGTTCCTTAGATAACGCAAGTCGGCATATACAGAGTTTGGCAATTTGCACTATACAATTTATACTAATACGAGACTGGTGTGAACTTCGATTGAAATTATCGGCCGAGGAATTGATTGCGTTATGAATTTTAATTAACGCATAGATATTACGCGGACGATTAGAAAACAAATCGTAGCAGACAGAATGTTTAAATCTTCATTTTCCATACTCAGACTTCCTTAATTTAGAAAATTTAACTTAACTGTATAAACGATTGATGGAAACAAAATAGATATCAACATGCTACAATCACAGTATCAGCGTTGTATCAGTATAGATAGAATATTTAACTGTTCAATTCCTACAACTCAGAAGCTGATACAATAACGAGATTTTCTCTTCTTATTTTTATTACGATATTTTTACCATAGCCCGTTGCTTTAAAAATATTTAATCCAACAAGAAAATATTGAACGAGGTAAGTATCAACAAGCTAGAATGACAATATCAGTGTATACGGAATAATTAATCCTCAAGTTCCATAAATCAGATTGTCGTGCAATAGGAAATTTTCTTCTCATATTTTTGTGACAATTTACAAATAGTTTTGCAGTATTTCATTTCATTTTTGAGCATCGTATCTTCCAATGCAAAAATGCTACAGAAGGAAATTCAATGAAAAACCTACTACAGTTGCTCACATTAATATTCCGACATCTTTTGAAACCGAATAACTTTCTCAAAATTGAACCAAATAACTAAACATAAGATGTGTAAGAAGATCGCTTTTTATAACTTTTTTATTTAAGCTTGTAATGGAAATTTAAACAATTTATGTTAGCTATTATATATATATCTTCTTACTGAACATTTCGTCGAAGACGGTTAACATTGCTACGAGTTACAAACAATTGAAAATGATGAAACTCGCCGTTCTCCACGACTCTCCGCCCGGTAATAAATCTAAAGATTCTTACATCTTTGAATGCCTGTTGCTTGTTTGTGTATCAACCGATTTCGACCAAATTTTCAGCGTGTATATAACTGACATAAATCTACAACGCGTATTTTTTACATTTTTATTACAGATCCAGATAGAAAGGTTATAAGAAGCAACCGTTACTATATTTCCGACGATTCCAATCAAATGCAGTTTTTCAAAATTCTTTCACGCGTCATCTAGTAAACTAATCTTTCCAGCTTCTTAAAAAGGCTCAAGTCATCTGGTCCAATTTTAAGAAAGTTATTCTATTTTGAAGAGCGTTCGAACACTAATGTGAACGATTATACATATAAAGGATAATTGAAAAATTCAATACAAAAATTGCACGCGAATGTTCCTGCACGCGCCTACTCCACGCGAAGAACCATCAAACGAACTCCACGTACGGAATAAACGAGCGTCCATTTAAGCCAAAAAGCGATATCACCGCCGCTGGAGACAAAATCACGCGCAAGTATTTTAGCAAACACCATAAATACATCCGCAGGGCAAAATTCAATCGGAAATCAAGCAGACCACAAACGAAGAATAATGTGGGCGATCTGACCCGCTATTCTAATATATACTATCTATATACATAGATACATAGACTGCCAACATTAATATATTCATAGATAGTATATATTGGTACAGATAATATAAATATGTATATAGCGTATGCATATTCAATATCTTTCAATATTAAAATTCAATAAATTTTGAAATATTTTTTGTAATAATAAATTATATACTATTAAAAGTCTCGAAACTATTTGAAGGAATTCATTCCTGGGAAAGGCGAAAACTTTTTCAAAAAGATGCTTGCGAAGCTACCCAAAAAGTGACGAGATATAAGTAAAGAAAACAGTATATAACTTGAATTAGTCAATTCGGAAGATTCATTTAAATTCTTATTTTTTTATTTTTCTTACACTTAGCTACTTTCGCTACTTGTTAAGCAATACTATTTCTGCTTTGTTAGAAAAATATTTAATTTGCTTAAATATGTACGATAATAATTATATTCCAAATCTGTATTAAATCAAATACAGAGTTTTTTGATAGAAGGGTAAGTACATAAACGTAGTAACAGTATAAACCACTATGGCGAAAGAGACACAACGTTTCGTTATAGCAATCTGGGTCATTCTGTTTCCAGATGATACTTACGACTAATCCATAAATCAACCCTGCTTGAGTAGTATGCAAGTTTCTGTTCCAGTTACATAAATAATTTTGTCGCCTTCGTTTCTTACATGGAAGCAAATGCAATTAAAGGTCTTGTACTAGAATAAGAAGTATCTCTGTATTCTTTATTAGAAAGACATGTCAAGTTCGTTGCCAGGCAGTTTGTACAGGCTTCGAGGCTTTCGCGATAGTGTTTGCTAATGCGTGCTATTTCTTATTTAACATGCAATGTTCCAGTGTTTTTATCGATTTGTGTGTTCAGTATACCAATCTATAAGATTCTTTGTAGTATGTTTTCTACCATCTTCTAATGATCTTTAAATTTGGGTACTGTGTCGTTCCCCATGTAGGGCAGGCATATGTCAAAATTGATTTCAAAATCGTTTCGTATAGGAATAATTTGTTTGTAACGTCGAATTATGATTCTTTGCCAATAAAATCCTGTAAATTTCTGCGTCGTTTCTTATACACATAAGTATTAATTATATCTTGTTGCGGTATTGCCAAACTGTTTAAACTGATTGCCAGACTACCGAACAAGTTTTAGTTCGGGTTGTAAAAGTAATATGTATCTACCGACTTGCTAGTATTTGCTTCTATTTGTCATGTTCTCAACAAAGTTGCGATTTCATTGAGATGCGATTGCAATTTCTCCGAGATTTCTACGTCTGGATTAGGCTATAGCCGGGGCTAAGATTGGTACGTTGTCGAAATATGTTGCAATTACTGTCTTGCTTTTTGTCAGTATGTCGGCGGCGAAGAAAGTGCAGAGTACTGGGCCCTTGTGGAACACCAGAGCGTATTAGATCTAGGTCGAAGGTAGTTTTCCGAAATTTTACTTCAAAAAGTCTATCGGAAATATAAGATTTCAAAAGGAGGTAGTACGGATGGAATAGTTGCTCTCTAATTTTAAATAATAGTCATATATGCCATACTTTATCAAAAGGTTGCAAAATGTCGAGGAAAGCAGCTAAACAGTAGTTTTTACCGTTTAGATTTTCCAAGATTTTTTTTTTAATAAAAAATTTGTCTTTAATAAAAAGATCTGTAATTGTTCGATAATGGCGTGTTTATGCCTAAAGCCGAATTGGTGTTTGGGTATTCAGAAAGAGTCAAAGTCTCGTCAGAAGCAGTTTGTACCAAGCAATTGATAGCGAGCTTATTCGAGTCGGTAAGATTAAACGTTTTCCGTAGGTTCACCTAATTTTGGAACTAATATAATCTGGGCTATTTTCCAAGTAATAGACTTATTATGTAGTAATTATGGGTAAAGTATGTAACTAACTCCCAGTATCGTATTGTATAATAGATGAGGTTTGGAAGAGTAATGGCTTTCTTTGGAAGTTCCTTTAGAGTTTCCACGATTATTAAGCCAAAATCAGGAGCTTTCTTGAAGTTTAGCAATTTGCGGATTACCGGATTTTGCTTCTGCAATAGTATACTACTTGATAGGAGATAAAAGTTGAAATGGTGTTTCCAATTTCTGTTGCAAAACAGAATTCGTTCGTTTGTGAATGTTCGTCTCCGCCGTTAATCGGGTGGAAAGTCTTTTCAAAATATTTGGCAAATGTTGCTGCTTTTTCTTTATCTACCCTTGTCCATTCTCCATGCCGTTCTAATCGATGGAATTGATTTTGTTGGTTGTTTTATTTTTCTAGCGACGCACCAAAGTGAGTAATTTGTGTCTTGAAACAAGTTTTACGAAGTGCTCCTTTCTTTCCTGTAATAAATATTTTAGTTTTCTAATAGCTCTATTTAATAACATCTCGTCGTACGGATGTTAAGTATGCTGCCAATGTTTTCTAAGCGATCTGTTGCGATTTAGTATTTCTATAATTTCTCGACAATGGTACAGATAATAGCTATTGGTTCTTTTTTTCATTATTGTTGATGTGACTCTCCATACAGCTGCACCAGAGTATTAAACTATTCTACTGCTTCATCAATATCTTTCTCTGCTTTTAATGGGATATTTAATCGAATAAAGTCATCAATAATTTCACCGAACTTATTTTAATCCGTTTTGACGTTGTGACGTCCACGCGGCCTTTCTGTTAGCGCAGAGGGTGTTGATTGCTGCAGTTATTACGAAGAAGTCGGAAATGTGAGGTCCGAACATGATTTGACAGTAATCTTGTTTCTCAGTATATCTTTTATTATACAATGTACAAATCCAACAGGTTTGATGAATGTTTCGCATCACTAAGCCGGTTTACTGCTTTGTTTAATTGAATGCATTGCGGAATTGTAACTATTAGAAACTCTATGAAACTGTGGCCGACTTGATGACAAAATCGTTTGTACATTTCTGTAATCGACCTGTACCTGGAAGGTTTGTAAACTGCGGGTACGGTTGGTGGACCGAACCAGCCTTCTGCAACGATGTTCGTGCCCTATAGGTGTTCTTGTTCTTCGTTCACCGGTGCTGATATATGGTGTTTAATGGTATTTTTTATAATTATCGCTGTGTCTGCACGAGCATTGCCATTCGGAAGAATATATTGAACATTATAATATTCGTTATGTAATATTAGTTATGTAAAGTGCCCTGTATTTTATAGAAACTATGTGACGTAAAATGAGTTTTCGATATTAAAAATATGTCAACCTGCATTTGCGGTGTTTATATATACCTGAATTTCGGTATTGTCTTGGCGAAAGCCTTTAGCATTCCACAGCGTTATGTTATATGAAAAAAACAATTTTTCTAACGGATGATTAAGTGTAATTGATAATAAATTTATTTATTTTGTTTATTCGCTTACAATATTTTACTATTTTACTCATGTTAGTCATTTTACTATTACTCTGTTCAGGATTAATATCTTGATTGAAAGTGTTTATTCTTGTTTTACCGTCTTGTTTTACCGCGTTGTCCAACAGTATCTGCATATAACGGTCCTACTCTCCTATTGGAATGTTCTAATGACATCATTCTATATTCTATATTGAAGTTTGGTTGGTATTTGCATAGTCAGACCTTTTTTTATATATTATGCATCCTTTGTAATTGGATGGACGATCGCCCTGCGAATTAGTACATATGATATTCTCGTTGTTGTTTCGTTCTCTTGCTATCTGAAGCGAGGTAATTCTTTGTACATTTCACGCATCTGAAGATTCTGCGACAGTAATTGTGAGTATGCTCAAAGCGTTGGCAAATCTTTAATTCTTTTTTTTTTTTCTTTCTTTTTTTTTTTTTTTTGCTGTATCGTCGGATTTTTGCCTTATAAATTTTATAAGATAAGTTTATCGTAAGGATTCTTTGTATTGTCTAGGAATGGGTCTAAATCGACAAAGAAGAATAGTAAGTAAACAATCCCGTGCCTTATATTAGAAGCAAATGCAAATGTTTTATGATCACGATCTTCTAGTTCGTCAGTTATCACTTTCTGATCTGCTGCTGGGTGTAAATTTTTTATCACTATGCGAGAACTCCTTTTTTCCTTCGGCTGAATAGTATTATATTCAACACCGAGTTGATATGAAAATAGTTGATAGAAAATACATACTTGATAAATATAACGAAACATGTATTACTCGCAGAAATTCGGTTGTTCAAATAAGGTCGATTTACGGATCTACGATAATGGCATAGCTCTACGTTCACTCTCTATGATATTTACGTTCCGAAATTCCTGTACCTTCCAGGACAAATATTCGTGCAGAAATGGCTGCTGGCTAAGTGTTACCCTCTTTTAAGAACTTACCTTAAACGTAGGGGTGTGCCTTGGCCAGTGGGGTGTGCCTAATGCCTCATAGCTTCCACAAAGGCTCATTCATCAGGATTCTGTGCAAATGTTATTAAAACCTTAATTGAGATATTACATCGACGATATCAAAAGTGAATTTATTTCTATACCAGTTATTACAAAATTGTTCATTCGACTGAAACAAACGTTATGTTACAAGGAACATTTTGTCAATAAAAGTCACGCGATGTACTAATACAATATAATATATAGGGTGCTTTGAAAATCATAATACAAGCGGCCGAGTGGTGATTCTACATGCAAAAGTAAATCGAAAAAAAAAGAATACCGTTTTTTCATTTAAGACTTCGTTTTTGGAGAAAGATGTGTGCGAAAACTCATCAGATGTATTCAGATGTATTAACTGGCAGTTTCGAATTATGAAACTTCTATTTCTGCTCGCGTCTGTACTATACATGGACAATGTCACGATTTTCTTCCTGTTATCGTTGTTGTCTTATCTCGGCAATATCGATTATTACTTTTCTTTATTTTGCACTTTTTTGTATTAGTAGTTGTTAAGAATCATTTTATTAAGCAGGAAGCAAATCGTGACATTGCCCATGTTTAAAAATACAGACACGGCCAGAAACATAAATAAATTCGATTTCATTTACAAATTTCAAATCAAGATACAATGCTGTTTCTTTTCTTCGCTTATTCTTTACGAGGTGCTTTATCTTCGTATTTCTGTATCGTTTTCGTTCAGATTTAAGGTTATACAAATGTTATGAAACGAACCTGTTTGAACAAGAACACTTACAATTAGTGTTCATACCACCGATTCATAAGCGACGATGTTAGATGTATACACGTTAGACATAATGCAATATATTGGAACTCGCGGGCACATGAAATTTTCGAACGAAAACACGTGGCTCGCTTTTTCAGCGATCGTCTTCCTCTGATTGCGACGGCAAATTTAAAGTCCTTCGACGACGACCAAACCGCTCTGCGTCTCGTCTAATTATACTTCTAACAACACCTCATAGATGGCGAGTGAAATTTAACTGTAGTAGTAGGCATATATATTACACTGTTGCCATTCTCATGTTCTCGCGGGCGCGAGTTCCGAGTTACATGGATAATCCAGTAGTAAGACAGTGATTCAACCGAAATCTAACCTTTGTCTTTTATTTCTGTTTTGTACAAGCACATACTGTTCGGAGATGAAAAGAAGTCTGGCGGGACGGCACAGAGCCAAGAGCGGTACTCTCTATCACTCACAATCATGCGATGCATATTGTTTTATTTGTACATGTGACATTTTCGATCAATACGCGTGCTTAACTTTACGATTGTGCCGAGTCTGTCAAAAACAAACAACGAACCAATCAGGTCCGCCATTTCTTCCAGAAAACTTCTTTGGGGAAGTGTGTACATTGAATTTAACCTTTCTACTGCGCATATATACGTATATGTATGTAATAACTTTTCATTCTTTTGTATAGCTAATAACCCAATGCAAGCGATTGATATAACTATAAATAGCGAAAGAGAAGAAGTTTTCAAAACACAGTGGTTTAGAAAAGAGAGAAAAGGATAAAATTAATTTTGATGAACTTATAAAACTGTTCCCTCCTCCTCAATTTCGATGATTGTTGACTATAATATGGAAATCGAAATTTCGAACAATATTTTCCTATACATATAATCGCCGGTTTCGCTTAGTTGTTTGAGACATTCGCAAAAAACTGCAGGTACCACTACAGTGTATTGTTGCCTATAGTTATGCCACTGTGTCAGTGTTGGTTGCCGTTTATTTTTTTGTTTATAAATAAAGGTTAGGCGAGCTTACAAACCCCATCCGCATGCAAGGCTGCAAGAAATGTCCTGTTATAACCTATAACTTGGAACTTGATGAAAAAATGAATATCATCAATGTATTGAGACTAGATTTGGATTAGATTTTTCATAGTGGGGCCGCCGACTACGTTTATGTGAAATAGTAACAATTATTCTATTTCGTAAAATAATATCAATTATTCGTTCGCCTATTATTTTTATAATTAACTTGTTATTATTTTTCGTGAGCGTTGTACACAATACATAATTGCGTAACATTAAAAAATCGTCGAAATCGAAGAGGACGGAGCGGATGTTCTTCAATATAATTATATCGACATACTATAAAACTCAAATCTTGTTTCAGGTTACCGGCAACATTATTACAACTTATAAATATGACCTCACTTCGAAAAAAATATACATAATATTGTTACTTTTACTTTTATTATCTCGGCAATTTTGTATATTCATATTTCCTTCATTTCTATATCAAAGTGAAAAGAATTTCGCCGCAATATCAATGTAATAGCGCGTTTAATATAGCTTAAACGGTTGAAATTGCTAAGGGAATAACCAGTAATTTACCTATAATTTTGTTAATCACGTAATACAAATCATCGTTAATCCTTGGTTTGCGCTCTATTCCTTTTTCGGAAGTTGCTAATCTAACCCTATAATACAAGAAAATAGTCGTGGTCGTGCAAATTAACGTTATCGCCTATTCACTGCTTACTGAGATGTTTATTTTTGTTGTCATTCTGTTCCTATAATTTCACGATTCTGTTTTGGTCAAGTACGATATTATCCTTTAGCGTTGATCAACTACCGTATAATTATGTATAAAAAATATCGTTTCTAGTTCCCCCTTAGAATTCAAGCTGCACTCAACTGTAATCAGAGAGATATATCTTGCTCAAAAATTCCAATAAGAACGTAATTTGTTTATGATAGCGGACGGTGTACTCGAAACAATTGTTTGCATCGTTAAATTTAAGAAGGGATATAATAAACTTTATAACGATGTAATATCTAATCGTATTTTAGAAGAAACTAACGGTGATTATCTTTATCTACTTATTTATATTATGAACGAGAAGTTTCATGTAAAAGAACAATATAGAGAGTATTACAGATAAAAATAGGGAAAATTAATATTGGTTACGTTTAACTGGAACAAACTAAACTTCATTTAGTATTTTACGTTATAAGCGTATACATATAATGTGAATGAAACAAGATATCTGTATGATAGAATAATTAGAAAATAAAAGCAGCGAAAAGCATTCAATTTGTATTAAATAAATACGTGCCCTAATGCTTACAGCCGAGAGCGTATACATGTAATATAATAAAATGAAATGAAATAAAATAAAGTAAAATAATATAGTATAGGGATGTAGAAGAATATGTGTAAAAATCAAAATATGATATTCATAGATAAAACCGTAGACATAAACATAAATTATACTCTTGTAGTTGTTATATTCTTGTAGTTAAATTCAGATCAACTGTAAGTTAAGCAACACACGTCATTGTAGTACCCACGTACATTATACTCTTATCGTTTATGTAATAGTTTAATATAGAATAACATAATGATAAAATAGTAACGATTATAAAAATCATAAATTAAATTAAATCCAATGTCAAATGGGAAGATAATTTTTATATGGAATTATAACTTAATGATAGAATAATATTATAATATAATAATAAGATATAATATGGAATAACTTTTAACTATATAATATAAACTGATATAAGAATAATAATAATAAAAATCTGTAAATATTTGTACGCATACGGAAATCCACTTTTCAAACCTCTTCCGTCTTCAAAATCTCATGGAAGAAGCACGAGAAATATTGTAAACGTCTTGCGATCTCACTACTGCGCACAACTGTTCGGCTCCATGTGGAAGCGAGACCTGTTCACGGCAAAGTATGTATACTGTCTCGCAAGTAATATTGTTAAAACATAGAGAATCCGTTTGATAACGAGCACTGCCCCGGGTGCGGTTTGCATTTTGCTGTCTCGTGGGATAAGGTTAACGAGGATATCACGAACACTATCCACACAGACCACGGACAACGCTCATTCGAAAGGACAGCTTAGCAAAGTGTGAATTTCTCTGTACTTTCATGCGTGACGCAACTAAAGTTGATTCCCTCGAAGTCTGCCTCAATGCTTCAATGTATTTTATATATTAACGAATAAAAGGAAATATTCAACCAGTTGAATACGACGATGGCATTGTTAACCTTACCGCGAAAAATATATTTTCCTTCTTTTCTTTTGTCAATATGTAAATGTTGATATATTGAATTTTGTGTATTATCTACATTTATTAGATATTCTAGATAGATTTTTAATCATGTACTTAATATTATATTTGTCTACAATATGTAACATTATTCTTTTACTTGTATACTAAATATTTGTATTTTAAATGATTAATTGTAATTATCGCTTGTAACGCGATAAGCTATAATTTTCTATATTACAACTCACAAAGAACCCAGAAAGATAATACATTTGGCTATTCTCTATAATCTATAATGCTTAATTTATTAAGGAAAGTTACACGTTTATACGTCAATACTTTTTAAACCTTTCTTTGTTCACCTACCATTGTACGATGTATTTAAATACTATAACATTATGTAAACTAAATAGTTTATTCGCAACAATTATTTCAAAAAATGTTTCAGTTTACCAAATTCAGGCAAGGAACTATACGAATGCATACTATAAACGAACTATCAAACAAGTCATAGGTAATAATGAATATTATATCGAAGACTAACTAATAAAAATTTCACTTAAATCTTGATTTCTAAAATTGATCTCTTTTATTTCAAAGATTGAAAATCTCAGAACTTTCTAATTAATCTAACATAGATATTTTTTTTTTTTTCTTTCATAACGAAAGAATTAACTGTTTCCAAATAGGTCAAAGTACTTTAGCCTCGAGGGAGCAAGAGATCACGAATACTTTTGCGAACCACTGTACTTATATTATCCACGATACTCTTCTTGAACTCTTCAAACAGTGGAGGCCTGTAACTTCCCTAGCTACTTTTTCTTAACACCAAAGTATGTACATCGAATATCCCCAAGGTGTCGGCACAAGAATAACGTAATAGATAATCATGCTCTGCGCTTCAGTTCTTGCTCTGATTGCCGGTTAATCCCGTTTGGCTGGTCGGGATGGCGAAAAAGTGCCCGGTGATTGGATGTCTCGTGGGGAACCATGTTAAAATTCTGTGAGTGTTACACTCATAAATCGCGTTAACCTTTCACGATGTACCACCCGCCTTAAACTCAGAACGGTGCTCTCAGGGGAGGGGTGAAGACAACGAATATCGGCAGAAGCCACAGGTAGAAGCTACGTGAAAAGAAAAATCACTGTTGGCTCTTCAAGATATTTGTTCGCCATAAATACTTTGTGCTATCAATCAAAGTACACTTGTTCCCGTGATTATACCGCAGTACACCGTACGCATACCTACTGACTCTATATTTAATCTTACTTTTGTTTATAATGTTTTATTAAACCAAAAGCGTATTTTAAAGATAGCAGGAGCATGGAAGAACTAAAAGTGACGATTGTTCTTGTTGTCCAAGAATTAACACATATAAATAATATGCTATAAAGATTGTATAATAATTTATAATAGTTCCAAGAGTACAACTGTGCGTGAAATACTCTGAACAGTTTTCAATTATAAAATTATTGTACGAAAATAATACAGAATTTAGCACTATCCTTCCCTGTGGAACCATCCGGATTAAATAAAAGAAAAGAAGCGAATAGTACAAATCGACAGAAAATATGATGACAAGAATGACAAAAATCAGATAATGATATTGCCCATACATATAAATGCAAACATGAATAAGAACAGAAGTTGGTCGACTTGAAATGTACAGTTAGTATGTACGGGCAAAAAATCCTCTGTAAGGAATGCAGATCTGATTGGTTGTTTTAAACGGACTCAACCCAAATGTGAAGTTAAACATTCATATTGATCCAAAGTGTGACATGTACAAATAACACAACGTAACATCGCGTGACAGTGAACGGTGAAAGCAGTACCTCTCTTGCCTGTGTCGTATCTCCAAACTTCTTTCCATCTCCATGTTATACATGTATCGAATAGATTTTCAAAATCATTTTTTTCTGGGAACGAAATCTCATATGCGACAAAAATTTTATTCTACATGTTCGACTTGTGCTCTTTCATCCATCCCTTGTTCGGTTATATCACCAATTACTGAACACCATATATATATATATATATATATATATATATATATATATATATATATATATATATATATAGGCGATAGCACGAGATTCAATAATAAATAGCAACCGGGGTAATATTCTGTTGTAAACACGAATTTTCTTCACTGGGACACGAGGATTTATTTATTTCGGAGAAACTCGAGGGGGAAATGTAATTGAGGTCCAGCGGTAGATTTAGAGCACCGATGTTTTTTTTAAATGCACAGTGGCTATAAAAAACGAGGAAAAGGTTATTTATTTATAATATGTAAGCCGAAATTAACAAAAAAAAAAAACAGCGTCAGTAATATCTTTACATGGAACTATATATATATATATATAAATATATATATATATTCAATTCATTTTGGGAGAAACGTGTGCTATTTTCTTAAGCGCCGATACCCTCAACTTTAAATCAATTGCTTAGCCTCCTGGGATAGTGGATTTAACAGCGCTTGATTTTTATTTATGGAATCGCATAAAACAGTGTGTACATAAAACAAGTAGAGATTAAGGACAAACTTGAATAGAGATTGAGAGACTAGATTTAGGGCAGCTAATATTGCAAATGCATTCATATTAATTCGTAAAATATCAGGAATATCACTATTTCAGCATGACATTGCGACAGATAACTGTATTAAGCTACGAAATAGAGAAACATTGTACAATACTAATTAACAAACAACGAGAAGATCTCGTATTTCATAACTTAATTACAATTTCTAAACAACTTACTATTTTATAATTCCTAAATAAATGATTTTCGAACAAGGCACAACCGTTCTAGTATATAGGAAATAGGTACGTAGATACATAATTATCTGAGAGGGAAAAGAAGCACTTGGTATATTAATCCTAAATTTTTTTTTTATTATTTATATCTTGTATTTATACAATGCATAATATTGATACTTATAAAAAAGAAATCTTGTATTCTTGTATATATTCTTATATAAATAGTTGCATAAAACGAATTAATATAAAAAAAAGGTAAAAGATAAAAGTCCTAATTAGAAGACTATATCTAATATTTTTATATGTATAAGTTAACATAATATTACATTTATTATGTGTAATAATAATATAAAACTTAGTTACAAATTAGAATCTAAATATTACGAATTATAATTAAACATATTAAAATTACAAATTCATTAGAATATAGTCACGTAAAACAGTTTTTTTTTTTTTTTTTAATGAAAATAAGTATATTGCATATATATATATTGCAGGCTAATATTGTCAGTAAAAGAATGTACATATGTGTAAGATAGTGTATATTGTTCATTAAACGTTATTCACAGTTTTACAACGCTCGTAATAACATACATATATCATAAAAGAATAACGAGAGAAGTGTTAAGAATCGTGTGACAATTATTTTAATGCCATGATTACAATCTCATTTGAGAACACGACATTTCACGTGAAGCAACCTAATAGCAAGAATTTATTAACAAGAATGAATACATGTATGCGTATGTATACAGCATATACACTGATATTTCGTGAAAGTTATACAAACCGTGACCGCTTAGATATACATTCCTAACCATGCACCTAATTAATGTTCAGTCCAAATGATCATTCGATGTACATCGCGGCACGATTATTCACGTTGAATGACACACTACTAATCACCTTATTTCCATTGCCACTGCATTTGACAATCACGTCAATCAATTGGCACGCAGGCCGAGACTATACGTCGAGCGCATTCTGCCATCCGCGATCATCTGAAGCCCTTCAAAGCGCAAAATCGCTTGAAAAATGGAACGCCTGATAGGATAATCCGTGGTTGGTTATTGGAAGATGTTTGGTGAAAACTGGAATTTTTTATCGCATCGTTCGAAATGTTTGGCACGGTATTTCTGCGTATGCTAGCAAATTATCGAATTACTGATGAATTTATTTTAAGATTCCAAGGAAATAAACATGGGAAATGTTAATGAAATTTGTTGAAGATAATCCAGTTTATTTTAGTATTTATAATAATAATAATATTATAATATAGAATATTTGTTAGTATTTCAAGATATACATTTTAAATTATAAATATAATTCGAATTGATTTTCTGATTTATGTAAGTCGTCGCTTTTTCACTTAAGAGTAGAATTTTTTAGGGACGAACAGTTCCCGAATCAAGTTTCAGTATCGAACATTACATACAAATATTATTTCGTGTTATGTAATAGATGCTTTACAGTTGAAACCAATATTATATATAATATGCAAGAAAGCAAAAATGTAAAAGCGGGAAAAATCACTCGCTGTTATATTATAACGTCAGAATGTATTAAATAGCATCAATAATAAAATTAGTATAAATATGAATTAAATATAGAAATTGACATAAATATATGAAATTATATTACAGCAGAATCCAATAAATTAATAATAATCTCTTTCTCTCTCTCTCCCCATCCCTCCCTCCCTTCTTTATAATGATTATTGCAATAGTTCTAATGTATCTGAAGTGAAAAATTTTAAATAAATACCACAAATCTTGTATCTATTTAAGCTTCATATACAGAAAACTACAAGTAATTATTTACAAAGCGGACGGCTCTACCAATTTCAACAAAATTCCTTGAAATATATTGTCAAGGTCAACGTTCTCAACATCTTTTCCTTATACACGTTTCCTATATACGTCGCTCGGTTTTAGTTTCCGAGATATTTGCAATAAACTTCAATTCAATTTACGTTACGATTACTTCATTCTGTCATAGATGGACGCTTCACGGCGTTTATTTTCGATAATCATTTCCAACTTACGTAAGAAAGAAAAATCAATGGATTATTATTCGGTGGCGCTGTGGGACCGCGGCTAATGCAACTGTGAAATAAGTCAAGATATAAAATAATAAGTGAAATATAACTCGTACTAAGCTTTATATTATGGTGTAGTTATTCGAAATTGGAAACACTTTGGCTATGATGTTGAAAAAAGCGACTATCCGATTGTTAAAATCGTACTGCTATCGGAACAAACTTTTGCGAATATCTCGGAAAGCAGCAAAGTCAAGCGACGATAACGCGTATAGGGAAAAGTTGTTTAGAATGTTGACCTCGACAACATATTCCCAGATTATTGAAATCGGTGAAGTCGTCGGATTTGTAAATAATTGCGAAAAAAATATATAATTATTTAAATATTTAATTTTTTCGGTGCTTTAAGTTTCATTAATATTTAAATAACTAATACCTAAGCTGTGACTGGTTCAATCAGTGATTTAAAATTCATTAATATTTGAATGAAATTCTCAAATCAAATATTACGATTGATTTTAATTAAGAGCAGATTAATAATATGATAAGATCGACAATTGGCGTCTAGACACTCCATCGAATCAATAATTAAACGATAATAATTAATTCTTATAGGTGATATACATGGAAATAAATTGCATTATTGTGAATATAAATTATTATACTTTCATACTTTTACATTTTCTAGAAGAAATATTCTTTTTAATATCGACGTTTAGTCAGCATCTAAAATTAAATGAAACTTATAAATTCTATAATAGCAAGAAAGAATAGATTAATTTTTCCCTTCTGTATTACGATATTTGTTCAACTTTCACAGCATAAAGATGCATATTCAACGTATCCTTTCCAGATGTTAAAAATCAAACAATGAGAAAGTATGTATGTAATCTCATTACGGAAACGATGATGCACCATTTTTACTGCAGCGTCATATTTAACGATATCCATTCTCGCAAACATGGACGCGTTATGCAGATGTGATATCCTCGAGGATACCGATACCGTCCCTTTTATCTACTAAACGACTCCATAAATTAAAATGAAAGAGAGAAAATTTGTATATTAGTAGCCATTAGTGTTTAGTCTATGCGAAAGTATAATATATATATATTAATTTCCAACAGGTTAAAAAAACTTTGTTATCTGTAAATAATACTTATCTTAAAATAAATTAGCATTCGTTATATTTTTTCATCGTAATTCTAATAACAATTTTTAAGAAACAATTCGTTAATATAATTTGATAGAAATAATCGAAAGAAATGACACAATATTTAATGAGTCAATGGGATTGATAGTAAATTAAGCAGGATCCTATCTAGTTTCCCTAATTGTAAATCAAAGACCGACCTTGGCTTCCATATCACATAGATAAGTCGTGCAAAGTATAGTCATAAAAGAAAGAATCTCGTTATAACCTGCTCGTAAAAATGGATAATACGACGGTGTTAACATATTCTACGCAGTGTACAAAACTTATGTTTTATACATGCGAAAAGCTACATCGACGCTTGACAACTTAATGACGTTAGTAGTCTAGTTAGTTTTCTATGTATTTGTATGCAAGCAATTAAGTTGTATATGTAGTGTTAAAGTGATCGTTAAACACGAATGGTAATAATAACAATACCGCTTTTAAGTTTATAATTAATATCGCATTAAATACACTATTCTTACCTATTGGCTTGTAGAAGCTACCTATTGTATTATATGTGATTACATTTGGCTATTATTATATCATTGGATCTACAATAAGCAGTAGGCCGTACGCTACTACTCGAACTTCCTATTACACTGTCCAAACGTCTTTATCTCGTCTAAATATTCTATTATCCGAATAGTAGGATATTTCTTGAAATACTATGCATGCTTGAATACTATACATATATATTATATAATTGATAGAATTTGGATATTAATAAAAATGTATATTTTTATAGACATGTTACTGTTCATAATAATTCAATGCAAATAATATAACTAAGCAGAAATGACGAATGTAGAACTATGAAAATATCTATCGTAATAATATTTGAATTCGATAAAAATTATGATTATTCTAGGAAATTATTTTATAAAACGTTTTTAATCGATCAAAAGTAAATATAAAAGTAGTAAAGAGAGACGTAGCACTATCGTGACTTTCTGGTACGTTTTCAAAGTTATTTTTAGATGAAATTTTAATTAACATTTACAATTTTAGATTTTATTTTATTTTATTTTATTTTAGAGTATCTTTGACTACATTCTTCGATTACTTTTTCATAAGATAAAGAATATCATAGAATGAGTAGCTTTAACACGACAAATGAAATTTATTAGAAATTTATATGAAAATTAGATGCAGAGGCCGTTATTCCCATGCAGTGACAAGTAATTACCAATATTGAAAGATGCATCGGTGATGGAATCGATCCGATAGCAACTGACGATTTCACTGATACGCCAATATTTCGTCGTTTGTCCGTAAATATGCATTCACCCCTAGCCTTTGTGTAGCAATATCTTTCATTCGATTGTTGCATGAAATGCGATTCATACCGCGCGACCGGTTCGCCATTCAAAAACCGTACTACAACGCGTTTTACCCTTTGGAGAGTAATTAACACACGCACCTGTATCAGTCTGCTACTGATAGGGTCAAGTTTAATGTGCAACTTAAATGAGGATCAAATTCATTACTTATTGTTCAGTTTGTAACAATTTGCCGTATAATAATTATTTAACAGTATAGTATAATAATTCATCTATTGCACATGGTCTCTGGTCAAATTTCACTTCTCTAATTAAACATATGTCTGTATCTACATTTATACTGTGTCAGATAACAGGCAAACTGACCCTGGTTCTTCTAATTATTAAATACGTCTTATTACCATATCACTGAAAATGTCTGAAATCTAGTAAAATCACACGTGTATGCGGATATGAAAGTTCTGTCATTAAGATTTAAATACAAGGTACAGAATGTTTCGCAAAGTAATGAAAACGTAATACCTTGATGCAGGTGGAGCACATTGGAAAGGATATAAGCTGTAACGAAGGCAAAACACAAATTATTAACACCTATATAACACCTTAGTAAATAATAGATTTTCTTCTTAGAACTCGCTCGAGTTTTCCAAGCGAAGATATGAAGAATATTGATAGTTTTGAGTGATTTTCATTCGATTAATATTTTTCAAATACCTAAGAAGCCTAAATACCTAAATATATATATATTTAATACCAAAATCAAATGGAAAGAAATTTTCAAATTGCTCCTCTACGAAAGCGGGCGAAAATATGACTTATCGTGTTCCTCGCCTGTGAACTTTGTTCGAAATTACTGTTCCTTTTTTTTTCGAAATAGTTACAGAGCTGCGTTTAATCGGCCAGTGTTTGAATCTACTTGAATCCATCGCTAGAATTTACATACCAACGTGTGCTCATTGGTACAATGGAAATATGTCGCTCAGGAAACACCCGTAAAACGCGTGGTGGTCAAATTGCAATTACGAGCCGAAACGTGATCGTACAAAATTGAAATATGTACAGTGGCTACAAAAAGTATTGCCAGTACATTGGTATGTGCCAATAACGGTTATTTTCTAGTGAAATATCTTTTTATCAGATCCCATGCCTCTGTCCTCCATTTTCGTAGTATCAAATGTTTGTAATTATACGTATAAAAGTACTACTAAATAATAGAAAATTTACTACATGTACATGGATCTGATTGATTAATACTGTGCAAATACTATAACAAATACGATGACCTTCCATACACAGTCACTGTATGTCACTGTATATATAGGAGCGTGTACTGCTTTTTTATGATATTGTGTTATCGTTGTGTTCGAGTGGAAATTCTGGTGGATACTGTCGCATAGTAGTTGATACAGGGGAAGAACGAGTGCCGCGATGGGACTGGAATATTCGATAGATTGTGATACACGAGGGAATTCGGGACAATCAGATTTACAAAATGTTGGTTTTAAACGTTGAAAATCGAATTTCGTGGGGTTTGCTTCGTATGTTTTACGAATCCGCACTGCAGTGCCCGGAATTAATTTTATGTGGTTAACGTGTTTCAAAGGTATATTCGTGGTTAACTACCGCAATGTCGAACATATTGAAAGATATAAAATAATAGTGAGCTTCATTTTTTGTTTTTTGGAGGTTGGACGAAAACGATGAGTATAATATATATGAATTTATACCGAACCAATTGATTATTCATTTCATAAGTATACCTAACTTGCACATTCGCAATTGCTGATCATAAGATAAAATCTTAATTTGACCCTTGAGGACCAAGCAATGGAATAATGCGTAAAAGTTGCGTAAATGCAACATTAATAAGAAATAATAACTAACTGTTTCATCGAGTTACAAAATGTATTACAATAATGGATACATTACAAAAGCCCGTTATACCAATCGGAGTTACGGAAAGATTTTTTATAATTTGAAAGAAGTAGTTTATCACGGTACTGTAAGATGCTTCGATATTCTTCAAATTTAATCAAATTGTAGGACTTGGAAGAAATAATAACGAAAAATATACCGATCAAATTCTTGAAATTTGAAGTACAATGTAAAAGACAATGTAATAAACGCGTTGCGATAATACAACGTTGATCGTTAATCGTTATTGCAATAATATTTTATTGAATCTCCTATGGGGTTACAAAACTTTCTCTTTACATCTAATTCACGCTCCGTGCAAAATAATTGTACCTTACAAGTAGATACTTTACATAATGTACATTTATACGTTACATAATATCGCCATGCGAATTATAGATTTTGATAAACTCGATCATTATAAGGAGAGATTTGAAGCATTTAACGATTTCATTCTGCTGAATCTATCCAAATTTGTATATTCCAGTTGTAATGAACAAAAAGTTTGTGACATTTCAAGAAAAATTATTATCATGAAGTGGGAATAAGAAGTGACATATTTATATCGACAATGATTTTTTTACCTTTTTCTCATATTTAGAAACTCTAATAGTTACAAAAATTAGTAACAAATCATGCGTTTTTTTTTCCAAAATTCCATAAATTCCATGAATTCTGATTTTTGCAATCTACGAAAGTATATTATAAAAAATCCTACGCTTTCTAGAAAAAGTAATTTTGGATATATGGAAATTTTTGTCGCAGTTCATTGAATCAGTGGGACTGCTCTCTTTCATTGCCAAGGAGATAATATAATAAAATGAAGTAAAAAAGTGAAAGGAAAAGAAAAAAAATTGGCCTATATATTCTCAACGAAACTTTCCTAAAACTGCTTACGATATGTTATAAATTTATAAGCCTGTTATTTATTATCTTGAAAGTTGGGAACTTCGTTGAACAAAGCTACGCTAACATTCCAAAAAGTAAGATATATCTACCAAATAGATATCCGAAGCTTCCACCCCTATAAACATATTTTGTTGCAACAAGATGCGGTTATAATGAAACTAGCATTATTCTTGACACTTGGATCAACTATAGTATGAGGACCAACTGAAGAAATTTAGGTTTGAACTGAAACATTTTGCTTTCTCGATTTTTTAATTTTTATACAATTATTTCTTAGTTATTATTTATTTGTTATATAGTAGCATTATTTATCATAATTATTTATTAATATCGTTAAGTGCTAAGATCACTTTAGTATCTTCTTCTTCAGGAATATTTCTATTCTTTGGTATACATTGACTTAACCAACAAGTAAACAAGAAATTTATAAGAGGAAGCAAAAATTCAAATTACCCATTCCAAATTTTATAAAGATACACCATGACTGTCAAAAGTCTCCGGATACCGTGTAGTTGTATTTCTGACTCCTTTTTCTTTTTGCAAACACGTTTACTATATCGCATTGTATATAATAAACTGTTTTATTTAATCTATTTTATAGTACACGCTATACTTGTATGACTTTTATATTTTCAGAAACCTTTTATCTCGATTTCTATCCCTATCAACGATATAATAAAATTCCAGTTTGACTCTATCTCCTAAAAAATTAGGTCGTCACACATGTACATCGTACATGTACATTGTATATATGTGACGCTAGTAACGAACGTGTTGCGGTATAGAAAATTTACAATGTCAAAACTCTCTCGTACAATAGTTTACTATGGCAAGTAATAAGCAATAGAAATCATTGACTTTTCTCTTATATAATTTCGCGATTATAAGATACAAATATATTTCTATAATTCTATGATACGAACAATTCGTAATTTGTAAAAGTTACTTACAAAGGTTATTTGTTCACGTTATTATCAAAATTGTCCCCATTGTGTAAAGGAATCTATCGATATCGATAATTTATAATATCCGTGACCTATAAAAGTTGAAAAATAATATTAGTTGAACGATGCAAGAGATTTTGCTTCTAAAAAATGTCATGTATTTTCGTATGAAAATTGTACCAATTACGGGAAAGAACCCACTAATGCTAATAGTTTATAGCTCATAACTTGTACGATTTCACAATATGGCACTGCCTGTCGAACTGACATTTCCAAAATTTCATCATATTATAACCGAATTGCGCGAAATGGGTCCATAAACATTCTAAAATAAAATGTATGCACGTAGGATATCTAACAGGTAGCCCGATAGTAGCACCACTACCACACCCAAACGAAAGGGGCGTAGGGCGTAGGACGTAAAGGGAAGCTGTATCGATTGGAGGCTTTGCTGGGTAACCACTGGCAGCTTCCGTCGGCTCTGCACCCTCCTCCGAAGCCTGCTAGTGGAAAGCCGGCGAATTTTACACCACGTGTTCCATCGACCATATTCAAAGGACCGCTTGCTCGAGCTGCCATGAATAGACCCCGAGCCCCGTTCGACTAACAGATTTCGTGATTCCTGTAATTAAGTTAATCGAATCGCGTTTGCATACACGTTGCTCGAGCCCGTTGCTTAAACGAACGTCCCTGTCACGATCGTTTCCGTCTGTTCGACTTTTCAAGGTGTTACACACGGATACCTATAGGGGCCGCCCGTACATGATCGATAATATTCTCATAATAATTATATCACAAAATATTGAGCTTTAATCGTATACGATCACTACGATAACGGACAATATCCTCGCTACTTGTGAGCATTGACGCTTGGATCGCAAAATATTATTATCAATAATGATTTAATTGACGATTTATTACGTAACGTGTACTTGGTATTCACTGTTTAATATTTGGTATATGTTTATAAGGTGACCAGAGGAGGTCCATAGGAGATCCATAGGAGATCCAGGAGATTCCGATGACCTTGACCTTGACATATGTTAAGGACTCTTTGCTGAGTAACCTTTAGAAGGTTATAACCGTCGAACGCGTTATTTCTTAAAGATTACCAAGAAAAAGGATCTTTTATACAAATCTACAGAATTTATTCATTTACGTATGGTAAAGAAACAGCGCACACGTTGCTCGATCGTTCCACTGGCTCGTCAAAATCTAGTCAAACTCAATACCGATCCCATATGTGAGCGAAGCGAAAGAACGGGGAATTTTTAACAAAAATATTTTTCACCCGAAAATCGTAGCCCTTTCGCTCTCATGTGCAGTTGGTATTGAGTCGAGTTAGATTTTTGCGAACGAGCGAGCAATGCGTGCAGTGTTTGTTTGAAGAAAACTGGAAAATAGACGCGGCTATTTATGCATAAGCAAAACGCAATGTACTTATATAGTAGTAGTAGTAGTAACATATTTCTATTAATAACTTTTTGAGGGATAACGAGTAACGATTGAAACCTTCCAGAGGTTATTCGCAAGAATGTCCTTGACAATATACGTCACTGTCAAGACCATTGGGACTGGCTCCTCTTTTTTTAACATTTCCAATTTATAGTATTTAATATACATGATATCCTGTGCGATATTGAAATATTGACAGTAATTATTGACAGCACAGTGTTAATTAAAGAAACGTTTGGATTTCAAGTTTCATGTCGCAATGAACGCTCGTTGCTATTGAAATGTGTTGTAGTTCATGCTAAAGTAATTGAAATTAATAGTTGCGTTCTTTAAAGCAATTTTTTCCCAATAAATTCGTGAATATCGTTTCCGATTTCTAATTTATTACGTTTTATATAACATTTTAAAGAAAAGGAATTGTTATAGCTAAGCATGCATTTTTTCTAACTTCGAAACTATTCGAGCCGACATAAAGCCCCGTGTGCCGTTAGAAGATTGGAAAAAGTACAGACCTGATACCAAATCGGGGAAATGTAGGAGGAGCGAATGAAAGCAATACGAAATCAAAAAGTCACAGTAAGTGTTAAAATTGTATCGTGTGAATGCGTTCAACCACGTTTGTAAAGGATTGTCGACTTGAATGTTAGTTTTGAAATAATTAAACTAGAATTTATAAGAAAACACAGATGCGTTTAAAATATATTGTAATCAAACTTATTACACCATTATATATATATATATATATATTTATTTATTTATTTATTGAGTTGCGAATAAATGAGTATAATGGTACCTGAGTGTACCTGATCGATTTTGACATACTGATAATTCGGGGACTAAAAATAGTTAAGAAACTGTAAAAGAAAGAATTTATAGCAACTCGAGGATTTTGAAAGGTTAATCGTGGTTGGGAAAAGGAACCGATCTAGTCTAATCTCGCTAAAGTGATTAATTGTATAGCGACTTTTCCTTAAGGTACGACCAAGGAGCATGACTGTTTGGCCTCTTATAAATAAAAATCAAACCATAAAAATCCTGAAATTTCATGACCGGGTGGTTTGTGAGTTTATCATCTAGCATATACGTTTGCGTACGAGGAAAACTAATGCCTTCAAAGTTTCTGAGAAATGGCACTCCCTGTGTAGTTCTCACGACAGTTTGCTAGCTATCCAACTCAACCGTGGTTGCCTCCCGCGTTGTTTAGTTAGAGGATGTTTGAAGTACAAGGCGTTTTTGTTTCTTCGAACATCCTCGAAGAAATTTCAACAGACACAACGGAGAAACTGTTTTTCGCCCATAATATATATTATATTATTTGCTGTATTACTGCTTATTATAATTTTGACGGTTCAGTTAGAATAACAATAAACAAAAAGATGTATAAGTCTAAGTAATAAGTTAATAATTATTAGAGTGATAAAAATACATATTTATAGTATATTTTTATTTCTTTACCTAAAAGGAAGAACAAATTTTACTTTACTACTGTTTTTTATTAAAAGACATACATAGTTGACCATGACAAATATACCAGCTTTGAATTACAAATCTATTTTCTTTTTAAAAAAAAAAAGCTTTCTTGCGTTAAAAGAGAAGAGGACCAAATGCAAATTGCAAAGAAATTCTAAACACAGTTCTGGGTACAATTGTCATGTTATATATGTATATAGGTTTCCAATAAGAAGTAATAAGCTTATGATTTTACAGGCCCAATGGCCTTAACTAAACTCTTTTGATTACATAGACACGAGCAAATGATCAGTTGATGCATGTTTATATGCCATAAACGCGCAAGTATTATTCACACGTTACTAACTTTCGCACGCAAGTTGGTTCGCGTGGGCTATTAAAAAGCGGAACAATTTTCAAGCAGATGAATTTTTATGAATAAAATGGTTACATATTTTCTGTACTAACAGTGAGGATATTTTCTGCAGTAAATAATATTACATTATAAAAGGGATCAATTTTAGAATAAACGCAACGTAAACAGTAATCCGCTATCAAACATGGAAATGCATACAACTCGAATGCCAAGCTACTTTTTAGCTTCTAGAAAACGGGTTGGGATGAAACATACCTTATTTTCTTTCTCGGGCACTAGGCTATATAACAGGAAATCCCATCAAAATCCGTTCAATTCTTTTTACATGACGCGAGTATAAACGGAGAAACAGACAGACAAAGATTCTAAAAATTCATATTTCGGCCTCCATAACTTATGGGTTGTTTCTGAACGACTGTTTTAGTGTTTCTTTCAATGTACAGATAATTAAAATTTAACTAAAAATTCCCATTCTTATGTTATAACAATATTCACGTATATTACACAATGTTATAGATACTAACACATAATAATCCAATTCTTGCATCACTTTTTAAGGTTAACGAATTAAAATTATTAGTTTCTTAAATATATAACACGTAATACGTATGTGTAATACGTATACTATGCTATAATATGTATATGTAAATACAAGCAAGTGAACTTTAGTTTAACATTTAGTTTCAAAGAGATCAGTACCTTTTCGTTTTATTTGTTTGTATTAAAGAGTGGAAAAATTATTGCGTTACACTATTTAAAATACATAATAAATAATAAATAATAGTAAATAAAGAATAAAGGAGAATCTTTAGTATAAGATGCAGTAGAGGCATAACCGGTGTGACATGTACTTTTATTGAAACCAAACTCGGAGAAATAATAAGAATCTATTTTCTGAAAACGAATGTTGCATTAAGTAATAAGTTTGTTCGTCTCTCGTTAGTTTCGAAGGATATTATAAAAATTATTTGAAGAATGTAAAGATATATTATCAGAACTTTTAAATAAAAAACATATGTATGTTTATTAATAAATTGGTGAATATAAGTAAAATGATAAATAACAATAAAATAATGTAAAGTTATAAATAAATCGATAAATAAGTTACTTCCTAAGCGAATAAATTTTATACGAGATTGATTTTTCTGAAATTTGTAAAGAAGAGAGATCACTTTGATCTTTTATTCCAAAGGTTTGTCGAATACTTTTACATTAAATCACAAGCTGCCTTTTATGCTCTAACCAAGACGACGTGAGTGACGATTCGTGCATATGATATTAAACTGATCCTCGATTTTGAATTCTATGTCTCTTGCATTTGAACTGTGATGTAAAGTATATAGTGTCAGCTAAATCGTAATTGAATTATGTAGCGATTTAGAAGTAGAGAGAAGACAGTAGAGTATAGTTTTGATAGGAATATAATTCATTATTAAAGGGCCTCAAAAATATATTTTCTAGTTCGGATACTGCATGTAGTTTATATATTTCTTACATATACAGAATTTATTTCAAAATTAGATCAATCTATTATGATAATGATTTTCTCGACCTTGTCATTCTACATACATCGGACTTACACTTGGAAATTTCAATTAATACAAAATGATAGTATAATAATAAGTATAGCATATATATATATACAATTAATAAGTTGGTAAAATTTGAAAACAATTCAATAATATAGACAGGACGTATGATAGATTTATTAGAAACATTCGCGATAAGTGTGTAACAAAAGTATTCGAACGCTGTAACACTGTTGATAGTTTTTCATCTTCCTTAGCACCGAACGTAAATGAAAATATTGATACGTTCGCTCGATGTTAGAATATCGTTTGAGCAACCAGTAACGTAAAAGTGTGCACAATAATATTTAAAACGAATACCAGAAAGTCTGAAACAAAAGTGTGGAAGAGAAATAATATTTCGATTACACGAGGACGGCAAATCATATAACGAGATTACCGGAATTGTGAAGAAAAGTAAGTCCACGATACATTATATCGTAAAAAAGTCAAAGAACGAGGGAACACTTGCAAACAAAACTCGATCAGACCGACCAAAGAAATTGACCGGAAGAGGGGAAAGTTATCATTGGCGAATTAAAAGAAAATCCTAGTACATTCGCTCCTTAAGTCGCAGGTACGGTAGCTGATATGTTTCATAAAGAAGTTCACCCGGAATTGTGTCGACAAATCTTACGAAACAATAACTTTCATGGCAGGATACTTGACTTTTGCAAAAACTTATATTAATAAAGATAATTCTTTTTGGGACAAAGTCATCTTTTCGAACGAGTCAGAGTTTAACATTTTTGGCTCAGATGGTGAAAATTATGCGTGGAGAAGACCAAATACGAAATTGGAAATTCCACACTTACATGAAACAGTGAAACACGGAGATGGATCGGTCATAGCGTGGGGTGCATGGCTGCCAGTGGCACCGGAAATTTGATATTTATTGATGGAATACTTGATGAATATAAGTATTTCAATATTTGAAAAAATAACCTTAATGAAAGTTAAGATTTCCACTTCCAACGAGATAACGATCCTAAGCATACTGCTAGAATTGTGAAAGAATGAATCGTATATAACACACCGCACATGTTAATTACTGCACCGCAAAGCAAATAGCAGACATAAATCCGATTGAAAATTTATGGGCTGAAATCGAAACAAAAATTAAATAAATTTCAGATAATCTCAAAGAAAGTATTGAAAGATAAGATTATAGAAATATGGAACTCCGTTGAGCGTAATTTTACAAAATCATTGGTTTATAGTATGGAACGTCGATCGAGACACACTATTGCTGCTAAAGGTGGTCCAACAAAATATTAATATTGAATAATTTGATAATACGTGTAACGTTCAAACACTTTTGTGAGTCACTTACAATGCGTGTTTCTAATAAATGTATCGTAACTCCTACCTACGTTGTTGAATCTTTTTCAAATTTGACTTACATAATCTTAAGACTTTCATCTTCCTATTTCGACATTTGCTTGTCTAAGCAAATTACTTTAATGTACATTATTTCGGCCATTGAAGTTTTCGTATGTAAGCGTTCCAATACTTTCGTCAGCCACTGTATATATATATATATATTATACTTTGCATATTCACTACCGTAATTTCCACAGTCTAACAATGAACGATAAAGATGATTAAATAATAATAATAAAATAAAGATTATAGAACGAGAAAGTGAAAAATAGAAAAAATGAGTTAGAAATGGCGATGAGCGATTGTATATATTGAAATAAAGTTTATAGTAGGGAAAAGTAAAATTTGCAGGCAGCCTATGAAAGTGCAGAAATGTGAAAAAATATTCAGGAAAAATTCATATTTAGACGACTAGTTTTTCACAAATTGATTCCTCGAAATGTTTATAGATAAATACCACGTTTGATCGAATACTCAGTTTGTATTGCTATAACGGTAAGCTCGCATCTCCATTACGATAGAAAGATTATCAATGTATATACATATATATAACGTTATCTATTGTGTACCGATCTATAAACAAGTTAATGGTCGCGTGATCGGAAACATTAAACTACACTAAACACTTCAAACTAAAAGTCCAGCTATATTCCCACTAACGTTCAACCGATCGATTGATTAACGGTTTAAACGACTGTTGCATGCGCAAAAACATCCACATACTCCAAACTTGCAGCGTGCGACGATCGATGGCCACTAAACGCTGACAGCTAACATTGTGACAGACTCGAATCGCTACCAAAAACCAACTCTTCGTTACACGGTGAGAACAGTGTGGACTTAGATCCGCGATAAGACGAAAGATAATAAATCAGAAATTCTGATTCGAACAAGATGGATCACCGTGAAAAGACAGCTATTACAGTAACAATTACATAGACTCGTAGGGATGGGATCGAGCTTTTTATGTGCTCGTAAATTTCAATAAAATCCAATATCGATAATATATAACGGTTCGTTCGTTCGAACCCTCTATGAAACAAACAAAATCCTTCGAGAGACAAAAATGGGATTATAACCGAACATTGATCGAACTCTACCAGAAACTAAAGAGCTCGTAATCAAAACGATGTTTGTCCGTGTTTGTGTTTATCTGAGAAAAACGGAAAAAAGTATATCCTAATTTTCGAAACAAAGTACTCATCGTATTATTCAATTATTGTAAGTGTGTCTATATTTGTAAGTACTTTTAAGTAGGGGTGACCTAATACACGCTTGAAACGCGCTACAACCCATCGCTATAGATCCGACTCTATCGTTTAAATAATTGCAAATGAGAAAATATCATCGGCTATTGTTTAGCTGGGAAATTCAAGTTTGTTGTAGTACGCGTTGCCATTCGAAACGGTTTCGTACAGGAAGAAATTTCGTTCGATTTACGATAGCAATCAGTACATGTGCACAAACGCTATTCAACGTGGCCGAACGTGATTGGAACGTGAACATTGATCGACGTTTGGTTTGTTTGAAAAGCGTTGAATAATATTCTGATTCGTGATCTAGCCGTGATTGGAGCTGCAACGTAAATCAAGACTTAATGATATTGCTGTACGTAGAACGTTGCCATCCTCAAATATCGACGTCTCCGTAATCTAACGTCAGAGATGTGTACCAAAGTTTATAATTATTAACTTTCCTATTATTAAGTTGTATGGTAATTATACGATAGCTTGCAAACATTATCACAAAGTGGTTTGTCGACTTTGAACTTGAATAATTATTCTATTTATTTTGGGCATACGGTTTAATTTAATTCCGAAATTTCTATATTATAAAATTTCATATTTTATATGAATATAAATATGAAATTAAATTAATCGATATTGAGGATTAGAGCGAACCATAGATGAAAATTAAATTGTAGTACACTTTTGTTGCTCGTGATTGTGATCCAGTTCTCAGAGGGGACGCAATAAATTAAATCAATGTATTGTCATTAATATGAAACATTCAGATTTAGAAATACGAATATCGGATCTAAATCGCGTAGTTGACCAAACCAACTTATCGATAATTGTCAATTATTAATTACAATTGTCGTTATAATATACATTGTATAACAATTTCTCGTTTCACTCACAGCACTTTCTCTTACAAGCTATGAAAAATGCTACAAAATTAGAGAAAGTCTAATGAGTTTTCAGAAACAGCGATAACTATTACAAAAATGTTACACAAAATAGTAACTTGTAACAAGAAGACTTGCATACCTTCAAACTATCGGATCACAATTTAACTGCAAAAGTATTTAGAAATACAACTACGGCAAGAAATATTTTTGAAAACTTTCTCTCGTCTAAAGATATACCACTCTCTTAATAAAGACAAACGACTTTACTCTATAATGTATCGAATCGAATAGATCATATTTTGATTAACAAATGTCATATTCTATAAAATCGTGAACAACTTAATAGTAAGCAATAATGAGTAGACTTGAGAATAAATATATCGAGATTTCTTGATACGTAATACCAAACATTTCTAATTGGACGTGACAACTATATTAAATCAAAAAAACTTTGAGAAGAAGCATTTAATTAGTAAGTTAATCTCTTTTTTATATATATATATATATATGATAGATACGGACCTAGTAATCCGGATGCTGTAATCAAATTCTTCTTTTTCCCTTGACAATTCTAAAATCAAAGTTCTCCTCGAATCCATCTTCGTGATCCTTCAACCATTTTCAGGTAAAATTGCGGTAACGTGATTAATTCTAGATTGTATTTAACAACTAGTACAGATACTTGTGCCATATACAAGAATAATTTTACGTTAGTTTTAATTTAGCTGATTGATCATTTTAGCCATTGATTCAAGCTACGATGTTTTCTATTAGTGAGCGCGATTTGGAAGCACTTCGATAACGTAACGAAAAGGTGTTTCAGACAAACATTGTTCCATTTTGAGTCAGCTACAAATTACAATACTTACAATCACAAAAAATGCTTCTTTCTCTAAACAGTCAATGTCACCGTAACTCTTTTAAACGACACTATATATTTTTAATTTCATAGCATTGTAGCCGATGTTAAGACGAGTTCAACGATCTAAACGCTATGACGTTCGGATGATCGTGAGTTCAGAAAACTTGAATTCATTGGTCATTAACGTGTAAAATTTGTTTTCAATAAAAACGAGAGTAAATGTTCGGTAAATAAAACAGACACAAGTGAACATTCCAGTTATGATTCAAAATTTCTTGGATATGCGACGTGTATTATCGCATTGAATATGTAATATCCGATTAAAAAGAGTGTTTGTCACAATATTTCATTATTTGATAAAAATTCATAATGAAAGCACTATGAATTTTTCCAATAACTCGATATATTACTAAAACTGATTCTAATATTTAGATATTTAGGTAGATTTTCGTAACAAAAAAAGTTTAATCACATTTTCATTAGTAAATCAAAGAGAAATTTATGCGTTAAAGGATAAAAAAAGAGGATCACTTTTAACAGATTTGATCGATAAAACAATACAAGCAATAATTTCATTTCACATACTTGCGAAACTGAAACCTCACTGAGCATCGAATTCAAGGGAAGAACTTTTTTATTGACTTTGCCTTATTCAGTCATCCAATCAACCAATCCTTTTTATCTTCGCATCAAACGTAACGATATGTTCTCAAGATTCTGCCGTTAAGGCAAATGCAATACCTATAGGAATTTGAAAAGATTCTTCTTTCCTTAATTATTGATAATAATTGACCGATATGGTCATCGTTTAACCATGGCAAGCAATTAAGTAATATAAATTAATCAAAAAAAAAAATTATAAACAATTTAAAAAAAATAATAAACGATTATATATACTATTGTGTTGATGTAACGTTAGCCCTTAATTCAAGCTCTCAATTAAACAGTAAATGAAAAAAATTAGAGCAATGAATTAACAACTTGCACAAGTTGCTAGTAGTATCATCTAACGATCCATTATTGTTCACATATTTCTTTATAGCGACACACTGTATATTATACTGATGGCTTGATATATCATCTATAGCTTTCGAGTGAAAGCCTTCAATTTTATTTTGTGCGAAGAGAGTCGTTAGTCCTCTCTCTTCCAAGTGTTGAGAGAGAGAGAGAGAGAGAGAGAGAGAGAGACGAAGGCAGAAGAATAAAAAAGCCACGAACCGTTATGCGGAATATATACAACAGGATCTCTCGTTGCACTGGTACATTACATTCACTGGTATATATATATATATATATTTTTTTTTCATTGCAAAAGAGAAATAAACAGATGGCAAACGGATGATTTCCACGATGCTTGTTCCAATAATGTTGGCTGAAGTTAACGGCATCGATTCTCATCAGACCGGTTCAGACGCAAAAACAGGGTGGAGAAAATGAAATTGAATCGTTACGTACGCAGTAATGATAGGTATTCCATGCACGTTCATGTGCATTCGTAATTAAATCAGTCGTGATTGGAACTCGTGTCGCGGCAAACATCGCCAGAAGTGGGCATTCTGTGTGAAATTAATCGTGGATGCTAATAAATCGAATTGGTTAATTGTACTAAAATCCAAAATTTGAAGCGAAATGATTCCAGATGAGACGGACGACAAGAACAACAACTGTGATTAGTGCAATAATTATACAGAATCTGTAGGTAGATCCTAAACTAAGGAAAGATATAGCTAAGGATATAGCTAAGATATAACCAGGAGAGAAAGGACCATGGAAATTAAATAAAAGTCATAAAATATGGAATTTGTATGTGTTGCAACGAGAAAAGAAATTAAAATATTTAAAAAATAATATGGGATAATAGAAACTTAAACCAAGATATAAATAAAGTACAAAAACAGAGATATAAATTGAAATACGTATACGTAAAATATAAACAAATTAAATTATAATATAAAGTGTGAAATATTATTTTTTCAATTTAGTATATCATTTAGTTTTGGTAGCTTTACTGTCTCATTTATGAAATAAAGAAAACTTCATTTGCTAGATAGATTGCGTCTCTCGTTTAAAAATCTTTTCTACTGTTATTTGATGGATAAATAAAAGCAGGAAATAACATATTTTATCTATACAATTCTCTAATATATATTCCTATTATACTTATTATATGTACTGAATCTTACATATTTACAAAAAGATGTTTCAGCTAAAAATTACATAACTTTGAACAATAGTTATATAAACTAAAATAATACTTCATTGATTTTACACATACATATCTTTTCACTGTTCTTTTCTTTTCACTTTTAACTCCATGTTGATGTAAAGAGTATTGCATTGAAAAATGGTATTTACGCAGAAAGTGCATAAATATAACAACCATATACATGCTATTATATATACATTTATGTTGTAACAAATATTTGATGGTTACTACTCTACAGAGTAGAGTAAGATTAGTTTAACTGCCGTTTCTCAGGCATTTTCGATAATTCCCCCTCCCCCCCCCCCCAAAAAAAAGTACATTGGACAAAAGTCAATCAGTTTTCTTTACTGATAAATCAAGATTACCTTGGTTTCTTCCAGTGGCACCATATATTTTTAGTCTCTTTTTAATCGTCTCAAGGTGGGTAATAGTATGGTAGGTTGTCGAATTCGTCTTGATATCAGCTACAACTCTGTCAGGTCCAAGGTATATGATACCGTTAAAAAAATTCAAGGTGATGTTGATCTTTTGTCAAAAAAATTCTAGAAAATTTTTAGCATGAAATTGTGTAACGAGCCGAAAACTGACTAATTTTTATTAGAAACATCTTTTTAGCACATAGTCGGAAATGTTATCGCTAGTTGATGTTAAAAGATACACCCCGCGTATATTCAATTTAGTTTTCAATATTTTTTAATGTAAAATTTACAAATTGAATGTCAAATGCTAGAAGTAATAGTTTCATTAGTTTTATCCCTTATGGCTTAACATTGATGTAAAGCTTGTTCAATAACAAAGAAAAGAACAATTAATTGTATTTTATATACATATATAATATAATAATCTGTTTATCTAGAATTTTCTAATGATATTTAAGAATAACTAACAGCCTTCGAAGTACACTCAACGTTTCTATAGTAAAGTTCAATCTTGTTATGTTACATGTACGTTCTTCGTTATAATGAATTAATCCTCAAGTTAAAAGAAATCTACAAAACGATATCTAAAATATAATAAATACGTACAACGCGAGCACATGAAATTTAGTAAACTTCTTAAAAACTACGAAAAAAGAATATTTTGATGAAAATACTATCGCTGCAAAGACTAGAAAATGATTGATAAGGAAGAAGAATCGACTGAAGCAGAAGTGGTGGCTATTAACAGTCTTGATAATGTAATAACAGTAACGGAGTGAATAATCAATCTTCAGCTCGTACATGCGTGTAAGTGCACGACGGGGAAGGATATCGAATGGAGTGGCAGAAGGAGCACGTTGGCGATCAAGATTTGCATCTCAAACAGGCTTGAAACGATTGTTGGCTTGCTACAGGACATCGCGTAACGAAGATTCCCGATCGATTGGAAGCGATAAGCCAAGTTGCAACGCTCTATCTTTAACAAGCAGACCACTCTGACTACCGCAGGACCCATTTTGCATTTTACACATTATATCAGCGTTGCCCCGTTCAGCTTGGAACGTCATCGTTCGTTGCTCATGAATACTAATCGAAGAGGATCGATTAATTAAGAAGAACTTTTGCACGAAACGCAATAAGAAGTAGAATCAAAATTGATATCGGAAATGTAAGCTTGATATCGACGAATAATAAAGGATTTTATTTCTTTGATCCGTTCTATCCCTCTAATTTTGCTGCCGCAATCATTTCCCATCGTTTTATCAGATTTTGCGAATATTACGCGTAATTCTTTTCGTCGGATCAATAATCCTACACTCGTTCTCTTCATCTTTTCGCTCGTTCGCACGTTTCGCTCTTACTATTCATACCTAATTATTTATACAATATATAGCATTCTTTGTTTTTTCTTATTTTTAATAATAATATAGAAGTCTATCTTACAGCACTATCTTTACGTTATAAATATCAAATATGTAAATTTTCATAATTCAGCTAAACGTAATTAATATTAAATAACGTAAGTAACTTAAAAGTATCCAAAATATTGATCATTGCTTCGATATAATTGACAATAATTGTATTTACTTTCTAAACAACTTTCTTGGTCTATTATTATATTTATTATTCCTTTGATAAATTTGAGTAAAACTTTTTATTAGTTAAATAGCATTTAATATAAAATGCCTCCAGAATTTTTGCTATATAAATTGATAAAACAAAGGGCAGTTGAAAATTTACTTTTATAAATTACTTGCGTAGATTAAGGCACCTATAGCAATCTCACGAATTGTAATTCGTTTCTTTTACGTTAAATAACAAAAGATAACTTTTATTCCCAAACTCCACTGATTATGGTCGTTATCAATCTACAACAATATTGAATCACTCATGGTGGATATATTCTCCGCTCTAAACCATCAAACAAGTGTTCTCCTTCCGGGAGCTATTCGGCAGAACGACAAAATTCTTTCTTGGTATTTTAGGATACCCTGGAGTCCTTTTTGTAATAAATGGACTGCAACTACTTGACGTGCTTGGGATAAGAAATAGTCTGTCGAGAAAGGCGTATAAATTTCTAAATAATTCTTTCCAGAGTCAGCGAAATATATTCATAAACTTTGTCCATATTTCGCTGAAGGAATTTTAAACAAATATAGACAGAAATTCAAAGAACCGTACTGAAAATTATTTGATACAAATATACGTAAGAATGCAAGTAAATACGAACTGTGAATATCTTTCTAATTAAGTAAAGGAATATTACATTTTTTCTTAATCATCCAGGAATATTGAAATATAATATCTGAGATTTTATAAATAAGGAAGAGAGAGAGTGGGTACTTCAAACGTACCATTCTTATCGCATTTTATAACTCATTTTGCGTAAACGTGATATGGGAGCAAATACTTTATGAATTCAACTGACGTGACTTATACAGAAACTTTAAAATTACAAGTAAGTAATTTGTATGATTCGATCATTCTTTTTCGTTCGTTTCTGTCATCGTTTTAACAGAAACTTGACATGTCCTATAAGTCATACATTTATCTCAAATTCTCCAGTTCACGCCAACAATTTCACAGTATACAATAAAAGCATATTTGCAACGTAGAAATAATAACTCAATTGAGATTCATATGTAGGCTCTTTTAAATAGATCAAGAACTATATGAATATTTTAGAACATAACAGTGACGTTGATTAGCAAAAAAGCAATTACAGGATGATTAAACAAATTGAAGATTATTATCTGGAATATCGTAATAATAGTGAAAAGCACGAAGATGTTAGAAATAAATATGATTGAAGAAAGAACTACTTGTTCTTTATAAAATGATCGTGGTTATTGAACTAGTTTAAACATGAACCACATTCATGGATATAAAAATAAATATATAACGTTTGAAAGACATTTGCCAATCCTAAAATCTCTTAAAAAATAATAGAGTATACCAAAAGATGTGGTCTGTGCAAAACATGTCAACTTTGCCTAATTAATAAATCTTTTACTTACAACCGGTGCATTTTAATTTTAATTAATTAGCGAATATTGATACTTTTCAAAATATCTAATTGCCACGTTCTTTGTTACTCTGTGCAACGGAGATTTTATACTATATCCCGAAATTTTATATAACAACGTAAGTAATTGTTACCACAAAGAATTCTATATTAGAATAACTAAATATATAGAACTGCCTTTATTATATATTGAATATAATTGTACGTATTTCGAATCTAGATTATTGCAACAACATTCGCCGACTTTTAAAGTCGATCAAATAGCTCTAAATGATTGTTCGTTAGTCAGACTGTGACTGGTTTTATTGCACTAACCAGAGAAACGGAAATTGATATGTTATCTACATAATATTGTAATAAATGTTGATTTAAGCCAATCATTAAGAAACACAAGTAAAAAATACAAGAATCAAAATGACGATAAACGATATGATTTACAGTAGCTAAATGTGTATATAAAGATTTGTTATTTGAAATTTGGCATCAAAAAATGCCCTCCACATAACGTGATAAAGTATTAACTAGATTACAAAGAGTCGGAAATGTCCGTTTCGGGTTCGTGAAATCGACTTCCAGCACACGACCAAACGCAATTCCGACAAACTCGAGTCACCATTATGACTATAGTGGATGCTAAAGTCATACATTTATAATATTGTATGCTTTGATAGAAAGTTCAGTCCCCTTAGAGAAACATGTTCCTATGCATATATTATAAGGTTACTAAAGGTAGTTTGCGAGATACGTGTACCATATATGGTACACCACGTAATTGTATTGTCACAATTTTTCAGGCACTTCCGATAATTTGACAAAAAAGTGCTTTAAATGAAAGTGAATCAGTTTTCATTTGGCTACAAATCGCAATATAAGAAATGACCAAAAAATTGTTTTTGTGTCAAAAATCAAGATCCCTTCGGTATTTTTAAATGATACTGCGTATTTTTGACTCCATACTCTTGTAGCCGATGTTGACCTTGACTATACTATGGCCTTGAAGTGACTTTGAATCTTAGATTGTCGGCTTATCAAGGGAAATGTTATCGTTAAAAATAATACTTTGCGTCGATCAAATTACAGATCCGAATTTGTGAACGAGAAAAATGTTGATCATACGCATATTACAAAAAAAAGCATAGACAGCATACAGAAATATGCTTACCTTGTGTAATGTTGCAGCAACTTCCTGCATCCAATTATAATAAATGCTCGAACTGTTATGGACTTGTTTAATATCTCGTTATTACTTTTATACGCGTTGGCTGACTATGCTATAAAATTTGAACGACGTTATTCATCCGTTATTGCAATGTACTTGTTTTATTCGTGTTGTAAGGACGATAGTCATTCTTCTTTGTAATACTTTTAATCATTCTGAATTGTGTTTGCAAAATTATGGGCTATAATGATTCTAACATTTATTATAATTGAACGTACAAAGGTATTGTAACGTTGTAATAACATTATCACGATTCGTCTAAACATCAGCTACAAGAGTATGCCGTCAAAAATACGTAGCGTCATCTGAAAAGTTCAAGCTAACCTTGACCTTTTGATCGAAAAAACAAGTTTTTGGAAATTTCTTATATTGCAGTTTGTAGCCGATTGAAAACCGATGAACTTTTATTCAAAATATTTCAAAATATCAGACTGTCGGAAATGCCTGAAAAATCATGCCAACAATTACGCGGTACACCCTGTACATTGTCACAATGGAATCAAAGTGAACCGAATTTGCGAATCAATAGCATTTAAAATAAGAGTTTGTTGATTTTAATTGCGTCGAACATTCGATTTCCACGAAGTGTTTTTGTTTCTCTTTCAATTTCTTTCTATATAGTACTTGACATATTTAAAAGAGATTACATATGGACCTCGATTAAATTATTATTATTGCGTTACAAATACAGCTCATCCCCTTTGGAACAATTAAAATACGTATATCTTCTCGAATTGCTTTATTGGTAATTCATAATTGATAAAAGTGTTTTATATATAATTTATAAATTTGTTTGCTGCCATTAAATGTATATGTATTTTACAATATGTTAAAAAATTTTCATTCTGTCAAAACTATAGATATTTCGTAAAAATACTACTGTATTTACTATATATCACTTATTATACGTTTGTTTGATGATACGATGGACATTAAATGTATACGAATATGTTCACCAATACGAAGCAAGTTATAGACTGTTATTATAAAAAAGGAGAGACATTTAATTGATTAGAAAAGACAGCTTAGTTTATACGACTAGTTATTACTAATGAACTGAATAATCTTGATTTTATAACAATGATATTAATCGATTTTCGATTAGGTCTTACGCCTTACAGAATTTCGAAGTATTGATATTATTCATTCCTGTATATACAAATAGTAAAATGCGATTCACATTTTATAAATAAATAAATAACATGCTTCTTTAAAGGTATCTCCATATTATGAAGCATATTATGAAGCATATTATTATGAAGCATGAAAAAACCACCTATTATGAAACTATAAACTGTTTGTCCAGCGCAAAAATTGCCGATGTACATGTAATAAATTTATCTACCATAAAAGAGATAGGGTAATCTGAAAGGATAGAGTCGTTTCAATCCCCCATCTACAAGGGCTAACGTAGGTCCGTGTACTAACCCTTCCAAAGTAATATGTGATTTTCCCTTCCAATTACGCAAGTGACTTGCTCTCCTCTGCTCGTCAAGTACCCATAAGTAATTAAAGGTCATCGCTGACAATGTATTTATAACAGTATGCTACTATTGCATAATATCGAACAATTATCGAGCACAATATTACAAACATAAGCGTACTCAAAGTAAGAACATAATGGGTATTTTTAAAACGCAAGTTTTAAACAAGTTTAACAAATTTAAATTGTCATCGAATATAAAAATTTAATTTTAACAATTTTTAACAATTTTTAATAAAATTTAACTCGTCAAAACGATTTAATTAGAGAAACTGGTAAACGTGAATATAAAAATGATTCGTTTTATTTCGCTTATTATTATATCAAATCATTAATCCTGCGACAGTGCAATGAATGAAATAAAATTCCAAATGAACGATTTAGGAAATTATTCGGTATTTCGTTATCGTCAAAATTTCTTACCTTTCTCATATCGAATATATAATAGTATAGTTGACTGAAACTACATTATGAAAGAGTGTCAAAAATGGCCTACAGTACTAAACATTTTAATTTGTCATTTAGTAATCATTTATATTTACAAACCGCAATAATTGATAATAATCAAGCTGTAGACATTCTCGTAAAAAAAAAAAAACTAACACGATAACTTCTTTTATTATAACAATAAAACAGTTTAAATTAAATCAATTTTCTTCGAATGATTAAATACGATACTCTTATAGAATAGGATTAGCCATCTATCTCGGGTTTAACGTCATGTCTGATAACAAATAATAGGGAAGATTTCATTGGGTGTAAAATATAGGAAAAGTACGAACGAAATTTTTTACTTATTTTCACATATAGAATAACCTACTGTCGATTGTTTACTCTTATTCAATCTGGAATAGATCAAATTCAAGCATACTTGGCGAATTTTTAAACTTTTTTTCCTTTCGAACGATTTTCTCGAAGATAAACCGGCGTATGAAGAAATTGTATTCTATGTATATTTTCGATCTGTTTTTTCACGTATCTAACAGTCTATCTTAACTGTCTTAGACTCTCTTAATTATCTTAACTGTGTCACAGTTGCTGCAACTCTATATCTACAGAAAGCGTTTACACGTTTCCCACTAGATCCACGGTCGTACCTTGGCTAGTAAACTTGAAACTTTTCTTCTACCACCACCTTTTTCTTATCATTCCCTACCGTCTTTCTCTTTACATTTCATAGGTACGCTCCCGCGCACCTGGTGCGTCGTTCAAACTATCATTTATTTTGTTTGCAAATAGTCATCCTTTTATCTGGTTAATTTATGTACGTTTAAACAGTTTCATGTTCTCGTCCATCGTGCGACAATATATTTAAATTACGTTCCGATGTTCACAAAAGACACCTACAGAGTGTTTCCTTATTCATTACGATTAATTCAGTTTCGATGTATATTCTTTCAAAAGTAATATTTTTAAAATAGAGTGTATTTAATATTTAAAAGTTTGATCAAAATACTGAATTTTAATTTATACGTATAATATTTTGTTTATTTTATTTTGGTATTCAGTATTTGGTATTAAGTATTTCAGTGTAAGTAAATAAGTAATATATTTCATAATATTTTATTTTAGAAAGAACTATATTGTACAGACTTCAAATATTACATGTATTGTGTACTATTTAAATAAGTTTAAAAGAAATTTGAAATGATAAATCAGAATATTGATTTATTGGTATATATGATTTATTAGTATTTGAATATTTATTTTTGTGAATACATGTACTGGGAGCTGATTATCGTGATTATATCGATGAAATTCAAAATTAACTCGAAAATGTATAGAGATGTATGGAAAAAGTAATAGACTTATAAAAATGTTTATATGTCATTTAATAAAAAAACGTTTATTATCCTTGGAAATAATTCCCTTGAGAAAGTATGCACCGCCGGGGGCGATGCTCCCGCTCTTGGCAACGGCGCTGAAATTCTTCTATTGAAACTGCTCTTAGTTGGTTACAACCTTGTTGGCGATGTCCACAGTTGCAAAATGATGTGCCTCGATATGGCTTTTGATTTTTGAGAAAAGAAAAAGACCACGTGGCCTTAAATCCGAGAGGTGTGGAGGCTGTGGAACCACGGCAATACGTTTGGTGGCCAAAACTTCGTTTACAGAAAGTGCAGTGTAAAATACTACTCGATATGTCGCGGTTCCATTTCCGTAATGCGTCACTAAAATACGCTTTTATAAAACTCGTTGCGAAATCGCTCGTGTTAGCCGAATCAAGTTGAAATTAATACTGAAGGCAAACGTAATTATATAATATCTCAAACAGCATCGCTGTATTGACGTGATGTTGCGGATTCCCGAGAACCGAAATCTATCTCGTTACTTTCTAGACACATCTCGTATACGAATTCCAAGATATTTCCTGCAAACGTAACAGAACGTTACCGAAACATATATACTGAAACGAGACTGAACGTATACACGTATGTAACGTGAATATGCAGTGCTCTTAAACATACATGTAACTCGTACAATAATTGCTTAAGATGATTTCGCTAAACGTAGTTGCTAACACAGTGAATAATTTCACCGTTCAAATACTTTGGTAATCTTGTTAAAATGTCGTATTTCTATAAATATTAATTTTATATTTTATACATAAAATTATATTTTATCTTTATATGTTATATCATATAACGGGAACAAAAATCAGATTCTTTAACCTTTAACCCCTTGGAAAACCAATAACCATTTCTACCCTGAAACAAGAAATCAACAATCGAATGCCCATCTTACGATCGTCCAAATTAACAATTACGTGGTAAATGGTCAAGAACAAAGGTACTCGCATTATCAACGTTATTTCCAGCAAGAATTTCGAGCATTTTTCATTTCCGGCGAGTCACGTAGCGCGAAGAAAGAAAATGTGACGTTTCAAAAGAGGAAAACATAAATATCCTAGGGATGTTTAAAGAGACATCCGGAAGACAATAGATTTCCTACAGAATACATACTTACATGCTGAATGCATACTTAGCTGCATGAACAGAACCGAAATCAAGTTGAAGAACGAGAAGAAGCACTCACCGGAAATGACGCGGCTGGTTTTCATTTGGGACTTACACTCGCGACGACTATATTAGTATATACCTCGTATTTTTATTATAATTTTTTATCAAAGCTGTAAATATCCTACATTGATATTTGTCTGACTATATTCATAAAATATACTGACAAAGTTGAACTGTTATGGCGAAAAGTATCAGTCTCCAGTCTATGCTTATGTAAATAATATATATATATATATAGAAGATTATACACGAAGAGACGTGATACACATATACAAATATACAGGCTATTCCATTGGAAGCTCGACACGTAATTATCTCTCAAACTATTTATTATTCCAGGAAATATTTCAAATAAAAATTCGCATAGTATCGTTAGAAGGAAATTATGTTCGCCTGAAAGCAAAGTAAATTTTACTTGAAACTTTGTTTGCAATACTGAATAATTTAAGAGATAATTTTATTACGTGTAAAGCTTTAAATGAAACATCCTGTATATAAGCATCTCTGTCTTAATAAAACACGACGCTAATTTTGTCAAAAAAATCTTAGATATGTATATATTTCTGTAATCGCGAGGACAGAAGATGCGAAACCACTTGCTTCGAACGATTTGATAATTCTGTGATAATTGCGTTAAACCTTGGGGCAGCGTGTACACAAAATTGTAATCATAATAAAAAAAGAAAAGAAGCAAGTGTCCGGATACTATTAAACGAGAGTGCATGGTATTTTCGCTAAAAGAATTCCTGGTAGCTGCAATCTTCGAGCAAAAAGCAACCGTTGTTGAATACGCAGTACAATGTTCTCTGCGAGCCGTTCTTCTTCACCTGTTAACCAACGACATGGAAACTTTCTTCGTGACAATTTGACGTATTCACCAGGGCTACTCGGCTTTTGTTGCCTTTTTAACCGTGCAACACGAGACGCGCTAGCTGCAACTTCGCCGCTCTCGACACCAACTCCAGACTCCAGACGTTCTTTGAAGCTGCCCGGTCGAGCTGCTGTCGAGTGGAAATCCATTGTTTCTTTTTACCACACGGTCTCGTTTTTCGATTTACGAGGGCTGCCGCTCCATTTTTTTATTTTTTTCCTTTTTTATTTATTTTGCCAGGAACGAGCGACTAGTTGGCGACTGTCCGAGTTCCGGTTGTGTCGTCCTGATAGTTACATATATTCTTGCTTTTACATCTCTATTTTTCGCTCGTTGTCGACTTTATTGAAATCAGTCGTTTGACTTCCAAGCAATTACATTATATATATTCTGTATATCTTCTGTATATTCTAGATTGTCATCTTTTAAGAATAATTTTGTTCGTGACAAATAAACCGTTTAATAGTTTCCCTCATAGTCTGTGTCAATTATAACGTTTAGTACCAGATCCGTAAATATGTTAATACTTAAGAACGCAGGTATGCTTGTACAATACATAATTAGATTGATAGTACATTCGTTAATATATATGTAGAAATTCAATATAAGAAATCAGTTTATTTTCCTTCAAAAGAGAGGAAAGTATTGAAATTATAAATGATCTTTTGGACAGTTTTCTTTTGTTAAGGGTTTCTAAAGATTGTTAAGATTTATCTCCATTCTTCTAAGTATTCCAAGACTTGTGATCTTGGGGCTTATGTATATAATCAATCAAATTATAAAGCAATATTTTCCAAAGTATGAACATTATCCAGCTACATACAATACGTCGTGCGTAAGAATTCAACTCGAAAGATCAATTTCCTTTTTCCTAAACAGAACAAAACCGATCAAATATATAGTCGACCCAACATTATATACTTAACTGTGCTATGAAACAACAGTTTCAAAGGTAGAAATTATCGAATTAATGGAAACAGCATAGATGACCTATCCGAATCTCATCGAGACGTCATTCGACTGGAAAAATGCCATTACCCGAGGTTGTGCAAGATCGAAGAGCAGCGATAATACGATTGCAGACTCTCGTCATTAAAAGCGAAGAACTCTCGTTTCGCCAACACTTGCTTGCTCGAAAGTTCCGGTAATGGCGACAGCCGTATGGAAATCGTTTGTAGATCGTCCAATAAAGATCTCGGGGAACAGGAAGATATCGGAGAAATTACTCATACACGGGGAAACACATAACTTGAAGTGAAACGCGTGTATTAAAACGCTGCTGTAGGAAGCGTTACGGTCTGATTTGCGTAAACGACTTTTCCGAAATTGCTAAAGTCCGTGAGCATAGGAGCGAGGGGGTAGGAAGCAAACGTTACTCTCGCATTCTACTATAAACGATGCACCTAAATGAAATTACCCATTAGAAATTAGATCGCAGCTCGAAAGCCGTTCTTCCGCATCTATGTCCGACCAAAATTTCCACGCTGAAATTAGTATAGTGCGAGTATGTACATAGTGACATTTAGTGTTGAATGTGTGTATACGTAATACGTAGAGTTTTAGTGGTATTCAGTAAGAAACGTAATATGTAACTCTGTAGCTATTTCGGGTATGATACGCATGCGGGTGTATACTGTGAGACGACAAAGGACGTGTAAAGTCAAATAAGATTTTTAGTGAAATGAAAGATTTAATCTTCTTCTGCTAGAATGTTTTTGCTACACTGTTCGTATTTATGCGTTTACACGTGTAGAAAATATAAATAAAAAGGCGAAGATGCAGAGAACGCTCGTAATAATATATACAAAAAAAAAAAAAAAATATACGAAATATGCAAAGCAAAACATTCTTTATGCGTATGGATAAAACGATTTTTTATTTGGGTTCCCGTTTTCTTTTCTCTTTCGATTATGTCCGTACAAATTTGTACGAGCATCTCATTTTTCACTGCTTGACCAGAGTTCATAATAAATAATTCTCTCTTAATCCCACTAAATCCAGGGCAAAATTTATGGATCGCTAGACTTTCCGTACAACTTAATAATTAATCACAGTGCTTAATTTTGTCTGAAATTTAGAAATCAATAATGTGTACTTAAAGAAACTGTTTACTGTCAATGTAATGACATATCCATGACACGCAATAGTACAATAATAAATGAACGAAACGTAAGATTTTCACATTACATAGCGTTAAACTTGAACTCTTGTTCCTCTGGATGCGATCTTGAATTCCTTTTAAAGAATAAGAGCATCGTAAACGAGTAACTACAAGCAAAGGTCTTTATCATTTTTTCAGGTAAAGTAGAGGATTCTGCAAGATCTTTAAATAAGATATAAAGTAAAAAGTACTTTTAACATGAATGAACTTGCCGTTTTCGTGGTTTTCAAACTATATACTTAATGCATTTTAGAATATGGAAAATATAAAAAATGAGTATTATAAAGCTGAAACCTCTTTTTATATAAATTCAGAGATTTTTTATACGCTCTCCAAATAATCATTTTGCAGCCAATTTTTAACGCAAAAGAAACCTTTGGGCTGTTATGACCTCTTTGATTCTTATTTTAGATTTATTTCAAAAGAAATAAATAGAATGAAGCGATTGTTACGCTGTTGAACTAATCTTTTTTCATAACTATGGATAGATGAGAGACATTTCTTATCCTTTGTTTCTCATCCCAAGTTCCGGTTAAAATAAATATAAAATATTATTTTCCAGTTGGAAACTAATGTTCGTTAGTAGTAAATATATTTGATAAAAGAGATAAAAAATAGAGAGAGAGAGAGAGAGAGAGAGATAAGAGATTTGACCTGTGAGATGTGTACTTTTATTATTTAGTGTTATCGATAATATTTTGTTACTTATATAATATTTAATATGTAATATTAAAAAATATATACAGTAGTTAGTAAAAGTATTTGTACACCATTGTATTTACATGTTACAGTACTTGGGTACCAATCAATTAAATCCAAGTATGTTAAATTTCATATTATTTAGTAGTTGAACCTAATAAAAAAATTAGAAAATGATTATGTATAAATATTTTTTGTAGTCGCTACATATATACATGTAAACAAAATTATGCAGATAAACTTACGTAATACAAGTTGCTGTATTCTTATTCCCAATTTCTTACAGTATAACAGATTCTTACAGATTGAGCTCTTAGTTATTACATTTTACGTAATACGTAATATCATTCAGAGATGTATGTAGAAAGTAAGAACGCTATCGTTCAAGGTGCATACATTTTATAAAGCATACTGTTCTACATAATTTAATTTCGCGATTTCTTGTCTCAATTTCTGTAAGAACGCAGAAACTTCAGGTACGCTGAACATACGCATATCCGGTTAGAAAAAGTATTTTCATTCGCAATTTTATTTTCTTCGTATAATACCTTTCTTAATATCAAATCCACAATCCAAGAGTTATGATTATTTCACATTGCACACTATAACAAAATTCTCTGTGAAAAATATCTCGTACAAATATTTTTGAATGTATTATTTCTCTACTTTATCTAATAGTGACTGTTAAAACTTATTATTCGAATTATTATTCGTTATAGTCGTTATAATGCTTTGCTCGAGTACATGTTATAAACGTAATCGAATAAAAATATAATTCAACGCTAAAGTTAAATTATATCAACACGCGTTATGATAAAAATACAATTCTTTCTTTTCGTAATATGTAAGTAAAATCATTGAAGTGGTTATAATGAAGCATATAACAATATAATAGCTATAACGAAGTGTTTATTGAACATTTCCGCTACTGTTATACATTAACTTAGCACGAAATTACTGTATTAGCGTGGAATTTCCTTTCGTGATAATTGCTGTTCATAGAATAAACACATACGTAAGACTTACTAGACTATATATATAGTCTTACACAAACTCTGTAGATGAAATATTTGCGATTGAAAGATCGAATATTTTATAATATATAAACATACAAGACATTCTCATTCACGTTAGTCGTCAATAATCAAGATTAATAGTGTACTATTAATAACATAAAAGTGTTCTGAAGATCGATGAAGCAAGCATGTCAAATTATTTTACGTAGTAAATAGTGGCATAGTTTTTGTATAAATTTACATACACGTTAAAGTGTGGAAATAAGCTGCATAATTTTTACAGAGAAATCGTTAAAGTACTTTAAAACAATTGACTGAGCTACTTAACTAACTAGTTAATTAAGATCAATGTTTCATCTATGTATCCAAACAATTAGTAGATAAAATCCCGCATAATATAATGGATCATGGATAACAATAGGTAGAATCTATTATTAATATTTAGTGTTCACTTTTTCAAATATAAAAGTTCTCTATAGAATAGAAACGTATCTTCGCACAAAATTTTCCTTCTTTGCTTGTTTTATTACAGAAAATACGATTCAATTTTTATTTATTTTTCAAAACATTTTGCTAACTTTTGACGTAATTTACATAATCTTGAAATCCCTTTCCCGATTCTGGCTTCCAGCTGGAGCAGCCAGCTATAATAAATAGCACGATCGATGTGTTTTCCACATCCGTGAATACGAATACGCGATGTCGTGGATGATATATTTCTCGCACGGACTCATTGCAAATCACGGCCAATATGAACGACATATTTTGAAATTCAAATATTCTCGCCATTGACTTCTGCCTCTGTCTGAAATGCAGTATATACCAAATACTAATTACGTGAATGTGAGCGATTACTCTTTGATGACCATATTTTCGACAACAAATTTTTCCCAACTTTCAATTAAATCGATAATCTGAAATATCGATCACTTCAAATCAAACGAGAATGAAAGGAGATTGTACCAAATGAACGAAAATGCTAAAGAAGTGACTCATTGTGAAGTCACGCTCAAATATGTTACAGTTTTTGAAAAATATCGGTATTTTTCGTTTAATTTAACACAACATATATTGTAACCTGTAACCTTATGTAATTACTGTCATGTAAGCAACATGGGTGCTAATGCAACTAAAAAAGACTAAATAAAGAAAAGAAAGAATATACATAAAGCATTCAGAAATGTTTTAAGACTCTGCACATTTGTAACGCACGACATTTAGAAAAATATGCTACTTAAATAATAAATATTTATATAATGTTTTTATTTTTTTTTTTTTATATTAATTCTCCAAGTAACAAGAATGCAGAATTTTTCCTCTTGATTTTATTTATTAAATATTTATTACATTTTGAAAACTATTATATTCTGAAACATCTTTGATTGTTTGAACAATAAAATCTGGAATAATGAATTTTATTCGTTTTTATAATTAAATATATCTTCATTCATCCTTTTACTGAAAGACAAAGTCTTCTTCATACAATTTTTAATAATTCTTCATTTCTATAAGATGCTTACCTTATCAAATAAAAGAGATATGCTTAAAGATATAAAAACAATATTTGCATTACAAAGATAAAAAAAAATTGTCATTTCTTGAAATAATCAGTTTATCAGTATACATATGCTTCACAGCTAAACATCTTTTATTACATATTTATTATATATTTAGAATTATTATTTTAACAAGGCTTGAAGACGATATTTAACGATATTTATATTTTATAAAAAGCAAATATTATTTTTAAGAAATTATATTTTAAATATATTAATTTCCATCGATATTATACGTGTATATTAATTATATTTTACACTTTTTAAAATGATAGTTTCCAAAAATTTGGTTAAGGAATCCATTAAATCTTCCATGAAAACCAAAACGACAAAATTTTATCAGTATCATTATGTTATATTGGTTAAAAAGAGAGGGAAAAGCAGGTTACAAAGCTTTTCCAGTTTAGACCTTTTAACTCTCAACTAGTCCGCCTAATTTGGAGAGACGCGTGCAGACGATATTCTTTCAAAAATTGACGGTCCACGGTACTTCTGAACAGAGTTTCTCAAATATTTTGTTCTTCTGGAAACGTTTCAGCTTGGCTACAAGACAGATAAACGAATTTTTGCGCTAGCAGAAAAAAATTGCATTCCTATCTTGGATGTTAGTCGATCATAGAATAGAGAAACGAAAGAATAAATGCTTCCTTCCGTAAAATGCTCTTTTCGGATTATTATTGTACGAAAGAAAATCATTAGAAATTAAAAAGAAAATCTATATGAGTGTAAAAGCGCCAAATCGACACTATATCCGATTTTGTTCAATTCAATAACCCCATAAATTGCAGACAAAAATACTGTTATGTTTTCTTTGATCTTTTCTTCCTTTGTTTCAATTTCTTCCGAATGTAAAATTTTTATATACAGAGACTTGAACGTTAATATTCGGACATTTCACGATTCTTTGGTATTATTTAATTTCTCTTTCTCGATTTAAATAAATTTAAATAAATAAGATATGTGTTTCTTTACGAAATACAATATTTTAATGTATATATCTTTTAATATATATTAAAAAGTTTTTAACATATATTAACAAATATATTGAAGATAATTAGAAACTGGTTCTAATATATTAAAGTCGACTAGTTAACTATTTTAAATAGACGTATTACGACGTATACGACAATATTTCACACATTATAATACCCGAATATTATTGCAAGTCACTGTACTGAATTCCTAAATTAGTTGTCTTATTTACTTAAAAATATTTTTAGATTGTTTATAATTTCAGGGAAGGTTTATATAGTAAGGTTTCGGATGGACGAGTGATTTTTTAAATATTTGGAACTGCTACAGTTTGAGGATCTCTGAGTTTGAAAAAAACAGGCCAGGTGTGACTACGGCGCGTTGAAAAAGGGTGTCTGCTCGATAGGGACTAACCACGCCAACTACGGTACAAAAATGAATAAAACAAAAAGTGGGTCGAAGTCCACTTGGGAATTGAAAATAGACTGTTTTAACTTCAACAATCAAACACTGAGTAGTCGCATGGTACTCGACACACTGTTCTTTACAAAGTAAAAGTGGAAATAGACAAATATTTGAGATACATTGTATAGGTCAAAAATATTGTTTACATCGAAGAAGACATCATAAGATGTTCTACCGGATTTCAGAGCGAATAACAAAAGTACAAAAAATTACGTGTTGTATATCAGTTGTGAATATAATGCAGAGAAAATGAGGCACAATTGTATTCTTTTCTTAGGAATTCAAATCTTAGAGGGATAAATATACCGGAAATGAATCCACGGTAATATATAAAAAAAGGACGAAGAAAATAATGGAGTTACATAGAACAAAATAAAACGAACACGGAAGGTAGTAATAATAACTTCAATAGAAAAAGGAGGAATGCAGACTCTTCGAAATACGAACAGAGAAGAACAGCGAAACAGAGTTAGACTCGGAAGAGAAAGAAAACGAAAATCTGATTGTGGTAAATGCTATTATATTATTTACTAACGGTGGATTGCTAACGATGGATTGATTGAAAATCGTCGAGCGAAAACAGTCGTAATTTTCTTCGAATAAAGCATATTTTTAATATAAAAGTACATAATTATGGTACATAATTTCCAAACGTTTCCAAACATGATCAGCTGTTAAAGTAAATTATAATGGATGCAATGTACAATAAGCGTATAATAACACGTGTATAGCGAACGTTTGCAATATCCCTTGGTAAGATTAGGCTTTTGATATGTACATTATACACACACACACACATATATATATATATATATATATATATATATATATATATATATATATAAAAATTTGCTAAAAAAGCTTGCACGAAAAAAATTATTAGATTTCTACAAGCTAATTATAAGAATATCCCTCAAGCTGCTCTTAAAAAAATTTGTTTTATCAACTAATAACGATTAATTTTTAAATAACATTGCAAACTTTTATAATAAGATATATACGTACCTTAATTCCTGGCAAATTATTATTTTATCAATGTAAATTTCAATTATTTCATAAAATTCTGTTTCGGGTATAATATCAAGAATGTACTAATTTAAAATGTACTTGATTAAAGAAGATTTATAGAATTATAAAATTAAATAAGTAGACAAAAGGTAAATTGAAATGCAAATCAAAAATCTATCGAATGAAAAGTGTTAAATAAAATAATTGCAAGATTAAAAGAAAATAAAGTATAATAAAACAGTTCAGTAAAATATACATTACATGTTATTACACATTATATACAATATGTATATTTTTTCTTTTTTTTTTTTTTTTTATTATCTAATTTATACTTTACAATTTGTCCAGCTGGACATTTGGTAAATACAATATGTATATGTTACTCTTTTGCTTAGAAGACTCGCGGTAATCCCACCCGCTTAGTTAGTTTTATTTAGCCTAGAACCATTAAGTAGCCGTGGGTCGAAAATTCCGACTTCTACAACACGTGTTAACTCTAGGGGGTGCATAATGATACGTTTCAAGAGATTCTGTACTTTCGTTAGAAAAACGGAAACAAGGAAAAGGACAAATGTATAAATCAGGCACCCTCATTTTTAATATTTCGTATGTACGTTATTTCGACCATTTGATGAAAATTGAAAAGAAACAATGTATGTAAAAACCTTCTCATTTTATTTCCAAATCGTTAATTAATATCGAGATATATATATATTTTTTTCTTTTTTTTTTTTATTGTTAATTCTAGCTCCAAAGGCCATACATGGACTTGGCTTATATAACCGTTTTTCTTATCACTCACTCCTCCTCGTCACGTCATTTCTAAACGTATAAATCTATAAAAAGCATACCTACTACCTATAACCTATACCTATACTATTTTATATTTTCCTACATTTCCTGCATTTCCTGCATTTCCTACAACTAATATTAATATTTCGTCTATGATATTCAAGCAATTAATAGATAATATCCCTCATAAACGCATAATAGATACCTCATACCTCATAATAGATAATAAGAATAAGATCTATTATTTAATAATGATAGATAAAGTTTCCCAGAAAAGACATGTATTTACCAAATGTCCAGCTGGATAAATTGTAAAGTACAAATTAAATAATAAAAAAAAAAAGAAGAAACATTTTACACGTAATATACGTTACTATGTCACTCTTTAAAATAGAAAATGCTCAAAATGCTATAGAATACGAATACCTTAATAATCAGCTAATTTATATCAGTCAGAGTTCATTATATCATGCAAGCACAGTAAGTAATTTGTCAGAATCAACGTTACGTTAACGCACCATTTCGTTTTAACACTTTTTAATTAATTTATGTTATCGAATTTTTGTTTTCCAACGTTATGATTATAGAAGGGAATTCCAAAATAAATTTCGTTAATATTTTCATGGCTGTTTCTTCTCCCTTTTGCATTTTACGAACTTTTACGAATTTTATGAAGTTCCGAAGAAACCGAGGTATCTATAGTATTATAGTAAATTATTTCTTTTTAAATCACAAAAATGTTGCTTATGTTTCTGGTTCGTATAGTGAACTTTTGTAAAATTACATTAATATTCCAATATACTTTTCATATCTTGATAAAACAATATATAATTTACTTGACATTTCTCAACAATGTTATCATTTGTATAACCTTTGTGCATTATTTCTCTGTTTGGCTGCTAATGGATTGATACTGGTAACCTGTGACCCGTAGCTTGTAACTTGTACAATGTCGTTAATAATATTAGTTTCGCTAGTAATATGATCATTAGTGACATTAATATCATTAGTGAAATTTTACGAGTTAACGTGCAACGCTAATAAATTCTCTTGCATAATAGCATTAAATTTGGCAATGAGACAAATAAAGATATTCCAGTAAATTTTACAAATTACGATTCAGCTAATCTGACTTGTCCATTTCACGTAAAATTGTAAGATTATAAAATAAAAGTTTAGAACGTGTAACTTATAACTTTTCAATTCGCTAATATCATCGATTGATAAATCATTGTGCACGACAGCATATTATTTAATACAGTATTTATAATATTAATAATTAATAATATAAAATAATAATGATAATACATAATAATTGTAACATAAATGTAATAAATAAGAATAATATATTATAATATTCTGGTATAATATTTCTTCCATTTCATGGTCTTACTAAATTCACAAATTCCATTTCTTTCCATAGGTAAAATCAAATTCTTATTTCTTATTTGTTTCTATACTTCGAGCGGTGCATTGTTCATCGAGCAGAAAGTGTCGCCGGACGTGAAGTAAGAAATTTTCAAAGACAATATGTTTTCTATAAAACAAGTAACGGGACTTTATAGAATCTGCACAGAATAAGCATCCGGCGCGAAGGAAGACAGTTGCTCTTGCGGCTCGGTTGTTTACAACGGAAGGATGGTACGTGCGTCCTTGGGCTTTGGCCAAATGTCTTTATTACCTCACTGTTCTTACAGGCCGCAAATACGGCAAAAGTAACTTTTCCTTACGTTAGTTCAAACATAAGATATATGAACACGGAGCTCAAAGGATGCGTTAAAAAAGAACCATAAAGATGAAGAAACTACAGTTACGTTGTTACTTACGCTTATGTCAGCTGAGAAAAGTTAAAGGAAAAATTTAGTAAACATCAAATTATTAGAGTTTTTCTTTCGCAGCACAGCATAAAACATACAAAGTAACATAAGGGTTTTGTTTCGAGAGAACGTCATATATCGGTAGATAATAATTTACGGAACTTGTATTTTTATTGCTAAGGACGCAGCCTTAAGAATAATTGTGTACGTACATGTACAGCAGTACCCCGTATCTAAAGTTCAGTCAGTTTATAAACTATTCGTCGTGCTTAAATTCTGGTACGAAGGCGTGCAGGGAAGTTGAGAGAAAGAAGTAATGTTTTTCTTCTTTTTTCATGTTTTCAGGCTAAAACTAAGGTTTCTTTTAAAGGTACAACTATTTTTTTTTTATTTCTGTATTTAAAAGAATACTACAGATTATATATATATAGTTAGCAGTTATAGTTAAAATACAATAAAATACGGTTTATCAAGCAGCATATAACATAATGATGTATAATGGACATACATATATGTATGTATATAGAGACCTACGCAACGTTCACACTTTTGAATTTACACAAAATACGTTATCGACAATATGTTATTGCGTCAATTACAGAATTGTTAAAACAAATTGTATATGCATATTTTTCATTCAAATTTTCAGTACCTCTATTGTAAACTACGGTTTTAAGATGAATTTACAAATAAAAATCAAGTGACATAAGATCTGAAAATTTTCAGAGCCAAGTGATTATTTCTCCACGGCTAATCCAATATTTTAATATTGTTCCTTAAGAAAGTTACTTTTACGTACTTACTTCCTAGTTGGAGCGTTCTAGGTGAAGCACCGTCATGTTAAAAACATTCTCGAAGTCGAGTAGCATAAATCTTAAGCGCATACATATATAATGAACTTAAAATTTGAATTTGTTAAAAAACCAAACCTCCAACGGTAAAACGGGATTCTACATTTTTCTCGTATCTTTTCATAAAGGATTGCCTCATAGTAGTTTATAAGTATGTAACGTCAAGCAGTTAATTTGAATTGCTTTTAATTAATTTGTTAAAAAATTAACTTCTCAATAAATTTATATTATTTTGCAATCCATAAAATAAGTACAAAACTTGTCATTAAGAATGTCATACAAAATTGATTGGAATAAATTTAATTGATTTAATAATATAAAATTTTATAAGCGTTCTTTGAATTCAAGCCTCGTTTTTAGTAAAATATGTAAAACGACTGAATTCATTTATTAGGTAAGGTCATTCGTAAAATAAAATTTACAATATTAATAATTTCAAACTAATTATAGAATAACTTTAAAAATGTTGCATAAAATTTAACATTTCTTTTGAACAATATATATTATTCACCAATTTTTAATTGATACTTCTTTCCTTAATGGATGACAAAATATAGTGAAAAATATAGTAAGCAACGATTGTGATTAAGTTATTCAAACAGTCTTCATAAATAATTCGTTTAAAACTCTTCTGCACCCACCTTTCTTCGATCCTGAAAAGCTGCTGGTTAAAAGATAAGAGACTCAACACACCGTAGCGCAACTCTATAAAAGTTTTTGTCATATTTCTTCTTCAAGATATACATATGGTGAACCACGTATCAAGAACTTTACGTGAAATCGTACAGCCTTCGATACTTTCCAAGAAAATACGTAATTTGAAACGTATTCGATGATTTATCGTATACGTTGTATATCATCTTATTCCGTAGTTCTTTGGAACTCTTCGGATAATATTTGTATTATCTTTATATAAGATGTCTTCGAAGTACAAAGTACCTTTATTTTGAAATTTTACGTATCACAATTTAAGAATCTACAACGTCTCTACAACTTGAAATTTTATACGTTTAGTTCTTAAATATAAATATATAGATTTAATTCAAATCATAATAGATATATTAAAATTGAAAAAGTAATATTTTTTTATTATTTCTTAAATCATAATGTTAGAAATTTAATGTAATTTAGATGGTTGATATTTATTTCAACTCGATTTAAAAAAAAAATTTACCAAGTAACATTTATACATGAATAGCATACGTAAATGCATATCTACGAATCGAAGAATTACATGTTACTAATATATTTCAGTTTTTCCGTAATAAAATTCCTTATTATGATCCTTTTTTCTATAATAAATCTCAAATAAAAAGACTTTTATAAATCCAACTTCATCTTAATTTGTAATACATATATTACCTACGGAATAATACTTATCTATTTAAAATGTAAAAGTATAACATGCTCTAAACCTAATCTATTTTCCATTATACGTATAATTCTCTGGAGCGCTCTGAGCAATATCAGCATTATCTCCATATAAAATCTCGGAGAAACATATTTCCAGCAATATCCACTTGATCTTACTGCCGGAAATACCCGATGAAACCTTCTTCCCTCTCTTTCGCATCTAGATTAGTAAATAATCTTCTCCACTTTGTTTTTATAGCCAATCGTATCACTTGTTCCTTTCTTGTAGTCATATAGTATACCCGTAAATAGAACAAAGATAGGAAAAAACATCGAAAAATATACCAATAAAGAAGTACAATCGAAGTTCAAGTATCAGTTTCTACAGCTGGCACAATGTTCGTATTACACAACGTAAATTTTCAGCTTGAAACAAACGGCAACTATTTAAAGCAGACTACGAAACCGTGTTTCAAGGATCACCGACGCCGCTGGCGTATGATTGTTTTCAACCCAAAATAGAAATTTCACCATGTAAATATGCTATAGACACATAAATAGATATTTACACATATATATATATAGATATGTATACATAAATACGTATATATAAATAGTTTACTTTTGACTTTTGCAATACATTTTTATAATGCCTTGGAATTTACACATTTGCATAACTTTCTCGTCACATAAACTGATAATTCGATCACGCATTTGGAATTATTGCATTTCAGTAATTTTCATATTTTTAGATGAGAAAAATTTGCAAACTAATAAAACGGAGAGAAATTTACGTATATTTACGCGTATATACCATAATTACGATTTACCGATGTGTTAATCATAAATGTTCTTCTCAACATAGAATTTCCATACTTCTGCTCATATTTTCGTCATTTCTATGCATACGACAGGTATCACAGAAGCAGTCATTTGAGGCAGAAATACGTATTATTACACACGGGTGCACGAGTGTTTGACCACTGATGCATTTCCATTGTTCATATTATATCATTGCTGCAAAGTTCAATCGAAATATTTTCGAAACAGAAATTGACAATAACATTTAACATTTACGTACAATTAAAGAAAACATTAAAAGTTACTCATTTAAAACAATTAATTGTTAATAATGAATATTATTAAATAATTACAATTATAATAATAGGGTGTTGAATGGTTTATTAGAAAATTATAACAAAAATACAGAAATTATACATTATAAATGACAAAATGACTGGATTGTTTTTCGATCGATTGATGATGTTTACTAAAGTTCTTGTTCAAAGTGTCATCCGTTCTTGTAAATACAACACTGACAACATGTTTGTGCAGAATCAAACGAGCAACCAGTCATTTATGATTTTGATATTCTAGTTATAACTTCGTAATAAAACATTTACGACCCTATGTTTATATGACATCTTTTTCTTATTTCTAACCATAGAATATGCTGACACCGTTTGATGGAATCAAGACGAAACAGGCTGTGCATTTAATTATAGTCATAATAACTAAATCTAAATTGGCGAAATAGTATCTTTGAACTACTTTTTAAATTATAATATTGCAAATTTAATTCAATTTAGATATCAAGTTTCTTTTAGATAGAACGAAAAATGAAATTTTCATTATTATTAGACTTAAAGCCAAAAGATTGATATTAATTCCATTATTATTAAAAAAAAAATCTTTCTTCTTAAATAATATTAATACATCTAATATTAATACAAACGATACCTTATTAAATTTATTTTGATCTTTTTTTCTTTTCCTTGTAACAAAAGTTCTTGTTACGATGCTCATTTCTATAATAAATATAAAATTAAAAGCTATTATATTATTTTATAGTATACATATTGTGCATAGGTATGTACATATATATGTTGATATAGAACGATGCTTAATTACCTAGTTGAAATGTAAAAATTCGCAAAGCGATAGTCTACTTGAAACCTTGTTACATAAATTATAAATGTATTTCCATTGCCTTAAAAAGAAAAAGAAAAAAAAAAAGAAGAATTGCATTCTTAAAGCAAAGAAATCCTGCTCTACATTGCTATAAGCTTAACCTGATCCGAACCATTTACTCTATAGCTCCATCTCTGTTTATCTCTCTAAATAACGTGAGTTAAATAAAGTGAGTGAATAGCAAGCGCAAACGGAAAACTATGAAAAAGAAAAAAAAAGAAAAATACACCGAACAAACAGATAAGTTGGTGACAATCAGGGAAGCATTCCATTTCTCTTACTCATCGTAGCATGTTACTAAGCTTTTGGTCGCCACTATCCAATGAGCGTGAGAAACACTGGCACAATACATATGAAGGCGTATCATTATACAAGTTGCGTTTGTTTGGAAGCAATCGCGAGTCACGACTAACAGACAGTGACGAATATTGGACTCCTCGGGAAAGAAACAGTCGATCGATGGCCGTGTGTTGAAAAAGGTCCGATCGAACCGTTATTTGTCGGTGAGTATCTTTAAAGTGGTGAACGGGTTCCATTTGTGATAAAAACAGCAAGCGTGCTCTTTTACGTTAAGTCTTGGTATTAGTGGCCCTGAGCGACTTATACCGCGAGTTCTGCGTGAGTTAATTACCAAAGTAGTGTATTCGTGGAATGAGATACGAATGATATTAAGCGTGGTGTACGTGTGAATCTGTTGATCGATATCACGAACTCGATACTTTTGCCCATTTCACATTGCACAAACTTTTATTCTACGCCATGGTTCCACGCATATGTATATACGAATCGCGGTTTTTGTTCCCGGATCGTGCTTATATTACGTATAAAATTGCATTCCCAACAAGACCTAACCTCTTTCTAAGAAATATCGCGGCCACTCGGAGCAACGTTATCGATTCGGAACACGTTGATTCTGATCACGTCGGCGAAACAAAACGAACGAACTCGCGAGAACATCTATTGGTTTCTCCGGTATCGAACTGCGAGTTGTAATTGTCCGACGACTGTTATATCTCCTTTAAGCGGCAAATGACCTTCAAACGAGTAAAGCTCTTTAAGACCTTTTCTGGCGTAGTAGTAGAGGTAGTCTGAACCGACGACATCGATTATCTACAAGCTATCAGTGAACTTTGTAGAAAAACTGTCGCAACCAAAATGTCGTCCAAGATAGTTACAAACGAGAAAGTGATTTTACGAAGGAAAAAATGTAAAACGAAAACAAATGAATCGAACGCGATAAGGTGACAAGCAGCGATGTAGTATACAGTGGCGTAGTGGATATTTAGAGCAGAAAGTCATTATAAGCCGAAGCAAATATCGACTGTAAATATCGATTGTATGTCACCGTGTGTACAATGTGTCAATGTGTGAAGTGTGTATTCGAGGTTAGATCGCCCATTGATGGACCACGTGCGGCTATATGTGCATGGCGCGAACTTTAAAAATGGTGAGTCCGCTAATGTTACTTTTAATTAAAAGTTTTATTAATTAGATTAACAAAGCGCATGGATCTATCTAGACTAATATATCTTACATTATTATTAATTCATTTATCGATTTGTGATCTCTGTACTAAAATAATGTTAAAATCAGATATAAGAATTTAAAACTAAAGCTTCTCAATGCTAGAAAGGATAAATGAGGTCAGTAATAAATAATAATAAATACTAAAAGAATATTATAGAATTATAAAATATTGATCTACATTTATATCGCTTACTTTGAAAAAAAAAATATATATATATATTTTAAATATTGCGTTATCTTACATATTGTGCAGCATGTGATTTATATATATAAAAAACTTAGTTATTGAAAAGCAATATAGTTCAAATCTTTTTCTGCATAAATACAAAAGAATAGAATTAATATACTGTTCACAAATTTGATATGCAATCAGTGAACAGTGAAAGGTAATGAAGCGGAAGAAACATCAAGGCGCTTGAACGTTTCATCGTTTTGTAATAAATGTGATGTGAAATTGAAGAATCCGTATATGTATCTATTTACATATATAAGCTCGTGTGGCACTCAAATATCTATATGGAGTTCTTTATGTCGTTGGCCATTTAAATAAGGTTGACTTAAAAAGTACAAAGAAGCAAGAGTTACGAGATGTGACACGATCAGAAACTTTATACATACTGGAATATGAACAGACTTGTATGAAATCCTATCGGTTTAAGATTACATCGAATTCGTCAAATTTATTAGATAAACAGGTTTTATAGAATAATATAGTAGACACACAAGCGTACAACTTTTTAAAAATATATGATTATTTATTATAATAAATTATTTTAAAAGACATAAAAATGACGGTAATTTTTCAAAATTATAAGGATTATCTTGAATTTTATTTTTAGTAAATAAATATTAATGTTGCCCTTTTGATAATTGAAAGTAATCAAACACAAAATTTATATCATAATGAATTTCATAATTAGTTTTTTAATTTAATATGTAATCTATTTTTAATTCTTATGCTAATACGTATAACAGCTTCAAAGAAATATGTTTATATATGAAACATATTTTTGTTATCAATATTCAATATATGTACGTAGAGTTACATCTTTATTTTATGTTTCGATTAGTAATACGAGAATAACAGATTGTATAATAAAAATTTTAAATAGGTACAAAATATAATAATAATAAATTATAATTAGTATTGTAATAATTGTATTATAGTATGTATTTCTATATTTAAAATGATACATTTTTATTAAGTAACTTATTAATAAGTGTACTTATCATGTGATATCGACATCATAGATTAATTTAATGTTATAAAATACTGACAAACGATGATTATAATTTGTCGTGACTAATATCTATAGTAGAGATATTAAACTTCTCCAATTCAAAATTTATATATTTGTAAAAATTTCTTTATAGATGTAATAAATAATTTTAGAACAGATTTTTTTTTAATAAATAATTAATTTTTTACATACGAAATGCCTCACTAACAATCGAAATCTCATTATTTTCATTCATAATAGTTCAATATTAAAAGGAATAATAAATATTTGTAATAAATATTTTTCTTTAAAAATCTCTATCAAAACAGATTTTAATATTAGTAACAAATTAGCTCTTTTAGTTGTTCCTTTCTTACTTGCAATATCAGCGGGAATAATTTAAATTTCATTATACTCCGCGTACATATAATATTTACTTACAAACATTTGATGTTAATAACTGAATTATAAACCGATTACGTACAGAACATTTTGTGGGATGTGGAATTAGGTTACACATTGTTAATTATAATTTATCTAATTGTATACTATACCACCAATATAGAGCAATATCCAGCAGATTACGTACTCTGCTGGCATATTATACCAGCTTATTACAAAATATTAAAGCGAACTACATATATAGTTATATCTAATATTATATACTTTTTAAAAAAAGCATAATTTTTACGACATATTGAAAATTCCGTTCATAATTTTTGTTCTATTAGATTGGATTCTTTAGTATATCTCTCTAGAGATACAATTGACACCAGAATTATAAACCACTGTATGTTATTAATTTATTTTAAACATAAATAATACTAAATAATGGTTTTATTTTATTTAATAGTTCCTATAAAAGTATATATTCTGCAGTAATATCTAATATACTCTATCATTTAAAATATTAAAAAAGAACGATTAAGAATTCCTTTATTTCTCGTAACAAAAATAATAGATAAGATTATATTTAAAAGATGTTTATTTCTAGATAGGTAACTCAAGTCTTATGTCATTCTACAGTTCACGTACACTTTATTGAAATAGTAATCTGGTTAATCTGGTTATACTTAAACCATGTAATAAGCTTCTGATCATGAAAAGTACGAGTATTACATACTCTGCTTGCGTACAATATTCGTTTTAATAGGATTTCATCTGGCAATTTTAATGCCGTCGAGCTTAAAAGATGAAGCTGTGCTCTCAAGAAATGAGGCTACTACTCGCTTCGATACACATCACCTATCAGTTCCTTTGATCATGGCGCGTTACAACAATGCGATAGTGTGCATTAAAGAGATTGATAGGCGTTCAAGTAAACCTAGCTTGTTAGACCCTTTTTAATCGATTCACAAACGTAAAAAAAGAACCCGTTTTCGTCAAGTCCACCACGTAATAAGTCACATTACCACATAAATCACATTATTCGGAAAAATATTACATTAAAGACCAAGAGTTGTACAATATTAAATGTCATATTCTAATTTTCTTGAGATTATGAAACTAACAACTTAAACCTGATATAAAGTAATCTAGTACTTCAATTGGTATATAATTAAATAAAATTTAGATAAGGAGAGATTTTAATAATTTTGTATTAGATTTTGCTTTATATACTACCTTTCTTCTTATCGAGATAAAGTAATGTGAAAATTATTATAAAATAGTAGAATAACATGAAAACAAATAATAATATTTGTTCATAATTGAATAATATTTAGGCAGTAAAAGTAAGTAGAATAAGTTAATGTAATGATAAAGTAGCGTTATGAGATAACTTTATATAAATGCTCGCAATTACGTTTCTCTATTCGCAATAACGATATTAATTAAGCCATATTTTAAAATTGGATTAAAGGAGTACAAAACCATGCGCCCTTGAAATATCGAAATCTTTTCTTCCTTGCATTTTTTACAATTTTTATATTTGTATAATACTTTGGTAAAATGATATTTTGAAAACCTAAGAAAGGGCAGTTATAAGTCTTGATGCGAATGTATTTTTTTTTTTTTTTTATTTAGAGAAAGATTAATTCAAAACCTTAAACGTGTTTTTTTCTTCGAAACTTTATTTTTTCACCTTGCTCCCAGTAGATTTCCAAAACTCTTCAGCCGATTAACTTGAATCTTTTACACGCCATCCTATATTATCTATCTTATAATATAATTTAGGCTGTAGCTTATAGTATTCTTTTGGTGTTTTAGTCCGTTGAATTTTTATAAATTTTCATAAATATTAAAATTAATCTTTTTCAACGAAAAATAAAATTTGTTCTCTTATTTTTTCTTATTTTTCAAAGTTATGGAGAAATCGTACACCACATTGAAGATAATGAATTTTTGTATATGTTTGCACAAAATTTGTTACTTTTTTCAACCCAATCGCATTTGCTGTTGTGTGCAAGCGAACAAAGTTCCGCTAGATATGGAGTAAGATAATGTTGTACCACTTCGTCATTTGTAGTTTTGTGTAATAAAACAAATATGAATGTAGACTTAAGATGTTGCTCAAAGAAAAACACAAAATTTACCGTATTCTTTTTAAGCATACAGGGTTGTATGCCCCCTTAATTGATAGCATAAGATTATAATATGCACTGAAAATATTTTTAGTAAAGATATAGAAACACAAGATATATAGGAATTGCATAATTGTTGTTGTTATTTTTTTTTTTTTTTTTGATAGGAAAATATTTCTATTTTGCTTCAGTCGTAAATTTAATGCGAGTCAGACTTAACGTACTATTGTCATAAACAGTACTTATTTACAGAGCGAAATGAAAGTCAGCTAAAGATATTATCGATGTTTATCAGATATTCGGAAGAAGTCGTGCTAATATTTAAACAGCGCAATATACAATTCGCCTAAGATATTTTCTGCTTCATCAGTTTCTTTTTAAAAATAAACTAAAATTGTAGATACAAATATTCTAAAATTCAATTTAAGGAAATAAGGAATTATGTATTGTTTTAACAGGTGGCGGTAAGTTATCTTTTTAAAAATGAGAGAAAATGTAACTTTTTTTAGAACATACGTATAATAGTTATCAAAATAAACATTCAAATCTGATATTGGTTCTTTTCCAAATAAGAATGGTTTCCTCTGTTATTTTTGTAGCAGATGTTCTTTTTAATCCACCGATAAACCTTCACTAATCTGTTGAAAAGATTTTCAGTCTTTAAAAATGCTGCTTCTATCCGAGTTTTTCGATAAACTGTAAAATAACTTGTAAAATTGATCGAACTTCAATCAATTATTTCTTTAGAAGATTTATATCGATTGCAAAAGATCATATTTCTAGAACTTTGTAATTCATTTACATCGGTAAATCTTTATTAAACTACAAACAAATATTGCTTAAAATAAATATGATTATAAAAGAGGAATTATGACTAATTATAATTTGTGTTATAGTACGTCATTATAATTTGTCATTAGTAAAAAGAAAATAAACCATAAAAGAAGATATTTTTTATTTGCTTAAAAAATATTATATCTCATAAAAATTAATCATTTCTTGAAGACAATGTAATCAAACAATTTAGATTCAAATATAAAGTATTTAAAAGAAATGTATAGTTATGGAAACTGAATTGGAAACTCTATACAGGAATTTGAACTGTAAATTCAAGGTATTCGTGATATTCTTCCATTTAACTCGGTAGTCTTCGTGATAGTATAATTGTAGAGTATACACAGCGGTAAAGGATCGATAAATGTATTCACGGATTAGGATTACATGAGTTCATTGACTTCACTTTCATTTATAATTTATACCCTACATCATTGCTTTCTACTCAATTATTCTGGAAAGCAACTTGAGCTTCATCATTGAAGATTTAATGCTTTCATATCGTACATTATAGCAATGATAATATGGTAGAAAAGATGTTCAAGAGGATTGAACCAATAAACAGAAGTGAAATATCTAATTATCTCTTTCGTCGTAAAGATGATAAAGTAACATTAGTAGTATGTACTGCATATACGTGCATAATTAACTTTAAGTAATTTTTTGCGTTAATTAAAAGTTTCGTTTGATTTTGTTTATGTCAATTAAAAATAGTTGCTTATACTTATATCTTTTCACCTGAATTTGAGAACCTTAGACATTAAACGTATAAATTTAATAATTATTCATAAGTTTATTTCGTACGTTGAATTCAGTAATTTTTGAACATGTTGTAAAAGTCAACTTGTTCCTTTCATGAAAATGTCGAACTCTCTCGGTTTCCAAGATATTCGCGAAAATCTGTCCGCACGAAACTGGCTTCGCGATAACCGGATAAAATAACGCCTAATCCAACCTAATTCTTATCCGTTGTTTGTAGTTTATATAGCTTTGAGTTAGGTGACATCTTATCCTGCCACCGTGAGATGGCCAGCAATCCATCGGCCATCGGCATCCACTGTCACGGACGCACAATTATAAGCAAAATTTACCGTGTTGCGATGCCGATACCGCTGACAGTTTTTTACAAGTATCTCGCATATTTTCGTATTTCTGCGGGTATCTTGCAAGCAAACGAAGAGAGTTTGACGTTTTCGTGACAGGACAAAGTTGTTCCAAATGTTGAATTTTACAACATATTAAAAAATCATCGAAATTGGTGTTGAGGATAAACTCGAAATAATAATAATTTTAATAACTCTTCCAATGCATCGTGAAAGTATTTAAACGATTTGTTATTAAAACGTCAATCGCTATTTTACTATAAATGAATTATCGATGCTCTCGAACAAAATCAAAATGTAGGTAAAACACTGTTTATATAATGTTAAGTTAACAGAAAATTATAACTTCTGTAATTTTTTTTTATCTTTTGTAAAAAATTAAAAAAGTTACATTCGTACTAATGCATTGTAAAGAAAAGTATACCAAAACTTCTTATGAATAAATTGCTCACAAAGTTTCTCTTTGAAAAATTAAACAGAACAAATTTTAATTAATAAAATGCTTAATGAAAATTTTACTCGTTATACATCACATTATATCCGATTATATTCAAGTGAATTTTTCATTGCTCATGAGAGCAATTGCTAATGAAAAAAGTATTTACTACTGTAAATGGATTATTTAGCGACTAAACAAAACGATATATGCATAATAATAAATATAGACAACTGCATTTATCTAATCTTCAACGTTCAACGTGTATCATTCTTTTAGTAAGTAAAATGATTATTACCTGATTTGAAATTATTACCTGAATGAAAGGAGCCTGATCAGACGAGTATATTTTGATTTTTCTGTGCCTCGTATTTTCTGAGATATCAAGGTGACCTTGGGTTTTCTAACAGTCACCCAAACCTTTTTTATACTCCATTATAGCCATTAAAAAGGTTACGATTATGAATTCAACTATCTGTAATAAGGTGACCTTTGGTCGATCTTGAGCCTCAAAACGAAACGAAAATTTGTGAAAAGTAACTTACTGTCAATGTTTGCGTTTAAAGTAGATGTTCAGAGTTGTGGCCGTAACGTCGCGTCGGTACGAAACACGAACGGCTGCAGTGTATCTACGAGACATAATTCACTATACACCCGTTTTAAACGGAAACATGGAAAGTAAGTTACTTTTCACAATATTTCGTTTCGTTTCATCCGATTATAGGTCGTTGAATTCATAACCTTCTACAACGGAGTATAAAAAATATAGGGTGACTGTTAAGAAATCTCCAGATCACCTTGATATCTCAAAAGAATATAAGACATCACAAAATCAAAATAGGATACATACAAATGAGATGATACTTGTATAATAAATAATTTCACTTCAAACATTTTTTGATAGAGCCAGTAGATTATTATAGTTATCTCAGGTGATATGCTGTACAAATATTAAATTAACGATATAATTATACAAAAAATATAAAATAAAGAAATATATTCAGATCATTTAAAGTTTTCAGATTTCAATTCTCCTGTTAATGCCTGAAATTTATACCAGTATTCGTGAACAACTGGTTGGCATTTGTTATTCTTCGATATCCGAAAATCTTTCACCAAGTGCTGTGGAAATTTTCATCCTTCAAGTTATTGACGCGTTTTTAAACAGTTTTAAACTCTACAGATATAAAACGACTGAACCTTTCTTCTCTCGCTAAGTCATTCCTCTTTTAATCAAACTTTGTTGCAATGTCAGAAGTAAAAAGAACGTATGTATATATGTCTACATATCAAACAAATAGAAATGTATTTCTTAGTATCAAAAGTTACCTAAAAAAACATTTAAGCACCTTTCGTTACTATTTTTAATTAATTTCAAATGTTATATTTCTCATTTATGTATGTTTTTATAGTTGTACTAAACTTTTGAGATATATAATATTTTTTAAAATATTTAAATAAAAATCATTAACTTGAAATCAATACTTTGTGTATGTGTGTGTGTGTATGTACAATAAAAATTAAAATTAAATAATCTAACTTCGATTGTTGCTTAAAATCGATACTACATATCCATACTTTGATGAATATAACTAAAGAATAAAACCTAGGCATAGATTTATTTCGTCCACTAAATATTACAACGAATAATATACTTTGAATACTTTATGTACATATTTTTACATATTCCGTGTAAAGTATTCTATTTGGTGTATTTTGCATCTTTAAATTTCTTATAAAAGCATACACATCCGCAACCTAATAATACTACATGTACGAGTCAATTATAATAAAAGAATTAAAAGTTCCAACGACGAAAGTGAAAAATATGTATCAAATCTCATGGTTTATTAACGACGCGGAATAAATTTTGTTTTCGATGAAACTGTAATTATACACCGAAAACTGTATTTATACGAATATATATGCAAACCTTTGGTTTTCGTTAAGTAAATTACACAGTGCAGCACGTGTATACGAAACATATTACGGGTTACGAAATTTAATAGAGTATGTGGCTTTAGAATATCATTCGCAATTATTGGATAATACAGAGTATACCCTCAAATTTCATTTATATTTACGAACATATAGAACATCGAAACATGCAGTTTTTCTATTGGAACAAACATTTCGTTTAAGAACAAGTGCAAATGATAAACACTGAGATTAATTCTTTAACCAACGAATACAAATTTACCACTGATTTATTCTTCAATCAACCAGTACAAAATTTGTAATTTACAAAACAAAGACTAATTCTAAAAGGACAACATATATACCATCAATAAGTAGGACTCACCATATAGATGTCGTCCAGCAATGAATCTTGTATGCACGAATTTATTCTAATAAACTTTCATCGTCTATGCTTTAGTCCCGTAGTAACACGGCAACACGTATGATCCACACAGAAATATGAATTTTCTTCGTGGCAATGTTTCCACAAACGATAAGTAACCGGTTCACTGCCGTGAGTATTCGCATCGACATTCAAAGCGAACAACGAGAAATTGAACGGATTCTTCGCGTTCTCTATCGTGCATTTTCACTCCTACGTGCAAACTATCGTCTAATTCTTGAATGTGCTTTTATATTTCCGTCTCGAACCAAACTCTCGACGTACCAAAAGGCTCTACACATGAAACTACTCGATAATCTAGAACATTAAAATGGTGTTCGTTGTTCTTCTCGTGATGAAGAGGAACATAAGTCTGATTACATAAACGCGAATTTCAACTTGTTCGAATAAATTGAATAAACGCCGCTTAAGCGTTTTACTTTAAAGTAATTAAAATGTCGCATAACTGGATAATGGCATTTTGCCGAATCGCGAGATCGATATTCTTCAAGTTTCGATATATTAGCGAATTAGATACTTTCGTCTTGTGTAATATTTACTTGGCTAATTATTTCGAATGTTGAAATATATATATGTATATATATATATATATATATTTTTTTTTTTTTTAATATGAATCGTGAGATCTTTTATATGAGAACTTTTTACTCGTGAGATATTCGTACGATAATTACTAAGATACACTATGTACGAAGAATCAACAATTGTACTAACTCGTCAAATTTGATTGTGATCGCCAATTAGTCAATGCAAAAATCAACAAATAAAAAAAGCAAATAAAATTAACTTATCCATCAATTTGGTTTCGTTTAAAAATATTAATAAATCGTGGATTTTATTGTTCTCCAAGCTATCTTTAAATATTAAACATTAATGAAACAACAACAAAATTACTAAAATGTTATATTTTAATATTCGGAATATCTTGTTGACCCACGTTTCGCATGTTTACAAGTTATATCAGTGTTAAAAGTAAGTTTTTATATGTCAGATATTTACATACTGTAACATTACCGGACTGAAAACTTAATTTATACTTTAAGTAAATTGAATTGTTACGATTTTATTTAAACGCCGTATGTATAAACCTAAACATGTGTTCCAAATCAATAGAAGAATTTCGATTTTGATCTCTAAATAACCTCCAGTTTTCATTTAACCTTGAATTTCAAAAGAATCATTTTAAGTTCTTCGTACTTTAATATTGATACAAATACAGCAGGATGAGATCATAAATTGGAAAACAATGAAGGAACATTGTGTATCTGAGGCTCGGTTGCTCCACGCCGTTTACAAACTGTTTTATGTTATATTTATTTGAAAATACACTGTATGTAAAGTGCAATGCATCGTACCATAAAGTTACGTACAACTATGTGAAATTTCTTTCCACGAATTTGGCATTTTACGAGTTTCATTTTATACCGGTTAACAGTTGTGCAAATATAAAGGTTTTATATGCTCAAAAATGCTCGTGCATGGCGTGCACGATAATACGGGAACGATCGAACGAGCCGTAATGTGCAATTTCTCGATTTTACGATTTCGTGTAAACTTTCATACGAAAAACAGTACCGATAAATGTTTTATATATTCATATTTATAAGAGAAGTCATTGAGAAGCGTAATTGTAGAATTGAAACTGTGATACTATAAGCAAATTTGGATAAAATCATAAAAATTTACAAAAATATCATAATGACAACATTTTCTAGCGATTTAATTCGTTACTGTTAAAAGAGTTGTCATAAATATTTTAAATTCCTATTCATGAAAGAAATCATTGGAATATTTATTATAAAATTGAAAGCATAAAACTATAAATAAAGAATGATACCATTGAAAACTGTTAAAAATGTTACAACGATAATATATTTAATATTATAAAATATTTCTTTTCGTATTATAACGATCAATTTAATTGATTAGATGATCCAGGGCAGATAAAGTGAATTAATTAGGACTGTTTAACGTTTAATTGGAGTATACATTTTTGTTCATTGAACAGAGCGCACCCTGAGCGTATCTTGCGATGGTTGAACCCACTTTCAACGTATAACATGGTGTGCTTACACGTTCACTATAGTATGTATATTCCGATTTGATAACATCAGGTAAATTACTAAACGTGCATGCCTCGCATAACGACAAGCGTTTTCCGCAGAATCAACAGGTCGAACCTGAATCAAATCCTTAATCGCCATTTAAATGATATATGTACACTTTACATATATATGTGCTTGAAGGCGAAATTTAAACGGGGAAGGAAAAAAGGTAACCGTTCGCTTCAGTGCTATTAGGGAGGGAACTTTTAAGTCGAATATAATCATTCATTCACTGAATGCTTTTCAAATGATATCTTTTCTTCGTATACATGACGTACGTTCTTTGATCTATCAGCGAAGATTGTTGAAACATTCCGCGAGAATAGACACGATATCAAGCAAACTCGAGCGTCGTAAAAGTTGTAATCACCGTAATTTGGTAATTTATCGTAATTTGGAAGAATCTTTGTGAAACAATATCGAAGCGCATCGCTATCTTCATTCATCCGTGTCATGCAACCCTTCTGTTCCATACAACCACTCTGTATACATACATATATATCATCTTCCAATGGCCTCTCTCTCTCTCCCCCCACCTTTTTTCCATAGTTCAGCCGCGCACTCAATCACATTTTCTCTCGCTTTTACCTCTTTCTCTCTCTCTCTCTTTATGCGTATCTTTTGTCTTGTATTCCCCTCTTTCTGCTCACACTCACAACGGATATCTCCGTTTCTCGCTTCAACTAGATTTATTTTCTGTATACTCCACCCAGAACAACGAACATAAGAGATAAAGGAGGAGGTAGAGAAGAAAATAAAATAAAAAACAGAGAAACAGCACGTTCGAACGAAGGAGTGAAAGAAGCATCGACTACGAATGGTTTTCTTACGGTTATCGAAGGATATCCATAGGTAGCAGATTGAAGAATCGCTTGTTGCAAGAACAGATCGAATATGCATGTGGTAAGTACTTAAGTATCCGTTTACGTGTTATATAATTTTCCTTGTTGTTGGTTCATCGCTGATCGTGTCCTCGGCCACGGTCATTCCCTTTCCTTTTCGCGGCCATACGTTCCCCAAGCAACGACAGATCGCCGGTAGAGAGCAGACGAGAAGATACGTTTTGCGACGCATTCACGGGACACGTGAACCACCGATGGAAAGGACAGCAGCGACAGCGAGAGACGATGGTGTCGAAAACGAATGAACATATACGATTATCAAGATTGAGAAAGACAGAAATGCTCGGGGCGGTGGAGGTTCAGAGAGAGAAAGAAAGAGACCGATAAAAGGAGAAGAAGAGAGAGGGATAGAGGAAGATATATATATACTGTACACGTCTCTGTCTCTCTCTGTCTCCCTTTTCGTCGCGCACCAAACCGATCGGCGATGTGCAGCCGCGTGCGCCACCACGATGGCCGATCGAAAAAAGTCAACTAAGAAATCGATGACGAAAATGACGACTACAACGACAACAACGATGACGACGAAGGCGAGAAAGAAAACGTGGCCTCTCGAACCTATGTCGGCGACGCTTAACGTCGGGGCTGCTCTGGGCGTCGCGGCGCTCACACATCGGCTCACTGAGCTCGAGGTAGGCGACACCGTCGGAAGCGAGGATCGCGGCTACGGCCGACAAGAACCGAAAGAGCAAGCCGAGCTTTCCAGATGTTGTTGCGCACGCGCCCTTGCACACCACCTCACGGTTCAATCAATTTTTAGCTATTGAAATGTCCGTTGGATTTCGGATCCATTACTTTTTCTTTGCCAACCACCACTTTCATTACCATTTCTTCTCTAAAAAATATCAATGTGTAAGAATATTATTGATAGCATAATTAATTGTTCCATTGATTGACATAAAACTTAAGTAAGTAAGAAATTTGTTGAAATGCATTTGTGGGATTCTAGTTCAGAGATGGTACATGAAAATTTTTCTAATGCGTGTATACTGATTCTTCCCTGTGTTTTCATTTCTAATTTTACAATTACAATTTACGAAAATTTTTTGGTCAAATACACAATTAGTATCCATATCCTTTATATACATGTAGGTATCCTTAAACTAGGAATTATGTTTTATAAAGCATTTTTATGTTATATGAAAGAAATGTTACAAATATGTTGATATATTAAAGAATTGGTTAAAAAATTTATATTTTTTTTTTATTAAAACGTTAAAAACGTTCTATCCCTGATAGTTCAATTTTACATACTTTTATATTGCATATGTAGAACAATAATATATCAAATTCAACAAACAAATATATTTTTCATAATTTAATAATTTTGTCTCATTGCGTCTCGTATATTCGATTCATCAAATCGATTAATTATCTTTATCATTTTCAGAAATAAGAAATAATAGCCAAGGAGTGCGATATGAAAAATCTTCCACGTTTACCACCTTTCTCATATATATATATATATATATATATATTAAAGAATATATATTATTTAAGCGTAATTACAATCGATCTTCAATTTGATCAAGTGTTATTTTATTGCCACAATGAAATTCTTATAACGGGAAACATTGTTAAAAAAACATTCAGACTAAGCATAAAAAAATAACTATGTACGTATATGTATACAAGCAACCGTGTGTTGTAATTACTTAATTGCTCGGTTCTGATTGGGCTGTTTTGCGGGGGAGGGATGGCGATGTTCTCGGTTCATGATTTGCGCGCTACATGTTGCTCGGTCTCCATTGGCTGAGTTACCTGAAAGACCGACGAATCAGCCATTTATTTCTAAACCCTTGCTGCTTTTAACCCTCGAAGAACGCCAAATATCGAAATTTTACCGCCTTAGAGTTATCGGTAACTAAGACGATTCGTAATATCATTGAATGATATACGTGTAACAACACTGATAAAAATTCATTAATAAAAGGCTAAGAAGGAGAGGAATATACAGGATGATTCTGGTATTTAGTGTGTGCTTTTAAGTGTAAGATAATGGATGTGAGCTTGGTAACAGTGGGGTGTAAGAGACGCGCTCTCGTGGTGGATGCACCAAATGCCAGTGTCAATATGGCCGTTACCGAGAGCGCAGTATGTGGAGAGACGCGGACGCGGTAGTTTCTTCGGTCTCTAACATGAAGTACACTCTGGTAGGGAAAAACGTTTCTACGAAATATTAACACGTTTATTGAAAAATTTCGACAAAATGAATTGTGTTGTGGAAGAGCGGATAAACAGCATGCAAAACGAAAACGCTCGGGTGCAAGGTATGTGGTTATCGTGTTCGTTAAAAAGTGTTTTTCCACCGGTTGTTTACGAATGTTTAGCGGCAGAAACACGCTAGTCTTCGCACGCAACCTCCTCGACGCGCATTCGATCGATTTGTCGCTACATTTATTGGCATTGCCAATTCAATGACTACCAACCGAATCTCTAGAAATGCAGATGAAATCTCCAAATAAACGTATTATACTTTTTGGTGATGGTTTCGGAAATTTTCTGTGAAGAATCAGTCTTGTGCTAAGTGGATAATGCATCTGTGTGTAACACCAGAATTAACCGTTCGATTACGTTTTTTCGTCGCGTTTATTTTAAATCGTTTATTAAATACACTTTTAATTCGATATGTTTTCTAATCTCTATGTGAATACATATTACTTGGTGATATTGTATAATTTTCACAGATATACGTATACAGGTTATTTAAAAATAATTCTTACGTCTATTATAAACTTTAAGTATCAGTTTGAAAAAAAATTTTAATAAAGCCATAATAGATTTACTAAACCATAAAAATATTGTTAACACTTTATTGAATAATAAAGAGAGTGTTTAAACAGCTACTCCGACTTTCAAATGTTAAATTTCATTGATTTCTGTTACTATCATTATCGTCATTTCGTATTATTTAAGAACGTTAAATAATTAGTAAAAATAACTCGTTAAATATTTTCACGCTCCTGCATAATTCTATTAATTAGAAAATCCTGCATAAGTTCTATTTGTAAATGTAGCTGAAAGTATTTATTGAGCTCGTGGCATAATAAGTGCATGTACAATAATATCGATGAGAAGAAAATATTTTCTATTACGTATAAATTTTCAAATAAATACAAAAATTGATTACACGCGATATGTTACGTTATTATAACATTGCCACAATTATTATGTTATATAAGTATATTATGTACATTTGCTTGTGGTATTCTTTTGAAACTTTTTATTCGTGCTAAATACGTGCGGCATCTGTGTTTAAGCAATTTACATTATGAAGTGAACAAAATGAAATCAGTTTTTTTCGAATGAGTTTTTTATAGAAAAATTCAATTTGGATAGAAAAGCTGAAATTTTGTTTTAAACAATAAAAAATAAAAAAAAAATAAAATTGTTTAATGTATTTAAAAATCTGTTTGTTGCTGTCATAACCATTTACAAAACTATTTTTATAAAATGTTTCCAAATGAAATTTTTCAACAATTATTTATTTGTTAATGTACAGATACCAAAAGGGAAATGGTTAAAAACAATGGAAGACTAAAATTGAACAATGATGAATCAAAACCATCAATTATTGAGCTGTTTCCTTGGATCCTAGAGTTTAAAAAAATGTGCAGGTGTATACATACAGAAAAAAGTATGGCATCTTTAACAGAACTTATGCAATTTTATGTGAGGTAATGATTATATCGTCATAAGTTTGTATCGTCCCTATTTTCAGTTTACCAGTAATAGTTTTTTCTGGGAACTGGTTTAAAAATCAGTAAAAGTAGATAACTTAGTTCTTTAGATATTATACATTATACGTAGGTATTGTTATAAATATATATATATATATATACAATAAATGTATATATACAATACAAGCGTGTTTCCTTTATGAACATCAAATTAAAATTATTTAGAATATCTGTAATAGAAAGATCATTAGAATGCAGTAGAATAAAGTGGTACGAAAAATATAAAGGAGAAAGTGACTATATGATCCTGAATTTAAAAGATATAATTTTTTTAATATTAAATTATGATCAATGGAAATATTAGGGAAACATTAGGAAATATTCATCAAATAATTATTGTAAAACATACTGAGTACAATTCTAAGTGAAAGTGATATAATAACAATAATATCAGTGTAAAATGTTTTCAAATTATAAATTAATATCAATAATCAAAAATGTGTATAAAAATTATTAAGCATGAAAATAGAAATAAATGTAATTATTACAAAATTTTGAGGTTGTAAGGTTGTACAAAACAATAAATAAATACTACTGCAAAAGGGACAGCGCAATAAATAAATACTGTTACATGAGGGACAACGCAATGAATAAATGCCACTACATAAGGGACAACGCAATAAATAAATATTACAACTACTAATACTATAAAAATTATTGTTTGTTTTAATTATTTTATATCACGTCAAGGTTACTTTAAAAACAACGTTTATTATTGAAAACTTCAATAACTTTATACAATTCTGCAATCATACTTATTAAACTTTTTATGCTTTCAGGGCATAATTAAATTTTTGTATATCTGTTTGATATCTGTTAATGTCAATGATATGTTTACGCACACACACACACACACATATATATATATATACATAATATTCGTACTAATTATTTAAATAAATTATTAACGAATTATATATTTCAGCATAAATTTGTTATATATAAATCAAATAATATAAAAAGTTGTACGAGTTGAAAATTTTAGATAGGATAGAAATGGATTGCATGTTGTGAATTTATCAGTTTTATTGTATTAAGAGAATGAAAAATGTTTCAGTAAATAATTTGCTTACAGAAATGTGAGTGTCAGTGTAAATGAATGTTACACAAGGCCTTTAAGAGCAGCAAAATTAAAGGATTCTATTAGTGAGACTTTAATGTTGTTCTTATATATTTATCGTGAACTTTCTGAGGTAAGCTTCTTTCTTAATTCTAATATTTTTGTACGCTGAACTGTTTCTTATGTTACTAAAAACTAAACAAACTTCACCTTTTAGGATCATGATAGGTTCAGTTATTTAAATAATATGTCCGACTTATTAGCGCTCTATATAGATATGGAACTAAAAGCATCTAGGAAAAGCAGAGAAAATCATGATAAAATTTGTGCAAGGATTACTTCTTGCCTTTATGTTTATCTAGGTATGATGATGTTTGCGCAAATATTTTACAGCAATTAATTTAAATAGAAATGATTTAAAATACTGAAATATTGTATGTTATCCTAAAAGAAAATTTATATATGTCTCTTTCAGAACATTCCATGGAACATTTATTAGATACTTTAATCAAGGTACAACTGATGTGTTGCAGTTATCATCATATTTTAGATCCAATTATAACGTAAGTATAAAACAAAGTAAAAGAGTTTATTCCTTTTTTTTAATTCCATATTTAGTTTGTGAAAATTCGATCAAGAAATATAAATTCGTTTTATCATTTGCAATAGAATTACTGCCTCGGTTAAAAATTTTATATTTATTTTACTTTATATATATATATATATATATATATATATATATATATATATACTATACTATACTTTACTTGCTATATTTCAAATTTATTATTAACTTTTACATTTGAGCGAATCTATATAATAGTTAATTACTGTGTATGCTGCATAAGTTACCTTTATTTTTTTCAGTACCTATTTTTTCAGTTACTTAGCAAATTATCGGTTCTCTTAATAAATCGTACTCCGCCAAATAAGAACTTGTATCAAAATTTAATTTCACTCTCGTTTATTGGTATTATTCTATATACGTGTGTGTATATATATATATATATATATATATATATATATATGTGTGTGCATACATACGTACATACATATACACAACTATTTTCCTTTTTAGGAAAATAATAAAAAATATTCCCATTCACCCAGAATCAAGTATTATGTATATTCGTTACTTTTTTGTTTATCGTTTGTGGAGAAAAATAAATGAAAATGTGGCTGTAAAAGATCAAATAACAGCTGCTGCAATTGCATCTCTGGGGCCATTGCCATCTACATTCTCATCAAGTATATTAGAAGATGTATTGCCAAAAGTGCCAAAGAGTCAACCAAATTCTACGAAAGCTCTATTGCAGCATAAGTTTGATATAAAAAAACATTGTGAAATGTTTGCACAATATTGCAGAAAAAGCAATGGAAGTGTATACCAGGACGGAATTGTAACTCCCATTGATTCGTCCAGTAGAATTAATTCAAAAATGGTATTTATCTATATGCTAATTATTTCTTTTCGTGCGCATTTGTTATATTCAATTGACGCATTTATAATTATTAATCATCACTTTTAAATCGCTAGAAAAATGATTTGTAACGTTTTCCAAACTATACCAATTACTGCATAAAGTTATTTTTATGTAAATGATAAAACTAGTAATTAATCTGTGAAACGTCTATTAGTGCGCACATAAAGATAATATAACTTAATTACGACAAAATTAATAATAATAATAATAATAATAATAATAATAATTTATGTTCATGCACATCAGTCGGAAGATGTGGTTAAGAAAGATGTAGAATATGTAGATAATAACGTGAATTCAATTATATCGGATAAAAATAAAAAAAATGAATCTATTTCTTTGCTAAATACTTTTAAAACTTTAAATTTGGAAGAACAAACTAGTTTTAAATGTTTAGGTACTTTTTCGAATAATATTTCTACAGAGCATGTTAATTCTAAAACAATTAAATCAAATAAAAATCGTTTGCGGAGGAAATGTAAAAAGTCCAATGAGATTGTAATTATCGATTTAACTAATGATATAGTGCTCGAGAAATGTATAAAGAAGAGAAAGTCTAGGAAATTACCATGGTTAGAAGAAGTAAAAAAGAATATCGACTTGAAGATAGTAAAAGCATCGCACAAGAAGAAAAGGCAGGAACAACATGTCGGGCTTACACATCCATCAAATACCTCACGAAATATTAGTCATCGATCGGAAGATTCCTCTCAATCGGTATGTGCCACGAAAAGTCTCGGTGAAAAGAACGAATCTAATACATGCCGAACTGTTGTCCTTAAAAACGATGAAAATAAGATGGAAATCGACAAAGAGTCGATAACTTGTACAGAAAGTATAAGAAAATCGATTGGTACGGAAGTCAATAATAAAGAAGTAAATATTAAAGCGTCTACAATGGTGAGTAAAACAGTTTTAACCGAGATACTGCCGCTAACGAAGCAAGTATCAAAAATGTCAAACAGCGTTGTTAATGGTAATTGTTTAAGTAATGCAGATATTTCGAATATACAGAGCGACGAGAAGGAGAATGATAGTTTTAATAAACAAACTGTGATCAAGCGATTGACAGAGACAGACGTTTTCTCAGAGCCCGAAACACGCGAAAATGTTGAAAGTTTAAAAAAAGTCTGTGATCTAGAAACAGAATGCCCAGGTGTAAATAATACCACAATTTGTACTCGGTATAATTCCAAAGATAACGCTGATAGTTCTAATCGTTCTAATTGTAACGTAATTAATGACGAGGTAACTGAAAGGATAACATTGTCGGAAAACTTGGAGCTCGAAAGGAATAATCAAAATGCCTCGAGCGACAGAATGTTAAACGATACTTGTTCCAGTGAAGGTGTTTGTAAATCTGACTGCTCTAACAGCAGGACCGTTGATTCCGAGATTAGACGCGAGCAATTAATTACGCCGCAAAATAACGATAGAAATGAAACAATCTCTGCTGATAGAATCCAGAAAGTTGAAGCTTCTTCCGTTAAAGATGTATTAGATTATGAGGAGAAGCAAGAATCATCAGCAGGTATGCTTGTCGAAATTTCGACAATGCAAAAAAAGTTTGAATCGCGAATGGAATCGAAATCATCAAAGTGTGTAAACAGAGCGAAAGATGAATTCTGCACGCGACCAGAATTAGAAATCTGTAGTTATGAGGAAATAAACGAGAATATAAGAGAAAATAAATCAAGCATCGATAATATTAGAGAATCTATTTTCGAATCTTATTCTACGGATAAGAAAGATATTTCTAATACAATTAATGCAACGTGCCCGAATGAAAATATTGAAAATAATGAAAATAATGAAAATAATGAAAATAATGAAAATTCTTGTATCAATACAAAGTTTAAGGAGCCTGTAGGGGACAAGCGCGATAATAATATTGGCAAATATGTTAATAAGGATGATGTTGCTTGCAAATCTGACAAAGTGTCGTCAGAAATCACGTCAAAGGAGTGTAATAATTTCTACAAAGTAACAGAGGGGAGAAATGTGTGTACCGTTGGGAAAAATAAATATATCGTTCAAGATTCTGAATTACAAGACAATATCGATGGTCTGTCGTTGTTGGCGAGTGTTTCACAGCATATACCACATTTAAAGCCCGAATGCGACGTAAAATGCGAGCAAATAAAAGTAAAAGATTACGCGTCATTGAGGTATGCGTGTTACAATCAAAACACCGATGACGAGACTGATACAAATGATTCGTCAAATACCGTTTCCCTATTGCTTGAAAATCCATCCGCAGAGATAATCAATAGAATCGTTGGCATTTATCCCGAGGACACCATAGATAAGGTCGAGCTTCGAGTAGAAGTAACATCTAACGAAGCAGAGAGTGGAAACGGTGATAGCAGCGAGTTGTGTAAAGTCATTTCTCATCCGGAAACAAGCATAAATTACGACACGGACGCGCTGACGCATAATTTCGCCCCCGTTGAGAATAATGCGCAAACCGTGAAAGAGAATACAAATGTAATACTAAACGGAGAAACCATAGTCTTGCTGCAAAAGTCTCCTAACAGTAATCTGTATATTATAAACAAAGCAGTTGAAAATTCGGAGGATCACGCCAGCGACGAAGAGATGAATAGGTTGAAAGAGAAAAATTGGATATCTCCGATCGAAGACTGCGGACAATTCGAAGCTGTAGCTTCTCTGGACTATGCGTCGTGTAATTTGGACTTAACGTCGTACAACAAGGAATTATCGTATCAAGAGAGCAAGTGTTCCGTAGAAGGGATCAAGATTGAACCGGAAGATAAGAATTTTGCAGACGCGAAAGCATATTCGAAAAAAGCGCCGCTATCGGCTGACATGCTTTCTGTCAATTCGCAGATGTATCAGGAGGTAAACCTAATGAGCAAATCGATGGATAAACGGAAATCAAAATCGAATCTCACCTTCCGGCAGAATATCAAGCAAGAGTTTAATATCTCTAATCACATGGCGCAGAACTGCGCGATCCCGGCATTCAATGGAATTCACTCACATCCGCACGAAGTTAATGCTCAACATCCCTTACATATATCTGCCACTCATCCAACTACCTTACCACCGATCTATGGAAATTGTGCAGGCAACGGGGAACTATGCGTACCATATCATAAACATTGCACCTCAGTGTCGTGCAGTTTGCAAATTAATGCCAACACTTCCCATCATTCGCACGCGAAATCGGGTAGCTCATGCGGAAGATCGCATTGCTCCTGTTTAAATTGCACCTACGATATCGTCGCGCATTGCAGACAGTGTATACATCCAGCGACGGATACCCACGTGTCTTGTATCGAAAGTAGTCCGTATTTTTTGCCAACGCATTCGTCAGTACAAAGCCCTGCCGTCCAAGAGCATGACAGAGCAAAGAATGAAGTCGTTATGGAAAAATTATACGACGATCAATTATTGTGTAAAATAGAGAACAACCGTTTGCAGAATAAGTCGTTGGAAAAACTGGCGGTACAGTGCGATTCGGAAAAAGCAGTATTTAAAAAAGATGCGGAGAATAAGTTGCCTTTGAAGAAAAGGCTGAAGGCGCATGCTATGGCATATGCCGGGACACCTATAAAAACTGAAAAAATAGACAATTATCCAGCTATGCCTATGATGTCTATAGCTGCTTTGGAAGCGTTGGACAATACACGGAAGATGTCTGATCAAATCGTTAAATCCGAATACGAATTGCCTCTTACGAAAAAGCAGCAACTGCACGGTGACTATCGCTGCAATTCGCATTTGATAAGAAGAAATTATTACAAAGATGTGCAGGGTACCGAATCGCACGAGAATCTAGCGAACGAAAATGCAAGAAAGATCGAGTGTCAATTTCGATCGACAAATGATCAAACTAGTAATACCGTGTATCAAGAATCTTGCCTTCAGAGGACGGTTGAAACATTCGCGCAACAGGAACAGGCGAATCTATTAGACGTGACGTCGATAAAGCGATTTCAGATAGAAACGATAGAGCAAGAAGGAACGTATAAAAGGGTAAAGAAAACACAGTCGCCTCTACGGCAAACGAGAAGCTCAAAAAGAAACGTTCCTAAAGTAAATTATTCTTACACCGATGTTGATCCAGAGTGGAATCCGTCCGGTGAGTCGAAACGCAAACGTAAAAAGACTAGTCGATGATCGATACCACCTCATTATGGAAATTCATTACTGTAAGACATTTTTCGGAGATTTAAATAATTAAGTGTACATTACTCCTATAAGACTGTGTGGCATCATAAACTTGTAAATGTTGTATAAACGAGAAGATAAATTATCCTGGGAAGATATTTACATACCGGCGAAGTGTATAGTACAATGCTCGAAGATCAATATTAGCGTAATTTTTTTAAATTTTTAAGCAGCATCATGGAAGATATTTACATTTTGTAGATTGTACGTATATTTTGTCGGACACAAACAGTTGTTTCATACTAAAACGATAGAAAATTCTTTAGTGGTCGTAATTTACTCTGTATAAAACTGTGCAGTATTATACTCCATTTTATCAGACTATTAGCTAATTTTGACATAGTTCTCCTGATTTTAATTAAATTCAGTATATTTCATTATATCATTTAGAGCAAAATTTCGTCATTTATAACGTAATTACAATCTTTTATATGAATCGGATAAAAATTACTTTTGTATATAATTTTGTAAATATATTATAATCCAAAATAATTGTATGCAAATTTTACGGTTTTATAACTCGTATATAGAAGGTAAGATAATTTACGTTAACAAATAATTTTAAATACATTCTGCTAAGCTACATGAAACACCACGACGCGGTACAAACAACTCGACATCTTTTATATAAACTAATAAAAGATACTCTTTGTCAGCTTTAAAATTCAATTTTCTGTGAGATTGCATGCGTTGTATGTGTTCACGGCATAAAATTTTATGTAGCAAAGTATGAATTACCGCGGTCTATAAAACTACTACTAACTTTAATCTCTTTGACATTCTAAAACATTAGATTTTATATTTTTCAGTTTGACGGAACGAAATTATTTAAATTGAGAAAAACGAGAAAACCTGGCTCGTGACAACGTTATAGTTTAAAATAATTTGGATAGGTAAGATTAAAAATCAAACGACATAGTAAAATATATGTATATTTAAGTATTCTCCTTTTCGAGCTCGTATAAAAAAAAAAGTTGCATGTTAAATAAGAAAATATTTTACTATAGAAGTTTAACATTTTCTATTGCAGATTAATTATTTCCTCCAGATTAATATTGAAACGTTTCAAGCAACTGCTTAATTCGCAAAATGTGATGTCAATAAATTTGCCAAATAACATAGAAATAACAGTACCGTGATAGAAAAATAGAACAGGAGAAATGAACTTCCTTCAATTTTTTAACCTGTCCTTTTAATACATATAGCAGCATTATTTGTTATAGATATACCCTTAGAGATCACAATGCAAGTAACATAGCTAGTCATCACGTTTTAATTGTGATTTAACTTATTTAGTTGACATGTTACTAAAATAAAACACGAGAAAGTAATATGTATTCAAAAATTTCAGGTTAAAATCGAAAACATCACGTAAAATTGAAAAAAATGTACTTAGACTTTGTATACTTACCAAAACGATAGAGCTTTGTTACATGAAACACGTCATTCAATACGATACTCGAATTTATAGCGCCTCTACAGAATTTATGCTTTAAAAATTTAACATATATTTTCAAAAATTATTCGATTATTTTTCTCAAGTGTTTGGATAAAGTACATATATCTCGCCGTACAAATTCTAGATTTAAAAAGAAGAAAATGTAACTTTTGGAAGTTAAACTTTAAAGAGATTAAAGAATTCTAATAGTTAATTTACTTTTCTTCTATTATTATTTCTCATTTATGTATAACAAACACGTATATTCACTCGTTTGAAAATACAAGGTTATTTGCATAGTTCAGTGCCATATTCTTGTGTTTGATATCTGTGATTATTAGCTAACTAATGCTAAATTAGTAACGTGTTTTTTTTTTTTATACAAAAAGCGTATTTGATTGAATACTTGAAAACTATCCGTGAAATTTATAATTAATCTGAATCTGATATTTATAAACATTTCTACATAGAGACAAACTACTTTGCAACCAAATTATTTCGTACAAATAATAATATGAAATTTCGTTTCGATTACAGAAATTATATTAGGTAATAATAATAACTTTTACGACGTATGAAAAAAAAAAAAAAAAAAGACATGCGATATTAATGCAGCGGATAAACGTTTATTATTCCTTCTTTATCGTTACCATTTATTTCTTCAAAAAGAAAAGTCTGATAGGTTTAAGTTAACGTAACATAATTCGATGTTAATTATTAAAATCGCGATTAAATGATTGCCAAATGTTTCTATTTATGCACATGACCATATGGATAGTTTGTTACTAAGAAAATTATCCTAAGCGCCAAGCATTTATTAGCAAAAGTCTGATATCCTAAAATATAATTTAGAGTAGTAACATTGCATCAGATGCCTCGTTCATTCGTGTTCATAAAAAAAAAAAAAGAAAAAAAATTGAGTACTGTGTATGTGTAGAACATTATGTCATAATAATGAATAAACTTGTATTTACATACATTTGTAAATTACATGCATTACGCAGTGCATAGACTGGGTTTTTTAAGAAAAATGGTATAAACATATTTACCTCATATTTACGTCCCTAGCGTAAATTTTTTACGTTTACGATTAGGATTAGACGTAGTTTGTAACAGGGTACTCGTTTATATATTTCCTTTGATACCTTTACATTTAATTATTTTTAGTTTAAATATCTAAAATCATGTATCTATGAGATTTTTATTTCATCTAATACTTGACTCTATGTTACGATACATTATGTAAAACGCATTTTCAATATACATAGTTATTTGATATGTTCATTAAAGTGCTTTTATCCTTTTTATGGTATCCTACAAATAAAGATATTTTTGTTTTCTAATAATATTCCATAATATATAGTAGTTTGTACAATTTCGTCATTCTTCAAATAAAAGATGCAAATAGAATAAGATATGCATGAGAAATAAAACTATTTTAAATTTTAAGAGATAAAAAAAAATATATATATATATAGTTGTAGTTTTTACGCATCAAAAATATTTTTAATTGGACTTTCGAAAGGAAAAAAGATTGAAGATATGAAAATTAAAGTTATTTTAGATCTAAAAAGCTTTAGAAATATACATATATATATATATATATATAGTTATAATATTTGTGTACAGTATAATTGTAAATATATATACATATACACCTTTAAGTATCTGTAGATTATTTGTTAACATAATATTAACAATATAATAAAATACTGAAGTAAATTTTATTTATTAAAATATGTTTAGTAAATTTTTGTAGAGATGTATCGTGTTCATTGCAATTCTATATAATCTTATTATTCTATTACAGTATACCCAGTTTATTAAAGTGTGTACACGATAATAATCTTCTTAATTATTGAAAATACGAGAAATTTCTTCATATAAAAGTTGCTCAACTTCATAGGAGATATTTAATAAAATATTTCAATTTCTTTTTACATTCTTATTTAAAGAGATTTTAATACCAATGTAATTTTTGAAGCGAAACTATACATTCTTATACGCTATTTAATGCATTTTTTAATTCTTTATAAGAAGGTATTAAGGTATAACGATTAGTTTAAAAGATATTTGAACTTTAATCTTCTAAAACTTATTAAAAAAAATACATATAAAAGTGCTGCGTTGTCTTTATTCTTTTGTTTAGTCTCTAAATCGTACATTATGGACAAGCTAGTATAATTGTAAATTATATAAATCTGGTACAATCATTCGATAAATACCTAATGTCCACATTAATCTTGTTACAGAGTTATTTAGTGAAACATAATGGCACATATTTCATTTTTCATACGTACAGATCATGGCGTTACATTTATAACTTTATATTTACGTCTATAAATCATTATCAATATAAATTATGTGTATCTAATTTATATCTAATTTAACTCTAATACATGTCTTTAAATAACTGATTTTATAGTTATACATATGATATAAAAAAGAAAATATTTTTTGGTATTTAAATACATGTATAGTACAAATATTTTATGCAACAATTGGTCAGATTGAAACATTTCAGTTTCTTTTCCCTTTTCCTACCTTTCAGCAAAGGTATTTTTTTACTATTTAACACATAGTATCCTAATAAAGTATTTAATTAAACACCCGCAATTTCTACTGTTTCTCTTTTTTTTTTTTGTGTGTGTACATTCTATCTATTTAACATGAACTATGATTTCCTGAAATATTGTGTGATGTTTCATGAACAATTGTTAATCCTTCGATAAGGTAATAGTAAAAATACAAATCTATATGCATCTATTACAACATGTATAATAAAAGTATATGTATAAAACAAATAAATGTGCGGCCTCATTAATTGAATATAATATATTGTTTCGGTATCTCTCTGTTATAAATAAAATTAGAAATTCAATTTTTATACTTTTAATATAACTTTTGAATCGTCGGATTCCTAAAGTTGAGACCTGCATTTTTGTATTCTAGGCGGTAATTTTATATCTCGCAAACTGAAATTAAACTCACAATTAAGCGAACAAGTAAGAAAACAACTTATTTAAAAAAAAGAAAATCTTTTTAAGAAATGTTTTTAAGAATTATACTACGTTAATATTTCATCGCATTTCCGTGAGTATCTATGACTGCCTGCAGACGTCTCGGCATCATTTCGATTAACTTTTGTATTACTGAAATCGGAATCGTTTCCCACACTTTTACCACTTTCTTTATTTTTTATACTACAATTTTCTAATTGATCTTTTAATTCTCTCCGTAAATGTTCTATTGTATTCAGACAGTTTAGGACATTATAATGCGACCATCCATTTCTTTTGCTGTAAACGATATACCGATGACATTTGTAATTTTCCAACCGATGGTTATAAATTTCGTTTTAAAATGCCCAGATGTTTCATCTTCTCCACTGTTTCCACTATAAATCCGATATTTCCTGTTCCATCTGCTGCCATGCAGTCTTGTATCATGATTAATCTCCCATTGTATTTAAAATTCGGTTATATAGTCGTATATGAATTTTATGGAACTCCGCATTCGACCGTCTCCATACTATTTCTTCACCGTCCACATCAAATAAATTAATTTCAATTTCGTCAGAAAAAAATTAAATTTTTCCAGAAACTTTCTGGACAATTTACGTGTTTGGCAAATTGCAAACATTTTAGTTTATTCGCTTTGGAAATATAGGGCTTTCTTCGAGATACTCGACCGTGGTACCCCTCTCTATGCGAAACTTGACGAATCGTTCCCCTTGACAGCCTTGCTGAGTCTTGAAGAATCATCTATTGGTAATTTTGGCACATTGGTAGTGAGCTTAATTTTAATTTCTCGCACTACCTATCTTTCGTCATGCTCGGAAAGAATATTTTTCTGCCTCGATCGCTCTTATTTTTTGCTGCACCTTCGTATCTAAATTTATTTATAAATTTAATATTTTATGTACAATGAAATGGATTCTACCATTAACTATAGTACTGATTTCCCACAGAGAACTTCCTTTACGAAATATATAATAATTTATCAAAGAGAAATATTAGTTTCTTTTCTTTCCGAAATCGTTGTTAAACTGCTGCGAAATAACAAACGAAAATCAAAGCAAATTATGCTATGTGCCTTACAATGTACAGTAACCTAGTAACCGAGTACCTCTATAATAAAATCGAAAAACAAATGCGTAACAATATATTGGGTTGGCAACTAAGTGATTGCAGATTTTGTCATTAGGCGGTAACAGAATCCGCAATCACTTGGTTGCCAATCCAATACATATTTGGGTATATATATTCTTACGCTCGATTTTATATTGGTAAAATCGTTGTACGTCTGGGAACATTAATAAAGAAAACAAGATTAATTTATTTAACCATTTCTTTTCAGCAATCGAATTTAAACTGTAGTACAATACTTTTTGCTATATTTTATAAAACATGGATTTAGTATGCCCAATTTTGCTGGGTGTATACATAAGTTTCGAAAAATTATATTAGGAAGAAAAGAAATTTACAAAGTTAGAAATTAACAATGTAATTATAAAAGAACCGTTCAATTACATTACGTTTCATGAATTTACAAATAAATTTTCTGTCGTGTTATACAAGTATGTCTATACTTTTATTTTATTCTATACGCCGTTTAGTGACATATTGTATGGATTGAAATATATAAGCAATCTTTTATACATATATCCAAAATTCAGTTCTTAAATATTTAAATGAAAATACAATTTTCCACAAAATAGCAAAGATTGTTCACACGTTTACGATTTTTGGATACAAAATAATTCGTTATCTTACTTTTACATATATTGCAGATAAATAATTTTTTATTCTTGATTGAATTTCTCTTAGTTGAATTAAAAATGTATTTTAATTACATGACGAATATAATATGTGTAAAAGTAATGATCTCGAATAATGTATAATTTACAAACTGACTAAGAATATCTATCATAGTTCTTTACAATTCTATTTAGGCAATCAAATGGAATGGCGAATGGTTAAAAGCTTGCATTATTAAGGTCAAATGGTATCATACGATAATGTGACTTAATTTGCTAAATATAATACTTACTAAATATAATACTTGCAGATACATAAAACAATTTAAGTAAAATAAAAATATCTCTTTTACGTAAACACACAAAATACAAATCCGCATAAACAATTTTATTTTGTGTTTAATTTTTAACATAAAATACACACTACTTTATTAGAAAAGTAACAATTAATTAGTATTTTAATAATATTTCGAAAATATTAAAAATTAAGTCTTTTTGTATAATTCTTGTACTTTGGGAAGAAAAAAAAAACAAAAATGAAACGTATTTTTTAATATAAAAGTAACTAATAAATACTAGATATGTTAAATTACTTATATACTATTAGATTACTTGCTTATATAATTTTTATATCTTATAAAAACTAATATGTAACTTCAATGGTTGACAATAAATTTCTTCTGAAAAATACTTCTTTTTTATTTTAATTACTTCTACATAAAACTAAGATGATAAACTTTAAGCTTAGTAAGGTTTGTTTCAGAAGTAATCGCTATTGTTATGTCAAATAAAATTTCTTTTATATTTTTCGAGCAATTAACACTAAACCTACCACTCTCTCTCTCTCTCTCTCTCTCTTTTTTCCAAAAAATATATGTAGCCTGTCCTACTTACATCGCCGGTCTATTTGATCGCTCGAGATAATACGGTATTACTCTCCTAAACTTATACAGTCAGTATAAAAGAAAGGCTATCTGAATATGGCATTTCTCTAAAGAAATGACCAAATGGCAAGAAAATGCATTGTCAAGTCGAAATGTTGTAGCTGACCCCTCTAGGTGTTTTCAATATTCTCGATCCAGCTGGAATAAACCGCCTGGGTTTTGTATAAAGAAACAACGGGAGAACAAATTTTAAAGCAGGAATTTTTATTCCAGTTAGTTAGAGAACTTGGCGCTGCGTATTAAAAATCGCGGGAAGAAGAAAATGTACTAACAGCATCAACAAATTCAAGTTCGAATTCACATGTACGAAAATCTCGAAAATCGAGTTTACAAAACTACGAAAATCTGTGTTCGGGTGTGCAAAATACATGTGTGCGGCAAATGTACATTCGAGAACAGAATAATTTGTAAAAAATGCAACGAAGGCGAATAGGATTATATATTATTGTATAGGAATGAAAGAAACTATATAACTGCCGTTCAATTTTAATCCTCTTTCCTAGTTTATAATTGAAACGATATAAAAATAAATTTGTATCGTCATTTTATAAAAGTTGTTCATATACTGATTCATTGAGCAACAAAAAGCAATAACTTCTTTTTAAGGACCGGTCATTTTGACCGGGCACGATAGAAGTAGATATACAAAAAGTGTCGGTAGGTTTAGTGTCAATATTTAATATTAAAATATATATAATATTAAAATTGTCATAAATATTATAAACATATAACATATAAAGATAATGATAAAAACTATCAGCACTAAAAATAAGTTGCATATTAGTTGTACTAACAATAAATTCTGATTGTACCTACAAGGACAAGAATTAATTTATAAAATTTATTAACATAATAGGATGTATAAAATTCAACAAATCAAATTGGAACTACTTTAAAATTAAAATATCACATATTACTTTAATATTGTCTCATATTCATTGCTTTCAAGATTACTGTCAACCACAAATTTCCAATAGATAATACTTTTCAAGCAAACCTTACAAAATTCAATATATAATTAATATTTTTTGATATACGTAATATTTAAACTTTAAAAAAGAATAAACTGCCTAGAATCATACTTTGAACTTTTTAAATTAATTAAAAAAGGTATTTGGCATGACATATCTTCTCTAAAAGTTATCATTTTTGTAAAATATTATGTTTAGTATAAAGTAAAGAAGAACAAGAGTTTCTTCAAAATTTTAGGAACGGTTAAATGGTAACCTTCAAAACTTTGTTGAAACCTTAGTATGTATTTTGTACATTGAAAGAACTAACATAATAACAAAAAATCTGGCAAATAAAATCTTTAAAAAGTTTCTAATTTAAATACTACTTACTGAGAGATCATTCAAACGCTTTCTTTTATAAACTTTGTATCTGAAAGCATACTTTGCTGTATTATTTACACTTATGTACATTTACGAATTGGACACTAAGTTTTCTTATTTCTTCGAATTTAAATAATTTTATAAATTAAGAAATATAAAATCTAATGCTTTGCAATGTCGGAAAGATTCAAGTAATGGCAATCTTTTGCGCTACAATAATTTATATTTTGTTGCATAAAACTTTATGATTTTTATACATATACATGCACAATCTTGTAGAAAATCTGCATCTCGGCTAATTTTAATATTAATAAATATTGTTTTTAATTAATTCTCATCAAAATATCAAAATTGTCATATACCATAATGACGGTACTTTATGCAGCTTCATATAATACATTTAGATGAATTACTCATTAATGTAAATTATTTCACATACTATATAAGAATTATAAAACTTTGCTTACAATTATTTCGCATTACAATATTATATTTACATAATTACACGCAAAAGTAATTTTTTCATAAATGAGGACATTTTTCATTAAATGATTATAGATATTCTCGATTGAATTAAAATTATTAGGACTATATCGAAACTAAGCAGTCATTGAAATTAGATAAAATGGAGGATAATACTGGTGAATTTTGCACACAGGAAATTACGAACACTAAAAGACTTCTTATTCTTTTAATATGAAACTGCCTGTGTCTAACAGAATACAGGTACGATCTATGATATCTAAACATCCTCCATATTGTTGCTTTGGAATTCTTCGAAAAATTACACTAATGTTGATCTTCGATCGTTGTACTATACACTTTCCCAGTATGCAAATATCTCCCCACAATAATATTTATCTTCTCATTTATACAGTATTTATAAGCTTAATAAGGGACCCTCAAATGATCAATATATATATATATATATTATCAATATTTCAGCGTTTTCAACACGATATTATTATGCATGTAAGGAGATCCTCAGATATTATACGTATATTGTATCCTTTGCGGACGCGTGTCGACCTATAGCCGCTCGAATCTGTTCACAGTTCCGTACAGTTGTTTCGAAGTGGCTGGCGTATGTCTATCTTTCCGAACGATAATCTATTACAGTATTATGTTTTTCATGAAAGAAAATTATAGATCTTTAGAAATCTTATCTTCCGTTTAACGTAAACTCGCGATGCAGGATGATGGTCGAGTCAAAACGAATTTCAATCTTTCAATAGCATTATTGCCAGATGAATCAGAAAGCTTTCTATATAATTTATATATTTTTTCTGATACCTTATACAGGATGCCTAAAAGTTTCAGAAAGAACATATTCGATAGCGATAGATATTGATGAAAATAATACAAGCCTCGGCAATGAATAACGCAAACGTTCAACGTGTATATTTTCTCAACTGCGCGCGCCAATACCTCTCGTCCACAGCGACGATCGCTCGTCGAGCCGTCCCGTCCTCAAAGGGTTAATATATGTATATCGATTGTTTAAGAATCTCTTCACACGCGCAATAATGTTGACAAGTCTGAAATATTGGCAATATGCATGTATATAGACACACACGCGCGATCACGTAAGGACCCTTTTACGATGCCACAGTCTTATGGAGTAATGTACAGTCAATTATTTATATCTCAGACAAATTTCTTACAATAATGAATTTCCATAATATCGATCATCGACTAACCTTTCTCCATTTGCGTTTTCACTCACCGGACGGACTCCATTCTGAATCGGCATCGGTGTAAGAATAATTTACTTTAGGAACGTTCCATTCTTCCTTCTTTCTTCCCGTAGTGGCGATAATTTCTTCTTTACTCTTTTCTACGTTCCTTCTTACTCCATCAATACTCTGTTAAGTCGGTTTAAACGGTTGACTTCTTTTCCGTCGCGTGGATGTTTTAACTGTTCTCTGGAGATTCTTGATAATACGATATTATCAGTTTGACGCTTTGTCGATCGAAATTTGCATTCTTACACCCACTGTCTACAAAGTATAGCTTCATACATGTGTTGATGTTAACAGTACGCCTCCATGCAGCAGTCACTGTAAAGTAAAGTACATTTGTCCAAAAAAAAAAAAAAAAAAAAAAAAAAGAAAGGAAGCGAATCGTTTTCGTAATGACGACTGATGTTAACACTGTCCATAGAGAGGCGTATGTTGCAACTATAAACGGATATAAGGATTTGTGGACAGTGAGCTCTAGTCTTTCTTTCGCGAGATTCTGATGCCAACTGGCAACGTGTACGTCTTTATTATAATTCCCTTTCTATCAAATGCAAACTGCAGTAATAATTACCATGCGATTTTTTCTTTTCACAAGAGATAGTTCGGATAGTTCGGATTTAACAATTTCATCGCACTTCTTTCGCGTACTGTCCAACGCTTTCACAGCAGCTACAATCTATCTTCGGTATAGCTGAATAATTGTCTATTTTTTCAACTTTCATTGGCATTTTTCCGTAAGCTATAGCGTGCCTTTTTTAAAAGGGTAACCTATTTTTCGTATCTTCTTTAAACATTCCTTCCAAGTCATACTGTACTTCCAACAAGTGCCACCAATGTTTCATTTTGTAAAGGAATTTTTCCATTTTACACAATAATCGATAAGGTTTTGGTATTGATGAGTGCACTGGGAAAAAATAGGAATTATTCTGGTACAAAACATATGGATATCCGTCGCCACCACACGTATACACTGTTTGCAATGTGCGACAATATAGCAGTGCGGTTTAGCAGCAATACAACCTTTTACACGGGCTGCTCAATTTGGCGTGCGAATGAAGGAAAGTTGTGTACATTAATTTGTAAACTACATAATACTGATGCACAATACATATGATATGACACATATAATTCTATATTGCCAACACAATTTTTATAGATCAATGGTAAAATGGTTGATGAGTATCTGCCACTTTATGTAGATTATTACATCCTTTTTTGATATTATCTGCGATGACACACCAAATACTTCGTTAAATACATAGGGCACATCTTTATTAATACGTTTGCGAATATTATTATCGCACTTATCGTCTATTATATCCTGCTTCTTAAAGCTTGCACCAATATAAGAAATTCCATTATTTCCAATATTTTCATTCAATCACGTTCCATTCATCGCATTAGAAATATCTTTCTCGTTCATAGAAAAAGATTCGAAAATAGATTCCTTAATGTTAGCGGTGTTTGATGTATTTTCTCTTACATCCTCTTTTATCTTGTCGAAATTACAAATTTCTAATTCTGGTCGCGCGCAGAATTCAGTTTGTGCAATATTTGTACATTTTAATGATTTCGATATCATTTGCGATTCAAATTTCTTTTGCATCGTTGAAATTTCGAGTAGTGCACCCGATGATTCCTGTTTCTCCTCGTAATTTAATATTCCTTTAAAGGCAGAGGCTTCGACCTTCTCTATTGTTTCAGTAGAACTTGTTTCTATTTTATCATTATTTTGCGCTGTAATTAACGGTATCATAATTGAAATACCATTAATAAAAGATAATTACGATAATAATATTATCTTTTCAAGTAATTTTACAATCATAATAAAATAAAATAATTTTGCATAAAATAATAAAATTGCATACATAATAATGTTACTAAATTTGCTATGTTAGAATAATAAAAATATGTATCGTTCTTAATAAAAGTATATATAATCATATAATAACAATTTTTGTGATATTAAGGCTAACTAACGTAATCATTGTAATTATTCTTACAAATTATTACGTGGTCATTATCATTTATAACTTTATTATGTGTATCTTATTTTCAATCAACCGAAGATTAACTGCTTGTAGTTATGAGAAATTTATTTTATCTCAAGAAAGTGCATGTATTTATAATTTATTAAATAGCGTATATATTATTTCTTTGTTTAATCAGTTTAGAAAGCTTAATATAAATTTTCTTCTATTGCTACAAAATGGATCGTACATACTTTAATAAAATAGTATAAAATAGTATTTCCTTATAAAACGAAATGAACTTTTGGGACAACCTAATATTTGCTTTTGTTGGAAATAACTTATTTTCAAAATTTGTTTACATTTCAATTGACTCACCTACTATATTCTTCAATTTGTTTGTATACGTCACACCTATAAACAAAAACATAATTTAATGTAATATAATGCATATTTATAAAAAATATTATAACATTACATTCATAAAAATGAATAATTACTAATATTATATTAAAATTTTACATAAACTCTAGAAATATGAAATAATCTTACCTCTGAATGATATTCTTAATACTTCTTAAAGATAATACATTTATGTAAATACATTATAGTTTATTATATTCTAATAAGGTAGATGAAAAATGTGTAAATACGTGTATCGCATTACCATTTTTTTCACTTAGGAAAATGTTATAGGTACCAGAAAATTTATAGCTATAAATATGAATCTTGAGTTACAAATTACCACAAACTTTATTCTTCTTTATACTTATTATTGCATTTTTCTTTATATAAAGAATTTTAATTATGATGAATTTATGAAATACTAAAAGTACTAAAATATCTTCCAATGTTGATCTTCCATGTGGAAAATTATTAATTTTGTCTTTGTTTCGAAATCTAATATGTAAATATTAAAATAAGTATGATGACTTTTATTTGAAAGAACTATCATTATGTGTTTTTAACATTCCTATTGGATACGTATATAAGATGTAAAATATACATATAAATTTTCTTATATAATACAATCATTTTACGATAGTACTTAGCTATAAGACATTTTATTTATTTATTCAAAATAATATTCTATAACTATATTGAAAACGGACTCATATTTCAAGGAAAAAGGCAAATTCCCAAAGATATCAAACATGTAGTTACCTTTCTTTGTAGAAACATAATGCTTTCTTCGCATTTTTTGCTGATTTACAGAACTAACATTTGTATTTGTGTTTACAGTTGATGAAAATCTCGAAGTTAATTTTCTTTTCTTCAAAGGTATATCTTCGTCTAAAATTTCTTGTTCTTTAATAGAATTCGATGACTGTACATTTATATTCTGTGATGCCCACTTAGTAGACTTTATATTATTTGAAAATTCAGTTATGTCTTTATCTGTTATAAAATTTGCTTTTGTAATATTAGTATCAACGTTCATATTTCTTTTTGATATTTTGAAATGAGATTTATCTTCAGTTGCATATGATTTTTCTGGTACATTTAGCATTCTTGAATCTTTCGAGATATTATCTTCCATGATGCACTGGAGATTTTGTAATTTAGAATCTTCCTTGTAGATTGAATTCACCATAGAATCTTCATGAAAATTTAATACTATTTGTTGCTTCTGTTGAGACATACGCTTCAATTGTTGAACATTTGCACAGTTTAGCTGTTTCTTTCCATTTTTAGGTGATGTTCGACAATATGACATGTGAAATGTTGATAGTGATGATTCGCATGTATTTTGCGCATCTTGATAATCCAAAGGGTTAACAATAGTAACTTTTGAACATCTTAAACTCAATTCATTCTGATTAGATTGAACAATAGATGAAAATAATTGCTTCTCTTTTTTCTCTATTTTAATCTTCTTTTTACATTTTAATATCTGTTTAGGTGATCTGGATTGTGGATGACCACTAATTTCTGTTCTATGATTTTGATTTTTCATAATATGATTTTGTTTTTCTTCACAACTGTATTGCATGTTTTCCTGAGAATTTTTTTGTCTTAAAGAACTTTCATCTGTTTGTTCAATACACTGCTGTGGTGTTGTATCAGTATTACACGATATTAAATCTGTGGAAGACAATAAATCACAAGAATCTAAAGACTCTTTTATTACTAAAGGACTAGTTTCAAGTTCTACGCATGTATACTTCTGTAACGAATGAATATCATTCTCTTGTTGATTTAATATATAATTCATAGATTCATCCGATGGAATGTTGTTGGAAATACAAATTTCAGGTAAATCTTCATTTTTTATATCACTGAATGATTGGGTTTGATTAATAGTATCTTCCTTTTGAAAAATATAAAATGTTTCTTTAAGACTACCAACATTAAACTTATCAGTAGGACTAGAGAGACTGCATTTAGGAAGCGATTCTTTCTCTTCAGAAAGTATGCTATCTGAATTGACTAAATTAATTGATTGACCAGAGAATGAAGGTGTACTTTTAATTACTGGAAGAAATTCAACCGCTTCTTCTCTACTTGTGTTCAATTCAAATCCAATCATATCCGCGCTATTATTAACAGAATGATTTTGATTACTACGCAATTCCTTATCCTCTTGTGAAAGTGTATTTTCTAAATCATTCTTTTCAGCTGTCTTTTCTTCAAAAGTTTTCTCAATCAACCGAGGATTAACTGCTTGTATATTTGAATACATAAAATTATTCGAAGGAGAGTCCATATTTGTTAAATAAAAATCAAATAAAAAATTTAATATTCCAGTTCTTCCAAAGCTGCCTTCAGATAACAATGTTTGAGAATCTTCTACATCTGACAATATGTACTTTTCTTCCATTTCATTAGTATGCAAATGTTCAGGCTGTGAAAAAAATTCTGTAATACAATTTAATACACTATCCGAATTATCATAGATTAATGGTGATTTTAAATCTCCCCAAATTTTTTGTTCGTCTTCAATAGTTTCTTGCTCATCGCCATTTAGAATACTATCAAAGATAGTGATATTTTCAAATTCCTCTATGGAACGTGATTCTTCTATATTAGCTTCTTGTGAAAAATTTTGTAACGTAGATTCCCAATGCATATCTTGATTTGACCCTTTAGTATTTCCCAGATTATGTGTAAAAGATATGTCACAAGTTTGATTATTTGTCAGTACATTAATTTTATGTTGATCTGTGTCTTGTATATTATTTTTTAGAATTTCAAGATTTTCATTTTCTTTCTTAATAGGTTGTTCAAATTCGGATTTTATATGGTTACAGATGAGGTTTGAAGATGGTTTGCTTCCAGAAAAAATATTATTTTTTCCATAAGAATGATATTCTTTTGATTGAGGAGTTGACTTATGAAATTCATTTAAAAAATGAAGATTTTGACAGTTACATACATTTAATAAGTCCTTTTTCCCATATAGTTCCAAAATCTTACTAAGTTTTTCTGTATTTGTTAATGAATTAATATTTTGTATCCAATCTGATGATGACGACGACAACGATGACGATGACGATGACGATGACGATGACGATGACGATGACGATGACGATGACGATGACGATGATGATGATGATGATGATTCTGCACACTGATTTCCCAAAACTGTAGTAGAAACAGTACATATGTCCATTTTGTTTAAACATTCTAGGCGCTGTTTTTCTGCGTAAATGGTCATAATATGTTCACTAATACGATTTAAAACGTCCATACATTTGTCAAGATCACTTAGCATACACATTATATTTTTGTCACAAATTGTTGTTTTATCGATGGTATTATTATCTATAGTATTATGTGTTACGTCTTCGTTTTTTATTGTATTAAATATACTATTGTTATGATAGGAGAAAGGTTTTACCTCAATCTTCTTACAACATCCTGTACATTCATGAATTTCCTGAACAATGTCCTTCTTCATGGTCTCTACCACCTGCGAATTATGACCACTCATAGATCGTAAATTATGTAAATGATCATCATTTTGTACATAAGCAGATTCAATTTGGCAATAAGTATCTTCTTCTATCACATTACAATCTGTATTTATTGGCAATTGTTGTTTTATAGATTGTATATTTGTAATATTATTTTGGCACTCGCTTGACAAGAATATTGTCTTTATGGAACTTTTTGGCTGAGAAAACAATTCTTTACCCTGAGTATCTATTTCATTAGATTCATTAGCTGTGTTTCTAAAAGAAAAACTATGTTCAGAAGACATATTTTCATCCCTACTTTCTCTCAGTAGATTTAATATGGCTTTTGGTTCTTTAGTATTTTGTCCCACAGTGCTTAGAAATTTCAGTAAATATAGAATTTTACTGCATTGCGCGTCAGTTTGTTTTATTGATGAAGTACATGTATCACACCACCTATGTTGAAACATACATTTCAATTCAGTATTTCTCTTATCGAATATACGATCAAGTATATTTTCCAAATTATCAATATTATTTTGAACTGATTTTTGTTCAGTTGAAGTACAATTTGCTGTACTTTCACTAACTTTATTGTCTAAAATTGGTAAATCTCCTAGAAGAATGTTGTTAGAACAATTTTTAAAGTTGTCTGCACTACAAACATCTGCAATTTCTATTGGATCTCTATATTTTATTTCATCAATTTGTTTCTGCACTTTATATTTTTTCTTTGCCATTTTTAACCACTCTAAATTTCTTTGACATCTTCTCTTCTTTTTCTTTTTGTCAATTCCTAGTTCATCTTCCTCGGCTAAATTAATTAAAATTACCTCTCCAGGTTTTAATTTCGATGCTTTTTTATACTTCTCAAATTTGTTTCTTTTTCTTGGTGGAGAAAGTTGTTGATGGCCAATTTTACTGTTTTTCATGTTCTCTTCGAAAGAATAATTATTTTCCAAGTTACCTATATGACTTTTCTTCAATTCATAACTTGCAAAAAATTTGTGTACATCATATGACAAATTCTAAAAGAAAACAAAGAATAAGAATTAAGTTATATAAACATTGCAAATATTATTTAATAAAAAATTTACCTGTGATAATTGGCAATTCAGCTCAGAAGTTCTTGTTAAGGGGGTTTCTTTAAATTCAGCAAACATTGTTTCTTCAAATACTAAAAAATTGTTGCATGCAGTTTTTAAATCAAATGCATTCGATTGCAATAGCCAAATAGTCTCATTTTCAAGCCCTGTGGGTGCTTTAGGTATGATGTTTAATAATTCGTCACGCATTTTCGGAATACACGGACCCAATATCGTTAGAGCCATCTTATTCAATTGCCTTTTCTCTTCAACAGTTTCTTTTATCCTTTTCCATACTTTTAAAACAAGCAAATACCTGACATAATCTACATCTGTCAAAGAATCTACATTCTTTGTGAAATTAGCAAAACTTTTCCTGGTATAAAAAGAATAGTTTATATTACATAAAAAGACATTTTTATACTATATTTATTTTTGGACTAAGAAGCAAAGAATATAAAATATTTACATACATAAATATAAGGTCACAAACTTTTGCATATTTTTTAGTAGCAAACTTTAGTTTAAGCAGCACTCTGAAAATATGCTTTTCTGAATTACCTGAAACAAAAGTAAATATTACTCTCTAATGTTATTTGTGTCTTATAAGTATGAAAAATGACATTCCATCTTTTATTATATTCTATTGGTGTAATATATTTTATATTATACCTTTTTTTAACTTACTTAAATATATCCATAATGCTGAAAGAAGTTTTGACGCAAGTTTAGAAGAATCCACAGTGTGTTTAGAAGTTTTGAGTTCTATATCTATGTATATTCCCAATATCACTGACATCTCACTTAAATATAAGTTACAATCGCTAACATGCTATTAAAAACATTCATCAGTAAATTACTAGTATGTTGTCGCTTTTATTAAATTCATAATTAATTATTCCTAACGATACCTCTTTAATATCATTCCAGTAAAGATGAAAAAATATTAGCGTGTTACGTAGATGAGTCTTTAATTTCATCATATCTAGTGTCTTTTCACAATATGTATTTATACTGGTTAAAATATTTCTGAAATACAAAATATTGATCAATTAGTTTTAAACCATAATGCAAATATATACTTTAATGTAAATAATTTTTTTATTATTATCTTTCCTTTAATTTCAGAAAAAAAGCAATAATCTTACTGTGTGTAAAGAAAAAGTAAATGTTTTAACAATTGGTAATTTCTATGTCCCACAGATGAACACATTATTTTATTAAATTTACTGAGCCATGGAAATATATATTCAGATGATTTAACATCAATAAGGCTATTATCCTCATGTTCTTGATTTTCATATTTCTTTGAGACATTAATAGGACTACTGCATATCCATATTAAATCTATCTCATCCTTTTCATCCATTATTATTTCTTTTTCTAGACTATATAAATATTCAAAAAAAAAATAAAAATATATAATAACTTCTTGAAAATATATGATGTTTTTAATTTATCATTAAATAACATTCAATTAAGATTACAGAATTTTATTGCTTGATATGTTTATTTCTTCTTTCTTTCCCTACCTCTCATGATATATTAGAATGATAATATTTATTAGTCAATGAATTATCGTTTAATAAATTGTCAATCAAGGTAAAAGAACTGCTTATATTCGTGTCCTTTGTAGAATGAGCCATAATTTTCATTAGAAATAATCTTTATTATACCTAAAAAAAGAAAACAACAAGATTATGTATATATAACGTACTATAATATATACAAAGGTCGCAAAAGAAAAACGTGATAAGTACATTTTTGTTAATTTTTTGGCTTTGATGTTACTCTATGATTAAATAGGAGTGTTTTAATCGGATCGAGAGATGCTAGTATTTGAAAAATAGCTGATAAGCTGACAAAGTTGTGCGAAAACCAAAGTCATAATTATTAAGAAAAGCAATATTTGTCTTTGATATTATAATATTATAATGAGCCAGTATCTTAAAAATTTTTTTAAGTAAGAAGATGTTTCATTCCGAAATCAAGTAAAAAGACAATCTTGATAACACAGGATTGATTGACAATGTAGTGAATTTAAGACTCCTATGCTGCAAAAAAAAAAAAAAAGAAAAATACGAAATTTAACTTATCATATTTTTCCCTGTAGTCTTCATATATCGTAATAATTTGTTTAATATTTTGACGGAATATTTCGATAAACAAAATCAATGATTTCTACATGACATGTTTATTAACTATTTGTTAACTGAAGTTGATTTCTTAATTGAGTCGAAGAATTATTACGTACTTTTTGCGCTATACATAGAACAAGTGTGTGCGCGTATAACAACGAAACCAAAGAAAACAAAATCGAGCTACTCACAGTCAGCAATAATCGTACACGTGTTGTAACATAATATTTAATATAGTCGAAACATCGGTACGATTCATAATACAATTACGTATTGACGTTTAGACATGTCATGCAGAAAATTTAAAAGAATAACAGTCAATAATCAACAATGAGAGGCTGCAAGTTTCTTTTAACGTGAATTTGTTTTTAGAAGCACATCAAAAATGCAGAGACTCAATACCCCCACTTCCATCAGTCACACTGTGTTACATCGTTTACTACACATACACGCAACAAAATGAAACTAAACGGGCACAGCCGTCACTTTCATTTCCTCGCAAATAAGCGAACTCATAGTTTCAGTTTTTCGCATTTGCAACAGCACAGCCGTACACGAAAGTAAATTTATTGCGATCTGCGCCGCCTGTTGTTGGTGTACTCGAAACTTACAATTCTTTGAAAATCGAGTAAAACGCAGCGCCTGGCGTCGATGCTAGATCAACGCCGTCGTTGTCGTAACATTCAGATCGTCTGTACGGAAGTTGCGCACAGGTACGGTCGCACCCATCAAGGAACCCTCGTATATCGTACAAAATAACCTTTCTCTTACTTATCATTGCTAGTGAAATACCATGTATTTTATCCAAATTTCATAAATTCTTTTTTCTCCAAATGTTAAAGTAGATTCAATTTTTCGAAATCATAATCGTGTCTCTGATTAATCATTGTAAAATTTAGTGTTACTTAAATTCAACATTTTTCTATGTTTACATATATAACAAGTATAAATTTCTTCAAAATGAATTATTATTTATATGTATTATTGAGAAAATAAATAAAATAATATGATTATATAATTTCATATATTCCTATCATAATACCACATGCATGTTTCGCAAATTAATCCATTTGCAAACATAAAATCCACGTCTCTTCTATTAAATATAAAATTGTATCACTCTGTCGCAAGTAGTATCAATCCAATAGACAAAAGAATTTCGTAAAATGGCTCATGCTGTCACGTGAGTTTCATTCAAATTGGCCGTAAAAGTTCAGTATATACGGTCCTGAGAAGAGAAGTTGCACACCGAAGCGCAGACGTTACTCGAACTTTTCGGCTATAATAACCGCTAGCGGCCGATCACGTATGTGACATGGCGTCCGGGTAGAAAGAAAGTTGACTGTTAAATAAGCGTTAATGTTGTTTTTATGACATTGACCGACCGAAAAGGGAACATCCGAGGCCGCGAATTTCCCACAGACACCGGCATTGATGGTAATGCATGCGAGGAAACCACAAAGGATCAGCGATGGGTAGGGTACCGACGTCAAATACCCAATCCTGACACAACCAACCTCTACTCACCTCACCTCTCATCTACAAAGTCCGTCCATCCGACCCACTCGATATTACTACTACCGCTATTCGTGGGAGAGATTCCTCGATGGAAATATCATTTTCCATCCTGGAATGCCCACTGTCTAGCGATTTTATTCACTATTTGTTTTCTATGGTTTCAGGTACTTCGAAAAGCACCAGGCCCATCCCTATCAGGTAAATATCATTCGAGCAATTGGTGTCGGGGGTTTAGGAGTGGGGTAATTCGTTCACAGTGCGATTGTACGCACGATTTTACCGCGATTCTGTTCATTCTCGTACCAAATAAAACAATTCACTCATTTCATTTGCGCTTTTTTCTTCAGATAATTACGTGATCAACTGTGTCAGTAGCTCTTTCATATTTCTTACGTTATCTTTCTTTCCCTAATAGTCCGTTATTAACTAAATTTCAATTGGTAAAGATTAGTTGTAAAGATTGTGTTATAATATTCGAATGTACGATATTTTCTTTTCTTCTAGCATTTCTAATATTTCTCGTGCAATTTGCCCGCCTATTTTGTCCCTTTCATGCAGTGCAAGTATCGCCTAGTTTGTGTGTGTTGATGATGTATATGCTATATATATATATATATATATTTACATACATGTATGTGTATATATATATATATATATATATGCATATTCTTGCTTTAGATTCCCGTAATCTAGTGTCAAAGTAATTTCGTTTGTATAGTTTTATAAGAGACTGTAGACATGAATTGTAAATCATATATATTGCGAAAAATATCGGTTCTCTTCTCTATATGAGTTTAGTCAATTTTATACGTTACAAGTTCGATACTTTGAAATTGTATAAGTGAATTTGGTTATTGTTTATTTTTTATTCGAAAAATCTTAAAATCTCATCTTATAAATGTAAAAATAGATTCAATTATTAAATTATGCATACTCTTTGAGTGTATATAACCCTTTTTGTGCATAAATTTATTTTTCTTCTTTTATATTTTTTATTATATATCAAAAATATTAAGGCAGATGTAACGGAAAGTCTGACATTTTCTTCAAGTGCTGTGCAAGAGCTTCAATTATATATTGTCCTTGAAGTATTCATTCAATTGTTAGCGTTATTAAAAATGCGTTAATGCACTAATTCCATACACGTTTTAGTATATTTTTGCAACTTATATTCAATATTGCAAAAATAGTGCGCAAATTGATATAATTTTGTTGCTTTTGATAAAAGATAAAAATTTTACTTAATCTTGTAAACATAACCTCACTTTTAGAAAAATCAATAATTCATTCTTCTACATTATGCAGATTACTAATAGTACATTGGAAGTGTTGCATGTATATATTAATTAAAGTTTTTTCTACAATACATTATTTGCAACAATCGTTTTTTAGTAAAAGTAATAAACAATATTCACAATATTTCAATTATGCTTAATTCATTCATTTTTTCCTCATATAGGCTGTAAAAATAGTATTGAACTATTCTTTAATAAAAAAAAACACAATGTATTGTTAAATATTTCCTGTGTAGAATTGGAATTTAATATGATAAATAGTTTTGTATACAATAGTATTTTGTAGGGTGGTTGCTATATCATAGCAACATATTTTTGATATTTTTCATAATTACTAACAATAAAGAATATAATAAGAAGTATATGAAAGTTTTTACGATCATTATCAAATGTTAAACTTTATTTTTTATATTTTCAAGAGATACGAGGTACACATATAGTGTAACAGTAAATAAATTAATATTTATGAAATTAATCTGTCAAAAAAAAAGTAATTTATTGAAAATTTGATTTAATCATATTTGATATTTAATATTTTCACACAGAACGCAAAATATAACAGTTCTAAGGGTGGATACTCATCATCAACAACATCATCAGATAGTCGTTACGAGGGACGTATGCGAGATTCCCCAAATGGCAACTCTTATAGTCCAGCAGGGGGCTTGGGTATGGGAATGGGAACAGATAGAGACAGTCCTCGCAGCTACACATCCAAGCCCCTATACAAGAAGGAGAGAGAAAACAGAGACTACAAGTTATCCTCCTCTAGGGACAAGTACTCGGGTAAATAACATTTAAATATCTTTTACATTTTTCAGAATTATCATACTTTAAAATAGTATTCAAAACATATGATACGTCAAAGATGTATTCAAAAAGCTTAATAAAGATTTGTCAAATATTTATATTATGAAAAATTTAGTAAATGTAATTTTATTCTATGTTAAATAATAATAATACAGTCATTTTTGCTATAACCTGTTGATGCCATCCGTAAAGCATGAGAATTATGTTACAAGTAGGTTTTAAGATAACACAATTTTTTGTAAGTTCTTGAAATATATGATAAAATAAAGATACATTTAAAAAATATTATCAATAAAAGAGCATCATATTTAAGAGTAGTAAAATAAGATTTGATATTTATAAAAATATGTATATATTATGTATCATACTCATTACGTGTAATTAATTATATTTATGTTACAACATATGTATATGAACCTGGATTTTAAAGGTTAATACCAAGATTAAGTGATATGAACATGATATATTTTTATTTAGAATTTACTTTAATTATCTTTATAATGTTATTTTAAATAATGTTTTAGCAAATTAATATTCTATTATTGTTACGAGATGTAAAACACATAAAGAAAGACTATATATGTATAAAGAAGAATAAATGTGTAAGAAAATGAGTAGTAAAAGAGATGTTATATATTTAACTATATTTCATATATTCATTAAGAATAATAAGTGAATAGTGCTTTTATTTCAATGCCTTTTAAATTATATTTTTTAAAATTATGAAATCTGTGTTATAGCAAAATCGACTGTATAATTTCTTTGAGAATTAAAGTTTTATTCCTTCTTTCTTCAGTATAAAAACAGGGTTGTGTCTTAACATTTTCAGCTGTAACATGCTTACTTGCATATGTGTAGATTGTGCACGATCCCCAAAAGACAAGAGAAGCCGTGAGAGCAGAGATTCAGAACACAGGACCAACCATGATAGGAGTAGTGGAGAGGTAAGAATAAATATTATCATTTATTATCTAATTAATTTTTAGATTTGAGTAATATTAAATATTAACTCTTTAATATAAATATAATTTTCGATATTTTCTACATGTTTGATTATCATATGGTAATTAAAAATATAATTTATTTGGACTTCATAAATATAAAATTATTTACATATAATGAGTACACTGAATTTTCCCTTAATATTGCATTTAAAATTTGTTTACACATTTACATAGTAATTGGACTATGGAACATTTTGAATATGGTTGCAGCTCCAGTTTGTCTATATATAAATGGCTTATATTTTATACAAGTTGCATACTTTTGAGATATAATATTATATAGAAATATATTACTGATTATAATATCTGAATATTGTTTGCACATTTTTACAGATTTTACATCCTATAAAATTATCATCGAATTCATCAAGAGAGTCATCATCTCAGAGAAAACCATCACATAATTCCTGTCAGGTCAGTATCAAATGTACTTCATATGATTGTTACTAAAACGATGTGCATATAAATCAAAAGATAGTTAGAAATAGTTTGAAAGAGTATAATAGAGGTGAAAAGAACATGTTTATTGAACAATTTGAATTAAATATATATATATATATATATTTTACACATATTTGATGTGATAAACAATACAAAAATTTAATGATAAATTATTAATATTTAAATGAATATTATTAAATTGCTATGTATAATGCGTCATCTCAAAAGTTAAAAAATTGTCAAGTATTGAAGTTCGATGGGGGTACACAGGATCAACATCGTGGACAAATGTAATTTCAACTTTTCGAACAAGTTTTGGAATTCACATGAACATTTTCCATCGATTCAATCGTTTCCGGAAATTTTAGAACAGTCTGTTTAGGACAAACGTGGTGATGAGCGAGGAGGTGCAATGGAACGTTCGGCCAGGTTTGGTGATTGGTCAGAACATATGAGTTCTTCGGGCAAGAAGTATTATTACAACTGCAAAACAGAAGTTTCTCAGTGGGAAAAACCACGGGAATGGATTAGTCGAACAGAAAACCGACAACGTCAGTCCAATGATTATTCTTCTAGGTCAAGTACGTCTAACAATATTATATCGCTAAATAAATTTCTTCAATTCGAACACGATTCTTTGCTCACTGTTAGCATCTTTCTTTACAAAAATACAATTTCTCATATTTTAATGATTATGATTTGTTGTTTCATTATAAGTACATTTATTATATTTAACATTAAAGGAATTGTTCAGTATAGAATTTCATGTTTTTGCTCGTAGGTCATGATAAACATTCCAACTCGCGGTCAAATAGTAGCAGTGTGCGAGATGGTAAATCATCGCGTCAGTCCGACAAACGAGAATATTGGAGCTCATGCAGTGGAAGTGGTGGTGGTAGTAGTAGAGAAGATGTTTCTATTAGGGAAAGGGAAAGGGAAAAAGAACGGGAAAGAGAACGAGAACGCGAAAGAGATCGGGAACCAGGTAGAGAAGAAGTGGGAGTGGAGCGTCAAGCACAAGATATGGATATATCTCCAGGTGATTCTACTCCAACCTCTGAACCTCTGACATCTTGTACTCATGATCCACTGCCTCAAGGTCCTGTTTTGTTAGCCACTGGTATGTTCTATCCAAACAGTACAATAATGAAAAGTGAAAGAAATAGGAAGATTATATTATTAGATTGATAATTGATTACAGCGTTACCTCGGTTAACATCACATCCACCATCTACACCACAAACACCTGGAAAACTTAATTCACCAACGCAACAAGGAAACAGTAATGCTCCAGGTCCACCGGTTTCATTAGCAAATCTTCCAAGACTTTTGTCTCAAATCACAGGCAATAAGGAACAACCCGACATTACACCACAGAAAGCATTACAAACACTTCAAACAGCTGCTATTCTATTGTCTAGACAAGTAAGTTTATGCTTACATGTTTAGATTCTTATTTATTTTTAAATTAATGACAATTATTCTGTTTCAATTAATATAACATAATTGACATAACGTTTTAATTAACATAACGATATTACGTTCCATTCATAAATATTGTATTAAAAATCTATTTACGTATTTTAATTTGATTCTACTTCCAAATCTTCTTAATTAAAAAATTTTAATATATTTTAAAACGATCGATGATATTTTTTGTATTATGAAAAATTATCATACACGCGCGCGCGTATTGGCATTTAAACTCTTATAAACTTTTATTACAATTTAAATTTTAAGATATACTGGGTATTTCATTTAACTGGAAATGGTAGAATATCATCTCACGAGAGATTAAACTTATCAAAAAAAAATATTTTAACAAAATTTATTTGGTTTGAAAGGGGACCGATCCATTTTAGCATTTCCTATGAAGAAATATTAACCTATTTATGTCGAAAAACTATTAGTGTTTGTAGATATTTTAACTGTAATTTGTCATACGAAAGACAGGGAAAGACATGAAGTGACATTCCTCTATTTATGTTATCTTTGTCTTTCATACGTTGCGATCTGCAAAAATACAATTTCCATCATATGATGCCCCCCTTTGAACCAAACAACTTTAGTTAAAATATTTTTCTGATAACTTTAATCCCTCGTGAGATATTCTATCGTTTCGAGTTAAACGAAACATCCTATATGTAAAAGTATTCTAATTTTTTACTAATTTGTGCTGTTAAATTGATAATAATGTATCTTTATATTATGTAATTTTAATTGATTTATTGTAGTTGTTTTAGTCTTTCAAATAAGAAACTTTACACATAAGAAATGCGATAATTGTTAAAATTATTCGATTATGTTTTTATGTAGCAGTCAGCTAGTGGTGACCGAAATAATAGTGGAAATGACGTAATGGTTCCACTAAAGGTTGATACAAGCGGCAATGTTACAAGTGAGGGACCACCTACTCCCACACATTCGGAAACCCAGGATTGTATCGATGCTCGAAAATGTATGTTGATAATCAGTAGACTAATTTGTATTTAATAAAATCATAGTAATCGTAATAATTAATAATCGCCTATTTGTTTTCCTTTCATAGTAACAAGTCCTGGGGCGACGAATTCTGGAGTACAAGGTTTAAGCTCATTGCAAAATCTTAGTACATTAGGTTCCCTTGGAAATTTAAGTAATACAGGTTTACAAGCATTGTCTAGAGTACAGCCTCCTTTAACACCTTCCTTAACACCGTCACTTGCTAATCACTATCGGGAAGATTTAACGCAACACGTGCGTGCCTTTCCTGCTGATATTCTTGAAAAACAGGTATATGATGTATATAAAATTATTTTGAAAATTGTAGATTATATATTTTAAAAATTACATATTATAATGAATCATTGGACAATATATTGAACAATATTTGGGTAATTGTTTTTAGGCACAGAAGCTTAGTGAAGAAGCACATACAATGGGAAGTTTGCAGTGTACAAGAGTGTCGGCAGAGTTAAAGACGGCACGATCGATAGTGAGGCTGACAGAAATTCAAGCAACGTTACAGGAACAAAGGTATATATCATTATATTAAAATCATATAAAAGAAAATAATTATATTAAATTAAATCAATTGATCTTTTTTAACATTCTAGGATATTATTTCTCCGTCAACAAATTCAAACATTGGAGGAGCTAAAATCCCAAAATTCCTTCATGTCTGACGATTCTTAGTGTAAGAAACTTTATAAAGTAATTATAATTACAATCTATAATTGATTCATGCAAAAATAAAACATAATTATTAATATTCTCATTAATATTGAATAATTAAGATTGTACCTAAATTATAATATCATGATAGAAGTGATAAAGATAGTAATGAATATGGGCTGCCCAGAGAGGATTGGCTGTTCCATTTATCAGATAGTGAGTCATATTACAACTGATTAGGAAACCCACCTCTCTAGGAAGCACAGGAGGCCTATCCACACGCAGACACAACACACTAAGCAAATAGAAAATGAATCTATTCTATCAGTTCATTGCAAACTATTGAATTGTCCACATCGTCTTGTATTACCTATGTTATACGTGTCAATGTTTCATATCCCAAGATTAAGCGGCATTTTAACTAGTTGAAACATTTTTGTTGTAAATCTCGGAATAAAATTCGTGCCAGAAGTTTTAATTCAATTCTTTATCGCCATTGTCTTACCTAATTCCCATATGTATAGGAGGAAGTAGATTTGCTCTGTAATTATAGCAATCATCTTTTCCTATTTAAAATTTGTCCTTAATATATTAATGTTAAAAGAAAAATAATTGTATACAACTAAAATTTTTAGTGGACGAAATTGAAACTTGTATAAAATTTGTAAATAATTTTAAAGATTTACAATAATCTAATATATGTTACTCATTTTCAGTCTTTTGAAAGCACCTTAACACTGCATTACAAACACAGATTGTGCAGAGTGTGCCAAAATCAGGTTAAATAAGTCAAACACTCAGTGTATCTCAATCTTAGATAATTTTTATTTTCTGCATAAACTCCTCATACAGCTGTACCACATAAGAAAATGACTTAATGTTGTATAATTGTATAGCTCTTGTAAGCGAAAACTGAATATGTAGATTTTATAGTAGACAATGTGACACGATAATGAATTGGAACCTTTAATTAGTAATAACTGGGCTACTTTGTATAGAATTGTGTAGAATTAATTCTAATTTATAATCACTTGATTTTGTAAAATTTTTGAATTATGAAAAAGATATTTATATACTTTGCCCACTCTAATTTTGTTAAAAGAAGATTCTTTACTTTTTCTGTATTGTGAGTTGAAATATACCACGTAACTAAAATAAGATATTTTTTACTAAAAAAAAAAACGTATAGAACAGACATATACATATACATATATATATGTGTATATATATATTTATTTATATATGTATATATATGTATATATATATGTATATGTATATATATATCAGGATGTTAAAACCACGAATATTAAAGTTATAGTATGGATTTCTTATTTTGTATATTTTCTTTGAGGAACTGTTAAGGAGTGAGCTTGATACTTATAGAAATAAAAAGCAACGTGAAATGTAATCACGAAACAAATACATTTGATCTAAGAATTCAAGATTGCGATTGAATTCTAATATTCGTTTTTCGATTACTTTCTTTATGTGAACCAAAGGGTTTCTACGAAGTACTATGCGCATCTTTTTGTCCTCGCATATTTTATTTGCTAAAAAGAAAATTAAAGTTTATAGTGTAATTACATTATACGTTAATTGTACATAGTTAAAAACTCCTTGGTTCGCATCATTATCTAAATGCCCTCCTAAAATCTTTATTTTACTAGCTACAAAATAAAAATGTAAACCAAAATTAAACATTGTTTTCAATTGATATTTTTCATATATCCTAGTACTGTATAGTATAGTTATTATGAATACAGTGGAGGATAGTATTAAGAATAATAATGCTAGTAATGTTAACGTGAATGTATCCTATTCACGGTGTTTCTCAACACGAGCTCAATAGCCCTCGTCATCGCAAATGTTACGCGTTAAAGCAACGTCACATTTATTCAATAAATTATACAATATGAGGCTATCGAGTTTTTCATTCGTCATAATTACATTTATACATTCGTTTCGTAAGTAGATGCTAGTTCCATCCTATGTAATGTACATTACTATTTTAATTATAATCTTGTGCTTATTACGTACTTTTCAATGAATCAAATATATCTTTGCCTCTTCATGTTTCTCTTTAAATAAAATATTTGCGATTTAATAAGTATTTCTGTTTTTATCTGTATTTTCATGCTTTGTTTGTGCGAGTAAAAATTATTGAATTATAAATGGTTTATCGGTTGAGAAACACCGATACTCCTTCACAATATTATCTAACATTATACCATGTCATGAGAATGTTATAACATCTCCATAGCACCTGAAGCAGACAGTGAACATTCTCCCATGTACATTTTATTTAATTACAGGCAGTCATTGGACTTATTTCATAACAAACTCTCCCATTTGTGAACATTAGATCATTAATTAATACATTCTCAATATAATCATTACAGATATTCATATAAATTCAGTACAATACATAATTTTCATGGATTAAGATTATAATAAGGCCTCAGAACATTTGACTCATTCTTTTACATCTCATAACTCATAGGATTTTTGTACATTTTGTTAAAAAATGTATTATCAATTTATCGATAGTTATTTTTTTTTTATAAATAAATTTTTTATCTTTATCATATGATTATTACATATCTTTTTACATTCCAAATAATGCAATTGAATTGTTACAATTGAAGATGTAATTAATTCACGAATTAATACACAATAAGAAGTAATTTTAAACTTATAGAATTTACAATAAATACAAAGACAAATTCTATGAACCACGAGATGTTACATATCTATTGTTGAACGATTTTAATGTAGTGCTCTTCAAGTATTTATGCAAACATATTGCAATGGAGAGTACAAACTGCTACAAAACAATTCCAATATGATTTGCTGTACAATCGTTAATACATATACGTCACGCGCTCGTTATGTTTTTTAAGGCCATATACGAGATTTATTACAAAGGTATTGCCCCTTTCAGGCAGCATGATATATTCATTAATTTGGAAATTTGTCTAAGGATAGACAAATGGACGACACAGCCTCGACAGAGAATGTTCACAGTGTAAGACAGCAGCATAGACATATCTCAGCGCAGCCTCACTTTACCATTGGTTAGTATTTCAGCTGGTAATTATACAAAGCTATAATTCCTTAAGTTAAACAATATAACTATGTGCGGAAGAACCCTTCGTAGATCAGAATTTTTTTTTATACAAAGGATAACATTAAGAGGTACTGTAAGTATTAACTAGTTTATTTCAATTACTGAATTGTTATAGATTTTGTTCTACGATTAAACGGTAGATTAATTGTAATTTTAATTATACAATTATACAAAGAAAAAATTGATTAATTATGTTGATACATTTTTTTACATACTTAGCAACACTATTCTAGTATCATAGGTAACAACTACGAAGGGTATTTGCAAAGTATGCAATTTGTAAATTATCAACATGAAATCAAGGTTTCTTTGTTATCTATTATTCTTACTTTTTGAAAATATATGCAGAAATTAAAAACGTCTTAAAACCTATAATGTAAATATTACACAACATATAAAGTAACAATATGTAACAGAGTTGTTTTGTACCTATATATCTACTATGGCAGAAGGTGGGTCTTGTGCCGAGTTATTCTTGGCTACTGTCAATTTTAAGCCAACATTATAGATATAACTATCCTAATCTTAAATAGGACGTGCATGATTTCATATTAATTCATTAATCATTAACACGTCAACTAACTACTTTCTGTATTTAGGGACTTCCAAATATAATAGTTACTTTTATGGCTTTTTAATATTTTGGAAACAACTTTCCTATACTTACATTTACTTTAATATCACTCTAAGCTAAACTGCACTCATTGTAAAAATCTGTTATTTCACGAACACTGCAATTAAAATGTAAAACTGCTGTCAAAGAAATGAGTGAAACTTAAAAAAAAGGAAATTATTTGACTTAAAAATAAGTATCTACAATTTTTGAAAATTATGTGTAATTTTGTAATATTATCTCTATGAATTTTATTGTAATATATTTAGTTTTACTGTAATACAGAGTGATACGTTTTCATGATATACATAGTAGAAGCAACGATAATATACAAAGTTAATAACAATTTCAGAAACTTACTATAAAAATACATTCAATTTAGTAACAAAAGAAAAAGTAACTCTTTAGAAGCCCCATAATAATTTATTTCCATTCAACATACTCCTTGATTCATTTTTCATTCATTCTATGGTAAAACACGCAACATTACTATAATTTAATTCTATTAAAATGGCATTCAGTATATTCTTATAGAATTAGTTCATTCAATATATAAAAAAAATATACAATTTCGACTACTCAATGCAATCGTTCAGTAATCGTGAGTTTGTACTATCCGAATGCCATTTTCTTTTATGATACATTTTTCTTGGACTAGTACTACAAAGACTGTAGAACTGTCCGCACAATTCTAATGAAAATATAATTAATGTCGTCTATACGCAGTGGGACTTCATTGATATTCAATCAATTCACAATACTCGTAACGTGTCAAAATTTATAGAGAAAATGAATAAAAGAATTCTGTTGCTAACCATATATTTCTCATTCGTTAAGCTCCTTCAAGATTGTGTACCTGACTATGTAAAATTGTATATACTGAATACATTAAAAATAAGTAGTCAGGTACGGATGATTGTTTTTACATACAAATATAAGAATAAAGGCATTACAAGTTATTAAAATGTTTCTTTCATTACAAAAAATAATTTTTAGTTAATGTATTTCGGCACTATTTAGTCCCTCTCGCTTCTCAGTTACAAAAGCATTGTTACGAGTTGTGAATGATTTATACTTACCTGAGGGATACACTCCCACTTGTTATCCTCAATAAATTGCACGTATTTAGTGCTTTGTTAGGTTTCTTTATCGAGGTATTCTTTCAGCAAATTAATTTGTCACGTCAATACGTACACATAGTGTCTTGTTTGGGCAAGGTATTAGTAATGCGATGGCAGATTATGTATGATCTGTCATAGTTTGAAAAATGGCTTCATGCCAACATCAAAGTATCTTTCGTTATTATTGTATAATTTAAATAATTTATAATTTACAGATCCTGTAGAACACAAGTGGCTGTACGCAAGCATATCCTATTGACAAATTAATATATTACATAAAATGCTTGGTATACCACCACATTGATGTGACCATTGATGGTTGGTATATTTTCATTGTATCATACCGTAACTTAAGCATATATTCAAAAACATATTCATACACGCGGTTGCATGAGATATATATAAAAAGATGCGTCCGAGTGTATGTGTAACTATGGTCGTGTTACTTGCCCTCTACCGCATTCTTCTAATGGCTTTTTTGAACTTCCGTTGTGGAGTTTGAGTAGGTTTTGCTCTGAAATAAAATATGATAATATATAACGAACAGTTCTTGTAATTAATATGATGAATAATTTTGTATAATTTATACATACTGAAATGCTGCAGGTGCATTACCACCAGTGAAGTTAAATGTTGGTGGAGTATTAGGATCAAATGTTGGTGTAGTACCGGGAGCATTAAAATTAAATCCTGCAGATGGTGTAGAAGCAGATGCCTAAACAAATTAATTGTTAAAATTTAATTCTAATTAAATTCAACTTGTTCAAGACATCTTGACATCTTGTACTTTAGTATACTTACAGTACCAAAATTAAAACCGCCTGACGTAACAGCAGGTGCTGTAGATCCGAAATTAAATCCTGTATTTGAAGGAGTAGGCGAGAACGACGACGACGCTTGATTCTGTGTACCAGGTTGTGATGCACCAAAAATTGGATTTGTTGCTGTAGGTTGAGCAAATGCTGATGCTTCCGGTTTAGGTGCATTAAATAGGAAGCCGGAAGAATTAGTTGATGCAGGATTATTGAATGTATTCCCAAATAAATTAGCATTTTTCTGGGTAGATGAATGGCTACCAAAAGTAAATAATGGTTTCTGAGTTGATTCAGCAGGATTAGTATTTGTAGAGAAATTAAATCCAGTGGCTGGTTTCGCTATTGGTTGAGCAGGAGTAGTGCCAAACGTGAATATGTTTGAATTTGGTGTACTAGTTTCATTTGACTTTGAGGTAGATCCAAATATGTTAGGTGTTGACTCAGTAGTAAACGTCGAAGCAGTATTATTACCAAAAACGGGAGTAACAGATGATCCAAAAAGTGTAGCTGACGGTGTGCCAAAAGAGGCTGGTGTTGCAGTTGGTGCTTGGAGTGATGGATTGAATAAAGATGTTGGTTTATTATCTGTGTTCCCAAATACACTTATTTTTGGGTCAGTTGAACCAAAAATTTTAGGTTTATTTTCCGTATTACCGAATATTGGTACTTTATTCCCTGGTACTACGAAAGTCGAGGATTTACTTGTATTCGCAGCACCAAATGCAGGTTGTTTATTATCTTCAGTTGAAGTTTGTCCAAATGCTGGTACAGTTTTTGTATCATTATTGCCAAACAGTGATGGAGCACTAGAAATACTTGAGAATAATGAACTTCCAGGAGAGGCATTTGGCAATGTACTAAAAGTTTTAGTTATTGGGGATTCTTCCTTTGTTTTACTGTTCCCAAATGTAAAGGTATTAGATAAATTAGAAGTAGGAGCTGATGTTGATATCTGTCCAAATGTTGGTATAGCTGGTGCTTGTGTAGTTGATTTTGATTCAAGAAATGTAAAGGAAGGTTGAGTAGAGGGTGGAAGACTTGATACCACAGTTGTAGAAGCACTACTAGTAATTGCACTTGTGCTACTTGGTACAACAAAAGAAAATGCAGCAGTTGATTTAGGTTCTTGTATACTGCTTTGAGTTACTGAAGGTAATGTATTTGTATTAGTAGTAGTAGATTCGGTAGCTTCTATGTTTGGCTTTGAAGCTTCTGTCACAGTATTTTCCAGCAAAGGAGTTTGTTTTTCTTCTTTTATGTCTGATTGTTCAATTCTAGGCTTAGGGGTATTAAATGTAAAGGTAGGTGCAATTGATGTAGAAGTTGTTACATTTACAATCTGCTTATCACTTTCTATTATTCCATTTTCACTTTTAGCTATACCAAATGAAAATAGCGGTGTTGAGCTTTTCCCCACGTTTTCTGAATCTTGTTTTACATCAGTCTTTTCAGCATTATTTGCTTTAATTGGAACTCCAAAACCACTTCCTGAGGTCAAAGAGACATTATTATCAGATTTCTGCGCTTCACTTGTTTTCGTATCTTCCTTTTGAATACCAAACGTAAATTGACCAGTTTGATTACTTTGTTGTTTTTCACCGAATTTAAAACCATTTGTAGATATTGTAGTATCAGTCTTTTCTTGATCAGCTTTGTCAATACCGAATTTAAAACCACTAGTATTTGCAGGCATATCAAAATTAAATTGTAAATTAGAATTAGTATTTGTAGAAGTAGAGTTATCTGGTTTCTTCGAGCCTGGCTTTGCATCACCACAAGCTACACATGTAGTAACTTTTGTTTCATTTTGTAGCATGCAAGTGTTGCAAATCCATGCACCTTCAGGTTTTTTAAACTTATCTCCAAATCCATTTGAAAATAAAGGAGGGGCATTCTTAGTAGCAATCCCAGTACTAGGTTTAGCTGTATTACAACATGGACAAGAATCAATAGAGATAAGATTTCTAACCATACAGCAAGGGCATTCCCATGTATCCTTGTTTGAGTTCAATTTATCCATACCTTCATTTTCATCAATTGATGCATTGATTATATTCTGACATACAGAAACATTTGTGTTATCTGTAGGATTCGTACTGTCTTGTACACTCATTTTTAATATACTTGATTTAGATGTATTGCAAAAAGTACATGTAGTTGGGTTTTCAGAATCATTTAACCTACATTTAGGACAGTTCCCAGACTTCATTTCTTGCTTTGTATCTGGTTTTAGTGCACTACACGCAGCACACTTAGTATCAGTTTGTTTATTTCTTACAAAACATGATGTACATTCCCATTGATTACTTGAAAGTTTAAACTGCGAGCCAAAATTATCATTTGCTGTAGCTTTTGATTCACTGACATTGCTTGATATTGACAATTCAGAAGTCTTCTTATCTTTAAAACTGGGTCTGGTAATCTTACAAGCAAAGCATTGTGTTTCAGAATTGTTATTCTTAAACAAACATTCAGAACATTCCCACATAATTGAAGTATCTTGTATATTGGATTGTAAATTTCCAATTTTTTTAATATTATCGTCGTTAATTGTGCCTGGGTCAATCGTATTTGTTTTATTATTGGTTGATTCTTTGTTTGACTCTAACTGCGTCTTTGATTCATCTGATTTTTCAGCCTTTGTTGTACTAGATTTAGAGCAAAGAATATCCATAACACTTCCTGATTTTAATTCATTCGAAGTAATAGGAATAGCTTTATCATTATTCTTTACTTTTTCTTTTAGTCTAGGAGCTGTAGATGAACCAGACCAAATAAAATTTTGTGTTACAGGAGGTACATAATCGTTTGATGAAGTGGATTTGACACCAACTCTTTTTAAAGGAGTATCTGGATTATTAGATTTATCGACTGATTGCTTATCAGCACTAATCGGGCTACTAAATGTGAAATTATTGATAGATTTTAAGTTCTTTGTGGTATTTGTTACTTTTATAGGACTTGCAAATGTGAAGGTATCTTCTTTGCCTGTATTAGCTTTGTCTCCTATATTTGTATTAGTAGATGACATAAAGTTGAAATTAGGTAAAGAAGATATAGGTAGAGGTATGTTTGGTAAATTAACTGGTTCAACTGTATCTTCTTGCTCAAGATTTGCTGTTTTGGTTTTAATTTTTCCATGATGTTTTGAATCTTCATCAATTTGCGTCCTGTACAAAAGAAATTACATATATTATGACTGTATATTTATTTAATGATTACCAATGTTTATTTGACAAATAATTATACATACGAATATTTTGAATAAATAATAATTATATATTCACCTGAGATGATATTCTTGAGGAGGCGGTGGTTCGCTACGTGCCGAAACAATTTTTCTAGCTGCAGCTGTCGTATCTTGTAACTTTTGCCGCCGTCTCAATTTCAATATATCGGGTATGGTTGGTACAGTTAATTCGCGAGTTAAATGACGTAATCCAACTTTAGTTGTCGATGTCATTTCCTCCCTCGATCTCTTTTTATTTGTTGGTGATATATTATTCATCATTTTTAATGGAATTTTTTTAGCATCAGTTATTGGCGATGAAAAATGTTCTAATGCTTCCAATATTTTTTTAGCAGTTTGACTCATACCAGATGAATCTGTATTAGATGGTTTTACTTCAACGCTTGTTCTTTTAGGAACTTGAAGTTGAATCTGAAATTAGTAACAATTGATATACCATAAATAATATTGAAAGTAGTTAAAGAACAATAATTTAAATTAATAACACATACCTCGTTTGAACTATTAAACAAATTACGTCCTCGTTTATAAAGACCAGCTGCATTTGCTCCACCAAAAGTGGTATTTCCACTGTAAAAAGGAGATGCCAAGGGAGATGCACGATCCGGCGTGTTTGTCATGATTGATGCATTAAAGCTTGGTCTACGACTACTTAAGGAATCTCGGGTATTATCTAAAAATAAAGATCTTGGAGACTGTATATGGCTGGCTAAAAAAAATTTGTATATTAAAATACATCTTGAATAAGAATTTATATTTTTAAAAGAGGAAATGATGTATTTCTGACATATTTAAACATGAAAAAATATTTTCTATTAAATATAAAATTAAAATTAAATATAAAAACAAAGAAGATAAAGTTTACTTACTGAAATTTAATTTGTCATTATTAAACCTTTTTCTATTAGTGAATGGAGAGCTATAGGAGACATTTGATGGAGCTTCTTGTCTATTGGTTTGTGGAATAAGAGAACTGCTACCACTAGTGCTCTCACTGGATTCAGAATTATCATCCATACCATTTGTAGTTCCATTATTTGTAGCAGCAACTAATGAATTTAATTCTGACCTCTGTGGTGCTATGTTTCTAATATCTGATTGTGTTGCAGGTGTAGAAGATACTAAATGGCTCATCCCGCTTGGTCCAGCCATTGCAGGTTTAGAAAAATCTTCATTCTACAAAAACATTATTAATTGAAGAAAATATGTTCAAATTAACAACTTTTTATATATTACCGTTTCATCATGAATGAAATATTGTTGCTTAGATGAACTGGCTTTGTTAACTGTTGATTTAGTTCTTGGTTGAATTGAAAATGTACCAGGTGGATGAGAAACATCCATACGAATACATGGTCGTTTTAATGGTGGAGGTTTCTGAATATCTTCTTCTGATTCAACCTCTTCAGGATTTCCATTGTCCTCTAATATATCTTCATCATTTTGAGATGTATTAAACCACTTACTAATCCACAACCTTTGTGGTAAAAGATCAGTCACTTTTGTTGCTACTTTTTTTACAAAAGACTGAAATATAAAGGAAATAAATGCATAGATATTAAATAGTACATGTATGAATTTAAAAGGAGTTATCAACAGGAACAGTATGAGATCCGTTCCAGAGCAGGAGATACCTCAAATTTTGTGGAGAGAATGAGGGCGGTGAAAGAACGCATTGACAACAAGCGGAGAGAGGAATTGGACAAGGAAATTAATTTCTGACGCTTGTACTTTTTTAACCTCCTTTAACCTTTAAGTACAAAAGATACATCGATCATTGGACCATGCAAATTTTGACCGGACACAGGATTTTTAATGCGTATCGAAAAACGATTAATAAGGAGGATCACTCGAGATGTTGGGATTGTGACACCGATGGTGATGACGCGGAGCATGTGTTATCCCACTGCCCTAGGTGGATTTACCAGAGAACTGAATTTGAAAGCTATGTTGTCATGCCGCGTTTTCCAGGAAGATCATGCAAGAAAGACTAGTGCAAGAGATGATTGTGGAAAGGAGGAAAAGACAAGCTAGTAGACTGAATTGAAAAGACTGAACTAGCGAGGGGTGTACACTAAGGCCAAGTAAGGCCTGAAGTAATATCGAAAGGCGGTTCCGGGTTTGGTTCCTGTACCATAAGAGGAGCGGATAGAGGAAGGGTTTTTAGTGGGTATGGTGACTGTATCCGCCGAGTCCTACATACTCAATCACTGGGTATACGTAATAGCATTCTCCCCTCCTCGAGAGAGAAAAAGAAAAAGAAATATTAAATAATACATATATTATAATATTTATATATATATATATATATATAATATTAATTGTGTAGTATTATGATAAACATAATAAAAAATATTAATAAAACAAATGGAATATAAACTATATAAAGAAAAGAAGTTATATGTATATATACTTATATTAAATAAAATGAAATTATTTATGTACATTATACATATTTGTATTATATGTAGTCATATTTCATTTAATATATTTGTTAGATAATAATTCTAACAAATATACACAGAATTAGGAAAAATTGGTTATTAAGATATAAGATTCATCTATAAATATTTCGTCAAACTAACATGTGTAGTTGCGTAAACACAGTAACAATTAAAATACATAAAAAGTCATTCTTAGAAATTGAGGTTAAAACAATTCGACCGAAAGCAGATTAAATTGCATATTTATTTAAATCGATTGAATTAAACGAATATTATCATTTGAAAGAAAAGAAATGATCTCCAGAAGAGATTACAAGATATTGCATGAATTTGCGCAAAACGTGATTTTCCAACGTCACGCGTGTCTTTTTCGCATACATACTAGATGCAAATGGTAACATTTAAATTTCTTTAAGTTGACAGAGTGATAAATTTACGAGAATTGAATCGCATAATACATTCCTTAAGATTTTCCTGGTAAGGAATCACATTTCAAGGTTATATGTTATATGCGTCTTGATAGGTATCTCATGAGCGAAGTATTGTAGTATCTACTTAGTATGGGAAAGATTGAGGTTATCGAGTGGATTCACATAACCGTGACGTCGTCCAGGTCCGTTGAAATAGCGCTTTAGGAAAACATAGGTCATGCAAAAGGTAGTCCGAAAAGAGATTGATACATAAAGCAAATTCGTTGGGAGGTCTAATTTAAGTGGTAAGGCGCGAAGAACCATTGGATGTGAGGCAAATTCGTTTCTGTCGCGGCAGACTCGTGCCAAGGAGATACTACTCACATTGTTTGCATCGTAGGGTTTCGTATTATGCGACGACGACCGTCTTCCACTCAAATTGTTACTCCGCTTAGCCATGATTGGCATTAATCACTTATTTATGAGTATAAAACACGTGAGAACGTCTTCAAACGGCGCATCCCAGAAATTGTCAGCGAACCACCACCTTCGTGACTAAAATCCACGAGAGAAAATATGGCCGCCCCAAAGACCGCCACCAGGGCGCCAGGTTTCTCTGGAATATGCGCTTGTCGCGCCTGCCCACGTGACACATCGTATGCGTTCGCTGCCTTAAAGTTGGCGTGTGGTACTGCTATCTCTTCCTAAGAAAGCTTTCCTTATTTTTTATTCTTTATTGAATTATGAGTGTTCGAGGTATACCTTATTTCACTACATGAATCAGTATTGCAAATAGTAAATATCTATTTTCCTAACATACAACATTTTCTTTCATAGTCCGTAATAGGCTTTTGTTTGTACCCTAAGATTATATTATACATTAGCAGTTAGTAATTAATTAATTACTAATTCTAATCTAAAGACCTATAATATTCTGATAATAATATAATAAATCATATAAATATTTACAAATATTTTAACAGGGTAGAGAAAACATATATATATATATATATATATATATATATATATATTGCACAGTATATTGTATTATATATATATATATATATATGCCTTTTGTGTGTGCGCGTGTGTGTAAATATGTGTGTATATATATATATGTATATGTGCACTGTGTACAGATATGTATTGTACGCACACACATTCATATGCAAACAAGAACATGCACTCACACGCATGCTCACGCACAAGTGTGTCTATTAACAATAAGTAACATGTAACGTTTTGTAAGTATGAATCTCGTAGATAAAATATTAAGAACGCTATCATTCAAAAAAAGAAAGTCCACAATTTTATATCCTATCCACAGATAGCGCTGTAACTGCTTGGGTTCGGTTGATACATTATCGACACTTTATAACCTGTATCGGCTATATCCATTTCGTTTATTTTGTTGTAAGTAACATATACAGTTGTCGAAAAAAATCTATTTGCACACCATTGCATTTATAGTAGCACTTACATACTGTATAATTAGTTAGGTCCAAGTATATTAAATTTCACATTATTTAATGGTATTTTGAAATGAAATGCACAGAACCTGGTAAGAAAAATGCTTCGTTGGAAAATAAAGATATGTGCAAATACTATTTGTAATCATTGTACATGTTTTTTTAATTTTCATAAAATAATTAAAAGAAAAGAATATTTCATAATATGGATTATTGTGAAGATTAAGTTTTAAAAATTTTTCTATATAAAGTTTGGAGTACAGATTTTGTCTGTATTATGATTGTCTGTATAATATATGTATCTGTAATTCAAAATAAACTTTTAAAATCGGTTTTCTGAATCTATGCTATATCGATTTAATTTTATATTCGTACAATATTGAAACGTTTACATAGTTATAAGTTTTCCTAATATTTATTCTTTTAACAATATCATTATGTAGTAAAGAACAATATTTGGTTTACGAATAAACAAAATTTTGTATAAAATGTTAGTTGAGCGATTAGTTAATTTAATCGATTGTTTCCATTGCTTTAAAATAAATCGTTTTTCTTTATGAGCGCTTCTTACTTCCGGTTTAAGTGCGCTAATTTTTATGTATATCGTGTCCTTAGTTTTCAGTTCACAATCATATTAAAGATTACACAGTATATATTGTTTCTTCTATTCTTTTAATTTGTTTGTTTAATTTTAAATTATAACTATAGATATATGTATATCTATTTTAGATATGATATTGTGAGATGAAAAAGAATGAAAATGATTTTTCCGACTTTCGAAGCATTATGTAAACATACGAGTAAGTGCATTAAATTATGATTAAAACGAGGAAATTGATTAAGATATTAAAATAAAGATATTTTTTTTTTTTTAATTGCACACATAATTCTTATTACATCTCACATTCTTTTGATTTATCAACAGATAATAAAAAAACATACTAGACGTCCAACAGATAATAAAAACAGTAATTTTCTACTTTACCAATTTCGCTTATAAACATGTCTCACAAACGTATAAATATACAAACATATACACACATAGAGACATTGACTAGGATTTGTGATAGAAATATATTCCGATATATTATTATATTTGAAAAGACATAGAAGTAGATAAATTAGATAAATTAGACAATTTTCCGTTATGATAGAAAGCAATGCGGAGACTTCTTTTATTTGTATTATTCTTAATTTATGTGTGCATATATTTTGCATATAATGGATATAATCGTTTTATCAACTTTCTTATTGATTTAAATAAAAATTTTGTTTTAAGTGACTGAATTTAAAATGATAACTATTGATAATTTTCTGTTCTAAGACTTTATTTTTAATATTCAAAGATTATATTCTTATATATACGTACTTACGCTATAAGTACATCCATTTTGTAACAATATATTTATTTAAAATTTAAGTAATTATAATTAATTTAATCATTTAAAAACAATATAAGATTGTAATACTCTAAATTTGAAATCTGAAATTTAAATATTCTGAATTTATTAAACGAAATATTTATTTATGTACTATGATAATGCTGCATCTATATACATAATAAAGCAGTAAAAGGTTGGTAGAGGTCAAATAACAATGGTTATTGCTTACGCCGTGTTTGTTTTGAAATCCAACTTTTTTATAATCTAATATTTTTTACTACAGAGAATAACTTAACTATTACTATAAAAAATATGTAGTTATTTCATTTATAAATATTCATTTGTTATTTATAAATAGTCCACTATTATACATACACTGTGTATTGGTATAATAATACAACAATACATGCACTGAAATTAAATTGATATTTTCCTTGGAAATAGTCGCAAGCAACTATATCCATTTATAAAATTGTAAAGTAAAATCGAAATATATGTGGCATAATTAAATAGATATAATAATTACTAAACATATTATTAATCACAATAATAGTCTATATTTAATTACGTCATATTCTTCAAACTAAAATTATTCGATAAAGTTTTTAAAAAGTGTATTATTTGTTACTGATATGTATGTATTTTGATATCTAATTCTTTCCTTGAAAAAATTTACAAAATTTTAACTATTCCGGTTTGTGAATATTATTTAATAAGTTTCATAACTTAATAAATACTAATAATCATTTTTTTAAAACATTTGAAACGTAGCATATTTTACAGTAAATTTTGTCTACTGTTCTTATTTGTATCAAATATGTGTTGTTTAATAATTTTCATCGATCGGCAGCTAATCTCTTCCCTGATCTCTCTCTCTCTCTCTCTCTCTCTCTCTCTTTCTCAGAATTGTTTTGACTGGCTTCATTGATGGTATCTCCGTTATTACATTCGTGATTCCCACGATAAACGCAGCGAGATATGTCTGACTATGTTTTTTACATACAGCCACAGTGGCCAATATGTATGTGCATATACGTATATATGTAAGTATACGTCTATATTATCTTCGACTTGTCGTAGTCAACCTTTTTCTAATATTAGGATTCTCTTGCACAATCGAGCTAATATTATTAACGAAAATTTACAAGTTATAAGTTATACGTTACTAGTATTAATCAATTCTCTTGTATAACAGTAACAAGTTTTGGTATAGAACAAGTTTTACAATATATGAGCCAAGAATTTTCAGTATTCTTAAAAGTATAATGAATAAGAAAATTAATAATTGCAATTGACAATGATAATTCATAAATTTTGAATAAAAGATATGGAACACAATATCAGAATTTTTAAAAGAAAGCTAGTTAAAAACAATGAAACTAACAGTAATGAAATTTAAACCTTAAATCAATGGCAGACTAGAGTCAATTGCTCCCGGAGCACCCCTGTTGAGCGTCAGGCGGATTACCGTGGGGTTTTAGTCGATAAGTTCGCCGCTTCCTAGAAGAGCGGCTGGGTAGCCACGATGATAGTTACCGAAGAGAGTATTTGAGAACACTTGTACTAATTTTTTGCAAATATATTACGTGTGTTGTACAAAACATCTTGAAATTTCATTAGCATTGTAATGAGATCCGACTAGCATGATTACACGTATTGCTAAAGTTTGAAATAGATTTGATGATATATGTATATAGAAATTATAAGATATTTACTATATCATACATACATACATATATACACATATACATACATATATACATTTAATTACACAGATCACCAAAGTATTTCATTAGTCAATTATTCACTATAATTATTAAATCACAATATTTAGTGAGACTTTAGCATTACCTATATGTTTAAAACCAATGTATATGTTGTATGATAATTTTTTACTTACAAGAGTATGACAAGAATTGCAAAATCTCGAATGAATTGGCTGTACGTACGTTCGATTTTTTAGGTTGATGGTAAAACAGCTCCCAAAGGTATTTGAGTACACGGCTCTTTGGTTTCGAGAAATTGTATATAAAAATTGTCTGTGCTATATAAGTATATTCAACATTTTTGTGAACCATAAAACATACCTAAAATATATACGTAAAATTATTTGATCGTTCAAATTTCCTTTCATTTTCATTAATAATAATAATTTTGAATATATAATGTAAATGCAGACTTACTCTTTGAGATGTAATTTTGTAGCGGTATAAATTCTTGAATCAAGTAGAAAAATAGTCATTTATGAAGTTTAAGCCCAAATTTAGTACTAAATAATATATTCTATATTACGAAAGTAAAATTCATATAATTGGTAAAATTGAGATTTCAAAAAGTTTCGTACGTACATAATGTATTTATAAAAATTTTCTATAATAAATGTTTAAGTATCTCTCTCAGCCATTGTATATCATAGACGATGGTACGTTACGTTAAGCATGAACAATTGCCAAAAATGGTGGGACATTATTCTTAACGCTACTTATCGAGGTTACTAGATTCGATAGTATCGCTTGAAATCGTGCGGCATTAACACAACGACTACGAGATCGTCGATAGATCGAGTAGTTTCACCGTATTAAATTAACCAATTGCAGGTCAAATTGATCGAAACGAGATAATGTCTCGAAGAATGTAGTACAACGTGAAAGTTTCATCCGTGGATCAAGAAGGAAAAATAATATGAGTTGATCTTTAACATTAAAATTCGCGAGTCGTCTAACACTTTTGTTTTCTGCAATTATTTTAATTAAACTACTTGTTCCGAAAAACATCACTCAGAGACATTTCACCGACTGATCGAATAAGTTTTACCTTCTAAATTCTCACCGTGAAAAAGAAGCTCAACGAGAGAAGAAACGCTTATGTCGTGATTCATTCTCAAAAGTTTCATTTATTTATTTGTCTATTGACTTATTTATTTATTATTACTCATAGACTTTATAATATCAGTAGTAACTATCGGTGTGCAAAGATTTATGGCCATGTACAGAGCAGCTTACGAAAGTATTCGAACATTTGTGGAACCATTTTGTAAATGCATATGTATATTACCTATGCCATACGAAACATTTTGCATTAGCATCATAATGAGACCAGATTATCGTGATTATGTTTTGATAAAGCTTGAAGTGATTCTGAGAGTGTACATATAGAATGTAATACGTATTCAGTGTAAATATATGCGTGTATATATATATGTACATATATTTCGCAAAGATCTGAAGGCACGTATTTAAACTGTCAATTACCTATTAGTATAATAAATCATAATGACATAATAAGCCATAATATTTCCTAGAACTATTTTTGGCACTAATTTTATATTTATGATTACTATTCACGCTACTATACACGGCTAGTTGATAAATATTTAATCATGTAATAAGTCAGCAGATTTAATGAATTTTTAATCAATAATAGCAATTCTTGAAACATATCATTACGTTAATTAGTTAATATCGATTTTGATATATATTTTTGTAAATTTTGAAGACATTATTAAATGAGATATTAAAAATAAAGTTTCTTAGTTTTCAAACAGTAATTTTAAACAATACTATTTTATTTGATGTATTTGTTTTACTGTTCGCTTAAATTTACATAATACGCAACTGTTGTTTTCTATAAATCCTTTATACAACATTTGTTACAGGACACTGAAATAGACTATACCATAGAAATAACAGGTGGAGGACCGTTAGTGCAACTCGCTTTGAACTTCCGTGGATAATACGTGGAACTGGTCGTGTCCTTAATATTTTAACAACGTGTAACATGCAAAAAAGGTAGATGCTATTTTTGGTAAATACATATTACCCAAAATTGACTAATTACTCTTGTTTATATAGAAATCTTTTCTCATTTCGTTACACTTCTAAGGAATATTTATCAAAAATTGTAATCTTTATTACATACAAATTATTTCAATCGTGTCGCTATATATAAATAAAGGCTTCTGGACAGGCATAATTGAAATTGAATAATCATAGCTATAGTAAGTACTATTAATTTAATCATATCATTGTATAGAAAATTAAATAAATAGAAATGGTTAGCGAATCGTTAAGGGAACGATATACGTGTACGTAAAAAGTGAAACCTAGGGAGAAGGTGACTAAATCATTTTTCTGACCACATTGCACCGGATGTAGCTGTGACACAGAATTAAGTATTTTGCATGAACGATTTCACATGAGTCACACGTTTAGCAAATTTGCGTAGCTTTCTCCGGCAAACAAGCGAAATAAGTAGTGGCTAAGACCTTCGTTGGGTGATCTAGTTCGACCTCATTTTCTCGAGCTTATCGCGCCTTTAGACAAGATGCAATTTTCACGCTCCGATAGAGATCTCGCGTGTTTGATCTGTCATTTGAAGAGAGCGAAAACTGTGCATTTGGCAAATTGGCATCAGGCAAAATTTTGACGATATCACAAGGAAACGTTCAGAGCTACAGTTGAGCGACGTATGCCAAATAAACTCCATGTAGCAGACATGCATCCCACAGAACATTAAATATCATTATTACTATTACTATAATATTTTATATATCACATGGTTAATTAAATACCTGAAAAGTATCTTAAATAAATAAATAAATAATAAATAAAAATAAATAAAAAATATATTAAAATAATTATTAGATAAGTAAATAAAAGTTTTAAAATACACCCAGCTAGATATGAAACCATTGACAATATTATAGAACTGGTTAGAAAGTTCGAGGGATGGACAGATCGAGAGAAAGTAAAAAGCCTCAGAGAAGTAGATTGATTGGGTTCAATGAATTGTCATCTGAGTATTCGATAGTGCAGAAAGGAACGGAAACATTTGAAGAAACACATAAAAATAGAAATGTTGCATTATAATAAAGAGAATAATCGAGAGTTAAGGATAAAAAACGTGCTATTGCAATTTCTGCGCAGAGAAAGGAAGCGGGCTGAGGTCGACGGAAGAATGTAACGTCAATGAAACTAATAAACGGAAAAAGACGGGATGTCAATAAGGAAAATAGAAGAAAATAACAGGGCAGGAAGTACAGGTATGAACGGTACTTTATCGTTGCTACTATTAACCGCGGATACGAAGAAAGTTAAGAAGTAATAGAAACCATATGCATGTAGACATTATATTGCGTAATTTAAAAAGAAGAAAGTGATACATATTATAATTAGAAGGATACTAGAGAAGGAGAAAGAGTAAAATTTAATGTCATGGCAAAATTGATGGCAGCAATTACTTGGAGAATTTAGAGGAGAAAAGAGATTATAAGATGTTTGCTGAGTAATCTTCAATTTAAAGTAGGAAAAGTTAGAAAATAAGTTTACGTTGAATAAATTTTCTTATTAACTTGAAATAAAAGAGTGTATATATGCTATATGTATATATATTATAGGTATATCGTTATAATGTAGTCAACGTGCATTAGTACTTGATTAAATACAGAAGAGGATTATTGGTAAATTAATTATCACTTTCAGTTTCATTTTAAAAATAATAATAATAATTTAAAAGTAAAACTTGTATTTTTAGAAGAGTTCAGGATTATCGTTCTTTGATTATACTATTTATAAAATTATTTAAATTATAATAGTATTTACGAAGAGATTTTTTATAAATAGCAATAGTTTTGTCATTGTAACGTTTAATTTTTACGTCCAAATATATAAATATGGTTCAGAGTTCCGTTTTACGGAATGCGTTCAGGCATAAAAGTTTACATTTAAACGAGTGCCGAATAAGTGTGCATGAAGAAACAACATGGAAAAATGAAAAACAGCTGTCACTATTTACACTATTTAGAATAACACAATTCTGCATTATACATTATAGTGTAATTAAAAGATATTAGATCTTATTAAAAGAATAGTGTAAAAAATATAATATTTTAAAGAATGCTTTCGAGTTTGTGTAGTTTTATTGTAATGGTTGGTCGTTTAGGCATTGCAAAATATTTATAAAGCAAAAGATGTTTATAAGAAAATGCTGTGTAAGTATGTCGACAAGGCTGTATTTGTAAGAAAACGAAGTTTGCAAAATACGGAAATATCGGTGACAATCGATTTAGTTTGGCGGTTTGTAACTCGTTAATTTAGCAAAATAGTAAACGAAAGTTTTTAATGGGATGGAGAAACATCAAAATGAAGAACCAGTTCCCGAGAGTTATCGCAAAGTGCTGTTTCAATTATAATAAAAGTCCGCTTCTTCTTTAATGGGGTCGAAATGATAATTTGGCTTTTAATGAGGATTTTCAGTGATTCTACTAAATACATGTTCTCTACCTTAATTATGAGAGAAAGCATGTTATAATAGAAACTTGACCTTTTCATTGCTTTGTTTTTTTTCACGTGTTAAACATATTTATATACTGTATGTACTTCCTTTTTTGATTTTAGTTTAAACTTCGCAATTATAAAATTTACGAAAATGGAGTAAGATAGATAAACTTTCGGTTATTTATCTTCATTTTAAAATACATTACTCTTACAATTAGTCGTATTTACAATTAATATTGGCTTATTGTTAAACGTCACTTAAAATTTATACGTAAATAATCTTTATTGAGGTGTATCATGATTTTAAATTTATACACGAAAAAAGAAACAAACATGTTGGATTTATATATAACATAATAAAATATGTACTACACTAAATATATGCATAATATTAATATATAGATGTTGGAAGTGTGTTGGAATTCGATTTTAATAGTTATTTTTAAATACGATTGTTATATGTGTTTCGATATATTTTCATTATTTATCCATGTTTACATTTTTCCAAATCACGTGATTGATACAATAATAATGTTTAAAGCGGATTATCACGATGAAAGTAATTAGGGAATCATATATCACAGTGGTTTGATCGATTAAAAAATGCCATATTGGACACTACAAGTTGTAAATACAACGAAATAATCAACGAATCATACGTTAAAGAGACTAATTAAGATTCCTTTATAATTCTCAATAAAACGTACAATATACAGCATTATAAATAAAAAACGTATTTTACTTCTCATTATTATTTATGAAAGGGAATATAGATTATATTTTCTAAAGATAATACGAGATAAAACAATGTATATGGAATTCTGAAATTCTTAAAGTAAAAAAATACTGTTGGACTTAGACGTACTTAATTTTGCTTCTTAATCAACGATTAACAGAATATGGTTTTTCATATGTTTGTAGGAAAATTCAATAACTTCGAATATATGATAAATAAAAGGGCGGCAATAATATATGGTTAAGGAAATTGATAAATAGATGAGAAATATATGTATATGTATATATTATGTGATAATTAGTTAATATTTACATGGCTGGTATCGCGTCACCAGTTGTCGTTTATTGAACGTAATTGTTTAGAATTTGGAATTATTTGGGACAATAATATAATTACAGAAAGAATAACATACGTAGTAAGCATATTAACACAAGGAGAAGGATACGTAAATACGTAGACGCGACACAATTTTATTCTTTCACGCGCAGCGAAAGCAAAATAACAGTTTCAATTAGTCAACAAGAAGTCTAAGTGATACAAAGTGTTACAAAATTTGTGTGTACGCGTTGTCGTGATGATGTATAACATCAGTTCCATGTCGCAATTGACTGATGCTCGCCGGACAAGACGAAAATTTCGAAAGGCTGACGATTGCAAAAGGAAATAAAACAGACGGATGATCGTTGAATTTGTGGAAACGAAGGAAGGCGGAAATAATGGTACAATCTCGACCAAACATAAAGGGGACAGTTTGTTCTCGCGTGACAGGTCGAAAGCGAGAATGCGTGGACGTTCTCGAGGTGCTATTAATCCTGCAAACACGTTAATTGTGGCACTACTTTTAAAATAGCTGAAGGTATTCCAACATCTTGCTTATTCCAGTGTCAAATTAAATCTGAGTCGGGATGTTACTTTTGGTAAAAAATTAAATTCGTGCAGAAAAAACATTAAACGCATAAATCAACAGATATGTATCATACATTTGTAAATTCCTAAGAAGCTTCAAAATAGATATATTTGATAAATAGATGTATTTACAGTAGTAAGTATATTTATTGCATCACGCGTACATTTCAGTATATATACACAATGTATATGTATATATATTATATACAATGCATAGTATATAATATAAATATATATGTAATGTCATAATATATAATATATATCAGTATATAAATATATCTTTTTTATACATATATATATATATTGTATACATATATTTATATAATTATATATATAGAATATCTGATAATACTGCAATAAACCGTGAAATGTGCAAAAGAAATCATAATACTATTCGGATAGTCGAGCTGTCCTCTCAATACATATTTTTATGTAAATATTATTGTTCCTTATAGGCAAAATTTAGGAGTTTATATGTAAATTGCATTGGAATTAGTAAATAATAGAAAATATAAGTAAGGGGCATTTTTCTATTATTAATATCGAGTGAGATAAAATAATAGTATTGTATGTAAAACAGACATAATTTTTTTAAAGTAAAAATGTGAACGACAGATATATGAAATATTTTATCGTTATCGTTATACTAATGCATACGTGTTAACAGATTGGAAAATACCAAGGGAAAATATCAATATTGGAAATATTGCTAAGTTTTATTATTTCTTTTTTAATTTATTTACTTAGAGTAGCTAACCTCTGCGAGTTATTAGCAACTACAATTGTATACAATTGTATTTCATAAGCTTATCCGTTATTATTACATCAGACTAATGTGTTTGTTGTTTGATCATAAATATGTACGATATTGTACATTGTTGGTTTTATAATTGTTTATCGTTATTTTATTTTAATTACATTGCATATAACTAATACATTTAAAATCCTTATTTAAATGTTGTTCCATACTTTTAATGATAAAATACAATTTGATAATGTATTACAATTTGAAAGATACGAAGCAGTATTTTTATATTTATATAACAAATTAACTTCAACAAGCATCCCAATGCTTCTTTATAGATTTTTCTAGTTAAAATATCAGAAATGTCAAAATTCGAATTCGAGTTATTTCAACAGTTTTCATTTTATCCACTTGAAATTGTTTGTCTTAAAATTTCACAACTTACAGTATCTAATCGTAAAATTATTTCTTAGTAGTTTTTAATCCAAGATAAGTAGAGCAGAAAGATGTAACTTCTTCCATAAAACAAATTTCTTTTATTTTGCCATGTGTACGAGGCTTTTTAGCCACTTACGAAATTTGGCCGGCTGGAATAATTAAATGCTAATTGATCATGCAATTAATTAATCAAAATTGCACAAGAGCAACAGATAATGGGCCAGGAAAGCTAGAAATTGTGAGAAAATAATACGCATACATGTTGCACATGTGAACGGGAAACAATATGTATAACTATATTCGTATCTAGGATCTTCTTACTCTTTTGACTTTCCATGAACATCGAGTGCCTCGAGGAATCTTTGCAGGTGCTTAAATCGGGGTCACGCTACTGCTGCGAGTAACACAACTATGCGACTATTCTATGGAAATGCGTTGTATATATCCAAACAATATACACATGTTTTATTGTAATACTATAAAGAAGAAAATAGAAAATCATTCGGTATCTTATAAGCTTTAAACTTTTTATATATAGTATATCTTATATATAGTACTTACTATATATAGTTTTTGAATATTACATTATTTTAATTATTATGTAATATTTAATTTTATTATTATATTTTATTATGTATATAATACTTAATATTATTTAATATTACATCAATATATTAATATTATACATATATATATATATATTATATATTGAATATTATATGGTACATAGTATATTTTAAAAGCGACACAACTCGAACAAGTTTTCCGGGAAAGGCAAAAAAATTGTTTGGAGGCTTACGAAATGATTAGAATATACAAATACGTATATATAATGTTGTCAGTAATAATAGAATAGACTCTAGGGAACAGTGATTATTATATATTATCTAGGAACTCGATTTTTATTTTTGAAATTTTCCATTCTTAGCCCTTGATATACTCTTTTGACAATTTTGATGTTCTTCTAGCACAGGATTGACAATGAGTTACTTTGGCTTGTAACACTTTTGAGGGACACATGTATCCTTGTGTCTTTTATACGTTAAATATGACAGATTAAAGTTAAGATATTCGTTAAACTAATAGTTTTCCGACCATATTATGTATTTCTTTAAATTCTATAACATTTTTTCGAAACATTTTCGCGTATTGTCTGAAACAACGAAGACTTCCTCGATATTTATCCGAATATTTATTTAAGCGAACAAAGTTCGTGGAACACGCTGTATCCTGTAACCTTCAACTGGTGTGGTTGAATCATATGTACCTAATCATAATAGCTTCAATAATATCTTAATTAGGGGCAGATAATATTTGAATTTATCGAGCTTCAAAAGTATTTAATTTTTATTTGTATTTTACCACTGATTGTCCTTATCATGTAAAATATAAATCGAAAGGAAGTTTATTGACATAAGGAAGCGTTATAGAAAGTACTACAAACTGTGTGTGTATTATCACCTACAATACCCTAAAATATCCTGTTAAAAAATTGATAAAAGTTACTATTTTCATTAATATAGATGTAATTGTTTGTCACTTCCTTACATTAGAAGAACGTGAATATTTTTCTTAACATGTAAAAGACACGTAAAACAAATTCTGAAGCTTTTATCGCTTTGACTTTTAGAGAAGAAAAATTGAAGAGAGGAAGGATCACGTAATGGATAGATACTTATTCGACAGTTCAAAAATTTTAGGATGTGGTCATCGAATTCGTATGCATGAAAGAAACCGATGTCATCGATATATGGTCACGGAAGACGACTAACGGAGAAACTTGATTCGGTCAGATTAGACATCTATTCGGTCGATGACCTTACTTTTACATAGTCAAAGAACCTTCTGCTGCTTATTCATTGATCTTTGGAAGCTATAAATGATGACTAAATTGGGAAACATTCATGCCTTTCTTTTTATGCCTTGAAACGGACAAGTTTGATACGTGCGGTTTGTTTAAATCTTCTATGTATCCCTTTCGAAGTACTCTCTTTAATTAGTATTTGATATAAAATGTAGAGCATGGAAAAGTGTATCAATTTTCATGTAATTAGCAATTATAATGATTTGTTTTACGGTAAATTATATAAGATGTATGTTACTCTACTAAGATGGTGAAAGATCATGATTCGTGCAGTGGGCTGAAAATCATATACGACGGAAGCAAAGATTTTAAAAGTTCGAATTTAATCATGTATTTCAAAGCACCGCCCAATTGGGTATTATAAAAATGTCATCATTAACTATTTTATGAAGAATAGTAGCGAACTGATTTACATCATTATGATTCTCATTGTCAGCATTTCATATATTTATGTTTTTTATGTTTTAACAGTTTTTTAAAGATTATTACATATATTCGATCGATATAAAGTAGATTGTTGTATATCTATATTTTGTTATTTCGAGACTTATTAAATTATCCAACGGTACAAATTTGTAGTTTTTATAAACGTAAAAGTTACTTCTTTATTAAATTAATTTTGATGTATCTCAAAGGAGATTAAGTCAAGTGTTCGTCCTAAATTATTATTCATAATTACGAATTGAATTTCCACTAAACTTTTCTTTCATCTAAATTGTTTCACAAATATATTATATTTTTCATAAAAATATTACCGCGAATCACTATATCATAATGGGTCACGATTTGTATACAATTAACTTCCATATCCACGATATATTCTCTGCATGTTCATTATATGAATCTTTTTTCTCACAATCATCGACTTTGAAGGGAAATTCAACGATCTTCAGAAAGAACTTTCTTTTTTTAACCATTTCTTATAATTATTATTAGATAGATCGCATAAATATACAGCTCAGGCCAGAGAATTCTACTTCTTCTTCTAATACTTGTGATATGTAACTGTTATGGTATTAGACCAGTCATGCTGCCATTTGAAGGAAGCTTGTACCTCTAAGTTCTATTCTATTGTGCTATATTATTCCTATTCCACCTATTACTGAAACTTATCAATATTCAAATTCTCGATATAACCGGCATAACAGCATATCTTGCGGAAATCATGAAAATTATGAAATTGTGAATTGTTTTATCAGTGTTTGATTTTTTAAAATTTTGATTACAACATTCTTAAATTAAAGAAGGCTATTACTTTGCCTTTGGAAATCATAAAATCTTTATCTTATAAAATATTTACACTACTGTCAATAAGTAGCCGGGTGCTTTAGTAGACTTGTGGTAACAGTATATCGAGCTATTAAATTATACATGTAAATTATCTATTAATCTTAATAATATGATACATATTTCTGTTTTTACCAACACGTTGGTATATGTCCTGATTTAAAATTTCACTGCTTGAGATAATGTTAATAATCTTCATATCAATTTAGAATAACCATCTTAACGTAGTTGTGAAGCGCACTGTGTTAGTTAAAATTCTCCTAGATATTGCTTTTGGGACATATAGTAGAACTTCGTCTACACGTATCCGTCAGCGTGAAGAACAAGCAGTTTATACAATTTTTCTTTCATTATAAGAGATTACTAATTCTCCTTACGGCCTAAATTTTTTCATTCATATAAGAGTTCACGTACAGATAAGTAGAACCAATCAACAGAATTTAATCGGGCATTAACTAAAATCTCGTTCAAATAAATGGAATTCGCAGAACTAAAGTTCAACTGTAAAATGAAAAATCTATCTGTAATGTAAATATCGCACGTTTAATTGCGAAAGAATGTCAGTGGTGGTTAAAGCACGACATCGATAGCCATAGCTTCGCATGTCAGAATGATCAGGAACGTGAACGAGGACCTTATCCTCGAACGATGGTGGCTTCTCGTATACGACGTGCGCTTCTGTATCTGTATATCCCCGTAAATGCATACCTACATATGTATGTGGCATTACGTTTGTATGGCGGTCGTGGTATGTGGGTCAGGAAGGCGATGTTACTAACAAGTGACTCGACACCGCTAGCTTTCGTCGCACCAAATTTCCGCCTCTACCAAATCTGGTCCTACGCAATTCGTCGGTTATCGTGATGCTGAAAGTGCCCTACTAAAGCACGCGTTGACAGCGAGTCACCTAGTTCCGCGAATGGATGCTCGGACACCCTTACGAATTTCAGTCACGTGTTCTATATAAAAGTGTATCGTTACTTCCAGTATATATAGTGACCTTCTAATCCTAAGCTGAGCACGAAGAAAGCAAATAGATTTTTCATTTTATACATTCCAAAAACGATGTCTAGAAGAATTTTAGTAGTAGAAGTATAACGAATGGACGCTGTTACGTTTATTGTTATATAGTATTAGATAAAATTCTTGAAGATATGACTTTTCAATTATAAAGTGAAAAATCTATCTGGTTAATAATTTTTGTATCTTGCAGAATTGATGAAAAGTATGAAGAAACTTTTAAATTATTTCATTAATCGGTGGTTTTTAAAGCCTTTAAAAAAGTAGTTAATGTCTTTTCCGTTATTGAAATTACAAAATCTTCACATTGAAACGAACCAGTAGAATGATATTTAAGAATCTTCGCGTATTGAACATTTCTTAATGTCTGATATGTATGTAATAAAAAATTATTTCGATTTAACGGTTGTTATTCTACAATTTTGACTCTGTTTGATTGGATGACTTTGTTATTTTTGATACAGCGTTTAGTAGATTTTAAATCCAGTATCTTCTTATGTTTTATATGTGTAATTCATAAAATTCAATATATTTTTGGAAATTATTTGTTGAAGTATATTGTAGTAACAAGGCTATAATAACTACTTCAAGTAGAATAATGCTATATTATTTAATAACTTATAATCGTCAGATTTTTATAATAGAATATAATTACGATTTGTAAAATCGTAAAACAGGAATCTGAGTAATTTGCCGTTTGAATATTTAAAATTGCAATCGTCCTCGACGACTTCACTTGTATGCTTGTAACTCGTATGCTTGTGCATTACGTCTCTAATTGAATATCCAAGCGCGACCTCTTCGCCAACAACTGACACGGAATGCACCAGGAAAACGAGACATCGATGGGACGAGGAACGCGGTTAGGAGCTACTTTTTAACAAACGACACAGAAAGTTTTTGACGTTTATATGTTACATCGATACATAAGTTGTGAATTTTATTGAAATTTCGCGTGAAATAGCTATTCTCTGTAATTTAGAACTACGCAGTAAAATGTATGTTTATCTTTTATTAATGATAAAATAGAGAAGTGAGGTGTGTAATACTGTTTATATAATAGTTATGTTTCATTCACATATGAAAACATTATAATTTGATTTATAATTTACATTTATGAGTCAGATAGTAAATGTATTCATTAAAAGCTAAATAACTCGCATTTATCTTGTGCACGGATAGATGTAGCATATAATATGAACGTTTTATGCGTTAAATACAAATATTTTATTTATATCAAAGAAAGAGATATATAAAAAACATTTTGTTTTAATATATACACAGATAAATATACATCATCTTTTTAAAAGTAAGTAAATGAGTATTTGTTGGGCTAGCCGTACATTTCAATATCTTCTTAAATGTACAAGTAGTCGCAATAAAAGTAAAAGTTACCGCAATGTCTTTTTAAAAAAACTCACTAATTTTTCTGTCAAAGAGAAATATCTAAATAAAAATTAACTTGTAACTTTGAAAAGTCTTCCAAGTTTAGTGAAAATTTTCATATCTGAAGATCAATATTTCATATAGAAGTTTACTATTATCGATCCTAAGTATCTGAAATTGTTTGACGTTTATCATTACCAATTTTCATTTTCTAATATTATTATCAATTCTAGAAAAGAGAAAAGGCATAAGAAATTGTGACAGAGATGCTCACTTATTTCAAAATTGTATTTGCATAATTAAAACAATGAAAATTTTTAATATGTTACAATTATGTTTCCCAAGATCAATTCTTACATTTATAGGTGTGGTGTTTAGTCGTTATTCAGAATGAAAAAGAGATTTTAACCGCGTCTAAGCAGAAAGAACTAGTAGGATGATCAACGAACCGCGTCACCCTAAACCGGATCGTCTAACCCTCGATGGCCAAGCTTCCTTAGTCAAGTTAATTGTTGCTTCTGCTTCGCGCTAACAATGAGATGCGATCATTCCTTCACCTCGAACATGTTGATTAACGTAGCCGTGAAATTTAATAGTCCGCGAGAAAGTGTTTCGCATGCTCGAGCCACGCCACTGTTGGCGATTCTTTTACAGTTGCATGTTTAGTAGGCAAATACGATAATATCATGAATTAATGTTTATTGTGAACCGAATCGGGTAATTTATCAATCAAGTTATTAGAAATCTTAAAATATATTAGTGTTCAATAAATGAGTAAATAAACGCAATGCCTATAAATATCGGACGAAACGACTGTGAGATATTAACAAAATTCCCCGTTTTAATTGCAAAAGTATAAGATAAATGAGGACCTTTTCCAATTATGTTTTTTCTTAAGAATTAGTACAAGCGAAAAAAAATGTACTTTTACTGTTCTTCTATTAAACATCTTACTATTTTGGAGGTTTATATATGCAGCAGGAATACAGGAAACATATCGAGAATTTTATAATACTAATAAAAGTATCAAAGAATGCTAAAAACTTTACGGTTCAGATGTATGCATATACACGAATTGATTTCCTCGCTTGAAAAAGAAACGTTAAAGTTTCTCTTTGAGGGAATATCTTCACTAAATTAACCGTTATAGGTGCATAATTAATTTCTACATCTATTTTTGTAATCTTCAATTGTATAAGAAAGGAAAATTTCTTAATTTCGAATCCTTTTTGTATTTTTTATTAGCAACATACATCGTTAGTGATCCTTGCAGAGGAGGAAACTAAATTTTATTTATTAAATATTGTTACTTAGATTCATTTTACTTTTTGATTATTTGTACTTATTAAGGAAATGTGCAACAGCGTTCGGCTATGATCGAAGTATAAAGATTAATATATTCGTAACATGGCTGACAACATGACAACATAACACAGTCGTACATATGGTTGTATCGATAAACTATACTATATATAAGAATTATTTGGTAAAAATCATAAGAACAAAATTATCTCTAATTATCCTTAATTAACACTGTCATTGTGACCATTCATCATAACATTAATAACAGCATAATTGCTAGTTTTCTTTAAAGTGAATGTCATGATTAGACGCGAATAAATTTGCGAGCTAAACTGTACACATCATCCCGTTATCATCACAGACAGGAAAATTCGAGTAACATTCTATGCAAATCGGTATGTTTTTAAAGTTAAAGTAGAACGTGAAATGTATATATGTATAATAATATAAAATACGTATGTATAATTAATTCGTGTCTCTTTATTTGAGTATTCTCTGTAACGTTAATTTTAATAGTTACGATTACTAATCATAGGATCATTAATTAGAATATAATTGCCGTTTAAAATATTTCAAAGTCTATTATCTTATTGACGTAGAACCGGGAAATTATTTCCAAATATTTTATTTGTGACAATAAGATGAGATTTAGAAAAAATGACCTTTTATCATGTAATATATCATATCGATAAGTTAGTATTATATAGATCTTAGACAATGACTTATTAACATCTTCAATGATGTCTTTCCTTAATAATGTTATCTTTCTTTCTTTAGATAACTGCTTCTCTGGTTCTCCTCCAATGGAATTAAGATAAATGAACGATATTTGTGAATAAATTGTCAACTACTTATGGAAATGGATATCATAGATGCGAGTATTTGCACACGAATACATTATCAATTTCTTTGAACACATAGGTTTAATTATTTTGATTAATACGTAGCTTTCTTCTTTTTCCTTTTATAGTTTTTATAGTCGTCCCAAGAAAGGCAAAATTTAAATTACATATAGATAACATCTTTGAGACTTTTCAGAGATAGTTTTGTAGCTGTTTTTAATTATACAACGTTTTAAATAAGAAGTTTATACACGTATAACGTGTGTTACGTTAAATGTATATATATATTTCTTCAGATACTAACGTTAAAAATTTGAAAATTTCGTTATAGATCAAAAGTATCGTATTTCTGATATCGATATCTTTTATATGAACAAGATTCAAAATAGCGAAACAAGTACTGATACTTAAGCATACGTAATCAGATGAAGATTGTTACTTTACTCTTGAATTGTTATATTGTCAAAATTTCATTGTTCTGTTTCAGCAAGTACCATCTTAAGAGGAACTTGGACAAACTGCAACAGGGAATCATGCATACTGATATTGATTTTGTCATATTTTTCTGAAATTAAGCAGGTTCTTCAATAATAGGAAAACACGATTGTGTCGAAAAAGACCGAAAGAACGCAGCACGGTTTATACGAGTAATAATAGGTTATTATTACAAAACGCTGGCTCGCCAAAAGAATTCAAATTCTGGCAGACACCTTTTACATATTATGTGTGTCAGTTTCATTAACACCGTTATATTGATAAAGTTTGAAACAAAATTAAAAACCTGTACAGAAATTACAAAGTATTACGTATAAGTATATATTTCACAAAGGTCAGAGAAATACTTAAACAATCAATTATCCACTTAATTAATATATCTCAATACTCAGTGGGACCATCTTAATATATGTTCAAAATTGCTATGATTCATGGGGTATACTAATAATTATACTAAGTATTAATAAATATGCGCTTGCATTAAATATCTTATAATGTCTATGTACATTTTCAAATTAATTTCAAGTTTTACTAATGTAATCACGGTAATCTCATTACGGTGCTAATGAAATTTCAAAAACTTTCGTATAACATACATAATATATTCATAAAAATTTTGCCAGATAAGCGTTCGGATACTTTTGTGAGTCACTGTATATCTGAACTACTATTTAAAATTTCGAAATCAAATCATATCGGATATCAAAACGAAGAATCTAATTCTCCATGCAACGTTCAAACATTTCTGAAGCAGCGGAAGCTTCATGTACTATCGATTTGCTAGACTTTCCAATATTGCAGACTTCGCTTAAGAAGCATTGCTTCGCCTGTTCCAGATTCAAGGCATCAACGTGTCCACGCGATGCATTCAGCGAATCAACATGTTCAAATCGAATTTTCGTCACGGCTGTTTGCTAGGAGGGTCCTGTCATCTCGAAGCTCGGCGATGTCCCATCAAAAGTTGGCCTGAATACCGGAGGAGTACGTAAGTACAGAGGACGAACAGTCAGTCAGTCGCACAAGTCAGCCTCGTTCTCGATGGCAACCAGCACATCGGTCGTTACCTGATTGGAGAGGTGGTAGAGAAGAGTAACAAGTGGGGAGCAGAACACCTGGACGACTTCCTGCCAGGGAGTAAGCACCTCAGTCTTCAGGAAAGATCGTTTCACGTCGGTCGTTCGAGTCCACGATATCCTAGAAAGTTACCTATCACCAAAGAGAATACGTATCTTCATCGAAAGAAAGAGAAAAAGAAAAGAAGAAAAAAGAGGAGGAGGGAACTCGCGTCTCGTCCGGAACAGTTGTACTCTTGGAACGGTTCCGGTTCTCAGTCGGTGTTCAACCGGAAACGATCGCGAAATGACGTTAGCCTCGCGGTACGTTCGGTGAACTTGCGAATTCGAAAGTGACCTTTTTTGCTGGATTAACAACAAGATCGCCAGTCGGTGTGATACCAGAACAGATTCTTCGCTGATCGTTGTCGCGAAGAAACGATTATCAGCTGATCGTTCGTGGCCAGAGTTGACTGGAAGAAGCGGATTACGAAGACATGGAAAGGACAGCTGTGTTTCTTCTGATTGTCGTCGGCTTGGCTACACGAGGTTCGTTTTAAAACACTTAGTTTATTAAAGTAGCTACATTATGCAATAATTTTTATGGATTTTGTGTTGGGAAATTGTTATTCAATCTGTTAATCAGAGAGAAAAAAAAAAAAAGTTAACTCGTCATTCGAGTTTCTAATGTATTAGACATGCAGAGGCGACAAAAGTATTTGTACACAATTGGATCTATTATAGAATTTATATTCTAATTAATTAGGTCTAAATATATTAAATGTCGAAAATAAATAATATCTTATTTGGAGCGATGTGCAAAAGTTAGCGGCCAACTAGGTTTTTTAATTTGTACTCTAAAAATGATATTTTTAAGAATTTTAGCTAACGTTGTATAAGTATATAAATAACAGTATCTATTTCAGTGTTTCCTTTTATCTGTCGTGCCCTCATACATAATAATATAAATTGTTATAGATTTCGCTTTTCAAATATAAAATGAAAAATCTGTCTCCCCGGAAACTTTTGTTGCAGCTGCTATGTCTCTGACAGAATTGAAGTTGATCTATTTTTATTAACTTTTAGTTTCATAGTTTATAGAAGTTTCTGGATAAAGGATGACCTGGTTAACAGATTAATTGCAGAAATCAACGATAAAATAAATATTATATCGGAAGTATAATACTGATATAATATTCGATATAATTCTGTTGCTGTCACATTATTACAATTAATATGAAACCTTGAAAATTAAATTCTAATTATAACTTTTCCTCTTCTTTTAATCAGTATCTCCAATAGTTACAATAAAACCTTTGATCAAGTAATTGATAATAATGTAAATTCTTTTAGGAAAATATTAGAAATTATCGAAATGTAAACGACTTGTAATCGGTAATTATTAGTAATATGTGGCTTTGCATATTATAAAGTAATTATTTATCTTGTTAATATTAGTAAAATGCTTTAAATGAAGAGAAATAAGGAAAGGTAATAGTATATATACCAAGTATATTGATCCTTGTTTATACGTAACATTATACAACGCCGTAGTAAAGGACAAGTTTACTTTAGAGTTCACGTTTAAACTCCTTACAAAAGAGCATTTAGAAATCCCTTGTCTGCCTATCTTAAAGAGAGCATCTTTTTGCTCTTTTAATTAAGAGTATGGAAAATTCACGGGAGTTTTAAGAACAAAGCCATTCTTTCTAGGAGATAAAAATCTGCGCGGAATACAATATAAATTTTCATCGTGATAAAATACGATACGTAATATATGATTATCTGATAGAGATTCAGAAATTAGTATTTTCGATGAATACAATTAAAAATCGAAATGCAGATTTCTTTAAACTGTTACCCAATTAAACGAAAATTTAACAACACATAATAAAAAAATTATGATATTCTTACTGTCTCTTGTAATTATTGTTTAAGAACGATATGTCTGATAGTTTTTACTGATAATTGATGAAAGCAAAGTAATTTGAAATAATTAAAAGCAAATAGAAAAATTGCGTTACGATCGTTTGGATTTTACCTATTTGATTAATAATTATTATAATTATTTTATAATTTTAGCGCATTCGTCTATATAATATAATTTCAATTAAACTAACACTTTTCTTCTAAACTTACTTAAATGTAAAAGTTGAAATCCTAATTTTGAATATCTTGGCAAACACCGATTTGCTTATAAACGAGATAAAGAAGTCAATTATTTATTACTATCACATTATACTAACATTATTATTTCAATGAAATTTAGATATAGTGTCTCACTCAAAAATATATTCGTAGGTCTATCGAAATAGAAAAAAGTTTCCGTTTGTCGTATTTTTTTAACGAAGAACTCTTCTTGATGTGTTAAAACCGGATATAAGCCTTTCAAAGTGTATTTCCATCTATCTCGGAAGTGCGAGTAATTCTTCAGCATCGATCACCGACTACGAGAGTAGCAAATTCATTTTCCCGATTGGATGCATCTATTCTTAACGCGTAAATCCATTTTTGTAGTGTAAAGCGGCAAATGTACTAGACTTCACGTGCACACGTGTCAAATTGACTTTTCTATCTATGCTTTTTGCATTTAATGGGAAGTGCCGTGAAAGATTATCGTTTATGACATAGCTACATATTTATTGATATTTCATTCCTTTCGTTATTTTTTACCAGCTTTCATTATTTACTTTCTAGTTTTATTATTATTTTTCGTACTATAAATTATTAAATACAGGTTTCGTACGCGCGATGAAATGTAAAACGTCTATTCTTTTATTTTCACATTTTGATATTTTAATATTACTTCAAGATCTTATAGACAATTCATTTTTATAAATTTTTCATTTTAATTATTGTAGCGTTTATAGTCAGTTTCTGTAGATTATGCTAGGTGATGATTTGATATGGATTTTCTTTAATGAGAATTTTTGTTCTTTATTTTTTCATTTTGAGTATACTGTTTGTTATGTGCTTATTAGTATTTCTCTTTTCCTAATTGTAAAAAATAGATCGATTATTTTTAACATCGCATTCTTTAAATAAATAATAGAAGTGAAGAATTTTTAATACAATCCAATTCAAAAATAAATGTTGTAAGTGAACAGTTTGTTGATCTGTTTCATTCGTAAATCATAGATGCTAGCATCAATATTATTAAATACTATAAAAGTTTCTTCAAGTGAAGTTTCAATAATAATAAATTACAATAATAAATTACACATATTTTATAATTCTGTGATATTCATAATATACTTATGTTATTTTGAAATGCCAATAAGTTCTCCTAATCAGTTAATACTCATGTAAAATAAATACATTGTGATCTTCATATATTTTCTATTCTATATCAATATTCTTAAAATATAATTTGTTAGCTAATTACTAAATAATAATATTTTTTAAATTATATATAAATATAATTAGATATGTACGTCAATGTGTATATAATGTCTCAAGTAACAAAATTACGTCATCTAGTAAATCAATTCTTCTAACTTCTAAAAAAAGACTCTAGTCGTTTAGTTTAACTTTTAAAGAGATATTCTGTTTTAAAGAGTGTTCGAACATTTTCGTAAACCGTATGAAAACATATAGTGCGATAAAACGGGAATTCAGATTTTAAAGAATAGGTGGTAGGCAAATAAAAGAGAAATGTTTTAATAAACACTGTTCAAACGAAAATTATTACTTTTAAAATTCCAAGTAATATTCATTTATTTAAAATCGATAGATAGTACAAGCATATTTATTCTTTTCATAATTATGACTTTTCTTTATATCTCCTCCTTCTATTTTTATACATGCCTGATATCTTCATACCAAGGAACTCTGTTTACTGTTTTATACATTTCTTCGGAATTTTCTAGTGCAGTATAGATGATGGTGTTATAAAAGCCTTTTGTAACCACGGAAAGTACTCATTGCTTTTACGGAGAATCATAGGTTTCGTAACAAATGAATTACTCGCTTTACGAAAAACTGCTTATAGCTTCGAAAATGTTAATTTTCGACCGATGTTTATAAGACATGTTTTCTAGATTTGTCTGCCCTTAAAAATCTGTATCTATTTTCTCTACCCTGTGTTTACCTCTTACGGTCTACGTAATATTACATTTATTGCGTACGGTCCTAAAATTCCAACAATTGATATGAAAATATGATGGAAGACCCATGCGAATAATCTGAAGACGTAGCTTTCGTTTGATCAATTGAGGATCGTATTTGGACTTTTCTAAAATTCAACGAGCCCTTAAGAGGTTAAGATATATATGCATATATCTATTTCTCAACCCACGATTACTAGGACCATTTGTCTTCAATTTGCGAGTAATGTATCCTTCCTATATGTTAGCCTTAATTCTGTATGTATACATTCGTTTTCACTGGTACAAGTGTAGTATAAATTAATTAAAATTTATTTTTATATAATTTAATCTCAATTATTAGAAAAGAATTTACCGAAATCTCAGTGTTAACTATGTATAAAAAGAATGTACTAAAATTTCAGTATATATATATATCGTAGGAAGACTGCAAGTACTTCCAAATTGACTCGTGTTATGTGATCAAACTGTTTTGCAAGGTGTTCATTACATACTATTAGAAAAGTCGTCGTAGATTTCACGATTAGTCTACCTAGATTGTGTGTGAAAAGCGATTCATAAAAGTGGCTTTTCTACGTTTAACGATCGCAATCACTTCTCATAGTAAAGTGACGGTTGCCCGTATTTCCCACGTTTCATCGGGAGCCACACACTTTTCTGTTACGCAGTTTTCAACTACTTCCTGAATACTGTGTTCCCAACTAATTACATTCTTCCGCCTGGATCGCTACTCAGTCGTGTCAATCTTCCCCTCGTTTCTTTTCCAGCCCTTTCATTCTTTTATCTTTTATCTTTCATTCTTACGAGCTTTCTTTCGAACGATCGGATCGATCGAACGATTATCCCTCGGTGTTTGATTCACACAGGTATTAAATTCTTATCGCGAACACAATAGCTTTTCTTGTCTTCTTTTTTATCGTCTTATGTGTTCGATTGACGCGAAGTATAATTAAATCTTAGTGAAAGCATACATTATTGTACCGACATCTAGAAAAACTATAGCGAAGTAGTAATTTCAGTTTTCGTAACTGAATAACGCAACTATGACAAATATATTAAATTAATGGGACAGTTAATAATTAAATAATATAGTTGGTTAGAAAGATAGTTATTTCATGCAATAGTGTTTAAACAACTATGAGTGTTCGAACAGGTAAAATGCTTATCAATAGATTTAGATCAGAATTATTAATTGAAGTAAAAATTTGGAAGTCTTTCTATGTTATGTTTCAAAATACGAGAATATATTTCAATATATAATAATTAGTTGAATTTATTACTAAGTACTTAAGTATAAGAGAAACCCATACTAACGCAAGTTTATTCAAGATCTTCATCGGTTAAGATTAATTTGTAATTTATAATTCATGTAGATTTATAGTTTGAAACATTATATGATGTGACGTGGCTATATGTAAATTTGTTTCATCAGTGCTGTTTAATTTTTAGTTATTATCTTAACTGTTTAAAATTTCTTTTCTAATATAGTTTTGAAAGTAATGCAGTTCATTTCACTTCTTGCAGTTCATTTTTCACTTGTAGATTTTTGTTATTTATTTTTCTGATGTTATTTAATAATTACGTAAGCTCGATTAATGTAATTATTAATATAAATAAACATTACTTGTATTACGATTTTAAATAAATATGATATATGTATACAAAATGTAGAACACACGTTACTGTTTATAAGCATTAGGAATCTCCTGGTCTTATAAGAAACATGATAATTAACCTAGGTTGTAAACGGAACGATCAATGGATTAGAATTTTGTATTTAATATAAAATTGCGATCAATACCTAGAGCGACAGATTTGTCGTTAACATAAAAATTTGCTAAAGTTATTCGCAAGAATTACAAAGATATAATAAATTAATAACAGTACGTTGGTCATTATAGTTTCTTGATTTAAATCCTATTGAAAGATTTCAGGTGAATTAAATGAAAAGTTCAGGAATCTGATTTTGATTCTAAGATCGATCACTGCACGTTTATGCATGTAATAACAACGAAACAATAAGAAAATAGAAGATTCATTTTATTATATCAAATTAACGAAATTATTATTATTATCAATATTGAATATATAAATCCTTTATAGTCCAAGTAGTAGTATTTATTACAACATTCTTACATCTCAATTATATAGGTCCTTTATATGTAAAATGAATATGTTCAAAATCTTCTAAATAGAACAAATTTTTATTTTATAATCCATTTTCGATAAAAAAAAGTATGCATTTATACAAATAGTGGCAGTCCAATAATTATATTCCAATATTTATCATCGTAAATGTTAATCGATGATAAGGATATGGTTTACGATCGGCAGGCAAAAATTTTGCAAAGCGAACATTCACATTTTGGTATCGACCTACTGACCAGCGGTGTAGAAATCAGGAAGAGATCGGAAAACTGGTGGTAGGGCCCGTGAAATGATCGAAAGCGACTGACACGTGCGTGTTACACATAAGTATGTGCATCGCGCGTACACACGATGTAACATGCGTCAGTTTCTGCCTTGAAAACAAAAGGTCGACGTGTTTAATTAGCCTGGCTTGGTTCCTAATTTCCCACGATTCCGTGAAGTAACGGGAGACTCTGAACAAGAAAGAAGAAGAAGGTGCAGTTCGACCTTCCTCTTCTCACCTACTTTTGCCCTGATTATCCACTTTTCTTTGGACGTGGGCGAATCGTCAAAACCACGTGTTGTGTTACGGATATGTAGTTAGAACGTCCACGATCGGCTGACGTTCCTCCGCATGTTTCTCTTTCTATGAAAACCGCACCACCAGACCGTAGATATCAATGCAAATTTAAGCAGATATATGTTTCATATACTAAATATTATAACGAATATTCTACTTTGGATATTTTATGCAGTTTTGAATTTTACATATGTGCATTCTGTGTATATTTGCATCTTTAAATGTCGCGTTTCAAATGTATAAAAATCCGCCGTCTAGACGTCACATAATATTTTTATGAGAATTCTCATTCTCATTCTCATTCTCATTCTCATTCTCATTCTCGTGTGAAATATGAATAAAAGAAAATCACAGAGAATAAAAGTTCATTTTTTGTAGATCTTTTCAATCATAATGCTATTCGATATTTCAAAAGGGAACTAATATGTCAAATCCAAAAGGGTAAAAAAAATGAATTGAAGAAAGTTAAAAAGATGTAGAAACGGTTGATAAATGAATAGAGTGAGTATGTAATACATTAATATAATACTAATATTCTTACAACTTTAACAAATAGACATCTTTCAAGAATATCTAGTTTTACGTAGAACTTTATTTTAGTTCTATTTAATTTAATTTAGTATAGTTTAGTAGGTTTATGAATTCATAGAATTAGGTGAATGTTAGAACGAAGTGATTTAGTTTAACCAGTTTAACCAGTTTGTGAATAGCAATAAGTAAAATGTGTGAGTTCAAAGATGTTTTATTAGCACTGGAACGACCGTCAAAGTGGTAGATTTCAGTTTCCTGTTTTTTGTGATAACCAAGGATATGCTTTTCTTAAAATTAAGGTTAATTTTTATTGATGTCAAAATACATATAATTAGAGGTATTCCTATCTTATTTTCGACATACAATTTTAATTATGAACTAGACATTAGGCGATGATTAACCTAGTACTAAAATGTTTTTACATAGTACGGATATTAGATCTATGAAATTATTCAGATTCAGTTGCCTAGATTTTCAGTTACAGATCATTTTAATATGAGTTAGATATTTGTTGAAACTTTACTAATTCACAATTCTGATAATACCGTTAGATCATAAGTGAGACACAATTAAGTTGCTTAATTTTAAAATATTAAAAATATTTCATTTGAATTATAAATACGATAAGCTATTTAATATAAAGTAGTTTTTATTCTAATCGCGTTTCTATTTATTAAAACAATTTGATCGATATTTATTTTTATCGAGTCTTGAAGTGTCTCGTACATTAATTACGATTACTATCGTATTATTTATGCATATTTCAGAGTTAGATGAAAAATTTGCAAATTCTATTCTATTTTCTTGTGCTTTAATCTTTTTAAGCGGACCATGCAAACTTCTTGCCTATCTCGCTGTTTTAGAATAAACAATTGAAAACTGATAAGATTTATAGGTTGTGCGAATATTTTTTAATTAATGGCAAAAGGAAGGTTAAGGATCTGACAATGGAATGCACTTGCCTCGATACAGAGACTGGATAATCGATAAAATTGCTATGATAATCACTACTAAAAGATAACGGTTGAAATAGCGGTGACCTGATATTCGCACCGGAATAACTTTTACCCTTTCCATGCAATTGTAACTCGCTGTGTCCACTCTACTGACCTACATATATTCCGCGCGTATGCGAAATATAAGTAGACTTTGTGCAACCAATAACTTTTTGAACAACAAATAAGTTTCATCATGGCTACGATGCAATAAGGCCCGCGAGGAAATTAAAAATTTATCAAAAAGAAATTTTATACAAAAATTATTACTATAATTACATATGTTGTTTTTGTAACATTTTTGTAATAACGTAATTAGAGAAATCGAATTTGAGGAATTGTTTTAAATAATTTCCTATTGTTTAAAATTTATTATTATGACATATAAGAGTTTAAAATGTTCACGAGTATAATGTGTAATAATAAATAGGGGAGACAATGACAATATAACTAGATACATAAATATAAAAAATTGTGTCCGGCTCAAAAGTTTCGAGCATGTTAAAATTTCAAAAGAGATGATGACTTCCTTAAGCAAATGAACATTTTATTTGCAATATTATTCTCTCATAGTATTGAAACTGTAATTAATCCTATTTAAAAATTGAGATTACAATTATAACACATCCTTGTGTCTCAGAACAATTTGCGGCAAAGTTTGTTTCATCCAAAAAACAAAGAGCGTTGTAATCTGTTATATGTATAGAGGGGCCGTAATTGTTATAGCTCAAATTAAAAAGTCAAATATGTATAAAAAATATAAAAGAAGTAACTCAGATGTATGCAGTATAAGGAATTGTATTTTGTTTTAAACAATCGTATTCAGGAATAATCACAGCAAATGATTAAAATCGTTCGTTGCGGTAATTTTCGTCGCGTCCTCTATTTAAGCAAAAATTGAGTTTTTTTCAGCACCCTTTTCTTGCAAAAATTCCTATACATACATAAATTATTATGAATATGTGAATTTTGCATATATTAGATTGTCCGGAAAGTGTCTTTCTTTCGCAAACGTGTTTTATACAACAGTGCACCTTCATACAAACGTGAAACCAAGTCTGTGAAATGTCACGGTGTTTATCTCAACGAAACAAAATGGATTGTACGTAATTCGACAAAGTAATATGAAGCAAGAAACGTTGTGCGTCTATTATTTCCTCATAAAACGAAAGAAACTTTTCGGACAGCCTAATACATATACAAAAGAATTGTTATTTTCATCCCTGTCTGTATAAGTCTTAATATATTGACAAAAAAAGATGAAGATAAAAATGTTTAACTTTAATATAGTTATATTCTTCGAAAATTGGTAACTTTAAAGTATTAAGAACGTCGAGAATGATCTAATAATAATGTTGCAATCATATACATATATAAGGAACAAGGCTGAGTAAGTTTAAGGAAGCCTGATTTCTAATTGATTATTATCAAAATCTAATTAAATTGTAAGTACAAGAGCAACATCTATCATTAAACAGTGTTGTAACAAGAAACAGAAACGCATTATGAGTTCATCGATGTACGTATTTTATACTGATCTTACCGTGAATCTTTGGAAGAACGGCAAGAAATATCCTTCACGCATAATTGTGCCAACTTTCATCGAGCAGCGCGCCGCGCCGCGCCATTGCAACCTGTGCTGATGAGTATAATTGAGATTCTTACCAAGTTACCTTTACCATCTTTGGTCCTTAATTAAAATTGCTTTCACGAAATGATTTCCGTTTTTATACAATTCCTCTTATTAAAAGCCGTATTTCAAATATTGTACTTATTATGCATGAAGTTCACTTGATGTATATATATATATATATATTTGTTACTGATTGTGATATATCAGATGATTCTATATAATTTTAACATTACTCTGTTACATCGCTAAAATGCTATGTACAGGAACAAAGGAGGAAGTGTAACTTTCTGGTATGATTGTGCTCCATAAAAATGGCTGATAAACACATATTATTATCAATTGCTTTTTGTTTCTTTGTTCTTTTATAATCTGAGTTTCGATATACTGCTCAGTTCATTTTGGAATGAAAAAGAAGACTCAAGTGTGAGATGAATGAAATCTTGTACATCGTATGCATCAGAGTTCCTTTAGAGTACTATGTTTCTTAACCACGTAATTTATTAAATGCTTTAAATAATGATAAAATTATTCATGCGAGTAATTCGTTGAATACTATACGTATTTCCTAATGATCTTGTGGACAAAAATATTTTTATATTATACGAAAGCTTGTGCATTATGAGATTTAAAGCTTTTACTGATTCCTACTCTTATAAATTTGGAAATGTACCTACCATTTATTAAAAATTCGAGCTACATTTTATTGCTTTCTACATACAGGTATATATTTCTATGAATTTATGGTATTAAATGAACATTTGATTCTTTCAACGCAATCAGATATTTTTAATTTTAATCGTTACTTTAATGCATATATATATATGCATAGTAATGTGTACGTATATTGAGTGTGTAGTATTAAATGTAAGAATTATACAGCAATGCTGTAGAATAAGCTTTAGAAATTTATTTAAAAGGTAAGAAACCCTGGGAACTTTCAAAATATTTCAATACTTTTTAGAAAATAGAAAGATACTAAATAGGAGGATAGAATAAATCGCATTAATAATATAAAACGATTACATGTATAGACAACAGAAATATTATTTATTTAGTTTAAGCAATTATTATGAAAATTATATCGTGTTGATAACATTAATCGTATGCTCAATTAATATTTTACCCACGTCAGGATCGAATGACTTCCGTTTTCGCTTCTGTACATACATAGAAGCTAAATCACAGTATAATTATAAGACAAATATTGGTAGAGTAAAAGACAAGCAAGAAGTATCGTGTGGCGTTATATCTTGAGGTTCAGCGTAAGTTCTGCCCCGGTTTGCGGTTTAACAATTACGATGATACGTGGTAGCAACCTACATTAAGCGGATGCAACGAACCGTCAGCTCAACTACGAAGAAACTTTTTTAGAAAACAAGGTGCTCGATAATCTTCGGCAAGCATACGCAAACCTTTGTGGAAGGAGGTCGCTTGTTCATTCTTGAGCGCACTAAAAATAATGCGTCGACATAAATGGGGAAAAAAATTACAATCAAATTTCTTGTACTCCAATACGTTTATTTTATCAAACAATATAATTTTACAATGATCTTCGATATTGAAGTGATATTAAAACCAGAGAAAAATACGAAAGATAATTGAAGAGATATTTATATATATATATATATTTAGAAAATTATTAATTAAAATTTTGTCGGTTTCTACATTTTTGATGTTAATTATATTAGAAACAATACGTACAATATGGCATTTGCACTGACGATTTACATTGAGTATTTAGCGAATTATCGAGAATTTAAGGGATATCGATTGTATCTTGATTATACACAAGAAACTTGATTGATGGAACAATTTGAAACAAAATTGAAAATGCACATCGTACGTACAAGCTACAAGATATTTCGTATAACTGTATATTTGACAAAGATAACAACCCTCGATATTCAGTAAAGTCATCGTTAACGTTAAATGCATATAATACGATTGAATTGCTGTGTATTAATCTTTTACTCGATATACGTTTGTAATAATTTCTATATACACTTTGAGATTGGTTTGAAATTTTACCACCGTAATGATGCTAGTTACAATCCTACTGAAATTTCCTAAACTTTCATATAACATACATAATACACGCATAAAAATGCTCTATGCCAAGCGTTCGAATATTTTTGTGAATCACACATATGTACATATGTCGGAATATATTTGTCAGCAAGTTGAAAAAGTTACTTTGTATAGGCTGACATCACTGCTTATATGACTATAATATTACTCATATTAGCAAATAGCGATTGCATCAAAGCTCCATCCTTCATTTCCAGTTACGGTTTCACTTTTGTCTTCTTTGTTTGCCCATTCGAGACAAATGTTTGAACGGCGGGAAATACATACGGTAAACTGATGCTAGGTATCGTATGCTTAAACGTTTTGATACTCCGGTCGTTCAGTATAGGGCAGGAAGAACAGACAAAGTAACTGATAAATATGTAAATCGCGTGGCCTGAACCGTTACGTAGTCATCATTTCTGTGTCTACATTCGGAACCGTTTAGCCAGTTATCCTTTGAAGAATGTCGTTTCGACAGCCATGGTAATCAATTAGAAGTATCTGCTACTTTTTCGGAGAATAAAGTCTAACAGATATCTCTAATCTCTATTTTGTAAATGTAGGTCTTTCGCTTTCGGGGTAATTCGAACATGACGCTACACTAATGTGTTTCACTTTATGTTATTAGACTGTTCGAAAAGTTCGTAGTAACGTTTCAACAAAATCGAACGGTAATATATTTTTATGGAAGTTAGAATTTTATTCAATAATTTATGCATTGCCTCTTTTGAGGTACATTTAGCTATTTATTGGATAGCCTCATAAAGTTTGTCGAAAAATCCATTGTTTCAAGCAGTTTTCGTGATTCTAAAGCAGTTTGGTTTTTGTCATTAACAAAATTTCGTTTCATACTTGAAACTAAATATCGTCTGTTTGAAAAACACTTTTTCCATTCGCTAATCTTGCATCTTTTTCCGCAAACATTTTTCGTTACATTCAATGACGAATTAATAGCATTTTTCAGAATTTTCTGTTTCATTATTTCACAGAACTTTGTAACATGTATAATCATTCTTCAATCTTGGAAACACTGCGGACTCCCGATATTTATTTATCGTGATTTAAATTAAGATGAAACCAAGATTTTATGACAATTTTAATTTCAGACGTTTGAAGATATTATATAAATGTTTCCAGATTTCTTGACGACTATTATCCTATTGAAAAGTGTAACGTTGATGAATCGGTTTTCACAGTAAGAGTTAACTTTGATATTTTTAACGAATGTACACGCATCGACACTCGTACGTATTCTGAAAAATTTATGTCACAATACTTCCGTTATCTTTTCTCAGAGTTGTATGGCATTGTAGTCGCGCACGTGCCATTTTCTATTGTCTCCTAAATAATAATCCTACAAGTTAATATATTTACAGTTAACACCTAGTTATTGAGACATGCCAGAAGCCGTTATCTATAAATCTCAGGCCCATCTTGTCTCATTCTTCTTTTGTACCTTCGATAATCGACATCCTGCAATAAACCTAAATACCAGACTTCTATTGCAAACCACTTTCGAATCTCCTAATCTACTCTCTTCGAGGGAAGATACGACTTACATATACCAGTCTTATACCTTTCTTTTATCTTTCAGTTAATATAAGTTTCCCATACGAGAAAATCCAATGAGCTCATATTAGGTCACGTTGAAAGTTGTCGTATTTTTAAGCTGTTTGTCTTGGAAAAATGAAAAATATAACCCTGCCAAATTGGAATATTTTTATTTGAAATAATTATGGGTAGCTACCCTCAGAGAAGTCACTGAAACGTTCAAATTGCAAAATCAAATGCTTATTCTACTTTTAATCTTCGACTCTGCTTTCTTGACAATGTAACGCTTCTATTCCGTCGTTCCAAGCATCGCGTAAAATAACTGAAATTAAATTCGGCTCCTAGTCGAAAAACGTTCGACTATAAATTCCCCGATAATAAATTCTCGATGCTTACAAAAAAGATTGCAACAGGCCGAAGGAGAGAACAGCTAGAAATCATTTGGTTTTCGTGTAAAAGCGAACAATGGATCCGCGCGTGTGGAATGCGAATCGTGTTAGAAAGCAACTCGAACCTCTCGGTCCAATGGCCAGAACGACAACGGTGGGCGGATGACAAAAAAAAAAAAAAAAAAAAGAAAGGAAAAGAATCGACGATGTTGAAGAAGAAAAATTGTCGCGTTACGCAAGCAGACGAGGTGAAATTTTGCGAGGCTTCTCCATTTTCATGCAGTTCCCCCTTTGTCCATTGGATTTGCACGCGTGCACGTACGTTGTACGTCGGCATAGCCGATGACTTCCTAGGTGATTGCGCGAAAGCCGCAGGATGTGAGCTGCTTGCATTATCGTTTCCGTTACGGGTTCGTGGTAATCGTGGTGTTTTCTTCTGTTTATCTACGCCCACGAGCAGCCGGTAGTTGCCAAAGATTATTGATTTAACGGCTCTTGATGCTCACAATACAATCTGCTGACTTGGAATCAATTCATTCACGATTGTAGTACTTATACCGTCTTTAGTTGGAGAATCAAGCGAATCGATGATATAGGAACGTGAATAAGTTCTAAGAACATTTCGACTAGAAGTAATGAGTCATTTTAATGAAGTTATTATTTTTATTTCATTTTTACTTTGTATTTAAAATATTGATACGAATGAGTTTTATGTGGAATAAAAATAACAATTTTCAACTTGAAATAACGGATCGCCTTAACTTAATTTTTATTTTCAAGATAATTTACTAAAAGCAACTTTATCTTACCTCGTGATCAAATAAAGATCTGTATATAGTCTTTTATAGTAGTTAATCTCTTTAGACGGAATAACAAAAGATTTAGGGTTTTAAATATCGTATTTGAAGTATGATCTAAGTAATTTATAAACTATATCGTTGGACTTTTTTTTTATAACGTAACGGTATTTGCTTTCATTACGATTATCTCTGAGTTACAAATACCATGTGTATATGGCTGTGAAAAATATGCGCTTTTAACGCAGTTGATATAAGAAAATCAGGAATTGTTTGAGAAATTATTTCGCTAAATATTTCTTCAAATAAAAAATGGCTGTATTTGGTAGACAGATTATGAAATAATTCAGAAGAAAATTATATTATTATTTCAATAAAGTGACGCATAATTATCGTTGCATAATAATATCGCATATTAATGTGTAATGACTATCGGTCAAACGATATGATATATCATTACATAATATTGTATTAAATCTGATTTATTATATTGAATAACCATTTCTCAAATACGTTATTTGAATAATGGCAAAGTGTGATCTTGAGACGAACTGTCGTAATCTAACGGTACCAGTTGAGGGTTAATAGAAATAATAACAGAAAACAAGCAATAGAACAATACAAAATAGAAATAGATGAAACGTAGAAATCCTTCACACGAATTACATTAAGATCGCTGTAATCCATCCATCCTGTATGCAATACCCGATTACGATGATAATTTGAAAAGGCATGGCAAAGAGAACGAATAACTTCGTAGTTAAGAGAGTGCATCTTCAATTCAATTTCATTCCTCTTCGCGTCAGTTCACGTACGTTCAATTATCTTTTCTCTATCTGTTGAAGAATAATGTAAACGGTATATTCTTGCAGAGGTATGAAATAACATCTATATTGCTGCGGAAGGACTAAATTACGCTATAATTCAATATATCATGCAAGTATTCTGCATCCAATTAACCCGTATTTATTGCTTTTATCTCTTACAGAAACTTGTTTCACCACGCAAACTAAAGTGTGATTTATCTCCTATATCGAACCATTACGAATCCTAATTTGTCTGAAATATAACGTGTTTTAGCAATAAAAACAGATTCAAACGTGTCCTTAAAATAAGCTAAAAAATCATGGTATAATTTTAGATTTCATTGAAATTCATCATATCATATCTGAATTGAAGAAACTGGAACTGAAAGAGTTTGAAACCACTTTACCAGTGTGAACCCGCGATTTATCTGCAATGTCCTGTTAGATTTCAGGCGAAGTTGAGATTATTTCAACTTGGCAGTACAATATTATTTCTAGTTTGTTCTTCTATCTTCACGCAGCATCTTCTTTAACGCTATTTCCGTTAAGGTGTCCAGTTAAAATTGGGTGATTTGAATTCAAATTACCTTGAGTCAAGTAACTTGTATGTAAATCGAGTTAATTGAATTTAAGGAATTTGAATTCACGTAGCTTGGCTGACCTGAACGAGATTCTCTAAGGTTTTAGAGAATAAAATACAATGGGTAAAATGATATTATTGTGGATATGGAAAAGATTTCGCATAAAAGTTGGCTTTACTTGGGAGAAAGTGTAATGGCAGAACATTACTCTTTGTCTCGACCAAAAGTATTAATTTATAAATAAGGTAGTTTTTCACGAGATTTTATAAGCGAAGAAGCGAAGAAGAATTAAGTAATCTTATAATTTATAAACTAGTGTTAATTTTCAATCTTTTATATAACAATTGATTTATGTGTAATTGGATACGAGCTCCTTAGATTTAGAAAATATAATAATCACAATAATATTAAGTTCTTAAGCGCGATGATTTTATTATTAATATCGTTCGATCATTTGTAGATAGATTCATAGAAATTTGTAAGTGTATTGGATTTCGAAAATCTGATTTATAAATCATATGAAAATATTCAAATGTTAAATTTACGAGAGATACATTTTATATTACATATTATATTTTATTTTAATCGCAAACAAAAATTATCACTGTTCTGATCGTTGCTAACAAGTAGATCGAGGATAATTATATATCGATGGGAAAGTGAGAAAAAATGTACAGAATGCGTGGATAATATTAAACAATTTTCAGAGCGCAAGTTCCTAATTTGTGCATCGCGCCCTTCAAAATGCATTTCAATTAATATAAAAAATACATATACATATACTAATTATAATCATATTATGAAATATTTATATTTCATGTATTCTCTTCGCGTTATAAAATGTGTTTCTTTAGACGTATATGCGGCGGAGAGAATCACAGGTTAATTTATCATTATAAAGTGGAATCGTGACTTAAAGAAAGTTAGAAAACACTGATTTAGAGCGAAACAAACCTCCGTTTAGATTCCACTTTTTTATTTATCTACATAGAAACATAAACAATCATCTACAGTTTACAGATAACTGTACCACGAATTTGACATTAGATTAGACAAAAAGAAAAAAGAGAAAAGAAAAAATATATTATAAAAGAAACGGGGATGGTGATTGCACTTCAATCTTTCGTGACTAATTACACAAATAACGCAACGTTTTATTGCTCGCTTGGTAATCAGTGTAAATAGGTGGTGGGCACCACGGACAAGTGTGGCTGACGGTACTGTTGCTGTTGGCCTCTGACGGGACATGCAACTCACGTCATCACGCACGAGCTGCATTAAAGTCATTGCAAAGCGGGACGTTGCCTCATCGAGCGTTGGAGTTTTCAAGCCGATGATTTCAATGGCCGGCAAGAGCGTCGTCACCTCCGTGAACGCAAATAGACATTCAGCTCAGCGATTCTACCTTTCCGTTTTTTCCTGCCTTTTGTCTTTCTGCCGTTCACTTTACGCAATTAGAATCGACGATCGATCGAAACGACCGATTGTTTATTTTGTCGCTAATCAATGTGCCATCAAAACAAAGCTTTCTTCATTCTTCGTCCGATGGTGGAAAATCTTTCATTAATTGCAGGTATTCGTATCTGACAGAAATTGATAAAAAAAATATTTTTTATTCTCTTTGAAGAGTTTAATACCTTTCGTTGACGTTAGAACGTTGCTTTCTTGAATGGTTTCTGGCATTTTTGAAAAGCAAGTGTAGCTTATTGCGATAAGTATTTAATTTACTAATTAATAGCAGTAACGAATTAATAAGTGGTAAGATGTGGGTTATAAATTCTCGTTGCACAAATAGTTTTTAAAATTGTGTACAATTTTATTTTTACTTTTATTTTCGTATCTTAAATACAATAATTTTATTTCAAATGTTACGTGCCATAGAGTAATCAGCTTACCTATCATTTATAAAATTTATGTGCGTAGAATTGTACTTTTATTACTAAATTTAGTTTCCTTAATATACTTGTTATTGTTATAAACGAAATTTATAACCTGTAAATAATTTATAATCTGTAAAATTTCGTCAATAATATTGGTTAAAAGAGTCCAGGAATAAATTTCTTTCAAAAGTTAAAGAGAATGGTTCTTGTATATTGAAATATATGTAAAAATTGTTTTCTAAAGATCTTTCCTTAAGATTCTCACGTAACTGTACAAAACGTATAAACTTATTCCATGTTGTTTATTCTTAGGAGTTTAAAAGAAAGTAGTGATCATTACGTGATTTGAATACCGGTAGAGGCTATATTATAATAAGTAATTACTATCAAGAATTAATCGTTATATTATAACGATATGTTGTCTTATTTGTAAACTTTATTATAGTGTATGTCGAAGAAACTTCAACTAATTAACAAAGGACGTATTTCTTTTAATTTACACGCAGGAAAATTCTCTACATGATATCCTTTTTAAATCATATCAATTTTGTAATATTCGAAGATCATTCGCATTTCGAATGGAATCTACGCTATTACCATTTTACTATAAAATAATTATATTCAGCGTTCGATGTATCGATTGTTGAAAAACTTTTTAATACATCCTTATTTTCAATGAAATTTACCCAAAATTCGGACAGAATTGAACTAGCAATTACTTAATTTTAATTTGTATTTTACGTCTTACATATAAATACCAATGATAGTTTTTATTGCGTCAAACACAGAATACGATTGAAAATAAAGTATTAAAAAATGAACAAATTAATACTTACTGCACTCCTCCGATCTTTTGTCTCAATCTCGTTTCAGTTTCAGACGAGTAAAAGATTCAATATCTTAAGAAAATCCTTGGTATACGGTTGAACCGAAAAATCTTGCAGATTGGTAATTAGATTTTCGCACTTTCCTCCAATTTGAAAAATTTCCTAATGATAAAAAAAAAAAAAAAAAAAAAAAAAATACGATTTGGTTAAAAATGGAGCAAAAGATGCAACAGAATTAACTTGAACTCCTATGGATCATTTATAATCGAAGAATACGAATTGACGACAAGCGCGAAACTGCTCGTTATTATTATTAGGTCATCCGCGTTTACACTGGTGTTTAACACATTAAAGTCTGATAACCGCTGTCAGTTACTTGATAATGATCGTGTCTTTGTATTGGATTACAGGCTGCAACGGTGCCGGATGCGGTTACCCTGGGGCTCCTGCACACAGTAGCGTTCGGTTCACGGGAACAGGTGCCCAAGACGTTATAGACGAAGAGGATGCCCTTCTAAAGGACACGATATTGCCCGAGGGCACAGTGGCTACGTATTCTTGCGAACGAGGGTTTGAACTCCTTGGTCCTGCGCGGAGGCAGTGTCAGATTGATGGCTCTTGGACACCGGAAGGGGTTCCATTTTGCGGTAAGTCCATATATTCTTTGAAAGTTACGAGAAAACGTTATCTCTTCAGTAGCCATTATGAGACATAAAATTGTCTGAGGATCGAGTGAAAAGTATATTTGCTAATAATAATTTACTAATAGTACTAGTCCACCATAGAAATGAAAGTTCTTACGTTTTGTGTTGCAAGTGCTCGGATGTTCTTGCATCTGTTTGTCTGTATTATATTTCTGAACAAGCGAGAAGTAATTATATGAAAAAGTTCTACAAGCGATAGACTCAATTCTTCGGTTATTTTAGACGATAATTTATCAACTAATAGTAATGGAGAATTGACGAATAACAATTTGTAAATTATTGAATTCCCTTTTATAATGTCGCAATTTTATACCAAATCAGATCGAATAATTTAAAATTTGCAAAAATTCCATTTGTTTTATTTTTATAAAGTTTTTATTTGTTTTATATTTATAAAGTTAATCATATTCGATAAACTTTCTAATATTCCAGCAAATTTAGGTTTTATATATCATTTGTTATAAAGAAGAATGCAAAAATAAGAATAATTAAATTATTTATATCTCACTCGACCAAACTATTTATTATTTAACTTATAAAATATAGCCTATAAATGGCATAGGTAATTTCTGATCATCTCTATGACTTCTAATTATAAGTTACATCTCAATATGAGTTATTTTAAAATTTTCATATAAGTTTCAAAATGATTAATATCTACGTAGCAATTCTTTGAAATAAATTTTTATTTTAACATATTACATTTATTTAAGTATTAGATGGATTAGAAAGTGGGTTACGAATTCTAAATATAAGAAATTAAATTTCTATATTTTACTCTATCCTCTGTAATCTCAGATTTGGTCGGGTTCTCGTTCTTTTCGAAAATTAAAACGCTTCCAATATTAAGGAATATATAGATAGATAGATAGACAAGGTGGTCGATTCTTCGTGAATGTTTTGTACAATTTCAATATAACGGATCAGGCAGTAAATTGCAAGCATTATTCGTATTATTTATCCATTAAAGTACATTCAATTTTATAAAACTTGCGTACATATTCTTTGAACTGGCATTTTTACAAGTAGCTTCTTCGATTCTTTGTTCGTTTAAGAATGTTAGTTAGCCCAGTTTCTTTTCTTGTTAGTGTTGCGTTGAAATGTAGGAATCGTAAAGTGTTCGATGATTTAAATAAAAATGCAAAGAGAATATTGTATGTAAAAGACACGGTGAATTTGTTTGCGATGATAGAAAAATTCTCGCACGAGTCGTTGAGATAGGTGTGTAACGGGGAAATACGTTCGCGGATGTGGGCTTAAGAGAAAGTTTGACGTTCCGAGGAAACTTATGCGTACTTCCGGTCACGCCTGTATGAAGTATTTCACCGCGTTACGAATTGTTATTTATGGAACATAAAATTGTATTAAAACCTAATGACCATATTAACATCAGAGACTTTTGTTTTTAAGTGAATCTGAAATATTCACGAATATTTACGATGTCTTTAATATTGTAGAAATTAAATTCTGTTTGTAATATAATATTTTACAAACTCAAAGCCATTCTTTGGGTGAAACGATGTAACGACGTTTAATGATGTATCATTGTCATGTAACATTGTCCAAGTTACTATTATTAATAATTAACTGATTTCTAAATTATTATAAATAAAAGAATTGAAATATTCCAAATCCATGATAATTTACCTTAAATATGAAATGCATTTCGCTCTTTTCTTTTGTGAATTGTTTGTTTATAACGCTCAATATGCATTAGCGTAAAAATGTCATGAAATAGACTAACAAATCTAATAGAAAAATTGTCATTATTTATTTATTCGCACATTATATCATTTATTCTCCACTGAAAGCTGGCAAACTTGTTTAAATTTCCACAATATTGACAAATCTAATCAATGACAAAGTATTAGACAAAAGTGAATTAATTGCCAGCGCAAACAAATCAAAGATGACGTGTTTGAAACAAAAATTAAAGCATATAGATATAGTTATTTCTGTATTAAAATAACTCGTATAAAAATATGAAATCTAAAATATTCGTATAAAGATGTAAAAAAGAAATTCAAAGCTAAAATTTCGGAAGGCGACTAACCTGATTCAGCGTGTCCTTGACCGAGGAGACCGACGACAGTAGAAGAAATGCTAAAGATAGTGGGGGTATTACACCGTTAAGTCTGAACCTGTTACCTCCTAAGAACGCCCGCGGCCTTCTCAACCTGGTGCGCATTGCTGACATAGGTTCACCATTTCGTCCTTCCCGGTCCAGCTCGAATTTACTTCCTCCTCCAACGTTCCACTCTTTCGTCAATATCTTTCCACTCTTTCGTGGTTAAAGAATTGTCGAACAATTGCCGAACAATTGCCGAAGAATCTTAAATATGTATGACTTTGAATGCTAAACATTCAAAGTTTCGATATACGAGTATCTAGGAGAATAAAATCGCATTCCTGAACGATATAAATTGAGTGTAAAGAATGTAATAGAAAATACAAAAGATGTATAGCTTCCTCGAAGCTGAAACGCTCGTGGAGGATTGGATATGTAAATAAATGACCAAATTATTTGAATAGGTGATAATCATCATTTTCTTTAGGATATGTGCAAAGGAATTCCACAATTTTTTTTTTTTTTTTAATTATAATAATTCGTAGGATAGAATATTTCATGGTAGTTTACGCGATTTATTTATAATGGAAACAATTGGAATGATTAATGGATAGAACGATTGTTTCGTGGAAAATGTGTCTGATCAAGAATTATTATTTAGATTTGTTGAATAGAATCACATAGGACAAATCGTATTTATAAATGTCTGATTGTAGCAACAATCTGTTTTATAATAAAAGCAATTAACATTAATTAAAGGACATTTAATTAAAAGGACATTCTATTAAAAATTACGAAATGACGAGTTGCGTCAGAAACCAAATTTAACTGTAAGTCTTCTGTTTCTTAAATTCTTCAACCTAAATTGCTATAAATAATGAGGATCATGTCGCAAAAATGTAGAGATCTAATCGCGTGCTTTTCTGTTACAAATGTTTGGTAGATTTAAAAGAGAAAGAGGCTGAGGAGCCTGAGTTGATGGGCAAATATATGTTCAATGAATTTTTCGTTCTTTTTCTTACAGTTTTTAAGACAGTATGAAATAGAAGGTGATATGTTATAATAGCAAGAGGAATGACATGGAACGTTATACAACGTTAGAATTATAATAATTATACAATTATATTGTGTCACTTAATGTATCGAAATCTTTAGAAAATATCTATATTATAATATTTCGGAATATATACCTACTGTTAAGAAGCAAACTAAAGGATTACACAATTGAGTGACATCGTTGTTTGGTTTACGAGTAGTATATTAAATATTTAAAATTAGCATGTTTCTCTTTCTTCTGACAGTTTATTTTTATCAAAAGCAATTCATTTGATCCGAATCATTGAATGACGTAATAAGAGGGCTGAAAGCGTTATGATTACAATATTACATACGTTAATTCTTTCACTTCTTCGTATCTAATATATTCAATTTAAACGTATAACTATATTAAAACATATAATTTACTCAATTTATAAAGAGATAATAACCTTGATATATTTATACAATATCGAAACATCAGTTTCAACATGGGTAATTGTTTGAAATTTAAAAAAGCAGAATAGAATAATATATAATAATAGCATAAATAGGAGTATAATTATAGGACAATTGATAGGAGTACTAGAAATAAAATACAATGTATGTGCATATATTCTGATAACGCAACTTTCATTCGTATTATTCGACGTGCGATTTACGGCAATATATCTAATTGAGAAAACCAAAGAAGCACTGTAAAAGATTCAGATCTGGGTCGTCATGGCACAAATTAAAAGTACATGATTCCGATACGCTTCAACTATCGCAAGGACTGTCCTTCGCCTTATTCGGTTCATTTTTGCAGTCGAAAAGGCACACAAGTACATTCCAATTACCAGGCTATTTATAATATTTAAAACGTAAATGATAGTTAATTATCGTTAGATGTAACGAGCCAAAGAAAAACGAAAACAAGTAGGCATTTCGTTGTACCTATTGGATTAATCGGCTATAAATTATCATTAGACCCGCGTAAATAAATTAGAAGTCTATAAAGCGCAAATAATCGATGAAGCATCAATACACATAGCTAAAGTGTGTCTCTTGGAAAGTAGTTCCATTGCGAATCCAGGTCCCCATTAATCCGTTTACCGTTGCTAAATTCTATCACGCAATTTATGCCTTGGAAAAACGTGCCAATCTTTTGAATTGTTCATAATGCAAGCATTGTATTTCTTAGAAGCAACAGTAGAATGTGTTGGCTAATGCTTTCAAGCATTGATTACGAGCGAGGAGAATCTTTACGTTAGTATCTTTGGTGAGGAACAGGTTTTTGTTATTAACTGGAAAATCTATAGTTAAGTGCGTCAAAAGAATTTACAAATAATAAGACGGTAACTAATTGCTATTTTCAGCCTTAATATCTTTTAAACTACTTAAAAATTTCGCTTAAGACGATCGATGAATTTAGAGGTGGTTGCTCCTAACGATAAGTTGAAAACAAGAATAACAACTGGAAGAAATTATTAATTTATGTTCTCAATTTTCTGCTTCTATTTGATATTAATATTTATAAAATAGTTCAACAAAACTGGCCTCCTATTATTAATTATAACATTCGCATTTAGAGATACGTAGCGATAATTTCAGAAAGAATACAGACTTTTAGAGTAATTTTCTATAAACTTGTGAAAGATCGTCCATTAAAAATCATCACGATTTAACTCCATTTGCTTATATTTATTATATATTATATGTTTATAAGAGACACCATGTATCTCATGATGTAATTTATCGTTATACATTTTTAGATAAGTAATATCGTTTTTCGAGAAGTTTCGCTATATTCCACTATAGGTTAAGATTACACATCAAGTTTGCTGTCGTATAACATAATTCGAAATCAAAAATTCAAAAGTCAAAAATTTGCAGTTAAATGTGAGTAATGATTGCAAGATTATTATAAACACCTTAATGTACATTTTTAATTGTTGACAATAAGTAATAGATTATTTCATTCGTTTCTATAAAACATATTCGATTATGCGTAGATCATTTTCAAACGTAGTTAATATTATAACAACTGATTGATTAGTATTACAATTAACTTCACTGTAAGTTTGAGAATGTACAAACATTTCCTGAAGTAAATATCCTTTGTTGTCTGATTTTTACTTTTACACATACGATTATAAGTATCGGTATTAGAATAAATATTGATAACAGCGGAATGTTGGAAGTCCTTCGTGAAAGGATGGATGCAGTTTACAACCGGAAATGTCGAAGAATATTGATTGCACAGGCCTCGATTCCGAAAGCTTCAAGGCTTTCACACGATCAGACTGGCCTCCATTTCCAATTACATATATACGTGTTTCGCTATTGCTTGTTTTATACCTACATACACGTATACGAACACTTTTAATTAATGTCAAGTAATTTAAATTTTAAATAAACTACAGATTTAAAGAGTGTGAAAGAAAGAGGAGAAGATTCGATGTTAATTTAGTTTTGATAGTGTAATATCGATAGTTTCGAATACATTTGGGATACGTTCTTCGATACTATTAATATAATGATACGAAATACGCTTAATTATCTAGAGAAAACTGAGAACATTTATATAAATTGATATTTTCGTGAACACAACTAAAAAACAGTAATTTGTTGCATATTTTATATATTTTTACATATTGCAGCCATCCTATCTATCTTTTTAATCTATAAATTTCTTAAAAACACATAAAAATCCGCAATCTAATTGTAAGCACTAATTTCCATCGTTGTATCAGTATCGTAGTTGGATATTTAAGTACCGAGTTTTCTAAGTTCATCAAATGGTATTTCAACCGAGGGAAAACGTACCACTTTGGTAATTTCAATCAGCAGACCTGAACAGCCAATGAAGCGATAGTTAAAGCTTAGTTGCTATCTTAACTGGAGAAAGATACTAATTGGAGCATAAAGATTTTCGATTTTTCAACTTCATTTATTCCGAAAGTTAAGCTTCGGTTGGCTTTAAATTGATAATAAAGCGTCATCGGCTGTACAAAATTGTTTAATTATTTATGATCAAGAAGATCAGAAACAAATAATATAAACATGTAATTTATACTATTAATTTATAAAGTACTACTTTAGTAACAACTTAATAACTAGATTTATTCCTATAATATTTTAATATTTTACTGTACCTAAATTCTTTTTAAAATGAACAAACGAAATTTTATCTTCGCTAACAGTTTCTTTACATAAAATATTATCAATTAATATATATATATTACATAGACATTAACAGGAGCATACATTTCTAAATTACTTTATAATCCTATTTGTATCGGTATTCATCACCTATAAGCTAAATGATATAACATATGAGTTTCACAAACATCATAAGCTAAATTTTTGGATTTGTATTATAGGGAAATAATTTGAAAATTATCTTTCCATTCAATTTCGTTTTGTCAAACGCGTACCTTTATTGTAACTTTTGAACATTTTTCAACGATTTATGAAATTACAAGCATAAATTAATTTTTATATAATTTATATCTATGTTATTCGCCTCCCAAGTATGTTAATAAGTACGAGTATGTCTTTTTTAGCCAAGCAATATCAAAGATAGAGAATCAACAAAAGCAGATTTATTATGTGGTTTCCTACGTGTAACCAACAATATAAACCTCCTTTACATAGTGAACTAGTTAATTTTACAACGACATAACTTTTGAATGAGACTCGTAACAGTATCAAACAGCCACTATTATTACCATTCTTATTTCTGACAGACAAATCACGTACGCAGTCCCCTTTTTTTGACGAAATGTATAGTACTTGTTGAGAAAATAGCTGGTTATGATTAATTTGACACGGCCCCGTTTTCATCGCAAATAAACAAGCAAACAAATTCAGAATCTCAGCGGGAAATTGGTCAGTTAGCGTTTGAGCTGCAGTTTCTCGTAATTTTCTGCCAACCGCAAAGGCGGATTGCCACTTACGCGCTTATGCGTGAACTTGACTTTTCGAAGGTAAACTTCTGCACCGTTCACCACCAACTGGATGCGTAATCGCGCTTATACCGTAATTTTAACTGAATGTGAAAAAAAGGAAAAGAATACCAGTCATTCCATCGATGCCATTCTAAACAGATTCGAGTCACATTACATTTCCCACTGGTTGAAAGATAACTTCATAAGATAGGTGTATTTGCTTATAATTTTTAACATTGCAAAATTGATCTTTTATTGTAAACAAATTTTATTTAAATACGTTGAACCTTTTATAATAAAACTGAAAGAAGGCAACTAGATCCGATCGTATAGTTTCTGAGATACTGATACGCTTAGCTTCAAAATATTTGACATATGTAAAACACGTTTGAAACTCTTAGGATAATCATTATATCTGTCGGAAAACTAGAAAAATTTAGGTAATTGGCATAAGAAAATAAAAAGAGAGAATCTTTTAAAATCTACAAGTATCTATATCTATGAAGGATAAACTAATTAGGTTCCGAAAATATTCCGCATCGCGTGGTACCATAGTATACAAAATGAAGAATTAACGCAAAAATGATGGTTAGTGTCAGCGGTTAACAAAAGTTCATATTCTACCCCTTCATAACCGAGAAAAATAATTAATAATTTGAAATAATTAATTTAAAGTATTCACAAATCTCGCCGGTTTTTTATCTGAAAAGCTTGTGGAGTTGCTACTTCTTTATAGCAGAAAAATTGTCAAACGTACGAAGTTAACACTCTACGAACTAAAAATGGATTAAAAAGTTACGGTATTCAAAAATTCCAAACGCAAATATAAGATAACACATCGCACTTACTCGGCTAAAAACACCGAATGACAGTGTCTGCACTTAAAAGTTCTCATTATGTTCCTTTTTGTACGGATTTCTCCAATTTCTCCAATTCTTGAACCGTGGTAGAGCGAAATTTGTAGAAATACCGTTGTACGGGGATTTCCCAATTTTGAAACCGTGTTAATGCGAATTAACACGGTTTCAATGTTGTAATTAATGTTGTAAGAACACTGTGTTAGGTGAAGGATATCAGTACTGGTATCTTATCAATGTCAAATTTTTTATCAAAAGTTATCAAAAGTTTTATCAAAAATAGAACGTTTGCATATAAATTTAATATACTTGTATAGTACCAACTACGGTACTAAGTACTAATACTATAGTACTAAGTTTCGGTTAGTAAAGTATTAGCGGACTATTAGTAAAATTTAATATTTTACATTAAGCTCTAGTTATCAGTGCCGTTCTTATTATTTGTTCATTTCGCGTAATATTCTATTCCTAATTCGCGCTTAATTTCTGTTTCTTAGATTTGTTAATATTTTAAATAAATCTTTTGTGAAATGCATGGTAATGGTTTCTGCAAAATGCATTGCAACGAAACTAATGCGCTGATGACGCAGTTTCGTTTCTACTAGTTATCAAGTAAAATCACGTTTTTGCATCTCTAGTTGCAGTGTGTAACTTTTACGCCAACTTTCACTTGTTTTCTTTCAATTTTTCCATCCGTAAAGGTACTAATCATTGTCTTTAGATCTTCACGATGACAGTTAAATGCTGGTATCCTTCATTTGTGCTTTTGCAGACCGTTTTCCTCGAGGAAATCGTAAAATCGCATCAACTGTATTTACGAGTGACACGAAACAGTCAGCGATATTTTCTATGAATGTAAAACGTTAATCTGTTATGTTAATCTTCGTCATTATCTACAAAATACTTTTTAAGAAACAAGTAAAAATACCATTAGGAATAATATTGTATTTGCAAGTTTTTACGTATTTCATTAAATGAGATGTTTTCTCATTCATTCAAATAAGTTTATTACGAAGTCGACTATAATTATATTCATTATGCAGCTGGTTTTCATCCGTTTCTTATAGAAATCTTGTTGATTAGAAAATCTAAAATTTTGTCAATTTGTTCTTCGGGTAGAAACCAGGTAATATGTAAATACGCATGTGCATATCAATATTTTAACGAAATCTTATAAAAATATGAAACGTAAAGGAAATGGGATATGCATTTTTTTCATTTTTTCAATGCAGTACATTCGAGATGAAAATACATGAATATGGTTTGTGCTTTATAGTGATTTATTACATGAAATATATTAAGTGAACAATTAGTTTGTTGAATAAATTTAATATGACGACGCCATACTGCCATAATATATAATAGTACCTAACTGTATGTGTATATACATGCATTTTCAAATTTTTATTATTAATTGGTAACAGGCATTAATTCATAATTATTATATTAACACTTAACTTTTACCGTATATTATATTAGAAGCGAGACAATTATCATTTTCCTCCTATTTCATATTTTATTATAACCCTTTTATACATTTTTTTAATAACGTTTGTTTTGTATATTGTGTCTGAAAATATCATTTTCATATTGTCCCTATTATTTTTAGAAGATCATAATAAGGATAGAATACATATTGCACCGAATATGCATTTTTCCTTCTCCTTTTTGTATATTTTCTCTTATCTCTTTTCGACTTAAAATTAGTGTAACAAGATATAGAAGGGTAAAAAATACTTTGATAATTAAAAGTTAATTAAATAACAACATATTTGATACTCGTATAAGACGAATATTAGATACGCTTTGTATCACCAGATATTATTAAAAATTTGCTCTTTGTGCGAAGAATTACATTAATAAACCTACAAAAATTTGTGAAGAGCTTCGTAAATTTTAATTTACTGATATTATGTGTTACGTAATAATACAACTGGGGGGAAAAGATAAGTGGTCAATTAATGGAAGTCGGTATTAATAAAGTTTAATCGAACTGTGATGTTACTATTACATACTTAATTTTTAATTATTACATCTATGCGATACATCGATTATTTAGTAAATAATTAAAATTAATATCTATATTTTTGTGCTGTATTAGCTGTATTTAACGAAAATTAATTGGTACTTGTTTCTACTACCTGCCTGCACCTAACTGTATATAAAGTGGAATATTTATTTAGATTTTCTTAAAGAAATGAAACACCGCAGAGTCACGATCATCTTCGCATTAATTATACTTTCATATTAGAAGATTTACGATTAACATTCTCCATGCTTAAACTTACTTCGTGCATAGAAGTAGAAAAGATGTTCGCATCATGCATACGCGTAACCACTAACTGTGACGTGATCATCAAAATTGAACAATTACAATCGATCAATCATGGTTCAACGCTTGAACGCTTCTTGGCATGTGAATCGTTTATATCTGTATTATAATCGTTAATAGAATACAAATAGACTACTCGTAACATAAATATTTAAATAACGCACGTATAGATACGTGATTTGCGTAGAAAATGACGTAGTGATAATTATTGGTTTGCGGGTGAGCATATAAATTCAGTACTCGAAGCTTCATGTAAAATATATACATGTACTTTATTTCAAGATTTTAAAAATATAATTTTTTAATATAAGGTGTGTACGTATATTTCTTCTTTATTTTTATATTTAATTGGATATATGCATATATGCCTTAATAGTATTTTATCTCATTTAAGTCTTTGCATTATAATTAATGAATCTTTAATATCGTTAATTGTGTATAAAATATGTTTATCTGTTTAGTCATTTAATTAATTTCCAATTGTACTAATTTGTATTTAATATCTAATAATCTATTACTTGTAAATAGTCAATCATTCGTGAAATGTTTGCCAATACATATACTTTTTAATTATGTCATCATACATGTCATACAGTTTCCGAGTTTCAGAATTCCATTTTCTTAAACTTTATTTGTTAGGATGATATTTTAGTGAATAGAATTAACTGCACTTCCGTCGACTAAATCCAGTTATTTGAACGTGAATTCCGATTATTTGGTCGAGAGATCATAGGTAGGGAGAACCAGTGAACTATTACACAGTTATATTAACTATTTGTCTGCAAATCGCTCGTTGTAATTTTGATGTGTTTCCTTTTTCAGAATAATATGATATAAATTCAAAGAATAACTAGTTATAGTCGAACCAAATCAAGTAGTGCTAAAATACGATACATATTTAAGTTTTGTTGATGACCTTAGTTAAAACAGGAATTGGTCAATAAAAGTGAAAATGAGAAATAAAACTTCATGGAAATAAAGAACTTTTTAGAAATAATAAAATTCAAATACTTATATGAACACAGTTTTAAAGTGGTGAAAAATTAATCTAATCGATTTAGCTCAAATCAGGATGACTGTTGGTCAAATTTCAAAATCCGAATAATATCGGCTGAAATTTAGTAAATATGTATCATGGGATGAGATATAAAATCTGAAATATAGGATCCTAGTTTTAGGAAATCGTGCATTTGAAGATTACTGCTCCTTATACATACATACCTATACATATAATATAAAATTCCTTACTGATATTAGCTACAATATCCGCCAATTAATATAACAATGTAAGTATAAATGATGTGTATAGCTAAGGGATAAATGTATGTACGTTTGTATATATTAAGATCAGAAATGATCAATGAACGAAAAGAAGACAATCAGCTCCTTTTAAAGAGATTTTAAAGAATGTTAGTATTGGTTAGATCAACGCTGTCGCCAACACGATCCAGAATTCTAGAAATAATGAAAATCTATTGTAGATACGATATCTTCGCAATGCATGATTTTCTCAATCTAAGATTTTATATTTCAGGCTCGTTATTTCGTCTAATAACATCCAGAAAATTTGGTCTCGATCGACCACCGCTGTTATTTCGGATTTTATCTAATATATTTAACGCGAGACAAAAAAATAACCTGTTATTAACATTTGACAAAAAATTATACAAATTCACATAAATGCATTGTCGTCACAGAAACTTATTTTCTAAATATAAATTTCTATGAAAAATTATGAATATTAGCCAGTAACATGAAAATCAAAATCCCGCGGCCAGTAATATAATATGAAGAAGCAAAAATATTCAAATCACATCTTTTTCGTATAGTCTTTGCATATCAATAATTTACACCATATATCACGTACAGTACAATACGCATACATACGTATTACTTACTATATTACATAAACGAATCACGCGAAAGAAAGAAACAGGAAGTTTCAAAAACTCCACTGTACTCACGTGTTCCACGTCCAAAGAAGTAAATAAAACGTCAATTTTAAACAATAAACGTACTGTTACATCTCAATGATTTGAAAAGGCTCGGAGTTCAATAACAGGAATCGTTTTCCTTTGTTCTACGCTCGATCAGGATGTATCGACAAGTGCTGAAGCTGTTGATCGTTTTCTTCGATCTAACGTGTTTGAATAACATGGCCGTGGAGACGAAACCTTTCGTAATAATTGGTATAAGAAATAACTGTAAATTATGACGTATCCACGTGTGTGTCGAGAGAATGCGTGTGGGAACGCGTGCGACGTGTACGCTAACTCAAAGGAATCGGTATGTAGGTTTAGGTCGAGAACGCATCAATTACACGTTCTGCGTGTAGTCTACCTGTTCGCAGCTGCGCTCGGATAGAATGTAGATTGACTTCGTAATCAGATACTTTTTTAAATTGGCTGCTTCAATGCTTCAATAGTTCGAATTCCTTGGCTTCGTGATCGACTTCCCACCTTCAATATTCACGATTGTGTGCTCTATCGAAAGCTTCCATCGAATTCGAATATGGTATAGGGTCCCTGCCTTAATAAAAACCGAAGCTATTCTTTTTTTCGGTAAATAGGATATCCGTCAAGCGGCTGCTAATTTATCCAATGTGGTTATAAACGGTTTTTAAGCCAGCTACATTTGACAACAGATTATTTAACTCGTTATTAATGGCGTGATAAACAGTGAAATATATCCTGTGAATTAACAGCCCGGTGACCGTAGTTTTTTACGGGGATATGACATCTTAAAAGGAACGTTAATAATTTCGGTTGCAATTATCCTAATTAAATAGTCATATTTCTGGAAATTAATTTTTTTTAGTTCTTATACAATACCTCCTTAGTGATTAGAGTGATTCTAACGAAAAGTTATTTGAGTCAGTTTCTTATTTTTGATATACTTTCTTGCTAGGCTTAAAGTACGTATGATGGCTAGGCTAATGATATTTTGTAACATATAATAAAAAAAAGTGTTGAAATTAGGCGATTCAAATAACGCCAGCTTACTATACTCTGAATGTTGTCCGTAGTATCGATTCATTGAAAATAAATAGAATCCTTTAATGATTTCTTTTGCCGGATTTACAGCGATGAACGAAAATATTGACACAGATTGCCCTATAAAATTCTATATAAATTTACGTACAAAATGTATTCTTTAAACTTTCGAGGTTGGAGTTTAAATACATATATTACAATTCATCATCATTCAGTAGTTTTGCAATGAAAAATACGTGCTAATTTATTTTTAAGAAAACAAAATTTTTATTATTGTAAAAACTGATTTTAGAACTATTTTCGAAAAATAATGATTCTGGTAGTATAAGATAGAAACGATCATCGAAACAAAAGATTCAGCTTCTTGTAACAATTAATCAGAATGAAGCTTTTACGTAATTGTTTTACGAAACGTAATCGATATCGGGATTGTTTTCAATCATTGTTTTTTTATGTTCTATAAAGAGATTTACATAAAGAAACGTGTCTAAGAAACTATTACTTAATAAGTTCAGAATTTTGCTTCTTTGTATTTAGAATATTTTACAAAACTTACCAAAAGGTATTTTGTAACATTTTTTTTTTTTTATATTAAGCATAAAAAACTTCCAATCATATTTTTGACATTATGTTCTTGAACTTTCGTTATGTATACTGTTACATAACGAACGTGTGTCGTTTTAAGGTAGGGAGATAAACGATTGTATATATAAATCTTGATTTATTTGGAAGTGATTAGTATGTAAGAACCAGTATGCCACTATGACTGAATTTAGAAAAGCGTTCAAGGAAAACCTTCTTTGTCCCTATATAGCGTTAGCAGATAACATTTCCTTTTTAGATTTCTTTCACGTGCAAAAATAATGATGTTACTTTAAACTACCAATCATACGTTTGGTGTGTGAACAACGTAGAAGCAATTCATATAAATTTAACAATTTACGCGTCAATATGTTTCATCGATAATTAGAATTTATTTTTATCATTTAGTAAAAATGTTAGTGTTACGAAGCGTTTGAAAACTCGAATAGAAATTTGCAAATCTTCGATGGTAAATCGATTTACTTAAAATGTAGCTAAAAAGTCGATATAAAGTATATGGAGCTGAAGAAGATGATATCTTAAAACAGTTATGTATTAAGTTATCATGCCGCAGCTCATAACTGTAGGTATAATTAGATTGTAACTCATCGCTTTTTATCTACGATATTTAAAACTTTAACAGTTAGGAACATGGTATGGTTTGTAGAGTATAGCAAGTAACGTTATAACAGACTTGTTTTCTGACTAATATCTTCTGCACAATGCATTTGCTGTCTCATTCATACATCTTCAATTGTTCTACAAGTATATATTTTAAGGTCGTGGTAACAGATTTATACTCACGAATCCGTAAAAATGTCCCGAGACAATGCTAGACAATAGTCTGTGATTCAACGTTAAGACATTTACTAAATCTTTTCTATGCATGAAAGAATCGTATCAAACATTTAGGCTACATTTTAAGCAAATCAATCTTTTCAACATACATCGTACAAATCGAATATTTTTAATAATATTTATCTTAGATATCGTTGCTCATAAGACTACGGCATTATTTATTTTAGACATCATTACTCACGAAGCTACAAAGTTATATATTTCAAACATGTTTACTTGTTGAACTATTAAAATAAGAACTGAAGTTATTAAAGCATTTTATTTCAAATACTGATACTGAGAAAGTTATTTTTTTTATAGGTTTTGCAACCTATTATTTTTATATAATATAATCAAAATCTCAATCTTCTCCAATATGTTGAATATCATCAATTTTACGTCTCTACTTCTACATTCACTACAGACGCTATTAAAGAGATTTTCTTTGCGACACTGTCCGCGACCATAATTTCTTGCTGTCGCTTGAATAAATTAGCGACGCCGATTTATAGGGGTCGACCAGGATTAACCTTGATCGCGTGAAGCAAAACAGGCCTTAAATCTTCTACGAAATATTTATGATTTTTATTCGTCTTCTACAGTTATGATTCATATCTTACTATTATACTAATATACCAATTTATTTGCGTGTGATATAATAACATTCCATTGAAATAATTTTACTTTGCACGATTTAAGCCGACTTGCTAACTAATTACAAGAATAAACGCTGATCATAGTAATATTCTACAAAATATACGCTACCATCTTTCCGAGTTTAAATTAACTTTTGTTCCTTCTTTCGTCGTGTTTCGTTTTAGGAAATTTCATAAATAGAAAGATAGAAAAAGTACTTGACACCCATGAACTTATTTATTAACTTCCAAAATATACATTTTTTTTATTATATTTAACATTTTTAGGTTTCAAGTTCTCACGATGGTGAGATATGACATTAGTTTCGCGGGAATAGTCGCGCAACTTGTAGTTGCACTTTGTACCAACGTTTCGTAAACATTATAGTCTATTTCTTTAGGCCAGATCTGAAATTTTTGAGATCCAGTTACACGCGCAACAGGTACGCGATTGTTCCTGTGAAATCAACTGCATTTACTATCAATTTACATAAAAAAAATCTATCAGAAGATTGGCAAGTTGCGATGTGATCTTTAATTATAATTCTACTTATAATTGGGCACTAATATAGTCATTTCGCAAGTTTGTGATTTTTTCATCTAAATTAACGCGAAAGTACTGTTGGTAGGAAATCGTTATTTTAAAAATAATCAATATCTCATCTATATTTTAGTAGCTATTAAATAAATTCGTGTATATTAATACATTATTGCGATGCGTAAATAAAAATGTTGAGGTATTATATTGTAAACTGTATTTAATTACAGTCACTCAAAAGTCGTTCCATTCTTATTGAAATAGAATGCCAAAGAGTTTTATTGAAGATATAGTACGTTCTATGCCAAGTCGATTAAGAGCTATATTAGTATCATTTTATAAGTTAAGAAATAAATACATTAATACGCTTCATAAACATGTTATATAAGCTTTATTTAACACTTAAATGGATACTGTTGCCATTTGGTAGTATATTTATATTTCCTAATGCAGACACAACGCTTATTACATTATGTATTCGAATAAAATTTATACAATTAGAAGATAAAATATCAATTTAAACGAATAAATACACGAATTAACAAATGACCTACTTTTGTTTTGGAATCTTCGTACACTATAACCTGAACGTTTCAGTAACGTATGTAGATATTATTTTACTATATTATTTATATAATATTTTATATAATCAACAGGATAAACAATTTACCACACTTTCGTAGTAATTAGTCTGCTATATATTCTACACATTGTATACACAATTATTTCTAAGTAAAATAATGTAAAAATAAAAACAAAATAATCTTTTAACTATTTTCTATGGCCTTGTGATATAAATTGGCAATTTCAAAAATGTTATTCTATTTGAAAAAATCAAGTTTCAAGAATTGAATAAGAATGACCTCTCTATAAAGCTATAAAGACTTTTGTAAAAGATTACAACATAATGTAAGCTTCTAAGGTAGATTAGAATATAAGTATCTGACATACAATCGAATATATAATGAGTATATAACATAATGCAAGTTAATTAAGATACATTAGACTATAGAACGGGTATGTAGGATAACGTAAGTTTCTAAAATAAATTAGAATGGAGTGGTTGATAATGAAACGAGCCGTTTGGAAGCCACATTGATTAACACCATAAATTGAAATGTACAATGTATGATGATGTTGCAAACGGTATCGTTGTTTCTCGAATCTAGCTCAAAAAATTCACCATTATTGATATGATTTCCTTGTGATGAATGAATTTATGGAATCAGTACGTTTCTCTAAGTTAATCTCGAAATTGCCAATAATAAATTAAGAAACTAATAAAAAGTTGAATTGGAAATATGGAAATGGATGACTGGTTGGCGATACAGGGATAGACCTTGACGGCAATCAGGCACGCGGCAAAAGGGACGATCTCGTTTGGACGCGGTGTGTGCGTGGAGGACTTACCGAGATCGAGGCAATGCCAGTTAGCGCCGATAAAATTCTCACGTTACGGTACAGTAAAACTACCGCAAGCCCGGTAACTTCTTCGCGAATGTGCACCGCTCGGCGAGCACAAAAGTTTCCGAACAGCATCTGCGTGCCGTCTGGCTGTTCACCCGTGCAATTTGCCTCACGCCCGACCTTCTTTTTACTTAATGAGAATGGCAATGAGCCGCTGGGATTTTCTCAGAACCTTGTCGCTCGCTCCCTCGTCCTTCGGGCACGGTGACGAGTTAATCATATCTTAACATTTGTTCGCATTAATTAAGTTACTTGCATTCAGACCACTTGCATGTACTTCATGTTCCCATAAGTCAAGATAAGTTATTTAACTTGAAATCACTTGAGTTCAAGCAATCTGATTTGTAGTAGGTGGCTCATAGAAAATGAGCGAGTGCTTAACATTATAGCGAGCATCGATCAGCCTGTAATATGTGTCGAAATGTACCATTTATAAATCGTTATAATTAAAATGAAACGACGAAAACAAAATGTATAATCATGTTTCCATCTTAATGAAAGTTAACATTAACTTGTAAAAATAGCTAATTGAAATCTATCATCTTGATGGGTTTTGCTGTTTTTATGTTAATTCCACTAATGACGTCGATAATGTGTAAATTGTTGTTTAATTTCCTTTTCAACAATAAAGAATTGCGAAAGGAGGAAGGCTATCGTATGCAACAAATTTCATAAATATTTATCTTTGAATTTTTCACTTCTCGACATAAAAGCTTTGATTTCAGAAAGCTTTATTGCAAAAGTTTGCTTATTATTATTATTATTATTATTATTTAGTTTTCTTTTACTCAAAAAAATGAAAGAGGCTAGAGGAATATTATGAAAAGGTTATAAATAAAATATTTGTAATTTCTTTTTTGTTGAAACAGAATTTTTAATTGGGAAAAGCTTTGCTGCAAAAGTGTGTAGAAGTAGTTGTCTGGTCGTATCAGAAAGGTCTTGTAGTACAAAGAGCTAAAAGAACTTGTGCTCAAAACTAACAATACATCTACACAACTAATGACTACAAATGGGAAATTATAAATAACAATATGTTACGTAGTTTCTTTTACGCGAAGAACTTTAACTCCATTTGAGAAGATGGAAAAAATGCAATTCAAAAGACTTTAAAACGACAGGTTTACATTAGCAAAGTGATTTCAATTTACTTAAAGTCAGATAACTTTGTAATTGTTAATTTTGGTTTTCTAAAGTGAGTGAGCTTTACATATACCTCATTTTAGGCATCTACATAATTTTTGTTAAATCTCGTTCCAAACAGTCAAGTCACTTTGACATACATACATACATATTTTGCTTTTGAATTTTTAGTTCGATTTTTCTAATCTTCTTCCCAATACCAGAGAGAAATTTATTATTTGGAAATATATAAAAAGAAGAATATTTTTTTAAGACACAGGAATCTAAACTTTAAGCGTAAATACCGAGTCACTCGAATTCAAGTAACTTGACCGTAGCGTTAATACGATTGAAAATAACGTGTTGTTCAGATTTGCAGCAGTGGATCAGCCAGCAATTAATTCTATTGTAATACTCCTGATTAGCTGTCTTCGATACTAAGGGATAGCGGAGAATGACTAAGGGGACGTTGGACATAAGTATTTGAGAACGCTCGTTAGTATGTAGGACGTTAATTAATAATGTTAAGTAGATCAGAGCATGAGATTGCGAACAAGAAGATTCTCTCTATTTTTAATTCTACTTTCGATGTTTTACTTTGTTTTTGTTTATGGGTAATGTGTACGTAATTATTCTTTGGAATTATTGGAAATTTTTTCAATCTATCATAAGAATATTACTTATATAAACTTCAATAACAATTTTAATTTTCATAATGGTGTCATATTGTTATAGATTATTTATAATAATATAATATTATATCTACTTGTAACAATATATTCTTGGACGAGTGAAATATATTATTAACGATTTATTCCTATCGATGAATGAAATTTTTCGCGCACTATAGTTAAAATTGTATTGAACTTTTTTTGTTATTACTTATTTGTAACATTTTGTATTTATAGTTATATTTTCTACAGTAAATGACTATATTTTAAACATACGGCTCCATTTAAAAAATTAAGATTCACATAGAAACAACTACATCTGGCACCGCATAAAAAATGTATTCGGTACACTATCGAACTACATCTGGCAGATACTCATATATTACCATTACCGCATAGGTATATATTACCATTCGTTATTGTTTAAATTCATTACCTAAATTAAACAGTATCGAAATTATATCAACATTCGCAAGTCGAATAATTGGAGAAAAAATTGCATACTTGATGAAACGCAATTAGAAGTAGAAAGAGCAAGATCATCAGATCTTTCTTTAGAAGATTGGTTAGTGTATCACAGATCGGTCTCAATTTTAATCGTGCTGCCTATACGGTTGCTACTTTGAGTAGTAGATTTAATGCAGTGAATAAACGATCTGATAGTCACTCGATAATCGTCAAGATTGATTAAAATCAGGTATAACTAGTTTTAAGCTATACCAGAGCCTGTAGTAATTATGTATGGGTTAATTTTGCACATCACGAGCACGTGTTGCAAGTACCGCAATTGGGGCGAGGCACTGTGCAGTGCATAGCATTGAATGCAGAAACCGCATAAGAGATGCGCAAGAAAAGACTAAACTGCTCTTCCTGTCGCGTGTCTCGTGGTTTATTATTTCACCCGGTCGACGAAATCCTTCAATGGAATTTTTAATCTTTTCACACTAGTCTTGCGTGTACTTTACAAATTATTAACTAACTTGATGATACATGCATTTGTTTTCAAAATCGCCGCACAATTCTAACGCTTTGTATCACTCTTATAAAAATACCAAAAAAGATATGTTTCTGTTATTAATAATTCGTAAAGACAAATTTCTCTCAACGTCTACAAAATGTCCACTCTCAAATTTACTGTATTAAATATGAAAAATGAAATCCTTATATAAACGGTATTAATTAGGTCAATTTATGTGTTATATATAGTTAGTATTGAGACAGAACAGTTATGACCACGTTAACGTTATACATCTTTCGTCGGGGAATTCATTCTCACCCTTAAAATAAATTTTCTAATTTTTTGCTAACATACAAAGTGAAATTAGGTGAAAAACGGCTAAATAGAAAATTGAATTTAAATTTGTTCCCAACACCTACCATCTTTTTCTTTTTATTACAGTGCTAAATGTTGCCGGAGGTAAAGCTCCTATGCAATCAAGCAGCTCAGATGGTGGAATTCCGCAGCGTGCCGTCGATGGCAGCAGTGGACAAATTTATACCCCTCAAACTTGCACCCTTACAAGACCAGAGCACAGGCCGTGGTGGTACGTGAACTTGCTTGAACCATATATGGTGCAACTCGTGCGGTTGGATTTTGGCAAACCATGTTGCGGTAAGTAATATAAAAGCCATCTTTATATTAACATTTATTTGTGCGTTGTCGACTATCGCTTGTAACATTAGCATTTCTAGTAATCAATCGGCCGTCACTTTTTATTATTTCATAGAATAATAAATTCTATCGATGTTTAATATTTTTAGAAAGATTTGTTTGTTTCTAGTTATTTGTTTAGCTGCGTCATTGATATATGTAGTATATCGTTAGTGACATAAAACGTAAATATATTTTTATGTTTTCGAGAATATCAATCAGATATAAATCTAGCAAGATTTTTAATTTCGTTCGTAATATGTGCTTTATTAACAATAATTACTAGAATATTTGCAATGTAACGGCAAAGAAATGTTCTACTATTTATTCACGTTCATTGGTTTCGGTTTGTATCAAGATCATCTCTTATTGTTAATATATAATAGAAACAAGATGCTAGTTGAGGCCAAGTTCTATTCTTGTCCTTGATTAATGCTCATTGTGTTATGTTTCTCGTTTTTAAACGTAAGATTTCAATCGTTACGCTTTGTATTGTATCTCATGATTACTATAAAAATTCATAAAAATCTCTGTACAACTTCAAAGATCCCAACGTTTTTAATTTTATGCAAATGAAATTTCAAATTAATATATTTTGATATGAATAATTGTTTGAAAAAAGTCGTCTCATTCGTTTATTTCACTATACGAAAATCTAATACCTAGTTGAAATTTACTAATCAACGAGTTGAAACATTAAAGTATCTTTTTCTATGAATTCCATCGAAGTAGACCCGCAGCTGGAAAGAAATTGCGACTTGTGCTCTACGAACATTTGAAATTCGAGTTCACATGTAGTTTTATATACGATATATATGTTTAAACTTGTACAATCAACTTGTACGATATAAAAATCGAAAATTAGATTAGCAATAAACGATTTAATATGCGCGTTTCCTCGTTTCACCGTTAAGTTGAACGTTTTCTAAAGTTTTCTCCAGAAATAAGAGAATTTCTAAATAAAAATGGAACGCGATTAAGTGATAAAGGTTCGAAGACTATATCGGAATTAAGAATAAATCACTTTGATGAATGGTTAGTGAAACGGATCAGAAGACGCAGAGAGCTGGTACTTTAGGCGATCTACTGGACAGTAGAGTTTAATCCTTCTAATACGATGGAACGCCACTTTCATTTCAATGACGCGATCTCCCGGCTTTCTATCGATAAACCGGCATCGCCAGCCAATTACGGGGTAATAACGGCGCTTTGCGAGCGAAAATTTTCGCGATCCAATACTCTGAAGGCGAGCGTAATAACGAACAAGGCGAGCATGAAATACACCGTTAGCGTAAACGCCGCGCCAGATCGACACTTTCATTCATGCCGATGTAGATTTTATCTTTTGCTACAATTTCCAGGCCATTGTACCTTTCTACAGGCGTCATTATCGATCCTCCTCGCATTGACAAGTTATTATACCACGACGATATATCTACGTAGTATCGGGGCAGTATAGTAATATAATTTAAATGTTACTCAATTAAAGAAAAATATATAGTGATTTCTTTCCATTTTTTTTTTTAAATTCTTATGTTGCAAAATTGCAAATTGTACTGTGGTAAAAGCAATAACATATCTTTTGGTTTTAAGAAATTATGGATGTTATAGAATTAACTAATATATTTTATTTTTATTTGAAGAAATAATTATTTTATTTTTATATTATTTAGATTTCATATTTATATATAGTCATAATTGATGATACTTTATGTAGACTATATTGTTTGGAATTTATATTTCCTAAGATTTTAAAATTTTACGAATTTGTTTCGAGAAAGTGGATTTCACATGTAAATATAAAGATTTGATGAAAAATTTGATAAAACTGATAGATATTAGTTTTTATTATCTTTCTTAAAGTTATATATATTTTCGTGAATATTTCGAAATTTATTTATTTTCTATATCATTATGTTTCTTGAAAGTTATATATATATATGTATATAAAAATATTTACATATTTTTAACATTATCACATTTGGTTCTGTTATTCTATCAATCATGATTGTATCATTTTATCAATCTGTTTGTAACAGTATATAACAGTCGTCCTCTTTCATAGGAGGAAAAGAATCCGGATATACGCAATACAAGATAAAATTTTCCGAGGAAAAGTTTGTAATATGTACGCGAGTACATCATAAATGCCAATTCGTTTTAGTAAAATGTAAAAATTTTTATTTCCTTATAATTATTTTACCCGTAATATAACATTATTGACTACTATTTTCATTATTCATGATTAATATTTACTTGAATAATGATATACAAATATTAATTAGATGCCACACGTAAAATCAGGGCGAAACGAATGTGCCAATTTCAGCGATAGGTAATAAAACGAAATAAAGTATGCAAGGCAGCGTTTCAAGTCACAATTACTCCTCAACGAATTAACATGTATGCATAAAGAATAATTGGTCAAAGGAGCGATGCATTGTTTTCTAGCAATAAAAAGTGAAAACACTCTCGCTATCGCACTGGAAAGTTTCTAGAAGTTTTCACGTACCAATAATGCTTACGGTCAATAATAATAGAGTAAACGAAGGAAGAAAAGAAAAATGATGTGAGGATTTTACGGCCGCATTTAAAAGACACGATATCATTTTACGTTTCGATTGCTGCCATTGATCGCATCGACACACTTTTTAAGTAGAAAGTGCCAATTAATTACCGTAAAATACCTTTTAGTAGTATTCCGACTTTATTAAATATTGCAAGGAAATTGTTTTATCTTTTGCAACTCTTGTATATGTATGCAACTTTTTAAGAATATACGTTTAAAACATTTAAATTACTTACTTTATGTTCAGAGCTGTATTTTTTTAAATATTAGAATTTTTTAGAAATAGTTAGGATTGTTAGATTGTCAATTGCCGATGAATCGAATATTAACTGCTAACTAAACAATTTAAACTCCCTAGAATAAAGTAAAACATTTCATGCAAAATGGCAAAGCGTAACATTATCTCAAATCAGTTTAGTCAGCTTAAATTAAATTAAAATTTCTAAAGTTCTTTTTTAGTTTTCAGTAAGTTATTTATTTTCCTTTTAAAAGTCTTTGATGTACGGTTTCGCTCTGAGGGAAGGGACACCTCACTTTGCTCAACGAACTTTCGGTTCCTCTAAATTTCGACTTTATTAAACTATTATTAACTTTATTACAAAACGGAGTCGTTAGAATTTTTATAAAGTATTCGAGCGTCTTTTATTACGTAAACTATATTATACTTGAGTTTATAATGGACGGCTATTGACAATTACATGCTGATTTTCGTTACAATATTGCCAGAAATTTCTTTTACGACAGATCATTACACTTTTACGATCCCGCTTATTATTTTCTTGTTATACAAGTTCCGCAATTCTGTCATGGCAAAGAGTAGATTTGCTTATGGTTAAATGTAATGGCAGTCTATATAACCGATCAAACAAGGGAGACTTTCACCGTTAAACAAAATGTTTGATAATAGCGTCAGACGCGCTGTTTATACGGAAATGAAGAGTGAGAGTAGCCACTCTATTATTCTGGGAAGGAATTCGCTGCACTCTTCCTCAAAAAAATAATTTTCATCCTTTCACGAAGTAACAGTCCGTGTATTAGACGTACTGCATTGTATAATAACGCGTTAAAGATGTTTTATCAACGATTAAACGTAGTTTATCGAATTATTTGAGATTTGCTACCTGGTTTCTGTTTGCTCGAAGTAGGCAATACGTATTTTTATATTTTATATTTTGATTTATAATTTACATTTGATATAAAATTTGCATCTTGTACTGTTTATATTTTGTATATAAAAATATTAATTTAATATTAATTATATATTAAAATAAGAAAAAAATATTATGTTACACTATAACCTCCGCTTGTAAATTGCCAATAATAAAATATAAAATTATAGGCAATTGGAAGGAAATTGAAAGCTTCTTAAAGAGTAATAAGTAATAAATTAATTATTCAGTTAAAAGTAAGTTATTTATATTGGAAGCATAATCATAATGCAAATATTTCACTATATTCAGTAGAAGCTCTGTTCTAAATATTATCAATAATCAATATGTATTTATTCAAATACATACATATATAAGGTAATGTAATGCATATCCTTATACAATTATGTGTCGTATTTTCTTTCATATCACACTTAGAATTTTAACTGATTAGTCCATATAAATAAATATTGCAACTCGAGTGAAATGAGGAAACCATTTCGAATTTAATAAGTTGGTTCCACTACTTCCTTCAAAAAAGCAATCGTATATATTATTTCATTAAGTTACAAAAATGCCATTCATGCACGCAAATATACTACCGTTCAAAGATATCCAATACCTTGTTTATTTAATATTTAAATCTTGTTTGATAAATTTAATATTGATAAAACCCGCAATACATTCTTTTTTATTTAATAATTGTAATTAGAATTATTTTGGTTTCTAAAACCAAATAACAGTTGATTTCAAGACCATAGGTGTTCGTTTTATGAAACAATTTTATTATTTGGGAAGTTTTCTATCTTCTGATTGTGTAATTTTTAAGCTATATATTATGAATTTTTCTATTTTAAAAGCGTAGATATTAATCAAATTAGAAATTTACGAAAAAATATACCAGCCTCAATTTTTGTAATTATCGTGATTAATTTCACCAAGATGAACTATATACTTAATTGTAAGGTGTGCCTCATAAGTTTCTTAACGAATAACATAAATTTGTAATTTTTTACCTTCAGAAAATAATTGTAAGTTTTTAATTGTTAATTTGTATTTATATCTTAATAAGATTCACATACAGCCAATCACAGAAGTCTACATACATCTATCTTTTGCGATTTCATGAATGCCAAGAAGATTGTAGATTTATAACGTATATAATATAATATTGTATGATGTGTAGTAGACATTTTCGTCAAATTATATTTTGAATTTTTTTCCTTTTTTTTTTTTTTTAATTTGCGATATAAATTGTGATATAAACGTGTCTGAGCTCAATCAATGTAGAGTTTAATATCGAAAAGAATATAGAAAGATAGACAGATGCAAAATATAACAAATATTCAAAAAATAGATATAGAATAGATTATATATTTCAAATTTAAAGAATATGGATATATTTTTTACGTCTGCTGGCTCGATTATGGCTATTGCTTTATCCCAGTAACAAGCAAAGCCGAATGTACACTGTTGACTTAGGACTACCGACAAAATATAGATGAAAGCGACGTTTTTCCTATGAATTATTCGCACGGGTCATCCGCAGTGAAACAGTGTCACTTGATTAAAACTACTGGCCACGTCTGAGCCAGTCTTAGATCTCTAACGAGTATCCAGCAGAATGCCCCCGATTATACTTTCGTTGCTTTCGTTATGCATGCAAAAATCGCGTGTTACCCCAACAGATAGGAACCCGATTCTAAAAGCGTTCCTCTTAAAAGCGATCTTCACGATTCAGCTAGCACTCGTACGTGACGATAATCTTCGTGTTTCGCCGGTAAACGCGCATGGGGCGTAATTAAATTGATCGATATTTTACACGAAGCGGCAACTTTCACGCGGTCACGTACCGATAAGAAACTGTTAGCAGAGCATTTTAATTACGCTGGAGATCGGTTATCGCTTGCCACTGGCGAACTCGCTCGCGTTTCCGCCAGAACAGAAAGAAACACGATGCCATTGCTCTGGCATAACTCATTGGGAATCGTGTGTGTTTTTGCGTTGGCGAATACGAAACGAACGACTTCCTTGACGATAGACATGAACAAGATTCGTTTTGGAATATAAGGTACGAGTAATGTACAGTAACTCGCGAAAATATTCTAATAATTCTAACGCTTGCAAACATCTTATGTGAATTTATTACGTGTATCGTATGAAACATTTTGAAATTCCATTCGTATTGCAATGAAACATGATTATCATAGTATAATATTATAGAGTTAGAATTTGAGACTAATCTGGAAATATATATATATAAAGGTTACCTTTATCGCGAACAATTAATAAAAAATGAGCGTGCAGTATGTAAATAGCTGTTCTAAACGTATAGCTAGTGGTAAAGATCGCCCCAATAAATATCGAGACATACTTTAAAGTATATCAACGTGCTCATAATTGTCGGTTGTATAACGTCGTACGTCGTACAAACTCCTTTATTTCAATCGTTTAATTGTTAAGTCATAAATAAAATAGAGAAATTTCTTCTAAATTGGTAGAAGAGCTATCATAATTAATTCCAGTAATGTTATTTGAAGTCGGTTAGAACTTTGACGAATTATCTATTTTGTTTTAATACACCATTAATCAGGTTTCGAATAAATCATTTGTACGTTAGATGGTATTTATCTATTGATTCCACAAGCAATGGTAAATGTTGCTTTTGATCCGTAGTTTGCCATTAATTCATACATTTTAGTAACATTCGTGTCATTAAAACGAGTCAACCAAAGCGTCCACATACAGTGGTTCGCGAAAATATTTGAACACTTATAAAAACATTTTCTTAATATATTGTATATTATGTGAAACATTCTAAAATTTCATTGCTAGCTTCCCTATATTGGCAAATTTTCGGATTTAACCGAAAAGTCGGTTATTCATTATTAATAAGCCACAGTATTAAGCGAGATCATCTAATTTTTTACTAGGTGAATATTTGCAGCAAATAATCCGAGATTTCTATATATATTTTCAAATTGATTCCAAATACTGTTTGTATGGCCACCGATAGTTGTGTCTCGTGTTTCACCTCGGTATGAATAAAACTTCAAAGAATTTTGTACAACACACAGGTGTGTTCATAAAAATATGTTCATACAAATTTTCACAGTAAATGTTCAAATATTTTTATGAGCCACCGTAGACATCGCTTTCCTTAATAACGAATAAACTAATTAAAAAAGATTGGACGGTGTATGAAATTTTAACGATGATCGATTTAGAACGAATTATAATAAATTTATTGGTCATTGGATTTTATTTGATAGTGTATATGGTTAATGCGTTGTCTCGAAATTAAGCGAATTAGTAAAAAAGAAATTGATGTCCGTTAATGTGTTGTAACCTGTATATATGATACATTCTCTGATTGATTTCATATTCTATCAGTATAATGGTGATAATCAGTATAATGGTCATAACACGTAATATATTACGAGTATACATAAAAGTCTTCATAAATGTTCATAAACTTTCGTGAGCTACTGTACGTGAGTTTGAATACTTCGAGACACATAGGTATTTTAAAAAAATGAAAAAAGCGAACTCGCAAAAGGTGAATCGCGAAAGATTGCTCGTGTTTTTGCGTTGGAGAATGCGAAATGAACGACTTCCTTGTCGATAGTTGTAAGCAAAAAAGGAATTTCTGAGGTGAAGGCTGTGAAGATTGAAAATTGGAGATTCAAAGTACTTATTTGTGATGTATGGGTATGCATTATGTACACACTCATTAAGGACATATTCTGTTCTTAATAAAGTTTCAATATAGCTTATATAAATTATATGAACTTTAAATTATATACTTCAATTATGCTTTATCAATTTCTTTGTCATATAAAGTATTAAGGTAAACATTTCTTTGTATGTTTTAACGATTACTTAACTATTTCTGATTTTGAAGCAATTGTAATAAATGTATTAAAATTGTTAAGTGGAAGCCTTTCACTGAGTAATAAAATAACGAAGAATTTAGGATGAACAATTTAGAACAATTAGTAGAACAAGACATTGAGTTTTCTTGTATTTATATCAGATGCGAAAAATATGTGCTTTCAACGCTTTATTCCAGATACATAGATATGATATTAATTTGCATTACATGTGATTTTTAATACTATAATATATTTTATGGCTTGCTGAGATGTTTATTATGCTACATCGTGATAGATGTTAAGAAAATAAAATCATGGAATATAGCTTATAAAAGGTCGCATTTTGATATTGACAAATAGAAAGCCAATTACTTCATCGATAGCAAGAGTGAATTATTTGGCAAAAAGTGAATTCGTTTCGAACAAAAGTTTACACTTGTTAAAGAGAAGTTTGTTAAAAATTTGTTTTTATTTGTTTTATAACAAAGATTGTGATTAATAGAATTATATACCTTTTTATATATTGATTATATAGATTAATAGACCTGAAGTTCGCTATCAAATCTTGAACTATCTGCTCTAAAATATTTTTACATATATAAAATATAAAGTTTTTATTTTTGATCAAGAACGTATAACCAGAGAATTATAATCGAATGGAATAATCAACCTGATAGATACAACGCATGCAACGTGCATGGAGTGCGGTGTTTTAAATTAAATAAATATTTTTAAGAGTTTTGACTGAAACTTATTTGGATTAGATTTAAATTTATTTTTTGTTACGATACCGGAGAACGTAAGAACACTTTCTCGTAGAAACAAGGAAATATTGAGTAACATTAATTGAAAGATCTGAGAGAAAGATCTTCTAGGTATATAGGTATGTATAAAATCAATTATCTTTTCACCGACTTTCCCTTTTTTAATTTTTTAAGTAGATTCAGATTTGTATGCAATTTACGATTATCACGTATAAGTATCAATCACCTACTAATCTATCTATCACAACTCACTAATCAATTCACTTACGAAACCTCCATACTAATAATAATTTTCTAATTATAAAACCTGTTTATTCCGCGTTTTTATAACCTCGTGTCTTCTTCTTAATTATCTTTTAAATCCCATTTTTAATTTTTTGCATTTGTTTGAAAATTTTTTCTAATATTATATATGAAGCACTTTCATAACAATCATATTCTTTTAATTTCCTGTTTTGTTTGATTGTTCAATTTATTTGATTTCCTGCAAGCAAAGTTACACTTTTGCGTTAGAAATCACTTCCCGTTACATCTGCAACAGACTGTTTGCAACAGAAAGTTACAAAAATAAATTAAAAGGCTAAAATTAAAGCTTTAAATTATAGTTTTGCTTATCCAAAGCTTATTATCTGCGTATATAATGCTTATAGAAATTCTATAAGTTATTAGCTCTGAAAAACGTAATAGGAAATTTTATTAACTATATTTTACTTTATCTATTAATTTCTAATTATCTGTTTATCATACACTTTTATCAGTTTTACACGTTCAGCGCCTTAACGCACTCGTTTATTTTAATACAAGAATGAGAGATCGTCCCCGAGAAAAATGTTTGATACATATTTTTTTATCAATAACATGCAAAACATCTTAAAAACCAGAAGGTACAAGAATAAATTTGCTTCAAAATCTCATATTGTTGAATGAGGATCCAAAAATTTTAAAAACAAAATTCTACAAGCAATCATTTATATAAGTAATATATCACAAATTTGAACTATTCTGATAATTTTCCTAAATGTTAATCCACTTTCGCTAAATTTTTGTATGTGCATGTGTATTTTTCGAATGTGCCATATTGTAGATTTTTTTATCTATTTTTGTATGAAGAATCGTCTACTGCTAACCTGTAAAATACTTTAGTCGCAACCTGTATACAAATAAATCAGAAACAAAATAAAAATACAGGTAAAATATTTAGCAAATAATATAAATGTAAATTTATATTTATAAAATTAGAGAAAGATTTCAGAACAAATTTTTTTATTTTTATTACGCTACATTTTATCTGATCCACGCTAAATTCAACAATCGTCTTCAAATAAGCGACGTACGTGTGTAAAGACACTAATTTCAACGCAATTTAATTTACTATACAAATTAATTCAAACTATTATTAATATCAAGAATATTATATTTAAGCATAAATATATAAAAGTAAGTGTATTATTCCATAAATACACGATTATACTAACACATAAATAAATGAGCATATAAATAAATATATATTAAACAAATTCAAAGAAGCGGAAACTATCGCTGCAGCGATGCATCGTTAGAAACGCGATTTCTAATATCGCAGAATGACTCGAGAAGTTTCTCCGGCTGGATACTTTTTTATGTAAACAAGAAATTGTCGCCATTTCGAAGACGATTACAAGGGACAAAACGTGGAAAGCATGTAATTGGAGTTGGTGGCTATGAACTCGGCGGCGACTTGACCATCTGGTCACACCTGAAATGTTTTCCAGGTCGGAAGATGTAGTCCTCACTGAGCACTGGATTATTGCAGATGATTTTATCCGTTCAAATGCAATTGCCGCGACAGGGTAGCAATTTGAGACGCCAGTGAAAGCCTAGATCGATGCGAACTGCATTCTACTAGATTGTTTCTGAAGTATCCTCTTCAGTAATATAATATAGCATATTTTATTATCTTAATACCAGGCTATTCTTCTTCCGTCTTTGATCGATGGAAGCTTGTCAGTAGAATCGAGTTTATCGATAGAAATAAAAGGGTTATTTTCTGTATATTCGATTCTAGTCTTTTATTTATTGTATTGTGCATTACTACAATGTAGTTATTACAGTTATGAGATATTTTCAAAACTTGAAATTTCATGTGATCATTTTCTTCCACATTTAGATAAAGGCAAATTTATCTCGTCGGTGGAAATAATTGTTCTTTGTATTATGGAAGTTTTAATTTGAGGACATTAGATTCTGTCTAATGATTTTCCCAATTTATGATTTTATGTCACCGTAATAAAAAACTCTGTTTTAATGCGATACTAATATAGGAATATTTACAACAAAAGGAAATCCGGCGTTTTATTTAAATTGAATTGAAATACTGATAGCATACTAATATATTAATATATAGCTATCATCATATTTTTTGCTTCTCAAATCACTTTCTCCTTCGTTAGCAATTACAATATTCGTATTTAATTACGATTACCACACTCATTGAAACTAAATTTAGGTACCTTTAATAAGCAATAATCGAACATACAAATAAATTAATAATTTAACATTATTATCCAAGTGACTGGAAAAGATACATCAATTTCTATAATAATGTCAAAAGATTACTTAAATAACAATAAAAGTAATACGTAAAATAAATCTAAAAGTATGCAAAGTGCATTAATAAAAAAGTTCCCCTAATCTACATTTTCGAAAAAACTGATATTTCAATGAAAAACTTAATCTTTTATATAGGCATTTTATTTTATACATGTATGTATGCATTAAATCAAATATCAATAACTCACCAAAGATATTATTATACACAAATAACAGTGCTGTATTCGTTTCCATCTTCAATTGCTTTTAAATTTTCGAAAAATACACAATTTCCCAATCACTTTCTATCACTCGTAAGATATTAAGTTCAAATTCTTCACACGTTCTCTGATTGCAGGTGATGGTATACCCGGAACAATTGTTGTTCGTGTCGGAAACAATCGGCCGGACTTGGGAACGAATCCAATTTGCAATCGTTTCACCGGTCCCCTCGAAGAAGGGCAACCTCTTTTTTTACCCTGTAATCCGCCTATGCCCGGAGCTTTCGTTTCCGTACACTTGGAAGCAAATACACCGGCACCAGTTCCAGTGCAACTTTCATTGTGTGAGGCCTTCGTGTACACTGATCAGGTACGATCAATTTGCTGTACCCGTTTCAAACGAATAAAATTATCCAAGTATTATAAATAGCTTTATTGTAAGTTACATAATCTATACAGCGTATACAATGTGCTAAAGATATACAAAGACTACGTATAATACTTGTTATAATATTTAGTAGATGCAACAAATCTCCAGGCAAGTCAATCTTTTAAATTGTCTTCATAGAAATATAAACTTTCATGAAACTTCCCCTTAGCTGCCTTCATAAATTTTGAATTTATGAATGTGAATTATTTTTGCTACAGAAAGGATTAATTAATATGAATTTCAATTGTTAAAAATGATAATCAAGTTTGAAAGAATATCACATTTCAAAAGACACTTTATATATACCTTATTCATTTTGTGGATATAATCAGTATTTTAACACTTTCTACTAATTAAAACGGATCAGAGTTATTAGAAAAAATTGAGTTTTAGGGTTTTCATATTGACTTTTATACCGATTATTCTTTTCTTGTGTGTATATTCTTCTTTATATAGGATTCTTCTTTTTTATAGTTTAAAGAAACGCTATTACTTTCTTGTATAGGCTCTTCCCATTGAGAGATGTCCACAATTTAGAGATCAGCCACCAGGTTCGACAGCAACCTACAATGGAAAATGTTACATATTCTACAATCGCCAACCGATGATATTCCGAGAAGCATTGGCATTCTGTCGTGCACGAGGTGGTACTCTAGTGGATGAAAGCAATCCTGCGTTACAAGGGTTTATTTCGTGGGAATTATGGAGGAGGCACAGGTACCGAATTCGTTAATCGCTATCTGCTTTCAACATTTTTCTGTAAGATATAACTAGTTCAATTTAATCAAAATCAGATTGATCTATCGAGTTCGTTACAACGGACAATTTATTATATCTAATACTAATGGCAACTTTCATCAAACTGCTACTTTCGTATTTAATAATTAATAAAAATGCTACAGGATAGGTATAGATATTATTCTATAGTGATAAAATTTTAAAACAAACACTTTAGCTTTGAAACAAGTCAATTTTCCTACTGTACTATTTGTACCTTGTAATTTTAAATTACTTCTCCTATTACTACCATGAAATAAACTAAACCTACCTTCTTACGTAAATTGTTTACGGTGGCGAGTATAAAAATAGGATAACTTGTACTCATAAATCCAAGTAATATTAGAGTAAAAACTTAAATAAATTTTAATTAATACGTAGCAGCTAAATACGAGCAATAATAAATACAAATAATTAGATTCTATTATACTGATTCTGATACATAGATAATTTAATAAAATATTATACAAAATGTTTAAACGAAAAGTAAATTACCATAAACGAAGAAATCTTCAATGTTCATCGTGTAATAAGTGTGTTTTCAACGAGCATTTCTAAAAAGATGTACCTTATCTTTATTAAGGAGTGATACTTCGAGTCAATATTGGATGGGTGCAGTAAGAGATCAAAAGGATCGTACGGTTTGGAGGTGGACAGGAAGCGGCGACGAAGTTTCCGTTTCATTCTGGAGTCTACCTCAAGGCAGCGAAGAAGACTGCGCTCGATATGATGGTAGTAGAGGATGGCTTTGGTCCGATACCCCTTGCACAGCTCGATTAAATTTCATCTGTCAACACCGTGAGTACCAAGTATTTTCTCATTACTATCGAATTACACAATGGTTATATAAATGTCATCTTCATTACTATAGAAATATATATACTTAGTTCTTTATAGACATCTTAAGACGTACATGATGACACATTGCATAAAACAATTAAAATCACTTTGTCTTTTATATTTACTTCTTGTGTTTGTACATTGTTTTTTCATTACTATTTAAGATCAATCTTTAGTATACATCATGGTATCATACGAATAGCGTAGTTGATATATTAAGTTTATAAAACTTCTCCGCTTTTATTTACTTGATTGATGCAATAGTATAGTCAATCCATTAATTTTTTTTAGCAGTGCGTAAAGAATAGAAAGATATTAAATAAAAGGTGAAAAATATTATGTGAGCCTCTCAAAAGCTAAACTGAACAACTTGGCTTATTGTTCATTTCGTAATTTCATTACACAAGTACACGATTAATGTTCAACTCTCAAGACACGAATGATTTCCTTCCATCGGTAGTTCATTTATCGCAAAAAGATGACGCTAATGATAGTAAATTCTGTGGTAGATTTAAAAAATAATGTTTATATCGTCATCAACTTTTTGTATTTTAAAATTTATGGGATTGATCGATATAGTTGCTGAAAGGCGTATATATTTATAAAAAATAAAGATCTTATTTCTCCATTCTGAAAAAGATTGCAGAGAAAAGTAACCAAATGTATGGAATATCATCTTGTTTTTTAAATGTTACTCGTATAAAATCAGTCGCAAAAAATAAAAGATTTTTATGGGTATTCGATCGTATATTTACACTCAATTTAAGAGCAGTCTCGTATTCCTAACGTTACGAGCAATCTTCAATATTGAACTAACATTAAAAAACGCATAAATTATATCTAATGAGAAATAGGTGCTCAACTACTGGAAGCCTAGCATCAGATACAATATTTCCATGGAAAACAAACAAAAAGTATTCTTTTTATTAATTATTCTCCTTATTAATTAAGACACTTTGCTTATAAAATTTCTGAAAAGTTACATATACCCAAGTATCAAACTCTGGACCAATACTTTCATCGTGTGCACAATATCCGCGCTATTTTTCTCCACCAGAGTATCGCGAGAAAAGTTATTGGGAAAATAAACAGTGCCAAGGTGAGGCAGTGAGAGAGCCTATCGACGTTTTTGACAGATAAATCATCTGTCAGGTTGGATTCATATAATTTATCTTTCAGATATTTATAAATGTCTCTATTCTGTATTGGGTAGATACTATTCCATGTTTGGTCACCTTCTACTAACAAACAACGTGAGACAACAAGTAAAACCAAGGAATTCTTTGTTTGCTCTTAGAACCGCGAGCGTGTGGTCGACCAGAACAGCCTCCGAATTCCACGATGACGGTGACCACAACGACAGATCGAAATTCCGGAAGCGCATATGAAGTTGGCGCGACGGTGGATTACACTTGTAACGCCGGCAGTCTTCTTATAGGACCGTCGACTCGTACATGCCTCGATACTGGCTTCTACAACGAGTTTCCACCGGTGTGCAAAAGTAAGAGAGCAAGAATTAGATACAGAGGCCAATCGGTGAACCATATACGATCGTCCTATCGATGTTAAATTCAACATTCTGCTCGTTTCAGGCATCGAGTGCGGTTATCCAGCGAACATAAAACACGGAGGTTACACACTTATCAACAATACCGTTAGTTATCTCAGTCAGGTGCTTTATTCCTGCGATGAAGGATACGAGATGACTGGTAAGAATTTATCGTGGCGTTAGCCATTATTTCTCTTTGATAAATGGCTATCGTTTGTGGCTAATACTTTGATACCTGTGTTGAAACGCTTCGCCAACGAGCATTTTGAAGGAAATTGGTAAGAATATTAGTTGGCGTTGGATTGTGATGACATCATCTTTCTGATTGTTTCTTGATCCTCTTGTTGCGGCTCGATTTTGTTCCTGATTCTAGAATCGTTTAAATTGGTTTATCATGCGAGGCTGAATTTTTACAGATTTATGGTAGAGATTGAAATTAAGCTTTGAACGTGTGCATGATTTTAATATGAGAATTTTTATGTTGTACAACTGATAAATTTGTGTGTCAGTTGCACTATGTGGTGTTTGTTCGTGAAAATGAATAAATAGTGTAATAATGTAACGCAATGAACCTTTTCCTTTTTCTCTCCGTGTTGCGAATAATTTACACTAGCGTTTCATGCGACCGTGAACAATAAAAGTAAAAAGAAAATCATGGAGTATGTTCGGTTTAAGCAGATATAAATATAAATGTGTACACATGTACATTTTCCGAGATACTAATACTGCAAGATTTATTAATGAAACTCCGATATATAGTACTAAAGCCAAAATATTTTATAAAAAATAATATAGAAGAATATCTTTAACTTATATAAATAGACTTTCCATTTTTAGTTTAACACTGCATAGACATTGTTTATAGTTTATTAATAAATTATAATGAATTAGTAATTTGCAGAAGAAACAATTTGTTCCGATTACAGGTCGTGCGAGACTGACATGCGATATCGATGAGCGCTGGAACGGACCGCCACCACGTTGCGAGCCAATTCTGTGTGATCCTCCTGCTCCTGTTCCACATAGTTATATTCAAATCGATGAAATCGACGAGACCGAGACAGTACCATCGAAAACGAACTTCAGTCGAAGTCTTCTCGTAGGCAGTATCGTTACATACACTTGCGAGAAGGGTTACAGACTTTCTGGCTTCCGACAAATATTATGCTTGCCCACTGGCTTATATGATCATGTCGCACCCACTTGTACGGGTATGTGATTTAATTACTTTTATGGAATAAATACAAATTTAATTATTTCTTTAGGAAAGCAAGTCGTTTTTCGTGGCAGTGTTTGCAATCTTCAAATACGAGGATAATTTAATTTCATAATTAATTATTGAATCTTTATTGATGTAAATGATATAGTATGAGAAAATTCAAAGGTTGTCTTTCAATCCAATTTATTAGATATTTATTTTATACTTGGAACTTAAATTCATTTATGCATATACCTGTTATGCGCGTAGCAACTCAAAGAATTAATAAGTAATTGATAATTGTTTTAATATATACATATATAAATTTCGAAATGAATTTTGATTTACAACAGTATTGTTCTCGACCAAATTCTACTTAATTATTGTGCGTGTACTTGACTGTTACATATATGTGTGTATATAAAAATAGTATAATACATATATGTATATATAATAGATGCATATATAAATGCTTATGTATATTATTAAAATATTGTTTTAAACTAAATTACATATAATTCGTATGAAATCTGTATTATAATATATCTGCAATAACTGTAGTTGCAATAATTTCAATAATTAATTTCAGTAATTTCAATAACGATATATGTAGATTATCATTTACATTTAATTTTTTGTTGAGATCGCAAACAATAATCCTCTGTCGTATTAACTTCTTAAGGACCGACTTACTCTACAAAATTCAGTCAAAAATGTACTCAATTTTTTCATTATCAATTTAAGACTATGTTAATACGTTCGTTATGATTATATATCATAATCATAATTACAAAAAAGGCTCTTTTAATTTAAACCAATACAGGAGGTCTAAGATAACTTAGGATAAAAGAAATTTTACATATAATCGGAAGCGAGTTAACCGGGAATCTACATATTCCTAAGGGATTATGATAATACATAATAATAATAACCATTAGATTTTCTTCAGATCAGAACCTATGTGAAGGATTAGAATTACAAGAGAACCAACGTCTCCAAAATTCCTTTATTGCAGAAGAACCACGTACCACCGTGACTGTGTCTTCTCGAACAACCGTGCGACCAACGACCAGCAGAACCCGACACACGTTCTTACCACCTCGAGTTCGAACCACAACGATCTCGACGACCACAACCACAACCACCCCTGTGCCACCGCGAAGAGTGGCTAGCACCGCCGAATTACCCGCGACGGTTCGGGAAACCATCGCAAGGAAACCAAATATCGGTCTTCAGAGGCCGTCACCGCCTCCGTCGCCACCTTTGAACGACGACACCAACGACCATCCTCAGGACAACGAAATTTCTGGCAGTGGGGTGGACAATGCTCAGGCTGGCATTGGAACCGGTGTTCCTGAACCTTCTGGACCATACAGGGTGGACAACGCCGACCAGTCGAGTAACACCCATCAAGCAAAATTAAATCTAGGCGCGGTGATCGCCTTGGGTGTCTTCGGTGGTTTCGTATTCCTTGCTGCTGTAATCACCACCGTTGTAATACTCATACGCAGGTAAAAGCAAATCACTCACCTAAATCCGCGAATCGCGTGTAGAATGATGGCATTATCGAGTTGTTGTCGGTTCTTTTGATTTCTGTGATTTGGTTGCACCAAAAGTAACGCCTGTTTTGTGATGTCAGATTATATTTATCTTTGTTTTTATTTGTTTGCTACGTTTTGCTCGTTTTTTTAGCGCCTTGTATATTCGTTTCTCATTCGTTGCTGAGAGCAGTTTGAGGATTATTTTTTAGAGAGATTATTTTATTATGAGTAAGGATAGAGAAGAAGACGTGTAAGTGACGAGTTAATACGGTACTTAATCGTTTAGTAATTTCAGTTCTATATTTTGAAACGAAATAATTTGCGTCTGTTTAAATGGAAATTCGAATGTTTTTGATAGAAATTAACAATTCAATTTCTAATCGTTGAACTCCAAAATTAGGAAAGAAATTTAAATATTTTGCATTGCATTAATTGGAAAATTAAATGGAAAAATCTGTATGCATAGAACTTGATTTGAAACTTTGAAATATTGAAAAAGTTTATTTCGTAGCAAAATACATTTTTGTTTAATCTTTGGGATTTGTTTAATTTCGCTTAATTTCTAATATCTACGATCAAACTCCCTGAAATTAGAAATATCCTAATATTTTCACATACTATCAGTTATGGGAATTAAACAAATTTCATAAATGAAATTTAATCCCTAACGTACCACTTCAAATGAATAGAAATTCTAAGATATAAATGGTGGAAGCTAATAAAATTACTCTTATACATATATTACTTCCTTTTATTGTATCACTCTATTATAAGGAGGAAATTCCTTACTAATTCTCTAATGGCTCGATGGCAACCTACTTTTTTAAAAGACTGGTTTTCTCGTCATTACCATTGACTATCGATTACCGTAAATATTCAAATATACGTAGCGTAGATGCATGTTACATTGTTCCCATTTTGACTTTTAGATTCTCGTGTCATGAAACATGTTATATTGGTAATCATCTCGTTCTCTTGCTATCTGCAATTTAAAAATTGTATTGCCTTCGACTTCTCTAACAGGCATTATTTCTTGGACAGACTATGCATAACTATAGCTTCTATATACATACAATACATTCGCTCTTTGACCCTACGTGTGTATATTGTATCGCTTACTCTACATTTGTTTAAACTTTCTTTATTCTTTCATCTGTCTTCTTGCCTATTCCCTTCTTATCTAAACTCGCGTTTCGTAGCTCCCTCGAAATATTGTAATTTGTAATTCATTCCGGGTGTTGTAATTAGTGTAACAAAGATTTATTACGTAAACAGTCTTTGCAGAGGATAACGTGCAAAAATTAATAACCTCCAAGCTCTCTTAATTTCGATTATATTTTTATTTCTAATATCGTCGACTGGTAATATCATAAATGTTGTTTCTATGCAGCTTGCTGTAAAACATTACATGTTAAGTGAAAAAATACAGCATTACTAGACCAAGATATCTTCTGGAAAACTTTCATCTATATCTAAAATACGCTATTATCACGTGCATTGTGAATTATTTTAGATGCAGCTTAAAAGTTTACAACGAACTACACTCCAGGTTTTGGTTGATAAAAGAAATATCGTAGAATCTTTATTATTCGAGAGACTGGAAATTTTGGAATTCTTAGAAACGTAATATATTTTTTTTTTTTTTTAGTTTCGTACGTTTTAAAGACATAGGAATCGCAATTTCTTTTTGAATGAAGTCCAAACGTTAGTTTTTATAGACATTGAAATCATTGAAATTTCGAATCTACATAACATTATAATATAGAACGTTATATCATCATTGAATTCGTATAAAGTAATCGGATTTTGAAAAAAAGAGGAAGAACAAAAAATACATTATAAAAAAATTACGTACCTTATAGAATGATTTAACACGAATTCTTAACAGAAATTCAAATGAGAGGTTCTATTGCATCTTTTATCAAAACATGAATTATTCTGTTTGATTAAAAAATTGACATAAGACATACATATGATTTTTGTGTTAGAAAATGTAGAACAAAGTGTTTTTTTTAATTTTTGTTATAAGAGAATATAATTATAAGAAACGACAAAATGATCGACCCTTTCGCAGGTGAACAACACTTTCTAAATCGAAAGTCCATATGTTTGTTAATCAAACCATACGTGTTCCTAATTATATTCGTTACAATTCTTTTAAATTGATATTACTAACATGATCTATTCTTTTCAAAAAGCATAATACTTTAAAAAGTTCTCGGCATCTTTCATTACGTCAAAGGTAATTTATTAATGAGATTGCGTGCAATATTCTTTTTTTCTCAAGAGAACAAATTATTGTAGATTAAAAGTAGACAAACTTGTCTACATAGAAGTTTCAAACTAATCCTTTCATTGCTGTTAATTACCTATTTTATACACGATATACGTATAAAACAATTGTAATTAACTATAACATCGAAAATTACAAACTTTAAAGTATAAAACATTTACCTCAATATTTACATTGTATAATCTAAAAAGTTAACAAATCTATTGATACACTGCGTCTCATAATTATAAAATCATCCAAAAAATTTTCAATTTTTATACGTTGTATTATAATTTTTATATTTCGTCATAATATAGTATTTCAGTGAGCTTAATTGTTCGATTTTGAACTTTCGAATATAATTTTCTAATTTATTTGTATAAGAATTGAAGAGTTTAGAATGGTTTTATAGTTATGGGACGCAGTGTATAGTGTCTAAAATACTCACTTTTCTTTAACAATATATTTGTCATGAAAATTCAATTGTTACATACATTAACAGATGAAGATTTACATTTAAAAATTATCTCAGCAACGAAAGGGTTAATTCAAGCAATAAAACAATCATTCACGGGAAGAGAAAAATTATCAGCATTAACCCTTTGTAGCCGTATGTTTATTCTCAGCTACCAAAAAATAGAACCATTCTAATTGTATAATCATATTAACTTTTTATATTAACAACGTATTTCACTTCGAAGATGTATCTTAATAGGATTCTGCAAATTAATACAATCAAATATTTTCTTATCTTGAATTATTTGATAAAGGATGCTCCAAAATAGCAAAAAGAAAAGTGAAATCGAAAACAGCGATAATTTCATTTTGGTTCGTTGGATATTTCCTGTAGTTATATTATTAGTAAACTACGGATTTTTGTGCAAATTCATATTTTGCATATATTTTTTTACATATATCGATATAATTAAAAAGAAGTAAAATCAAGACAGATATTTGTTTCATCTATTAAGTGTTATAATGAGCACAGTATTTGGATTATTTTATATATTTTGGCACGTTTTTACGCCCTCGAATTTGCATAAAATGAAAATGCATAAAAATCCGCAAATTTAATTGCTAGCACCTGTTCAATGAAAATTAATTCCAACTAGCACGTTGCCCATATCTCAGCTGAATACGATCGCAAAGGGTTAAAAAAGAAATAGTAACGTCCGCAAAAAAGAAATAATTTTAAAAAGTGGAAAAAATAAAAGAAAAAGAAAGGGAAAGATTGATCGGAGGAAACTAGGTAACGATCAAGAAATAACAATTAACACTGAGCCCATTTGCGTTGCGGTGGCTAGCGGCAGTGGCAGCGTCAGAGGAAGGCGCCGCAGGGGGCTTGGTGGGGTTGGTGCGTTGAGGGGTGGCGGTAGTGGTGGCCTTGGAAGGGGTGATACCGGGATGCCCTCGCGTTGGTATACGCTACTGGCGCTGCCCTTCCCCGACCAGCACCTGGGGCGCCGCGACTTGACGGCTCGCCGCGGCACCGATCATCCTTATTCCTTCGGTCTCTCGGCAGCCCATCGCGCTGGATACTTTTCCAACCCTTCCCTTTAAGATTATCAAACAATTACTTCCTATATATACATACATATATAGTCCACCATTATCGCCCTCACCCTCCACGCAACCACCGCCCACCACTACATCAACCATCACCACGTACCACTACAACCGCCATGCGCCACCCTCGCGAGTGATTACTAGTCAAGGTAAACGAGCAACGTTTATAATGAGCACCCATATATAGCGATAGCTCGTTCACCACAGCTCACCACGGAGTGTATTTTTAAAGCTTCTCCTCTTCTTCCGGACGCACACACGTCGATGCAGCGTTCACGCACTTTCTTCCCTCCCACCCTCCCCCCTCCCCCAAGTAGCTTCATCTACTTCTGTATACTGTTCTCTTAGCACATCGTTTAAATAGGATTGGGCACTATCCTTTTCGTTAATGGAAGAGATTTGATTTAAGGGGAGAATATACGTATAGTGGGAAATTTAGAGTTTGATGGGATAAAGTGTTCTACAAAAAAATTTGCTCAGTTTCTGAAAAGCAATTGTCTCTGAATTAAGATAACTTGCCCATCGATCAATAATGCTTCGTGATTTAAATAAATAAAGGAAAAGTAATTGCTAGATAGCTTAAATAACACAAAGTAATTACAAACAAACAAGTAATTAGTGGAAGAAATATAATAATATTCTGTTGACTATTAAACATAACTCAGTTCGCATGAAAAGTTGTTCTAAACTGATATTCGTACTGATTTTTTATTAACTCTTTAACGTTCAAATCTTGTTGTCGAGGGATTATATACATCATCGCTCAAAAATCATAAAACAGTTATTATATTAGCTCAAAATTGGAAAAAATTAAATATATAATAAAGACATCAAGAAATAGCATTTATACAGTGAAGAAATTATACACTACTAATATACATAATGATTTTATTAAAACACGCTTGTAATTGAAAATTCATGATCTATACCAAATACCAACATTTTATTAAAAATACGAGATGTCCTAACACTTTTGAACAAGGGCGTTCAAGAGATAGTTTCGTTTCGATAATAATCAATGTTTAAATCAAATAAAACGGTACGTGATCAGCCTGTTGGCTCGTGAATTATACGAACTTGAGCAAACTGGATATTTCCACTATATGTCAATTTATGCAATATAGAAATATATATCTTTTGTTTTCTTTTTTGTTTTTTAATTTAATTTTAAATAACAGTTTTTGTTACGTTTAAATTAGATTATATATTTTGTTAGTGTATTAATACCTAATTCTAAAGTTTTAACTTTTGAACTTAAAATACCGCTGTGCCTTCATATTTTATTTCCCACTATATTCCTTCTATTCAATACATATGAATTTTTTTAACAATTTAGTACTAATGCACATATTCAACTGTTTTCGAACTTTCATTTAATTATTTGTATTTCGATATTTCATTGCTCGTAAAAATACTTCCTATCGTTATATTTGATATAACTCTTCTATTGTTTCAGTGTAAAAACGTGGAACATCATTAAATTGTCAGATAACTTTAATTAATCGATATTTATAGGCTTAAATAATAAGAAATAATAGCATGATATAATGATGACTGAATACGATAAAACTGAATGTATGAAATTCCAGTGGCGTTCAAAATTACCATATCCATTGAGACTGAATAACCTTTTTAAAATTGGACCAAATGATTTGGATCTTTTTTAGAAATTAAGAAGATTACTTTACCAGATCAAGTATAAAAAAATTTTTGAAAAAACTACAACTGATCGGAATCGGCAAGAAAGAAAGTAAAGATTATATTTTCCGCAACTTCTTTGTCTGGGCTTGCAATGAAAATTTAAACAATACATTTTAGACATTTATATCAGTTATATACATGCTGAAAACTTCATCGAAATCGGTTAACGTTGCTATGAACTACAAACGTTTAAAGATGGCGAAAATTACAGTTTTCATGGCCTAAAATTTACGTCTTTCGATGCCTGTCGCTTGTTTCAGCGTCAACCAATTTCAATAAAATTTTCGCCATATATGTATATGTGTAACTGATAAAAATGTTCGAAATGTTGTTTAAAGTTTCATTACAAGTCTAAAAAAAAATTTTGCAATTGCAATTTTTAAAAAATTTTTTTTATACATTATCTAGTAAACTAGTCATCCTAACTTGTCAAAAACATTCAAACCGTTTGGTCCTATTTTTAAGCAGTTATTTAGTTTTAAATAGTGTTGCAACAGTTTCGGAAGTTACTGTAAATATAGAACTTTAAATTGACAACTAGACATATTTGTATAATCTCAAGAAATTAAAATTTCATATCTCTATATTCACAATTATATCTGCGGATATTAAAATTTATTTAATAGCATAGTTTGATAATGTTTCATAAAGTTTCTGGTAGTACAATAAGCTATGCTGAAGGAAAAATGGCTCACTATATATACTAAAATAATTTTAGTAAAATCACACGGGACTTAAATTATAATAAACTCCTAATATATCTATATCTAACTATTTGGTGCTCCTTTCGTCTTTAAATTGGTGGTGGTATTGCTAATGATTTCACTATAAATTGCTTCAATTACACTTTGCTAAATTATATTTCCCAAACAAACGTACATAATACAAAATGAAACAATCGATTTGGCTTCAGTTTCTGAACTAAAGCATTATAATAAAAACCAGAAATATTTGAATAAGAATTTTCTATAAGGAACAATCTAAATATCTGAAAGCCAAATCGATAATACGATAAACCGCATATATATCTTGCTTACTTATATATCTTTCTTATGTTCCTAAGAAGAAAGGAGGAAGATCATAGATTATTAGTTATAAATACACTATGGGCCTAAAACGAATGAAATCAGGGAGATTCTAAATTCAAAATAAAAATAACAAAATTACATCGAAGCATCTATTTTCGAAAAAATTTTTCATGTGTAACTTTTCAAGTACATATATATTTGCTTCATTCCCAGCTATACAGGAATAAATAATCGACAAGAGACTATTTTACGTCTAAAAATCTAAAATAAAATTTTTTCGTTTGAAGCTTCCTTTTGAAGAAAATAAAGTTTAATCCTATTCGGTCAAGAAATCGCATATTCGACAAATTTTCAAATTTTATTTTCTTGAAAATTAGGCTTTAAGCGAATAAATTTTATTCTATATTTTCGGGTCGAAAAGATTTAATTTATTTTCGTGTGTAGAATAACATCCTGTCAATCCCTTGCTCCTACCCAGTCGGAAATCAATCAAATACATGAATACCTATGTGATAAGTTTCCAAACACGATTTTCTTTTTCATTTTCGTCTTATTTTGAGCTAGAGAATCTCTCCTGACTTCATTTATGCCATAGATTTAGACCCAAGGTGTATAGATTAAACACAACAATGATATTTTATTGTATTCAAGTTAGAAAACTAAAACAACAATATAAAATAATACTTGGTCCCTCTTGCACAATACAACTAATGTTATTAGTGAAATTTTACATATTACAAATTATAAGTTTCCTTCTATACATTAGTTTTCTAGAAAACTACTTCTGTACGTCAATTTTACAAATTACCATTCAATAGTCTTATTCGACAAATGTTCTATATAAAATAGTAAAGTTGTACAAGTTAAATGTGTAACCTGCAACTTATCGTTTTGTCAACCTACAGATATTACCAGTAAATCATTATGCAGAAAGGTCCCGAAGTTGGAATAATAATAAATATCTGTTAATCTATTCACACAGAAATCGCGGTAGAAGCAGCAAGCATTACCGACACCGTGCATCTCCAGATTGCAATACCGTGGCCAGCTTTGGAAGCAGTTCCTCTGAGAGTCGAGGAGGACTGAATCGATATTACCGTCAAGCTTGGGAAAATCTCCATGAGACGGCCGGTCATAAGACCAATCATCCTCCTCTTCGTCGCAAGGAGACCCTGGATGAACCAGGATACCGAGAAAATTACCGTGGCAACAACACCGAGAGAGATGGTTCAGAATTAGTTGTGAGCGATGTAGCCACGTTCCCGTCTAACAAGCACGCCAGCATTTCTGACAAGAAACGCCATCATCATCATCATCATCATCACCACGGTAACTCTACGCCCGAGTGGAGGCAGTCTCAGTCTCATCACAGATACTGAACACAAAATCGGTTACTTAGAACCGCTTATTTTTCTTTTTTTTTTTTTTTTTAGATTTTCGGTGAATCGATTATTGTGACGAGTCGCGATTGGATCACGAGCAAGCTGTCTTTTTTTTTTTTTTTTTATGCTGTATGCATATTTTATAAATGGTGACGCGCTGGAAGATGGTGACTTTATGTTAAGAAATACGTACAAAATGTAAGGTAAACTTCCTTCGATATAGAGTTTTAATTTCAGCAAATGTGTTTTTGATTATTTGTTGAACGTGAAGGATAGGATTAATTGAATGTTTATTTGGTAATATTTTGATTTAAAAATATCTGTTCAAAATATACGTAGACAACAGTGTTCAGATTTGTTTTGTGTTGTAGGTGAAATTCTTCTTGTGTATGTGTATTTTTATATATAAACATCTTTTTTTTTATTTCTTAAATACATGAATTCATACATTACTTTAATTTCAATTTTAATTTCTAAATTACTTTGTTTTTTATAGAAAAGCACATCTATCTCAAAAAGCTTTTGAGGTGGATTGTTGACATTTTCTATAATATTCTACATCTAAATTGCACATATACATTTTGAAACATGTATAAAATCTTCTGTTTAAAATTCAACTAATTGTTTCTAGTAATTCAGCTGATTGTAAGTTAGAATATCAAAAATGCATATTGTTTGCCATTTTGCAATTCAAAGTTTACTTAGAAGAATGTATATTTATCACAAATTATAAATCTTTATCTGAAATTTTTTCAAGAAATATGTATACGTATACTTAATGTTCGTAAAACAATTTTTTGTAGTCATTTGACGAAGAAGTCACTAAAATAAAATATTACCAAATGCATATATATCGTAACAAACATTTGACAAATATTTAAAATCATTTTTTTTTTTTTTTTTTTTAATAAAGTTTCATGTGAATGAATTTTCTTATATCTCATCTTCTTTTTAGCATTAAATCACCATCCGTCCATGTATTCTGCTATATCATTTATGAAATAATTTGTAACTCCATTTAAAATGGAAACTTAAAAGAACGTGGTGAACAATTTAAACGTTGCGTAGGAGAAGTTTTAAGCGTGATTCATAGATAGAGAAACTAATTCATCCTACATTTATTGTTCTGTTATACAGTAAATTATTTACGACTACCTTGTTACGTAATGTAAATACCGTATACTGCAGTAGCATAAGTCAAAGATGAAAGTTGTGAATGTAGGAGGATCACGAGTTGATCGAAGGATATGCCAAAAAAATGAGAGAGTAATATATGTATATGTATAATTACTGATCAAACGAATTCTAATAATTTTTAAACGAATTCTATACAAACTATTATAAGAATGTTTGATTGTAATAGGATTGACAATATTTTACGAAAATCATACGCATACTTGGTTGATCAATATCTGTAATGGGCACCTTGGCCTCGCCTTGAAGGAATCGAACAAACTCATAACGAAACGATACTCGAAGATGGTACCGTTAAGGAAAGGCCGACGCTATCCATATCAGAATCAAAATTCATTTAGTTATGGTACTCATTTTAAGACACTTTTAAGACACTTATTAAAATTCATGTCGGATCTGTTTTTTTGCAGATTTTAAAACACCTTAATGAATTATTTATGTTTAGTATTATTTTAACCAGTTGAACATTTTTTCCCATGCTTGTCAAGAATAAAACATATATAATTAATAGATATGTATTTATTCATTGACTGACGTAAGATATTCATAGTAAGTTTGTACATGTATTTATTTAATACTTCAGTAATCCACAAAAAATTGTAATAGTGCCATTATGGGCAAACTTGTTTAATTGTATCTATACATGCATTCTTGTGGTTTAAACATAAACACAGAATGGTGAACACTCGTGTATCTTCAGTAACTTGTTATGTACGTACATAGTTAGTTTTAGTCTTAGTTATGCACGAATTATTTGAACTAAAAATATTTATGTATCATAATTGTTTCACAGAAGTTCATAAAGGAAAATACAAATTGTTCAAAAAGTTAATAAAATAAATTTAATTCTTTCAATACATCATTTTTGTTTCAAAAATAAAAAAGCTACTTATCATAAAGCAGTTAAATGTAGCACACACAGCGTTAAAAATATCATATTTAATTATGCAGCCATTCATCTATTAAATGTCCAACCTCAACTCTGGCAGCTTTTAACTGAAGTGGATCATTTTTGGAAGGAGGATACATGTTGGCACAATGAGCAGTACCTATGATCATAATAATAAATAAATCTTTTGTATTACATGAAAAATGAAAAATTTCAATTAATATGTACACACCATCAATATAAATGACAGGTATTTGCGGATTTGGTGATTTTGTAATTCCCAAAACATGCCAAGGATCAATTGATCCATGTACAAATACTACATTTGTAGTCTTTAAATCTAATCCTCCGTATAGAATATTTGTTCTATTCACTGCCGAATTCAGCAAATGAATATTGTACCTGTTAGAATACATAAATGTTATAATTTTATAGCTAATGATTTATCATAATTGAGAAATGTATTTATCGTAATTTTAAATAAACCTTGGGCCAAATATATCAACGCATTGTTGTACAAAGAAATCTACTGGGAAAGTTTCACTAAATAATTTTGGGCGTGCTGTCGAAGTTTGAAAGAATCCAAATTCTGTACACGTTTGGTACGTCCATTGACGTCCTACAAAAAATATATTTTAAAATACAATAAATTAAAATTAAAACAGCAATAATATAAGTAAAAAAAAAAAAAAAAAAAAAAGAAAAAAAATACATTACCCCCTTCTGCTTCTTCGCTAGCCCATGTTATGTTCCGAAGTTTATGAATCATTTTATTATACATATAATCCAAACACTTTTTCTCCGATGCTTGTAATATTTTAGTGCTCAAAATTGCAAGTCTGTCAATAGCAATACCCAATGTTTCGTTCGTTAATATGTCGCAGGCACTATCGATAGTAAAATTGGCCATCGCAGAATTATTACGATTGTCTTTATTGTACTGTACAATACCGGCAAAGATGCTTGCTATTGTTTCATACAAATTCGAAATATCGTTACGTTTGGTATGTTCATTGATTGGATCACATAAGCTATAAGTAAAAATAATTTTCCAATAATGATATATTCGATTTGTAAATGAAGAATTTTACTTTTACTTACATAAATTTTTTAGCTATTCCTTGTTGACCGATAGGATGATGTAACATTATATGAAATTGTTTGTTTGCTTCTAGTATTGCATTTACACATGCTTCGGAATATTCTTTGAGGGCATTCTCAACAACAACAAAGTATTCTATAAAGTATAATTATTAATATAAAGTACTTCTGTTTTAAATAAAATATTTTTTATATCTAAGTGTATTTTATATTTACCCTGAAAATCAATTTCTGCTAATAAAGGACCACTAGCAGAAACAGCTCCATGTACTAAATGAGGATATTTATAACGCAACCAAGCAGCTAATGATCCAGCATATGATCCTCCAAATGCAATCCATTTAGTACCGGCTGGTAACTTGTAATTAATATTCATGAATTGTATAAAGTAAGCCAAATCTGCAAGTGCCTGTTCCGATGAAAGATACATTAAATTTTTCACACCGAGATCCCTGCAGACAATGAAAACATAGCATTATAACTTAAAATGTATCACTTATATATATTTTAGAAACAATGTTACATACGAAGTAGGATGACTTTGCCCATAAAAGCGGTGTTCCACCTGAAAACACAGTGCTCCAAATTGCTTAGCATATTCGATCCATTGACCTTCTACCATCCATTTAGCGTTTGCTGCACCTTCACCACTTATCATCAAAAATACTGGACCACCTTTCTTATAGTGCTCTCCATTTACAAAATATCTCTGAGAAAATAATAAAAAAATTTATATTATGAAATAAAAATTAAGAAATATTTAATATATTCTTATTACCTGTTGCCAGACACGTGCATCAGTTGGATTAAAGTGATCTAGAAACTGTGTAAACCATTCAGCACTTGGAAGTTCACGATCTTCAGATAAAATTGGAGCACCTAGATTACCATATTTGCTTCGACCCCTCATAAAAGTCTCCCATGATATACTATTATTTATGAAATTAACGAAGAATAATAATAGTAGTAAACGGTTCATAGTATCTTAAGTTTGGATTAACTATAAAATATTATGCATTCTGGAAAAGTAAAAACTAAGTTTATTATTTATATTACACAGAAAAAAATTAATATATTACAAATATTATTTTATCAATTTTATTCTCTAATAAATTAAAACATAACGATAACATAATTAATACTATCCTTTTAAAATACAAGTTGTCTTACATTTATTATTTACAGAAATAATTTTTTTCAAAATTGGTTCTTATAACATAAGCATTAATATTGTTCTTGTACAAATTTACATGTGTTTTTTATACATGAGTACCACAACATTAACTTGAAACCATGCTTGGAACTAAATTCCAATCTTTCCAACATGATAAAACTAAAAGAATATAAATATAAAAAGCAGAGGAATATACTTACAAATTTTATAGTAATGATAAGTTGTTCTTTCCTGTTTAAAGCTTCTTTTTCTTTATAGTACTTATTGAATAATCTACTTAGTTCGTTTTAATATATACAATATTTAGAGAAAACATTATAATTTGCGAACTTGATGTAATGATTAATTTTGCTGCTTTGCAAAGGCACTATATGTTATGTGTATTGTTAACTTGTTGGCTTGTAACGCCTTGTAGTACGTGCAGTCTAAAATATGTATATATATATATATATATATTATATGTATAGCTGATATAGTATGTATGTTTTTTTTATAGCGCCACGTATAAAATGAATTTATTAGAATAAATATGCAAATATTTACAATTATATATATATATATATATATATATATATATATATATATATGAGTATAAGTTAGCAAATAAAAGTGCATAAATCATTTCACGAAAATAATTCGTGACAAAAAAAACAGATATAAAAGTTCCAGATAACATTATCAAAAATGACTTTAAATATATGAAAACATTTTAGATTTTAAATAAATGATGTTAAAGAAAGAGATGATGTTAATTGAGAAAATATTCTGAGCGTGATAATATAATAAAAGATTGTGTCAAAGAACGCAATATCTGGTAAAAAATACAATAATCCACATAGCCAACTTCAAATAAAAATGTTTGTAATTATTCGTGTGCTATAGTTCTACTTTTTTTTTTTATATACATATACATATGTATATGAGGATATATTTTTTACATTCAATATACATATATACATATGTACGTAAACATATAGACAAAATATTTTTTTGTAAAATAAGAATCGAAATATGAATGCTTAACATTATAAACTACGTATAACTATTATAGATTATATATATATCACATATAAGCATTTTATCTAACTGAAATAAATCTTCGAGCGATGAGATTATCAAAGGTATTTAATCGGAAAATTCTCGTCAATCCTTACTAACAAATGGATACTAGAAGCTATCTATGTTCGCGAAAAGCGTTCTAAATTAAGTAATAAAAAGACTTGCAGCCGTTTAATGAATATCGCCTGTACGTATGAAGAAACAATGGTGCTATGTGTCGTGTAAAGCTTGACAGCTAAACATAAGAAGTAAGAATAAAGACATCCATATATATGTAAGTAATAATATTTTATCATGAAGTAAACGAATTCAGAAAATATTGGCTTAGTACTGCCGACAAAGGTTTTAAGTGCATTATATGTGTATGTAACCTCTTTCGTGGTTTAATTCCTTAAAGATGAGCGTGAAACGAAACATTTGATTCAATTGTTCACCTTTTCATTTTTCTACTTTGTAATTATACTACCATAATATTTCATTTTGCTCACATTATTATTTTGTTATTTTTTTTTTTTTTTTTTTTTTTTGGTATACGCTGTTTGTAATAATAAGTTAATACATCGAGTAAAGGTTGTTTATGAAGGTATATAGACTATAGAAATAAAGAAGTTTCTTCAATTATAATATATTTTCTCACTTTGTACTTCACTTATATATCTCATTCTTTTCTATATGCTTTATTATATACATAATTATTTTATGGAAAATTTTAATATTATATATTTATTAATAACTTAAGCGATAATTTAAATGAATTTGTTTATTGCAGATTATTGCATTAATTGAAGCAAGATGAAGTTTGCAGAACATCTGTCTGCTCACATTACGCCTGAATGGCGTAAGCAATACATAAGCTATGAGGTAAAATAAAATAGTGTCGGATATAAATATAAATGTAAAAATATTTATGTTTGAATTATCTTTGTTAAAAATTTATTTCTATGACAATGGAGATGAACAGGGTGTCTCAGAATAAGTAGGAAATATTTTAGGAGTAGCTTCTGCATATATAAACAATAAAAAGACTTCATATAAATATATCTTATTTGACTTTGTTTTAGAGTTATAGTGGATTTAATTTTTATTCTTTTATTTTGTATACTACTTTATATACTACTTTTCATAAAAGGTATTTGAGATGGTATCTGCATTTCAATGCAAGCTTGCAGATATCTTACCAATGACTGTCTTATTATTTTTAAATATCCAGATGTAGTCTATATTTACTGGAAACTTGAGAAACACAATATTTGTCTACGGAAAGAAATATGAATTGTAAAACAAAATCTGTTATAATTTGAAAAGAAAGTCAAATAGGACATATCCTCGTATGAGCTTTTTATGGTTTGGGTATGCAGAAGCCACTCCTAAAACATTTCCTGCTTATTCTGGGTCACTCTGTACAATAAAAGATCGGTACACTACTAATTAAAATGACCTCTTTGGGTTAATAGGAAATGAAGGCAATGCTCTATACTGCTGTAGAAGAAGCACCATCAGCTGAAAGTGTTGAACCAGAAGTGATATCTCGACACTTTGCTTCTTTTGATGAAGTATTTTTTACATTTTGTGACCGCGAATTGAAGAAAATTAATACTTTTTATTCTGGTAAGGATGTTCTACATGATTATGTACATATAAATTCAAATAAATGGAAATTTACAATCATATCTACTAAGAATAAAACATTTGAATAAACGTTGATCTTCTTTGTATATGCATAGAAAAGTTAGCAGAAGCCACACGTAAATATGCAGCTCTTCAAAGCGAATTGAAGACAGCATTAGAATTACAACATGGTGGAGGGAAAAATAAGGGGAAAGTGAATGTTAAACCTCATTTACCAACAAGGAAGCTGAGAGAATTGAAACTTGCATTTTCAGAATTTTATTTGTCTCTTATACTTCTTCAGAACTATCAAAATCTTAACTACACTGGTTTTCGAAAGATTCTTAAGAAACACGACAAGGTACATAGAAAACGAGATTTTGTTTCTTATTGTTGCATTAATTCATACTTATTTTTGTTGTATTTCTCTAGGTTTACAGGTTCATTTAAACAATAATGAAAAAATAAGGAAAGAACTAATACTTATTTTAAAGTCCCTTATCCTATTAAACACAAGTAAAAACTCAGCACACCTCATACATCATAGCAATTTGTGTCTTGTATGTACATGGTGTGATATTATCTTTATTTCTATTTTCAGTTATTGTCTGTAGATAGCGGATCAAAATGGAGGATGGAGTGTGTAGAAACCGCACATTTTTATACATCAAAAGATATAGACAATCTCATACAAGATACAGAAACTACAGTAACAAACGATTTAGAAGGTGGAGACAGACAACGCGCAATGAAACGTTTACGTGTACCACCTTTAGGTGAGCATCAAAGTCCATGGACCACTTTTAAAGTTGGATTATTTTCTGGTAGTTTCATTGTTCTCTTTGTGGCAGTTGTACTTTCAGGTAATAGCAAGAAGTATGTAATAACTAAAGTAAATATAATTATATACTCTATTTTCTTTTATCTTATTTCTAGCAATATTTCACGATGGCGGTGAAAACTTAAAAATTGCATTTAGATTATATCGTGGACCTCTGCTTATTATACAATTTTTGTTTCTTATTGGCGTGAATGTTTATGGATGGCGATCGTCCGGTGTGAATCACGTGTTGATATTTGAATTGGATCCGCGAAACCATTTATCTGAACAACATCTTATGGAATTAGCGGCTGTTCTTGGAGTTATATGGACTCTCAGTTTATTAAGCTTTTTATACAGTGTCAGCTTAAGCATTCCTCCATATGTGAATCCATTAGTTTTAGTCTGTATTATGTTAGCATTCCTCTTGAATCCATTAAAAATGTTTCGTCACGAGGCACGGTTTTGGTTATTAAAGATCATTGTAAGTACTATTAACATAACATATACTGCGAGAATTGCTTCAATTTATAAGAAATAAAATTTCATTTTTATTTTTATTTTTAGGGAAGAGTTTTAATATCACCATTTGCGTACGTGAATTTTGCTGATTTCTGGTTAGCAGATCAATTAAATAGTATGGCCACGGCACTGTTAGACTTCCACTTTTTAACGTGTTTTTATATTACCAATGGAAATTGGTTGGAAGCAGGAGATACTACGCAATGTATGTCTGGATCCTTAATTGTTAGACCTATTGTTAATTGTCTACCTGCATGGTTTCGTTTTGCACAATGTATACGACGATATCGTGATTCTAAAGAGGCATTTCCACATTTGGCTAATGCTGGAAAATATTCAACTACATTCCTTGTTGTCATATCTAATACGATGTGTGCCTACAATGCTGGTAATTCACAAACAATTTTCTGTAGTGTGATTGATATTATTTTCAATCAAGGAGATAAAAAATATTAATTTTAGCGGAATATTCAAATCGTTGGGAAAATCCATGGTTGTGGCTTTGGATCTTTAGTTGCATTGTCAATTCTATTTATTCACTAACGTGGGATTTAAAAATGGATTGGGGTCTTTTAGATAGCAATGCTGGTGAAAATAAATTCTTACGCGAAGAAGTAGTATATTCAGCAGCGGTATGTAAATAAAAGTATGTTCTAATCTTTCTTTTTCAGTCGATTATTTATTGCACTTGATATTTCTTTAGGGATTCTATTATTTTGCTATAATCGAGGATTTTATTCTGAGGTTTGCATGGATCGCGAGTTTCGTTCTTATCGAATGTGGATATGTATCTAGTGATTTAATGACATCGATAGTAGCACCTCTTGAAGTCTTCAGGTACGTCTTTAGTTATTTTATTATTTATATGTACCTCAACGAATATTTAAATTAGAGTAATTAGTATATAAAAGTATATTCATTTCAAGGCGATTCGTTTGGAATTTCTTCCGATTAGAAAATGAACATTTAAACAATTGTGGTAAATTTCGTGCAGTTCGTGATATTTCGATCGCACCGATAGAAAGTTCTGATCAAACGCAAATTTTGCGTATGATGGATGAAGAAAATGGTGTACTCAATAGAGGTAAACGTAAAGTTGGTGGTAAACGACAAGCTACTAGTAAAGAAGACAAACGGGCATTGCTCAAAGAAGAAACAATTGATATAGATATATCAAATGCCAGTTGAAAATAGTTCAATCGTTTTATTATCAGAACCTATGCAAAGCAATATTATTCCAAATTTAATGTAATTTTTGTAGGACAATAGTTTGCTAGAAAGAGTGCAGGTCATACTTTATGAACAATTAATATTTCCCTTGTGTATCAAAATTGAAGATTGTGAGGCTGAACTGAATAAGTGCCTTGTATATATCCTGTTTATTAAACTATGAATTTAATAACTTAGTTCTATGGTATTTATACTACAGTGTCTTCCATAAAACTGTTTTGACACTTAACACATGATTTTATCGCTAATAAACTGATTTGAAAGACTTAAATGCTCTTAATTACTTTAATAATGTATGAAAATCATTTTTATTTAAACAAGTCTTGAATTAACTGTATACTACTAATTAGTATTCAATTGGTAAATACAAAGAAAGATAGATTACTTTATTAGTGATATATCTGTTAATATATATCTATTAGGTACTATAGTCTTCAATTTTGATTAATAAATGCACAGATTCGTACTTGAGAAATGTATAAAGTGTATCATAATAGTTGTACATAGATATTAGTGAGTTGTATGTAGAAACAGGGTTGATATTTTAATATGTGCATTTGTTCATTTTGGTGCAACGAGCAATAGTACAGTTTATCTGTTATTATAGTATTATAATCTTAATTAAAGGGAAAGCGCTCATTACATTATAACGTTCATAATTTTTGCTGACGAATATAAGTTCTAGATTAATTGTCACTGGGAAGTGGCATGTGTATCTCATCAAACAATTGTATTTATTTGAACTAATTATATATAAAGTTTACTAGACTACAGCGTCTCTTATATTATTTAAATAATACATTTAATAACTATTTGTCTTTTTTTGTGGTAAGGTATCCACGTACCTTTATATTCTATGCGATACAATACATTTCTAAAAGAAAATTATAAAATATGCATTAAGAAACACAAGAGCTTATATGTAGTGACCGCAGAAGGAGATTAGATTTTATACAAGTAGATGTTTCAACAAAATAGATGAAGATAATAAGTAAGCCCCCAATGTTGAATTAGGTACCAAGTACTTGAAATTGCAATAGCATTTTTATAAAAGTATTTTTACATTTATATTCTAAAATGTTCAAAGTATTTCAATATGTTAAATACTATTCTTTTCATTTTTTGAATACCAACAACAGTAATAATAATAGTAACATTGACAAAAGTTACTATTATTCATAGTAATAGTGCATAAAAATCTATGCCTTATACTTCTCGTTGAAAATATAACTGGATACACAAACTGTAATCCATCGTCCTTTTCTATATATGTTTAACATAAAATGAAAATTACTTGAACAAATTTTTTTATCTCTTATAAAAGAGATCTCTTATAATTCCATTCGCTCAATCGCGAATCCAAAAGAATTGTTACATTATGTTATGTATCACTCACGATAAGGTATTGTTCTTAATGGTATTGTGTATTATGTATTCTTATGTATTTATGAACTAGGTATTCCAATAATTGTGATGGTTGTACACATGTATTTTTATATATTTTGTTATAGAAATAATAGTGATAACAATAAGTAGTAATATAACGTCTCCGGACCAACAGGATAAAAAAGAATGCCCCGAGAATATTCTGAACGGTTGATCGAGGGAAAATACATTATAGTTATTTGAAAGGTATATATGCATATTTGCACCCAACAAGGAGGGAGAATTTGTTGGGACTGTGCTGAAAATTACGGTATATTACCAGACACCATCTTATAGGAGAAAGTGTCTCCGTCCAGATCAGGTACCTTAAATGCCACAGAAGAATAGTGGTGGTAGGGCCGTTATCTTCGTGCTCCAGATGCAGAAAAAGAATAAGCTGGACGCGGAGGACTTGTACGTGTAAGTTGAAGGAATTTTGTTAGCGACAACGGGACTGAAAGTTTACGAGATGATTAAAAACAAATAAAAATAATGACAACAATCTTAGAGAAATCTTTTCTCATCCTGGTAGTTGGCAGTCCGGGGATGTTACAACGGTAATAACAGCGAACAGTGAAATTTATTCCTATTAAAAGAATATGAGATATTTTTATATATCGTGTACAACATATTTTCGCGTATATGTTAGTTATATGTGCATATGTGATTACATATAATTGTAAGCAGTTTGTAGCGAATTAAATATGTAAATAATACTTGCATATAGGCTATTTATAATTCATTAATAAAATGTTCAGTATTTAAAGACGAGTGTGCCGTATTTCGTGTCCTTTATTTGTTAATAATAATTAAGTTCTACAAGTTTTATTTTCTAAATTTATTTATTCATGACATGTTACACGTTATATATATATATATATATATATACATGATGGATTTTGCGTCGAATTAATTTCGAGCAGTGACGTTACGACTATACAATAGAATGGCGATATTAAATCGGCATCACGTGTAACTTTTTACAGGCTAAGTTATAGAAAGCAATAATTACAAATGACTCGAATAATTTTACGCAAATAAAAATAGTAAAGTTTTGTGTTACGTTCTTTATATGTAACTAATGATATATGTATGTATATTTTTTAAAAACCATTTTAAAATCAAATATCTTAGGAGTTTAGTTTATTATATGCAATCGCATATTCCAAAGATTGTGTTAAACATTTTAATGTATTTCATTTTAGCTCTTTGCAATTCTATATTGAAATTGATTTCATATATTATTGTATAATCATTATCTTAAATTAAACACGATAAAACATGTTTTAAAAGGTAAATGCAATATCTGTATAGCTTGTTTCAGTTTTATATTTTTCTCAAGTTAACTTATGTTGTTTATTAGATTGCAAAGAAATATATCATAATATATTCATTAATTAAACAAAGAAATGCTATTACTTGTAAGAACCTCTAGTCTGACTCGCGAGAAAAATAAAAGGTCAAGTAAAATATGATTATCATTCTTCTGCAGGATGTGTTCAAAATCTAGCACAAGTATAAAAATTGCAAAAATATTCTTACAAATTTATAAAGTAGAAGAATTAAGTATGTATATATGTATACAATATATATAATATTTTAATATATACTAACAAATTATGTAGACAACTTTGGCAGTATAAAACTTTAGTTTTTAAGTACAGATGGTTTTCAACCATTAAAAAGAGATAGAATATTTTAATTTTTCTTATTCATTTTCCAATGTTACGTTTTAATAGTCTTTTGCATCTAAAATGAATTTATACTTTTATCTTACATCATATAAAGTGAAATATTATAATTATAGTTTACCTTTGGAATTATTGTATAACAAATACACAAAGCTATATGTTATTCCTTTAAAGCCTAAGTGATTTCTCCAAGTACATATTGCTGCATTTTGCAATGAATAATGTACATATAATAAACAACAGCTGGTATAAAATACCATAAAGAATAAATAAATTTACTAATTTTTAAAATCTTACTTATTAAATATAATCATTTTTATACAATTAGAAACACAACAATATGTATCTATTCTCTGTTCTAAACAGATTTCATTAGAATAGTTTAGGCTACCAAAGGTCAATAGTTAATATCTACAGCAACAATTAATTAAAATTTCAATGCGTACCTGTATATACTTGTAACGATGTACGCTCATATAACAAAAAAAAAAAAAAAACAAGAAAAAAGAAAAAAATAGAGCCTCGAGAGAAGTCTTCAAATGGCTTCTTTAATACAATTATAATCATACAATGAATTTCGCGTCTAACAAATTTTCAAAGCGTTGATAATTGAAATGATAAAAAACTTTCTTCTTTTAATACTAAATTATGCACATTTACACGCGTAAATGCAGAAGAATTTTGTACATTAATTACGAAAGTAACACGATACAACTTGAAAATGTAGATATCATGTTTTCAAGAGGTTTTCGCGGTTCCGATTTCACTACCGTGACTACTGGAAGCTTTCGACTTTCTTTCTGGATCCATAGCGATTGAAATGAATTCTTCTGAAATTTTTTTGTCCAATCCTGTGTATGTTTGAGCTAGATCTACTTGATCTTCTCCTATAGAAGACATCCTTTTTGGGGACTCTGTCTTTCTTTCAGTCTGTTTCTTCCTTTCCGTGGTGTCTTCGTGTTCCACAGTTATGTGACGTTTCTGCTTTGGTCGAATCTAAAATTAAATATCATTATTCATTATTCCTTTCACTATAGTTAAAGGATATAAACGATAGTATACTAAATGATATTGTATCCAAATTAATTTTATATTAAAGAAATTTCTTCCTTAGATATATGTGTCTAATAAATATAATTCTTAAGAAATAGAATTCGCTGCGTTTCGCTTTCACAAATATTGAAATCTGCCAAGAAAGATTTCAAAAGAGCAATTAGGAGCGACAAGAACGGTTCAGGAATCTCTTCCGTGGTTACGCATATAATTATATATGCAAAGGGAAACGGCAGAAATCGATGTCAAAGATACTAATGGCTATTTTGACACGGCGATAGCCTTTCTAGCGTGAAAGATCGCGAATGAAATACGAAGGGAGTATTATGCTGAGTCGGATACCTACGATTTGCGATGGAGGACGAGCTGCGTATGGCATGTGTGGTAGCATAGGAACGGCACCATAAGCTGGGGCAGCTATGGGCAATGGTCCAGCAGGCACGAATCCTCCAGGAAATTTTGCAGGAGCGCCAGGCATTGCATAAGGCGACTGTCACAAAGTAGAATTTCTTAACTTATTATTTTGTTGTCCTTTTCTTTCTTTTTAGTTTTAGCAAGTTTCAATCCGCAAGGAACTTCTATCATTAAGATTTCTCGATAGAAGATATCTATTTTCTGCTTTCCTAGCCAATTCATTTCAATGAGTACGTTGTATGTAATAACATTGAATGTAATATTTGTGTGACGAGATGTGATACTTGTAATGTTCGCAGATTGTCCAAATCTTTGGTGCAATACAAACTTGTATCTTTTAAGGAAGGAAAATATTTGTAATATTTGGTTACGATAACTGGTATATATTATACTTTGTACTTTGTATGTGTTTAAGTGGAATCACGATTCATCGAAGATTTTCTTCTTTACCCAAAAATGTGTATTAAACGTGTAGTATATCAAAGAATTATTTGTACTATTTTTTACAATTATTTATACTACATATTAATTAAAATATATTAAATATGCTATTGAAATATATGTAACGAAATATTTATGCATTACCACATATTTTTGTATATTGCAAAATCTCTAAAAATAGGTTGAAACGAATGGGAAAAAGAGGAAGAACTTTTGTTCCTTTTTTTTTTTTTATAAAAATAGTTCATCTTACCTTTCAGTCATAAAATTGAATGTTTATCAATATGTTAGAAAAGTATTCGCTACGTTGAAGCGTGCATTAGGATATATGTCATATTAATGGAAAGAGAATTGCTGTAAATTGAAAAAAAGCAATTATCAATTTTGCAAGTCGAGTGATTCTAGTATCACCACTAAATACACTAAAACTATAAAATCGCTTGAAAAATAACAACGTAAGCACAGCAGCGATTCAAAGATAATTACTTAAACTGATCCATTTATATCAAACTTAATACTTTATATAACGTAACATTTAGTTTGATACAGATCACATCATATTATTCACTACATGACCTATTCCGCAAAGCACTTTCAAATTAAAAACGAACATTAATCAATGTCGCATATATATCTGCAATAAATTACCCGTCACTAACATTCCATTAAACATCAACCTCTCTCTGCCCAACCCACTTAACTGTTAGACAAAACAACACCTACATCTCATCAAATAGAATTCAACAACTAGATCACCTATAAAACAGATAAAATAAATTCACTGCATCCATTCTAAATCATCCGTCACTAATATAAAATTCCATTAGATATCAACCTCTCTCTGCTTAATCTACTTGAGTATATTAAATAGGACGATATCCGTATCTTGTTAAATAAGTTCAACCAGCATCAAGGTAATAAAATACATTCACTGCATCCATTCTAAATCATTCACCATTAAAATTGCCTGACACATCAAGCTCTCTTAACTCATGATTAACTCATTTACAATTAAAAGAAGATGACATGTACAGTGATTCACGAACGTGAGTTTGGATCTTATTAAATTTACTTTATGATATAACAGTATTCGGATTTATATTTATTATTTTTTCAAACTCTTTTTAAGCAGTTTCTAGGGGTTGAATTTCGAGAAACGCCCAAACGCGTGTTCGTTTATTTCTGGTGGAAAGTTTGCATGCCGAATTTCACGTCTCTAACCTTAGTGGACACAGAGATACGGTTATCCTGTAAAAAAATTTGACCCATTTTTCCCCCTTTAGGATCTGTAGTTTCCATAAATCTTTCTTTATCTCATGCCCACGTCATAAAACAAGTATACTGTGGAAATTTTACGTTTCTAGGTACACCGGTTTGGACTGTGCGATTGACGAGTAGGTCAATCACTTCTGTATTATACAAAAATGCATAGAATTTATTATTCTTTATCTTTACATTAAAATAGGATTGTACTATTAAGCTTTATGGAATCTATATTTAACACGGTAGATTCCCTTATTATAGCCTCATTAAATACTGTGACATTCACCACGTAAACATTAATAAATAAATACAGTAGAGTTGTCCCCTCATAACGCGGCTACATTCTGCGCCATATATGGACTCGCAGTACAAAACGTTAGAATTAAGCAAGTTTTTTGATGTAACGAAAGATAAGAATTGCTTAAAATTAGGTTCCACTAATATCACTTTCTGGATACTGATACAGCTTCTTTGTTGGTTGAATTTTATTCAGCTTCAGAACTGGGTATATTCATTATTCGCAGATATTTTCCTCCAGTTATTTTCTTAAGAAACATTTTACTTTCATCGTTATTCTCCAAATTGCGTTATACGAAGGCAGTAACAATGTTTTGATCGCGTTCTATGGTAGTACCGCGTTACACGGGGTTCTACTGTATGTCCCATATCATCTACCAATCATATCATTCAACCAAACATTAACTTCCTTTCCGATCTCTTATTTAATCACCAAACAATCTCATCTCATCTCACGTCTCGACAAACAAAAGTAAACTTCACCAACGAGAGAATAAACATAGCGCGCATTCCTGATCGAAACCAATCGCAACTATTCACCGCAGGAATCTCGCAGGCATTCAGACCGCAAACACGTATTACGCCTGGAGCATCCTCGAGAACTCAAAGGGGAATCCGAAAAGCGAGGCGGCAGAGAAGCTGACTTGCTTTATCCTGCTGACACAGAAACACCTGCACCTCGAGCTCGTGCATCTCCGAAATGTAGGCACGGAGATCGCCCGGAGCTCGGAGTTTCTCTCGACGCTTGTCGTCTGAACTTTCTAGCTCGCGTGTCACTGACCTATCCCTACCTCCAGTTCGCCGGAGGTCGAGCCGTAGTAGCCGAGCACGAAGGGTCGTGGGAGAGGATCCGGCCTCACCTGGATCATCGGATGCATCGGTAGCATCGGCTGCACCACGTAAATCGGCTGGCTTTTCGGCACGTGGTTCTGAGCGGTGACCCACTGATGGACCATGTTACGGGTCTTCAGTCGACCATCGTTCGTTACTTCGTCCACGTTGCTCGCTCGAAGACATCCGCAGAGCTTCGGGGTCAAGGTCAGACAGCTGTAGCCCGAAACCAACAGCTCGGCCACGCTGGTCACTAGCAAACCGATGCTTGCCAATAGGCCGGCCCAGCTATTCTCCACATCGGCTGCTTCACTGTTTTCATCCTGTAAAAAGACGATAGTTTGTATTTTTCTTATCCTTCCCTTTTACTGTCCTCGCTATGCGATTCGATTCTGTCGTGTAAACTCTTCCTGGTACGCTATGGTACAATTGACGACCTATTCGAGAAAAGTGAGCCACAGTTTTTTCTGGATATAAGTTTAAACGTTAATTTGTTTCGATAAGCTGTGTTAATTATACACAAGAGGAATTAATGTCTTTTTTCTTTTTTTCAAATTAAACCTAGACAACATAAGAAACTAATTAGTAACACTAGATAGTATAACAAGAAATTAGTTGTTGCATTGAATATTGTGTGCTCACATCTATTTTAAATCATACATTACTCAGTTTGTTGAATATCGAGGTTGGTCTAGTTTTGCTCGCAACGTCTCCTATATAGATATCGATTGCATTCTTTTTTTTTTTTTTTAAATCAAATAACTGAATTCTCATGGAATTATTATTCGTTTTGTAAATATAAAAGAAACAAAGCTTTTCAACATTCATTATAATTATTAATTCATACGTAGCTAATATTAAAAAACTTGCAAATTTATTTCATTCATCACTCTGTCTTACGAGTTCCTCTTCCAGGTAGATTTTCTTACTGTTTTAAAGTGCTTTTTTTTCGCTATTATGTTTACAAGCATATCGATTTTTCTTGTTAAAATGTAACATTTTAGCTACAGTGTTTCTCAATGAAAAACTTGGTCACTTATTTTTTAGAGAACAAAGACATATCACAATTATTCTTAAATAGATTGAAAAAGCAAAAAAAAAAAAAAGAAGATTCACTGGACAACAAAAATTATAATAACATACTACAAGTATATTATAAATGATGGTCTTTGCAATTTGTAATAGTATATGGTACTTTTATTTTATTAATGATTGATGTTACTTTAATTACAAGGTCATTAGCGATAATTACATTTGATTATTTACATTAAACTGGGTTATTAATTACCTTAGACTTTCTATAAATTTTTGCATTTTATGAGCTTTTTCGACTTTAAATATGGTGATTATCTTCAACAAGGAATTTTGGTGCATATTTATCGTAAAATATATATTTAAGATTTATAGATATATAATCTTTATTATCACTAGAATATAGAATATAGAATAATTTATTGTAATAATTAATATAGAATAATTTTTATTACATGGTGTAATAAAATTATATATATATTACTCAATATGTGTACGTTTGTTGTATATTTTTCAATAAATAAATAATAAACAGTTTTATTACACGTACGATTACGTTTGCTTATGGAATGTGTAATTTAACTAATGTATTAGTATTTAAAAACACATATAAATGTCTATCTTGAAACTTTTGACACTCGATATTCAGCTGAGCTAATTGTTCCTGCAACCTCATTGCATTGAATGTCAGAGAAAAATATGATGTAACTTAATGTATTGACTCGAATTTTTGTATATCGTAATATAAAAACAGTAAGTTTCAATTTTCCTCGTCCGATAAAAGTGTAAGGTTTGATTGATTTTTAAAAATCTTTTGGTGAAAAAGGTGGGTCATAAAGTTTGATACTATCGCGATGAAAGACAAATGAGGTATAAAGACGTATGAAATATTCGGAATAATTAACAAGGCACGTTACTGCAGAAGAATGGTAAGCTGGTGCTTCTTCGACTGAAAAGTAAAGATAAATATACAGGTACAGGGTACCTACTTCGGAAGACTTTCTCTTGTCAAGCGGTTGAACGAAACTATAGCAATTTATATTCGTCAAAGTCTATTTACTTTGACCCAAGAACGTTACATTTGAGACTCGTTTAACATTAACAAGAAGAAATTAATTAAATACAAAAAATACGATACGTATAAATAATATCCCTTTTTGCATCTCCGAGATACTGTACAATTTGTCCAGTAAGAATATTTGACAAATTTTTTGGCGATATTATACAAATAACATAGAATTCGATTATTGGATATTAAATTTACTTAAATTTATTGGCATAGATTCTCCAAAATTCCTCCTTTCGATAAATTCCGATCTCGAAACTTATTCTAAATCGAATACAAATCCCGAATCATTCAAGGCATTGACCCTTGCTAAATAAATATTCAGAATCCATACAAGTATATTAATGGCTCGATTTCTAAAACACGATCGGAATGTGCTACCATCTATGGAGATGACATATTAAAATTTATATTACCTAACAATATTAGCATTAAATCAGCAGAATTAATAGCAATTCAACTTCTTATAATTGACCAAGCAGAAACTACAGTATTCTCACTGATAATAGGGATGCTATCACTCACATTTATCATATTTATCAAGTATAGAGACCTGGTGACATCGTACTTGATATATTCGAAACAAATCACTCCGTAATTAATGAAGGTGAAACAGTTATTTTCGTATAGATGAATATTCCTCCATCACATGTTAGCATTCGTTGCAATGAATTGGCGGACAAGATAGCAAAGGACGCGTGTCTACCTTATTTTTAACAAAAAAAAAAAAAAAAAAAAAAAAATGTGAAAAATCTCCAATTCAACTGGAATAGCTATGTTTAATCTGAATCATCGAATGAATGAAATAGACAAACTCTGCAGCCTCGTATGCGGTCGAAAGATTTTTTTAACTAGAACCTAGTTATCAGGAACCTCGATCATCGACATGAAGTTGTACTAAACAGACTTAGAATTGGTCAGACTAAACTTGCACATACATTTCTAATCTCAAAATCTAATTCGTCAAAACCTAACACTAACCAACGTACGATATCTGTAATTGTCAAATTACCATCAAACACATGTTCTGCAAATTGTCTTAAATACAATTACTCTCGTAACAAATACCAGATCAAAGGAGTTTTAGGTGGAAATCTCTGTGGTAAAACTCAAGTTTCAAGCGTCTTCTCCTTCCTGAAAGGCATGTCATTATTTAGCGATATTTAACTATAATATCCCAATAATAATAACCACGTGGTGGTGGAGTTGATGCGATGTTCAAACGTCTAAACCGAAGAAAGTTTTCTATTTATTTTATTATTCTTTTTAGAATGTTTTTTACATTATTATCTTTAGAATCAATGATTTTCTATCCAAAGAATTTTTTAAGTTTAAGACAATGTGGATCTTTGAGTATTTTCTATTCCCAAAAGTGTTTATTTTATAAAAGAGTTAAAGTATGTTTGTACTACCTTCCTATTTAATATTTACACCTTGAACAACATTTACAGAATTTACATTGTCCTTAAATTTATTAGTTTTATTGAAAATTCATATTACTACTGTTATACTAGTTATACTAGTATCAGTATGCTAAATACATACCCAACAAACGTGTACAAATTTATATGCAAGCTACAACATTTTTAACATTATTTTACACAATTATTATCACAAAACTCTTATCGTTTAATACTAATATTGTTCTTTAATTACCATATTTTGATCATTTCATTAGAAAGGATAAGTACAATTATCTTTCAAATTACCATTTATGAAATCAACACAAACTTTCTTAACTTTCTTAATATAACATACTTTCGATCCATGATTAATTCTATAATTCACCTTTCCACCTTTCGATGTATAGATTTGTATAGATTCGAATTAAATTTAATAAGATTTATAAATCTTTTAGTCCATTGTTATTTTTATAATCCTGCTTTCGTGAAAAATTTCCTAGATTCAAATCCTCTTACAAGGATTTATGCATCCTTAAAACGGTGTACTTTGAATTCATCATTGTTTCGACAATCCTGCCTTCCAGTGCTGTTTAAGCTCAAGTTAAATCCAAAGATTTATGAATCCTTCGATCAATCATTACTTTTGCAATCCTGTCCTTTCTAAAAAGTTTCTCAGACTCAAGTTATATTAAAAGAATTTATGAATCTTTGAGATTGAACATCTTCGATCCATCATTAATTCCGTAATCCACTCTTTCGCGAAACTTGTTTAGATTCCTATTACATTACAAGAATTTATGAATACTTAAAATAGTACATCTTTGATCTCTACGAATACACGCGTACATATTAAAGTTTAACTTTTTACGAACAAGTTTTTACAGTAGAAATTTTTACTTTTCCACCGAGTTCCACAAATAATAACTGACATTTATAGAAGGACAGTAATCGAATAGGTCAATAATTGCTAATATGTATAAATTTTCGGTAAAATGAACAAATTTAGTAACAATGGTCGTTTTCAAAATATTAAATTCAAGGTATAAATGTCGAATAGCAGAATAATACAAAATTATATAGTTTATACGAAACATGAAGAGAATGAATTTTAGTATGAAACAGTTGACGAAGGGAATAACCTGACAGATTCAAAGATACAAATCTTTCAAAAATAGATGACAAAAACACAGTAATTTGTAAGGAACGAGTAAAATAATGTTATTAATATTTTTGAACTATCCAAGAAGCCAAGACGCACATTTAACTCCAAAATAAAACGAAAGTATAATTTTCATGTAGAATTGCTTGACAGTGTATTTTTAAATTACTCTTCCATAAATGATAGACAATATGGATTATCATGGTTTTCATCTCAGGCCTTCATACATCTTTTCAGCCAGTTTAGTTGCAAGAATTTCCTCCATATTTTTTCCCCATTACCATTTCTTTCCATCGTTCAATCTTTTAAAAAACAATTTTTTCTCACAATAAAATGTCATGCTTTTTACCTGTAGTTTTCACATATAAACTACATGAAATTCTTGAAAGAAACAGAAAAAGATATACCGATATACACATCGGAAAACAAAAACCTGTCAAATACGAAACTATTTAAAATAGGAAAATTTCACGAAGCTTCTTTATATTCCTATTACGCTATAACGATTTGTTAATCTTTAAAACAGTGCAGTTCTGATTCATCGATTCCCTCGCGGAATCCTTTGAAATCCAGGTTACTGCATCTCGAAAAATGTATTTCGCAATAGATCATTGACCGGAAGAGGCGCGTTCCATCGGGGTCTAGAGGCGAAGCAATTTTGTGAAATTTCACGACGGTGTGTGCCCTGACCGCGTTTTAGCCTTGGCATTGGAAACTTTCTCCGGCGATCAAACGGTTCCAACGGTTTCAAGCCCTGTTCTGGTTGGTTCGCGACGCCGAAACTCGTCGACCCGACCGATGAATGAGAAAACGATCGGAAACGAATTTGGGCCATCGACGTTGGTTACTAATTAGCATATGAATCGATCAACGATTGTCACTGCACTACAAGCTTAAGCATTAAATATAATATAACGTTTGCTATGTTAGTTCCTCTCTGTTTTCATTTTCAGAATTTTTCTGTACGATCGATCAACAATTTTTAAGTACAGCTCTGAAACGACATTTTTTGACATCTATTTTTCTGGAATTATGCTTTTTCCGCAAATGAAACAGTGCGTATGCATTAGCTGGTTGCAAAGCTTTTTATAAACACTTAGATGTATATGTTCGCTTACGTGAACGAAATCATCACTTAATTATTCATACATCGTACAAAAATATTTCAACGTTGTGATCGATAGATAATTATCTTGTGAGATATTCAGTACTAATGTCAAGTTTTGGAAATTTTTGCAAATAACAAAGTAACGAAGAAATTATGAAAATGAGCAAGTAATATGGCCATACACGATTGTATGAATCTTGTATGAATTCGACGTTTTAACATTTTTATATAATATATTAATTACGAGGTGTCTATAATAATATTATTTAGAGGGTGGAATTATGACTAAGAAACTGTTAATAATTCAGATTCTTCTGATTAGAAGTAATCAAATTTGAAATAACGAAAATTATGTTTTGTATGTATACACGTTCTACAGTTATGTGTTATATACGCGTAAAACTGTTACTACATTCATATTCATAAAATTGAGTATCATAAAGCAGAATTTACGGATGTAACATGCACACGAAGATATGTCTCTTTTATTAAAATGAAACGAAGCGTAAAATAAGAAAGTCCACATCTCATTTTCATTCATAATGTTATGCATCTCCGAGACGCAGAATTCATAGTTTACATGGTTCGTATTTCGATACGAAGTATATAAAATTACGTAGCCGCAAAATTAATTTACTCATTAAACAACGTAATCATCTAAAAGTTGTATTTTATTTTCTATTTCATTAGAAATGAAAGAATATCTTATTAAAAATGAAACGTTTTAACAAATTTTATAGAAAATGAAATTTTATATGAAACGAAATCCAAGATATGGATATGTGTTTCGTTCATTCAATGAAATTTTTATAACTTCCACATCGTTAGGCCTTCAAAACCCTTCAAATAAATGAAATTCTTTACATCTCTATGGCACCTTTAAAAAATTCCTAATAAGTTTCTTTAATTAATTAATTTAATTATCAATTGAAACACACCATTTCGTTTTACGGATCCTTCTCCCTGTAGGTTCTTAAAAAATGTCCATCAACTATCCAGGTCGTTCTAATACAATAATTACGACTGGTAGCATATTACAATAGAAAATAGAAGAAAAGAAAGTATAGAGTAAGATGATCTATCCTATGTTAACCTTTACACAAGCTTCTCTATCGACGTGAGAAATTTTTATCGATCCTTAGAAAACCTGCTTCTCGTTCACAGAGTAGTATTCAACGACATCACGGTAATAATTCGCTGATGAAGTCACCGTTAACTTCTTAGTAGCTTCGCGCAATAGGCACGCGCCAACAGAATCTCCCTCGGGCATTGAATTATACTTATCGCTTCGCTAATGATTGATCGTAATTGATACCTTCGCGTTATAATATATATCTATGGCGATTGCTAATACAACTCGAGGAGTTGAAATGTTATCACTGAAGATAGTCGCGTGTAAACCAGTGAAATGGCAACATAATTATCCATTTCCGCTTACTTATTAGCTTGAAAAATTCCAATTTCTTGGCGCAGTAACGTGCAAATTAATAACATGTACTGTTAATCACCAATTTGATAAGCTGTGCTAATTTATGACTGAGAAGAATTTAATAATTAGATAATGTTTTACCTATTTGTAAATGTATGTAATGTAAGCATTACATTAGTGTAGGTACTTGAAAATGTACACAGGATTATAAAAGTATCTGATCGCTTGTAGATACCTTTCATGAAAACACGTACATAGTATGTGTGTTATAGAAAACATTTTGAAACTTCGTTAATACTGTTGCGAGACTGGACTCTCATGGTCATGTTGGTATAGTTTGGAGGACATCTGGAAATATATACAGAGTCCAGCCGAATAATATACGTATAGGAGCGAGCACGAGGTGCTTCTTTATATTCGACAATTTTTAAAGCTCGATTTTCTCGAAAACTGAGCCTCGGATGAACAAATTTTATTCTATATTTTCTTTTAACTTTTGCATAAAACCAGACTCTGCATAGAGATTACGAATAATACAATACAAATATAAATTTTCTACAATGAATCAGAATCACCTCCACGAATAGAGATGTGATGTTAATTAATTTTTTAATATTAGCGATATTGTTTCAAGTATATATATATTACGTTTGAAATAATCTCAAATTATGCGTTGTATAGATAAAGTAGGTACTGACTGAAAGAGATGGAATAAAAAATTCTTCTGGTAGAGGCAATAATAACTTATTATTAGTAAGTAATAAATATTAGTACATTCTCGATAAAAATTTTAGTAATTTTTTGATATTCGTAATACTTTTGAAAAAAACATTTAATTCGTGTAATAAAGCATTGAATACTTTCAATCTAAGGTGAAGCTATTTTGATAGATAAATTTTAGTTTAATGAAAAAGCATTTTTAAATATATACGACTTTTATCTGGATGAAATTTAATTTAGCATTGTCCTGGCAATAATGCGAGATTCGGCTTACATGATACATCTTCAATGAATGTTATCTTACAATTCGAATCATAATACAAAATATTATTATAATTATATCATTTATAGCTTAGCACAATTATTGAAAGTTTTCAATAAAAATATGTATGTCCTTTCCAAAGTTTATTCGATCATTGCTTCAATACTTGTTATTTACTATATAAATAATTGTATGGATTATTAAATAATTAATAATTGAACTGAAGGAAGAGAAAACAAAAGTAACGTAGAAAAATAGTAATTAACATTTGAGTAGTGCGACAATAATACGGTAATGTTCAGCAGAGAAAAAGAAATAGGAAAGGAGGGTACCGGTGAAAGTACAGACAATACGTACCGGAACAGTGAGCAAGGTCACTTCCGGTGTCCTCTGTGAGTCTCTGACGATAGCAGTCAAGGCCGTAATTGCAGCCATATTCGAAAGGGCAAGGGCAACGAGGCTCGCTGCAAGGTGAGCCGTGGAAAAGCTGGAATTTGTCTTGCTCGACGATGTTGCAAGCGTCGCGACAACACCCAACGCTCCAGCGACAAGGGCACCTACACCTGCCCACAGTCCTGCACCGGAACCGCCTAACGCAGCGCCATGGACCAGCACCAGGATACCGAATACTACGAGGACTACACCTGAGAATCATTAAAATCGATTTATATTATAATGTGATTCGATTGAGTTTTAATATATAAATGTAAATCATATACAGGGTTACATAAGTTTAAAATACCAATTAAAAAACGCAAAGTATATGAGATACTCTGATTTTGAAGGTAAATTAAAGAAACAAATTTTCTTTAATTTTCTAAATGTATACAATTTTAAACATAGTCTTCGAAATTAAAAAGGAATCTATATTATTACGATATTTGAAAAGTTTGGAAAACCTTTTATTGCAAAGAATTATACATATACATGGTTATCTTCGTTTACTTTCATTTTAGAACTTGATCCTTCTGAAACATGGTAATCAACTTTTTGAAACATTTTTAAATCAATTACGATTCACAATGCAATGTGAAAGATGAAACGAGTGTCTTGTTGAAATATATGAAATTGGTTTAAGAACTCTCTTTTTCTACAATGAAATTCACTTGTGTCTTCTATACAAATAACAGAGTACACATGAACATTGAAATAATTGTATTCATTAGAGTGTCGCCAGAGAACATGGAATAACAATGAATTACAGCGCTGCAATTCTCTACGGTTTGCAAACCCGCGGAAAGAGTTACACAAGTATGACTTTCTAAGTGAAATGTTTTCACTTTTACGCCGATTTCTATGCAGTTTGGAGAAATGTATAGTCGGCCGGTCAATGGAAATTCGTGTATTTTTCATGTATAGAAATCCAAACCAATCAAGATACAACGCGAAAGTGGAAACCGCATCATAGCATGCTCGAGTTACTTGTTTATGTACTATATGATAATTTCAAAAATATCGTTGCTTTCTTATCGTAAGTAAATGTTTTCCAATGCTATTACGGACATCAGAATATCAGAATATCAAATAATCGAAAATTTCAAGATGGGCCCTTGCAAGAAAAATTGACAGACAAGAACAGAATGTTAAAGAAATTATTACATTCGTATTCAAAAGCTTTGGTGTTCTTCAATACTAATATTTATAAAATAGCTCAAACTAAGTGACCTTCTGCCTCTTATTTAAAATAAGAAAAAACGATGAAATATATGGAATAAAGAATATTTCGGAAAAATTCGATTCGACAGCATATTGTGATCAATTCGGATAACCAAAGTCCTAGACTTGATAAAGATACAGATCTTTTGTGATTGTATGTAATAAATTTTTATCATCTTCTTTATTACATTACTATTTAAATAGGTATAGAATTACATAAGGAATTCATTTTTGTCGTGTTCGTAACAATAATTATTAAGAGAATAAATGCTGTTGACGAATAAAAATTAATGTAAAAATTGCTTGTTAAAAATTAACTACATGTATGAAGATTACTTTGTCTTTTTTATAAATTATTTATTCATTTTTCCCACAGGCCGATTATATTAACATTTGAAACTTCAAAAATTAATCAAAATTAATCTGATTGAAAGACATTTTGAAGTATTTCTCCTAATAAAGATAAACTACTTAAAATAATTACCGTGTTTGATATTTGCAAAATAAAGTATTAATTGCAAAAAAAAAAAAAAAAAAATAGCATATTTAGTACGTTACAGCATTTCTGGTGTAATTTCTGTGATACGAACGATTTTGAGAACTAGATTTTCCAGCAAATAATTCCCTAATTGAGTGATATAAATATGTATCATTAAACTAAAAATTAAGTAGAGTACGTGTTAAACTAATTTTATAACTGTATTTTGTACTGTATTTCTATAATTTTGTTTTTGATTCTCTTTCTCTCTATATCTTTTTTCCTCATTTCGTAGCAATCAATATGGATTATTATATCATCAAGGATGATGAGGAACAAATGAACCTGTACTTGTATGTGTATTTACATGAAATTAAATAACTGATCGCTATTAAGGATCACGTTTAATTAATCTAGAATTCGCTATTTGTTGATGTTGAAACGGCTGGCAAACACGTTTGCTGTGAATTTGTAATGTTATTACATAATTGGATTAATTCCGATGAAACAGGTTCTTCCAGTCATTCGGATTTTAATCGATTTTCGACTATCGAAGTTATCTTGTTATTGTCCAAGTATGTAAATAATACACGTATAATGTGTCATTGTTGAAAATTAGATTTTTTAGAAGAGATTACTGATTGTATTTTATTTTATAATATATTGTATGTAATATTGAATTAATTATTCGTTTTTTAATAAATTTTGATGATGTTAACATTATTTACAAACGTCTAATTAACTTTCTAAGCAATATTATCTTGTTTAAATGGCTAATAATTGCAGAAATTTATTTGAGAACTTGAGATAGAGCTGTTGATAAAAGAAAAAGCTACTACTTGATTGCTGATAAAATTATATATTTAGTTTTCTAATGTAAAATTTGCATATAATGCAGCGAAGGAAATTTAACATTTTTGTAGAAAATAAGAAGCTTCTCTTTAATGATAATCTACTTAATTTTATTATTAATTTAAGAAATCTTGGAATAATTATCGAAGTAAGACATGTATAAGAAATTATATTCAAACGTAGATTCTATTGTTGTGGATATCAAAAACGCCTCTCTTAAGTATGTCTACTTTCCCCTTACTATACACGCGCCATTTAATTATGTGTCTCCAATATCTTATTCGTATGTCACTTACGTTGCACAATCCTTTGGAAAAAATTTTTACTGTACGTATACTGGTGTCATTTTAAAAATTGCTTTTGCATAAAATATAGAATATATATAATATATCAATTTTTATATTACATATTGCGTATAAAATATATAATATATCGTATAGAAATGCTTATATGTAATTCAATTAGTTGTATATACTATAACGAGTTTTATTTCTGTTTCTTTCTACGATATAGGATTTAAAAACACATTTCTTGTACCTTGAAGATTTTATAGATTGTTATAGAACAGCTTTCAGATTATTGTTTCGAGTAATAATCAGAAAGTAAAATAAGATGAGATATTCAATATCAATTTCATATCGTACTAATTATATCATTTGATAGCGTTGAACAAATTTTTCTGTAGCGCGTTCCAATCTATTTTGTTATCACAGAATTCAATAATTCCACAAGTTACTTTCTGATGTCAATCACAAAAGTAATTTATCAAATACTCTACAAATAAACATTGATATACTGATGAATGTCTAAAAGTAAAACTACGTTTATAACGCGTTAGTACTTTATCCAGAATAATTATACGCTTTCACGAAAGTATTTGAACACTTATCGCAAAGAACTGTTCTGTTCATATTGTATGTTGAAAGTCATTAACATTACAAGATGCCACTATCGGTATTATATCGAATAAATTTGAAACCAATCTAGAAATGTACATAGGAATTACAAGATATTTATTGTGAACGTGCATTTAGTAAAAACTTAGTATACAACATGAAACTATCTTTTAAGCATATAATAAGTATTAAATATGGTCTCACTGAATATTGACGCTTATTAATATAATGGATAATGTTATTGAACGTTTAAATACTTTTGTGGTCTCTGTGAAAATTAACTTGGGTATTGATAAACAGGAAGCGACTTCCGACGTCGATAACGTTTTGATATGTTGTTAAGATGGGCACCGCTAATTATTAAAAGGTTATTATCAAAAAAAGTTTACACAAAAGTACGTAATTTCCCGCATACCATTTATATTTAATAGAGCGTGAATAACCGAGACCTTTTTTCCCAGGTAACCCAGGTAATCTAGATTTAACCCAGATCTAACTTAAACTCATTTCGAATTAACTTAAAATTAGATTTGGGTCAGGTCAGATTAGACATTTTTTGAGGTGGAAATCGCTCCTTCGCCTATCCTTTTAATTATTGATACTACAATATCAAAATACAAAATAAGTTTAAAACAAACTTTCATTGATAATAACTTTTTAACAAGCGGTGATCCGCAACTGTATGAAACCTTTACAAAATTACCCAAGGTGACGACCTCGGCAACATATTAAGAAATATCATTTAATCGTCATATATATATATTCCCAGATTTGTTTCAAATTTTACGAATATAATCATGATAAGCGAGTTTGCCATTTATAGCCAATTAAAAATTCAAAATGTTTCGTATAGCATATACAAGTATAGTGACACGCACATATTATTAAACGTGTCTATAGGTGTGCGAATATTTTTTTGAGTCTGTGTATTTCAACCTGATCGTATATGTAATATGAAATAATTTTCGAAGTAATTAGCCATAAATGTGTCAAGAATAGACTTACCAAGTAGCAACTGTCCGCAAGAAGTGAACATGAGAAGATTCGAATCATCTTTAGGCTCCGTACTCCTCAGTTTCTGTCGATCATCCGGATGTTGCTGTGTTCGTGGTTGTTGTTGTCGTTGCTGTTTCTCAGAGATAAGGATCTCCTTCGAGTGCTTCGACTCCAAACAACTCTCCGGCTTCGAGTCCGATGCGCACGACTCCTTCGAGTCCTTCGAATTACTCGAATCCTGACTTCTGACCGTCGAATCAAGCGCAATCGTCGCGTTCTCCATGCTTCTTCTTCTTCTTTCTCCCGTTACAGGCGTTTTAATGCATCACTCTATACACACCTGTTCCTTCCTGTTTCTTTACCATGCAGCGTTCCAGGAACGTTTAGTTATTTGCTCTTGTCTCTCATGAGCTTCCTTTTTTATTTAACTCTCTCTTTCTCTCTTTTTCTCTTTTTCTATTATTTTTCTTCGTGCCTTGTATAGAATATTTGTATTTTATTTAATCTTTTATATCTCGTATATCTGTTTAAAAGAATCTAGGAACAGCTACTATATTTCTCTTGTTAGTTTTATTTTAATAAGCAGTTATTATAAGTTGTATAAGAGTTAAGATTAAAATAACATTTTCAGGAGGAATCGTCGCTCTTTTCCATTGGTTTTGCTTCGAAGCGACTCTTTGTATTGTGCGATCAGGTAAAGGTCAATAGACGCCGAGGTCGCTGATCCGGTTAACACACTCCGTTGAATCCCAATGATCTGTAAATTAAGCAAGCAACAACTGTGTTGATAATCATTCAACAGTATCAAAGTTGCGGTAAGAGGAACGTTCGATTTCTACCGAGGGTTAGTCATATCACGGCGTAGTATTTTATTGAAATATACTTTCAGTATAAAACAGCGAAAAACGAGATAGTGAAATAAACTTAGTTTCTCAACTTGGTAGTAAATGATCTCGCATACAGAAAATTATAAGAATAAAATATATAGAGTGTATAACAAAACAAATACGTATGTACGAAGAACATAAAAAAAAAACATGATAAATGCATTTTCGTTAAGTTTCTATTTAAAAAGAACTTTGATATAAAATATTAATTTGCTGCATATAAAATATCTTTTATTTGAAGTTTGGATTTGACGAACCAATATTACCTATTAAATTTTATCCTATTGTCAGTTAACAATATATTACGGAAGAGTAAATTTGCTATATACCACGTATATTCAATGTTAAGAAGATTTATAGAAATAAAATCTCATTATTAGAATAACCAGGATATTCGGTTAATTTTCCTATATGAAGAAGGGTATCGTGGCAGCTGCTAGAAACGTCCTGTAGTTTATCTAAGCAATTTTTTGATGCACAATTTATTAAAACAGCTATATAACTAGTAATATATACATATACATACGAAGAAAATCTAAACAGGAAGACAGCTTTATCATACCGAATTAGATAATCGTTCGATTGATAATATAAATTAAGTTACTCATACTAGCCTAATCTTTTTAGTCTAATTTGAAATATCTAATTGTTTTACCTCTTTTTTAAAATTTAGTTTTAAAATATAAATTTTTGTGCGTCTTCTTTATTAAAACTTTAATGGAACTTAATTAGAACTTCAAAGATCTTTCAGATATTTCTCTTGCACTATTAACTCGCTATTTATAAAATTAATAATTCATGTTACAACGAAATAATTGCCGCAAAGTAGATGATTCTAGAATCATATATAGTAGAGAAAAAAATTTTTTTCCTCCAATATTCCAATTTTATTTTTGATACATTGGATAGATTATTTTAATCTTTGTATTCACTGGTAATAATTCGAGCTATTTTCGTATTTAGTTGTAAAAAAAAGTTATTCGAATATTTCTATTTCATCTTTAACTTACATGTAAACATTCTTAACATTTAAGCCAATTAAAATAACTTATTTACGAATGAATTAACAAATGCGAATCATTTTATTTTATTATGTAATCACAAAAATTTTGTTTAAACGATCTCCTAATCTCGTTTCTAACAAAGAATACATTTGTTTTATTTACTTTGAAAATGTATCATTTCCATTATTTTTACTTTCATATTTTGTTATTTGTACTATAATTATAAAGCAAAGTACGTGTCAAGTTCAACGCCTTTTGCACAAAAAAGTAGAAATATTTTTAGAATCATAATTATCCTACTTAGGGAAAACTTAAAGAATTAGAAGAGTAAGACAAACGAAAGATATTTAGGGATAAGACGTTATAAGATGTACAAAATAATATAAGAAACATGTTACATATATTTAAAAGTATAAGACTGAAGTGTAAGAGTTTTAAAAACTAAGATAAGACATATACATAAGAATATAATATAAATTAAGTTAAGAGTATTCTTTAAAACTAATATATCGTGTTCACAAGCAAGTAATGTACATACGTAATGCCATAGCATATAACGTTTAAATTTAAAACAGAGTGTACAATTAATGATCGAAGATTATTAACAATTAAAATAGCAATATTATCGTTTAATAAACGTACGTTGTTCAATCTAAATTAATCGCTAGTAATCTTGCAGTCGATGAAATGTCACTGTTATCATTACTTTCTTAATTTATTTTTGCTACTCCATGATCATTGCTATCAATACAAATTATAATGTAATTGAATCATTTTTAAACCAATCGTATTTCGTTAGATATTTACAAGAATAAATAATAATTATTAAAGAAAAAATAAAATAATCGTCATTGACCCGTATGATTTTTCATTATGAATTTTTGTTAGAGATTTGTCTACAACATTAACGCTAACCTTAGCAATATTCAATATTTAATCTAAGATTGTACGTTCATTGCTATTCATCTTGTCCATCTAACTTTATGTAAATTCTTATGTTATCTGATTCATCAGTTACTCAATTTTTCTTAATATAAGAATTTACATAAAGTTAAACGAACAAAAGAAATAACAATGAACGTAAAATTTTAAATTAAATTTTGAAATCGGTTTGACCGTGCCTGATAAGGTCAGTGCTAAACGTCTTCTCGTTTTGTTAAAATGAAAGCGTGAGATGGTACAGAAGTGAAATATAAAAATTCAAAGGCGATAATAGGGCCAACGCTTCTCTAATGCGATGACTCGTATTTTAATAAAAAGAAGAGATAAAGAATAATTGAGACAAGCTGGAAAACTTTCTCGGCAAGCGAAACAACGATATTGCGTGATATTACTTAATAAAACGCAATGGAACGCGGCGTCCTTTCGTTTTTCAACATCGTCTCTGGCGATAGCTCAATAAACTCGGCGTCGCTGTTACCTGAAACGCATCGTAAATCGATCCTCTTACGTTTGTTGGCTAAGAAAAATACCACGCAGTGCTCAATGTCTGTAAATCAAGTACAGTTAAGACGATCAACCCGGAAAAATTCTATACTTCGTCATGTGCAGCGACCTTGAAGTAACACGAATTCGACCTTCTTCCATAGACGAAAGAAGAGATGAAATTGGAAATATTCGTTCATTTTTTTATTCAATTCGTCGGTTTCCGTGTAAATGGATTACGCGTACGATTTTGGAACTTATTTGTTCGAGTCTTGAAAATACGTATACGATGATTTTACTAATCCCAGTCTATTTGAAATATTATTTTTTCACCTTTTTCTGTATTTTATTTGCATAGCAATAAAGAATAAGGAAATTTGATAAAATATCCAAGAAATTTAATAACGAATACAATACGCTACTACATTGAGGAAACAAGTATACACAACATCGTCACTAGTTAGACTAATAACCTCGCAGTCCATGCAACGTAAAACGTAGACGTAGAAACAGGAGAAAAAGAAGATGAAGTTAACGATTATTAACGAAAATTATTAGAAAATTTTAACAATATTGCACTTTATTGTACATAATATGATAGTTTTAATTTTTGTTTAGAAAGAATCTTCGTCAGTCGTTGTTAATATATTAAAGTTCGCATTAAAATAAAAATTTTATATATAGTATACTATCTTAATATGTTGTATCTTTCTAGTTTTTCGAGTTCTGAATTTATTTCGTACTTAATAAAATAGTTTGCGTATGATTTTGAGAATCTCGATAACAAAAGCAAACAATTTACGTGGCCCGTATCCGTCGAACAACTCTCTCTTACAAACTAATTTTACTATCAACCGGGTAACACTTAAATATTCTCTATTCACGCTCAATTCGCCCACAACCAAACTTCCGTATTTCAAGTGATTAATTAACCAATTAACTATTTCCAACCTACTTACCGCTTTTGGCATAATACACGCGTAAATTCATTCGTAAAATTTTAGAAAACATTGCGTCGTTAAACGACGTTGTTCCACGATGGATATTTCACGGTAGACGAAACCGGCGGCGGCGGCGTATACGGTAAATTTCTGACCGGAAAAGGATCCTCGGCGCAAGCACGATGGCCGAAGAATCGCGATGAATTGCGAGCAAGCACGCAACAGAGGCCTCGCTGCTAAATGGTGCAATTGTTACAAGCAGTGGAATATGAATCGGTCAACGGAATAGTGGTTTTTCACCTGTTCCTGGCCATAATATCATCGGACGACGCGAACAAGGACTTTCACACGTAAACGCACAGCTTTACAGTTATGTACATTGTTAGCTATGCGCTTGTTTTGCTTTATGCTGACGGATGGCACAATCCGCTATTGGATCGAGTCGTTGCATTCATTTGAATGCGAAATACTCGTATGTAATTGCGGTGTAATTATTTCCACGGAATGCAGTGGAATATTTGATGAGATTTGATCTCTGACAAAGAGAAATTGAAATCGAAACGAAAAAGGAAGTTTTCCATTGTATATTAAAATTAGCTTATAAGCTTACAAGTGTTGGGATACTTTTGGTCGATCTGTAGTAATAATATACAGTAGTACGCGAAAGTATTTGAACACTTACCGTAGAAAACTTTTATGTCCATATTGTGTGTCTTATATAAGACACTTTGAAATTTTATTAAGACTGTAATAAGAGATACGATTAAAAGAAAGCAGTCTGAAAACGCGTATAAGCAAGTTACAAGATATTTACACATATTGGAAGCATATATTTAGTATTACAATTAGTATACAGCACGATTAGCCATCTTAAGCGTACAAAAGTAATTAAGTATTATAATAGAATAAATATTTTTGTGCTCTCTGCGAGATACAATATTGTACTTGTACTAAATATCTTGTCATTTCTATATACATGTATACGTGTATTCCCAGAATTGTTTCAAACTCTACCGATATAGTCATGATAGACGAGTTTCATAACAGTGCTAATGAAATTTCATAATGTTTCGCACAACGTACATACTATGTTCATAACAGGTGCCTACAAGTTTCGAATGCTTTCTGCACAGAACATTGGAATTGTTTATAACATATATGGGAGCGTTTATAATATAACATTAGACTGGTATAAATTATTTGATAACATTGACTAGTACTTTTGCATTAAATTACACGAATTTCAAAATTGTTACGTTATTTTATTTTATTGCTTTTCTTAAGTTAGGTTGTTGTAACTTTTTTAATTGATTCTTTACAGTCGCATCAACCACTATAATAACTTATTAGCCACTTAGTTGAGATTATAGATTGAGTTTTATAATTTTTGGGAAAGATCGATCCGTTGTAAAAATTTTAGCAATTATAATGTTTGATTAAAAGTTTCTAAGATAACTTTAAGCAGTAGAATATTTTTGTATTAATTTTTGAATTTTTATATTAATACAAAGGAAAAAAAGAAATTTTTTATTCGGCAACCTGTATCTCCGATTTTAAATATATATATATATATATATATATTATTATTTAATTTCGAAAAATGTAATGGAGATAGATATTAATTCGAACACAATTTTCATAAAAGTTCGAAATTTACGAGTAACATTGAAACGAAATTTAATAAAAAGTTATATGGAAATTTCCATTGAAAGAGTAAGACTTTCATTATAATCATCCTCCGCATATGCATGTAACTCTTTCAATGAAGTACGAAGAAGAAACTGGCTTTGCAAATTTATTAGGAGTATTTATCACGCGTAGAAAATGATTTACGTACAAGTGTAAATCTAGCCTAAAATATTTTACACAGATCTTCCATCTAATTAGACGAAAAGTCGTTCAAATTATACTTCAAGCCATTTTTACATATAATCTCATTGTTAAGTTAAAGAAAATGATTTATACGCAATTAAGGATTCTTCTAAGAATAAGAATTGCATACGTACATTTTTCACTAAATTATCGCAAAAAAAAAAAAAAAGAAGATTGTCCAATGGTCGAAGCAATTATGTTTCAAGTCATTTCGCGTAGTTTATTGTCGAACTATAATAAATTATTCATACATAGATACATATCTTTCGCAGAATAATTTATACAGACCTTTCACCAAATTATAAGGAAAATTGTACCAGAACCAAATCTACTATTCTTAAATTACCTTTTCCATTACCGAGAATCCACCAACAATAAATCTTGTCTTTTAAACTCGATAAAGATCTTTCCTTGATTTAAGAAACTTTCTTCGATCGGCAAACCTGCTATATCTCGAATATCTCACGCGATCTTGTTACTTAGCTTAACCATTTATCAATTATCTACGGTTGTGTTATCTCTTCCCTTGAAGATTTTGAAGGTAAATTATTTTCATAAAAATTCATGACAAACTTTCTCTAAATAACATAATAAATGCCTCTTATCTTCAAAGTTACAACGTATCTGAAAATTGAAATCTTATAGGATTTCTCGATCAAATAAAATCTTTTCATCATAACGATATCCCTGTTTAATTTTCTAAAGATTCAATTGTACATTTTCCTTCTTGATACAGTTCATTAAAAATTTATATTAGATCGCAAGAAACATTTTCTGAATGTGGATTTATAATTCGAAAAAAATTCTTTTCCCATCTAATTTATTATATCACAAAATCAAATCTAACAGTTGAATGACTTTTTCACATCACTTCAAACATGGAATACTTTCTATGTCGGCTTACAAACGTTTTCTATTGTGATTCTATCACGCTGTCAAAATTAATGTATTGTACAGGGTATTATTGTTTCTTAATTTTACAAAACTCTATCTAACCTAATTATTAGTGAATCATTAAAATTTCCTTACAACAATTTTCGTCAGTAAATTGTATTTCATACGATAACACACTAAACCTTCTTATAGTAGTTTACTTAAACAAGAATTTGTCAATTATTAATAACTTCATTAACTTGCCAAACCTGTAAATTTCTCGCTTCACAATTCACTAAAATAATAAATATCATATTTATAATCCATAAACTTACTGCCTGTTGAAGTTAACATTTCACACGATCCCATTATCTGGCTTAAAAAACCTCCCTAATGATAAATCTTTTCAATATAATTCACTGGATCACAATAAGACAACATTGTTTCCTTTATTATTCAACAGTCTACATAGTTGTTAAAATCAAAATTATAAAAGAAAATCTCTCTTATCATTAAACCATCTAAAAGTTAAAACTAAAATTTGATATGATCTAATTTTTTGGCTTAAAACGTCCCCAAAGATAAGAAATCTCTTCTATTTTACAATTTTCTCTCTTAAAGCGAGCGACAATTCTACTCCATTTTCTTTGTCAGAACAATCATCCCCCGATCAAATATCTTTCTTCACCAAATTAACTATCGCACGATTCTGTCACCTTCGAACTCAGCATCGGATAAAGTCGCTCAATCTTCACAAACGAAGCATTTCTTCGTCGGAAAAATCTCTCACTATCTGGTGGACGACTCGTCGAACGATTCGTCAAAACACAACAACGTCAGAAACATGGAAATTGTCGCTGCATTTGGTAGTTTCGGATTGTCGGCTAATAGAAAAGCATCTTTTTTTTTTCTTTTTCGAATGTTAAAATTGAAAAATTGAATTCTAGCGACGAAATGTCGCGTTCCGAAACACTGTGCGCTCGTAGGTTGCAGGCGAGGTCGCAGAAGGCAACGCGAATGAACGTACCAGGTCGACGTAGCTCGTCGCAGTTCCTCCTTGTCATCACATGATCGGCCGCAAGGGATCGTAACACACTTCACTGATCGAACGTCACGCACTTATATGTTACGGTTACACCTGGTCCAGAATCGCGGTCAGACACTAGGGGAAGGAAAAGGCAAAAGACACTTGTGCAAAGTAAGTTGGACTTGTGATACTCTTGTACGACCGGCTTCTCGTACATCCGATCGGTGACTGGAGCGTGTTGGCTCGCACGGCACAGTTCGCGACTACTACTCTCCTCGCGCCTTTCTCCGTCTCTCTTTCTTCCTTTGCATCAAGGTGTAACACCGATCATCACCCCCCTACCTTTCCGACCCTCTCTCCGTAGAATAGCCGTCGTTCTTTCCACCGTGGAACACCCCGAAAATTGCTCAACGACCGATCAGCGATCCTTACGCGCTAGGTAAATCGCGGCTAACGCGCGCGCCGGATTACCGTGGGAATCGAAGGTTTCCGGCTGTAAAGCTTGCTTTTCATACTAATTACGCTTAGTAAGTAATTAGACTAAGGATGTCTGTGAGTTCTTTATGGAATTTAAAAGTGAAACGCTCTACGCATAACACGTATAAATATGCAAAATATTTAGAGTAGAGTGCTTAAGATATTTAAACGAAACAAATCGCTATTTTCATTCCATTTCTTTAACTGAGTACGCAAAGATATGAAATTCCGTAAGAATCCGTTTATCCCAACCATTATATAGCGAAGCGTGTAGTTTGAGATTAAACGGGCATTTTTCGGCTCGCTCCATACAAATCGATTGATTTGATTCTGTGCTGAAAATTCTCGGGAATTCCTTGGTCTTTAGTGATCTGCAAGTAAAAATAGAGAAAGTGGAAGAGATACGGGGTAAGTTTTGCGTTTTACTGCGACTACAGTTAAGAGAATTCAACGAAAAGTAATAATTTTTGATCTATTATTTATCTGGTTTGTTACTTATCAATGGTCCATGATATTGATATGTTGTAAACATTTCGTTGCTTTTTTTTAGTTTCTCTTTTTTTAAAAGTTCCTTATTCGGGTCAGGGGAGGACGCGTACAAATAATATTATAAATTCTACAATTTGAGGAAATTCTATACTGTAATAAAAATATTTGTAAATGCATAAAAATTTCAATGCACTCAATTTAACTGTGATATTAGACATATCAACAATGATTCTTTTATTATATCTTCAGTCTTACAAACTTTTTAAATGATAGCAAAATGCGACAGAGTTGCTAATGATTTAAAGAAGTAGGGATAAAACACGTTACTATACATATTTATAAAGAATTGGAAATTTATAATAAAATCATCTAAACACAGTCGTTTTAATCAGGTTTTGTATTTATCCTAGTGGTGCAAAAAATTGTATCCCGACTTCATGAAAACTATTGCAATTATCGTAATTAAAGATCTTAATTGATCTTGGTAAATTTTTACTGATAATTTTCGCTTTTCAATATTTTAAATTTTCAATCTTTAATTTATGTTTCCCCATTTGGATCGACGAACTTTGTCGAAAACTCTATCCAGTTATGTAGAAATCTGAACTGGTACAAGAAAAGTAAACTAGAATTCAATGTTGATCTATGGTTTGGATACGTAACCTGGATCTTTGCGTAATATCGGAAACTATTTCTTACGTAGAATTCCTATATAGAAAAGGAAACTAGACATTGGGCTAAGAAACTTCATTTTTATTGGTACTGATTTTAACATTTACTCTTACTTTAAGGTGACTATAGTCTTTCGTTATTCAACGCTAGCTGAATGCGAAGGGTGTAACCCATAGTAAGGAAAAGGTTAAGGTCTTAACTCTATGTTGTGATGTAATATGGTTCTATCTAGATTCTTCAGTTGCTGAATGCCATGCATTATTTGTCATGGTATTCTTTCGAATTAATATACTATTTTTCTGAAAGATTTTTCGTTCACGGATTTTTATAAATTTTATAAATACTATATACGTTTGTAAATTATTATAAATTTTACGAATCCAACAATCCATATTCCTTAATAAAATTCTGTAGAATTTATTTTTGGAATTTAAGACCGATGATCGATAAATTTTTGAAATCTTTAAATTCAAATATTTTTTAAATATCTAGAAATTTTTAGAAACACGTAAATTTCGACTCGATCCAAAGATTTAGGATCATGATTAAAACTTTGATGTGTAGGAATGCCTTCCTACTTCTTAATAATGGTCGATGCATCAGAAATCCACGATTAGGTATTATACGTTTAAAGGAGAGAAATTTATAAGAGAAAGTTTATCGTTGTCGGCATCTGTTAATAGATTTTAACATTAACTTTCGAAGACTATATTTCCTTAGAATATTTTTATCGTTGAAACTTTTATCGACTTAATCATTTACATCTTTATCATTTTCTATTTCCTCTACTTTTCTATGAAATATTCCTCTATTTGAAACTTGTGGAAGAAGTATATAAAAAGTATACAGTTATGTATATATTGTTTAAAGTAATCATTGCTGTAAAAGTTTATGATAATAATAACGATTAAAGTAGCATTTAGAGCATTTACATCTCTTCCTTCCTCCGCTTTGCTGGTTTAAGTAAATTATATTTTTCATAGTGAAATCGAAGAACTGAATCACTGTTACGATATAATTTGTTGACAATGATTAATCAAATTAATACAATTTTATTTTGTTAAATTTGCATATTTACTTTCTACGTTTCTTCTCCGCTTTTTCCTTTGTCTTTCACATTTTCTTTAATGCGAATCTATTTACGAGCCTTTTTGCATCAATTCAAATTTCGATTTACCCGATTTATACGTACTTTTTCTACGTTGAGATATTGAAAATGAAGTTAAACAAGAAATAAACTATTATTAACAAAAGATAAGATGAAAAAGGATTTGGAAATTAATTACTATAATCCCAAAGAATGAAACAACTTTTTAATAACCATGACTGCATACGAGCGGAATGATTACAAGGCAGTTGTAATAATCGAGGATCACAAGTGCCGAATTAAACTTAATAATAGTAATTGCGTGTTATCGTTAAGCTATTCGGCCAAGAATTTTAATATCTCGAAATTAAGTATGTACGTAGTTGGAATAAGTCCAGAAAGCAACCACGATGAACATTTTTTGCTTCGATGTATAATATATACATAACACGTACTTTTCATCCTGTAAATTTTACGATAAGTACTTTACTTTAAATATTTCATATATTCTTGCACACTATTTGTATTTTGTATATTTTTCTAAACGAAATTTTCCATAAATGCATAAACATCCATAATCTAGTAATTAATAAATAATATCCTTTAGTGTATTAACATCAACGTGTTTTATCAACAGTTATCAATAACTTCCTCCAATACCCTGAAATAATTGTTGATTATTTATTTATTATTCACGTTAAGAAAATAAAATAAAACTAAAAATATAAATTAAAAATAAAAACGTAAATAAAATATGCGTGAGATACATTTTTTCATAAAGGCAATATAATATATTGTAAAATAAAATTATTATTACTTATATAAATTAATCAGAACTTGGTTATGAATCTTTTATTTACATTTTTACCTTGCATTCGGATACTGTAAATATTTACTGTTATATCTAATTCTACTCAATCATAAGCAATTGATGAGATGTGATTTAGTATTGTACAAATGTATAAACATTTATTTAGAAGGAGAATCCTTTTTGCTAAGGATCGCTTCAAACGAGAATATCAAGTATCAAATTCAAATAAACAATAATAGTAATAAATAAGGAATATATATTTAATAATATAATTAATCATAGAAACGCAATTTCGAATATCGAAATATAAAGGTATATATTTTCTTAAATATTCTATACCGTACGTGTTACGTAATACGTAAAAATTTCATAAACGCAACATTATTGGAAAATTATTGGACAAAGTAAACTAATTTCTATATTTTTTCATCAAAGATATATAGAAAACGTTTTAATAGTTCTTAATAATCGGTCTACAAAAAAAAAAAAAAAAAAAAAAAAAAAAAAATAAAAAGAAACAATTGATCGCAGTACCACTAACAGCACAATTTCTTTAAATTTTATAAAATTGTAAAATTTAAGCGAAAGAGGAAGTAATGACGAAAAAAATACTATGCAAATCCTTCAAATTCTCTTTCGTAATCACAATGTTGCGAAACGGAACTGAATGATATAAATTAATTGAAAGAAAAAGTTAATGTATAATATATAAGATTAAACAAAGAATAAAGAAGCAAATAAATGTACAAATTGTACAATATTCTAAACGTACAATTCACATTAAGCTTGTCTTCTGTTGCTCGTTTCTGCAACAGGAAGTTCAGCTATTATGTTACATGGGAGTTGGTATGCACGTGGTTGCGACATTTTTAATAAATGTCAATTGCATGGGACAAGGATCGTTTGAATGACGATGCAAGGCGGTGCATTGTCTCGATCGAGTCATCGATCATTGTATCGGCTGAAAATCAATTCGCTATGACGTTTCACTTTGCACCTGCTCGTTAAAAAGTACTAGAAACTACTGCAACTTTTTGCGCCATCCTAAAAATACCACTTCCAATTAATTTGCTCGCATTATTGAACTAATAGAAAAATTCACTGTTGATAATTTGGTAATGGTGCAACGCGAAAATAAGAACATTTATAAATTAAATATGGAAATATGGAACGATCGATTTATACGAAATTAATTTTTAATTGATTGAATATTAACGTCAATCGATTTCTTTCTTTGATACTTTCTTACTGTACTGATTATAGGAAAATAAATAACCCAGTATATAGGTAATGCCGTAAAAAGAGAAAAAAATTTTGTGATGTATTGTTATCGTTAAAATTTAGCGATACGTGACAAATAATTAAAATGAGAATTAGTGATCATTTTGGCTTACTTTTATTCAGTTGGCACATATAGAATGTCGGTTTCGTTTACAGATTGTTGCGTATTTCTTAACAATTTTATGTACGGTTCAATACTAGCAATAAGTTTTTTATTGCTTTCGAAAATCGAAAGTTTCTTAAATTTTGTGTAAGCTTTTTCTTAAATTTGAAAACTTTTTAGCTCTGATTTTAGCTTTATCTCTAGAATACATTTTTTAAACTTTAAATGTGCGTTTTAAACTGCGATATATGAAATCTTTTCAATTGAGAATCATTTTTCTAAAACTGTTTTATTCAGACCGTTTTCTATCTTTTTAAACTGTTTCCATCCAATTATTTAAATTCCTATCTAATTATCTAATTATTTACGATACCTACTTCTTTCATAAGACTTCTTTGACCAGTGCAATTAACAGTGCAATTAGCAATGCAGATAGCAATGCAGATAGCAATGTAAATTAATATAACTGTACAGAATCCCTTAAAGTATAATAATTGAATTTGAAGCAAATTAAAACTGTGTTATAAAAGTATACTAATCACAATTCTAAACACAGTTGTTAATTTATTTCTATATTTTATTATTAAAAAATTACTTCAATCTGCATAAATATGATAGTCGAGTAAACACAAAGTGCACTGTTAACCTAGTTGAAAGAGTGCAATGATTTTTAGATTGATTTTTGAAATAAAAGATAAATTTATTTTAGAGTACGAAGAGCAACTGTAATGCAGAGATTATAATTTATAGGTATTATTTCAGTTCTATTAGAATTGTTCGTTTTTTCTTTTTGAATTAAGAATATTTTGTTAAACGTTGTAAATAAATGTTGTATCATTAAAACGGTTCAAAATGTAGAAACAAATATCACAAATCGAATATTTTTTATTGTCAAACGTATACGACACTATAAAATATGGATGCGACGTCGCACTCTTTTTCGTCTATTACACGACATGCCTTTTTATTCTTTGTTACGCGCGCGTCTGAAGAGAAGATTTTTATTACCATAAAATATATTTTGATTTTGTAAAACGCCATGTACTACGTACTTTTTTCAGTATGATTGTTTTTACCTTTCTTTTGCGGTAGAATAAGGAAGTTTGCATAACTGATAATAGATACGACCTGTGGTTTCCAACTCAGATTAGAGTTTGGATTACATTCAAATGTTTCATGTTATAAAATATCCACCATATGCGTGATATTTTATCGTTCTACGATTGTTGCTGTTGTTACTCTTATCTACATCTACAATTACATATACGTTACTCATTATTTTATCGTCTTTGAATCTTTTTCAAGATTTCCTTATGCCGTAAAAATTTTAATTTGATACGGCGATTATACGGTGGCCCATGAAAGATACCATAGAAAACTTTTATGTACGTAGGTATATTTTCTGTGTATTGTAAGATATTGGTTCAAAATGCGCAGTTTGTACAACAAACACAATGTTATAATTCATAAGTATAGAAAAACGTTTCTTCAGGTGTGTTAACATTAGCTACTGTATGTATGTATGTATTATATGTAATTTATTAAGATTATAACATTATTTATTGCTGTCATTAATTAGAAAAATTGAATAACCAGATAACTTTTATCAGCTTTTATGGATAATGCAATATGACACCTTTGCTCTCAAAAACAAGATATATCTTGAAATAAGATTTATAAGACCTATAGAATACTTATTAACATTGCTGAAATAGCGCTGAAACTGCTGTTATAAAATTCCACTTTAATTGCTACAATATTATTTCTAATTTGTTATCAGTAGATCGTGGATTTTTATGCAAATTCATGTTTTTATGGATACAATTAAAGGAATGAAACCAAAGTAGAATTTTCTATCATCTGCATATTAAATATTATAACGAATCCTTTATGGAAAAATTAATAATAATAATAATAATATATATATATTTATTTATTTGAAAAAAATATATCTATTTACTATTTGTATATATATATCGAGACCCTACTTTAGATAATTACATAGCATATTATGTTCGTCGTATGCATTTTTGTATCTTTAAATTTCCCATATAAATGTATGTGAATGTATGAAAATCCATAGTTTATTAATAGTATTAATTTTCTTATAGAGATAATACGCATTCTATTCATTTTTGTACCTTTAAATTTCTTATATAAATGAATATAAGCGTCTACAGTGTAGTTATCAAATTCCCATTGTTTAGCACACAATTTATAATTTTTTTGTCTGATTGTCCTAAAGTATACATGATATAAATTGGTTTCTAGGACTTACCATCGTGCGTTGCTATATTGTTTTATTTGTACATGTGACACTTTAGGCAAATACACGTGTTTATCTTTATGATTGTGTTGAGCGTATCAGAATTTATCAGCAACGCATTATACATATTCCTTAATTTTTAAGAAAGTTTATAGACTTCAAGAAGTCTACACGTTTATATCTCGATCGCTACAGTAAATATTTTTCTGTTATCGGTTCATTATCAGTTACGCTTCCGCAAATATATTTTCTTAGAAATGTTGTTTAATTTGAGTCATGCATTATTCATTCACACGATCCATTAGGAGCGTTTTAATAAGGATTATTCCTAAATTCCAATCGTTCGCTCTTCCTCTAGAATGTGCGCTCTTCTTGCGTGGAACACGCGATCTTTCGTGTGTATCACGGTATCATGCGCATCTTCCGTATTTGCCTGAGCAAACTCTCACGATTTATGGATCTGTTCTACGAACGACAATCTGCCACACTGGGCGAAATTAAAATTTGATAGAGAATTCTTTTGAACAGAATTCTTGTTGCGATTAAGCGTTGCATTAAAATAAGATAACAGAGTTATGCTTGTACTTTAAGTTTAAATAATTCAATTTGCTTGTATATCCTTTAAAAAAATTTCAATTTCTTGTTAGCTGCTTAGTATCATATATGAGGTGGATTAAACGAGTGGATGAATTCGAATAGTCGGTCGTATTACAATCAGTATACGTACAAGTGCAGAGATAGCGTATGCCTGTTGTAATCGTTGCTCGCTCAATGCTACCATGTCGATCGAAGAAAGGACAATAATACTCTGTCGTAGGGAGTTAAAAGTTAACCTTCTTACGTAACTCTGGCTGAAAATGACAAGAAACGGCAATAACAATCTGTTCAGAGTTCATTTGCCTCTAGATTTTGTAAACCAAAGCAATTTGATTTGAATTCAGCAAATGATGAAAGCAAATCAGATTTGAATTTTCCGCTTCAACTTGACTTTTTCTGCGCTTATGTGCCGCTACATATATTTTATTATTGATAATGTATTAAAAGATTTCCGTTTAACCTCCTAATTCTAACAGGTCAGATTATTGTTAACTTTTGACTTTACTGATCTATACGTTTGTCTTTATAAGTTTATTTTGCAACTTTACCCTCTCTATTGTTATATTTTACTATTTTAGTGAACAACAGAAAACTTTGACTCCATAATATTATAAAAAAAAAAAAAAAAAAAAAAAAAAAAATGAAAAAAATAATGTATTTGCAATTCGTACTTTGTTTTCTAACGAAGAATGTTCAAAGTAATGCGCGAAATAATTTCTTCATGGAAATTTAGATCGTTTCAATGAAAGAAAAGTTCTTTGTGCAGCTCAACTCTTTGTTATTTAAGGATTGACAACCCTTTATTGCTATAGCATTGTATTTTCATTCAATATATAGCTTAAAATATAATATAAATATAAGGATGAAAAGTACTGTGTTTCTATGGTTATAGAAATATGAAAGTGCATAGTATCAATGTTTAATTAATCATAACAGTATTGGATCTCTAGAAAATGATTATTTGCTAATACCAAGCTGATGCAATCGATATAATCGAGACGCTGAGACGTTAAACGATCTGAAAGTTGAAAGCAAATCGATGATGCTTGAAGATCTCGTAATGCGTTTGATTGGAAAATTTGGAATGTGAACAAATCCTTAAGTCCTACACAACTTTTTAGCTGCTTGTGTGATATTTTGAAATTTTGTACACGATTGAGATGTAAGATTAAAAGGGAAACCTCTAAGTCTGTTTTTATTTTAAACTCTAAAATGTCTCGCATGAACGTGCTTTAAGGAATACATTGAATTTTAGAGAGTAATACCTTTAGCATCATTACATCTTATTTCGTAATGATGTTAAACATTGAAAATACATCTTATTTTATTCTTTTGTTTTATATTTTAATAATATTGCGGAGTAAATGAATGATAAAAATGAATTAATAAATTTATTAAAAAGTAATATTTCAGATGTTATAATACACCTTCTCTTTGCAACCAAAATTAAATTATATAATTATTATTAAAATGAGTATTTGATTAAAGTCTTTTTCGGTACATTAAAAGAATAATTTGTAAAACATTATGAACAACTATTATACAATAAAGCTTACATCATTTTTGTACGTTTTTCCTACAGTTGCTGTTTGATTGAAAGTATATAAACCTCCCTATATAAAGCGCTATAATATGTTGAAATGAAACGAAGAAATAAAGTTAAATCTAAGTTAAGTAATGTATTTTGTACTTGAGTTAAATATTATAGGCACGAAAATAGCCCAAATTACGATACTCGTATGCATATACAAGTATTACAATATGAAAAATAGATCACATTTTGCCAAAATTGAAAGAATGGACTTACTATAAATACATTGTACGAATAATTAATACAAACAACCGTTGAGGAGAAATAAATTTAAACTCAACAACAAAAGAGAATCTCCTAACGACCCTAAAGAGCGAATAACTGATTTTTAACAGCTCTATGGTAATGAATAACGTAATATTATATTTTGCTTTCGAAAATAACATATATCTTGGAATAATATCTATAAGAGCTGTAGTATACTTACTAATATCTTCAAAACAGCACTCAATCAGCTGTTACAACATTTCATCCCAATTGCCACGATGCAGTTCCTAATTTTCATTTCATATATTTAAGTAAATCTGTATTTCAATTAACACGATGAAAAAACCAAATATTACAACAAATATTACACTTTGTATTTTTTATATCATTTTTGCATACGTTGCATACGCGTATTCTTTACATTTTTGTATGTTTAGCTTTCTCATAAATGTATGAAAGCCAACATTATTGTTTTATTCGCGGTATATATCAATGCTACACAGTTCTCACTTACGATACGTCTAGCAACGAAAATTTCATTTCAATATTTCACACGCACGAAACATCTTTGGAATCAGGCAATCGAGATCGCTCATTCACAATAAAAGCCTTTCTTCCTGACAGGAGATCGTTACGTTACGTGTTGCACGCTCGTCTTACGGTATTCTCGGCTCGCTTATGCGTCCGTTTATGTTTATGCATCAACGCGATCCGTATGCAGTCTACACACGAATGTATAGTTCATTCTATGTGTATACGTTACTTGGAGTTCGCCGTACTCTTGTGAAATCTTCTTCCGAGACGATCTCGAGGGCGTGAACATTGGCCAAGATGGCTTCGTAAACGCGATGGGTTAATCAAAAATCAATTTTGCTCGAGAAACATGCCTGAACGATTTACGATAAAGTTGTTTACTAATTTTTCGTGTTTTACGCGATCGTCCAAGACATTTCGATGTACAGATCGAACGATACATGATAACTAGACTGTGGATGTTTATGCAAATTTATATTCTTATTCATCAAAATCGATATTTTGGATTCTATCTTTTATTTCAAATCGTTTTTTCAATCCTCTTTAATGTCGTTGAAATATCGAAGATCATTGGTAGCAGCGCTGTATAGTTGTTTGTTCGTATCAAGATCATCCACTAAATATTAGATAATTCGCAATCTTTGGTACAGTTTTAATGTGCTTAGGAATTGTGTGGGATTTATTATATTAAGCTTTCCCCTTTGAATTCAATAGGCTGCTCATATTGTTTGACAGATTTATTATTTTCCCTTTCTTGAATTTCTGGATAGTGATGCAATTAGCGAATACTACAAATTTACATAAATATCCACGGTGTATGTGTCGACGATGATGATATCAACGAATGATAATATGATATTGTTTTGTTTGATTCTGGGAACTGTAAATGGAGAAAATATTAGGGAAAAAGAGAACACTATCGTAGCAGTTGAAACGAAATTTAATAAGCAATTTTAGCGCTATTTTAAAACTTAGCGATGGCGATAAAAGTTTATATGAATTATGTAAAAAGAGATGGTTGCAGAAAAATTCATTGCAATGGAGAAATACTGGCAACGGTTAATAGTGATTATTGTATGTTGATGCATGTGCTATTGCATCGTTATATTTGTTTGTATTAATATAAAAAAATATGCACGTTCAAATAATGGTTTTAAAGTATTGAATACAAGCATTTTTATAAATTAATTAATGGTGGAATGTTAAATATTATTCCATTTCTTACGCATCATACGGTATTTTGCTCTTCTTTTAATTATATAGGTTTCAATTAAAAACTGATAATCGAGCAAATTTTTAAAGATTTACAATACACGAAATTCATTAATTTTGTAAACATTTAAAAAAATAATAGATAATTCTCTATTCAACGTTGCTTCTTCTATATATATTATATATATTGATGATATTATCAAGAACTATTCATCGATGTAATATCTATATACGGAGTAATATAACAATTTTATTACAATTTTTAGCAATATGAATTTCGACATGTTATTTTATCTCCATAATTTACAAGTTATACATTGTATGTTAACAACATACGTACGTTTAAATAACATGACAATTAAAGTAAAAAGCATAGTGAAGGTATATGCAACTAAGTAATTATAATTTTAATAGATACTTTTTAATATACTTTGTTTGACCATACAGTTTACTTTTCTAGTTTTCTAGTTTTCTAGTAAACTTTTCTAGTTTTAAACTTCATATCAAAAACCGAAAGTATATAATTTGTAATAATATATTTTCATTGCCTTAATACACTGATCGTTAAGGATTTATGGCTCTTATTATGATCAAGAAAGTTCTTCGAGTCGCGAAACGTCGAAAGTAAAATAAAATTTCACTTTTAAAGGAAATACCAAGATCTGTTTGTTCATAAAATATAACATATCTAATTATGCAGCGAAATCTATTTACTGAGTATAGTTATTAAGATTATTTATAGATATTGTTAACGTTTACTTTTCTTCTACATAGAAAAGAATATACTTGTATAGTTATGTATTAACATTTTAAGAGGTACCATATCTATATGTGTTTCAATCTCATTTCCGTAATATTATGGAATATATGGAAAAATTAGTCCCTATACTGTATGTATAACGTATCAGTAATGAAATTTGGAACACTGCCGCAAAATTCATTCTCATGTAGATATCTAGTATGCGTGTAGAAGAAATGCGTTTACTAATAGTAAGGAATTTAAAATGATGCCGCACTATACGATTTCTCGAAGCTCTGCAATGTTCGACTTTTCTGCAACGATAAGCTATTGACATAATAATTATCACAAGCAAACGATAATCGTGATCGAATCGAAATCGACGATCTCTCTACGACTAATGGATACACGATTGTTCAAATGATTGCGTATTGAACGAACCGTTTGATTAATTATAACGTGACTAGCGCGAGAAAATTTCTTCCACTTCTTATCACTTTCGATATTTACGATCAGATTTCTTTTTATAATACTTCACTTATAATTTTATTCTATTTATTAATTAATCGTAATAATATATTCACTAATCGATTATGGTAATGTTTATTAATATCATTATATTATTATATTTTAACCAAGAAACCAATTAATTAATACTAAAGTATTTCAAATAAACGCTTTTATCCTTAATATAGAAAAAAATAAATGTGTTTTTGATTAATTATATTTAATTCAGACATTCCCGAGTCTTTTGTCATATTTTTGAAAATAATATCACTATTTTATTACTTGGTATCTGATTATAATTTATTATTGAAGTTTTTTTAGTGGTCTCTTTACTGGTCGGGGGAGAGTCGGAAAAATCAAATTCGTCTTTTGCTCGGAGTTTTTTTTATTATTACATCACGTTTTTCCTAACGATATTAATACTCCGAGGCAAAATAACATGACTTGAATTGTCCTCTAACTCATGTGCCGCTACATATATTAGATATTCAAAGTATAGTACTCTTTATAATATCGAATAAATAGAACAACTTACTTCTTGCTTAAATTTCATTTTTTAAATTATGGATATAAAAATATGAATTTGCACGGATATCGGCAGTCTAGCGAACAAAATTTCAGATATTTTTGATATGTTTACATTATGCCAATTATATTAAAAAAAAAAAAAGAAAAACGAGTATTCTCCTATTAGAGAATGCTGCTTTTATAGTACAAGAACACATTTTCTAACATTTTCGTAATAAGTGAAATGCAATGAAATGTAAACGTTGAGCTAGAAAATAGATGAAACCACCTTAAAAAAGAGAGAGAGAGAGAGAGAGAGAAATATAAAACGTCTATTGAACTTTAATTATATTACATTCATGCGATACGGAGATTGTTTTTTTCTTTCCTCTTATTCAAAGTTCAAGGATTAGATTATCAATACAACATTCCACAGGATTAATCATCGATCGATTAGCATCAACTGAAATAACAGTAAAGACCGTTGTAATGGAAAATAGTAACTAAGTGTTCGCTCTTACAGGAGGAATCTAGTTGAACGATATACATATGTATGTAGGTATGTATATCTTCAATGAAATGGTATAAAACAGCAACATGTTTCCGCGGTCTGGAAAAATCATAAGCGCGTATCACTCGTAATTAAGAAATCTAACTTCCGGGTGTATAAATTCAGTATTTAAGTAAAACCTCGTTATATACGATATTTTACTACAAGACTTTAATTTAGTTTACTTCTAGACACTCCATAGTTACAACACTTGACAAGCAAAATACGAATCGTAAGAACTTATAAAATGTATTGTCACTATTGATGGAGCATAGCAAATATATCTTTTTTTTTTTTTGTTACTGAAATCCCACTTTACAACAATATATGTATATTATTTCCCACATTGTTAAGAATCACACGATGAATATCTAAACTATTTAAGCATTTTTTCCAATAATTTATTAATTTAAATTATTCAGACGATAACAAAATCGATCTGTTAGGATCTTTTCAACGATTATTTCCTACCACCGAAATTCTTACATCCTAAGCCTGCTGCATCCTAAATGCAGGATGTTTCTCGTTAGATAGGATCAGTTTTCCGGAAATTTTCTTGTTCCACATTAAGTAGAAGCGGAAAGTCGGAAAACGATCTCGTATATACTCCATTTTCTTCTTCTTTTTTTCTACCAATAAGCCTCGAGAAGGCCACTCCGCCTTTACAACGCAACGACGTTTTTATATTCTTTCGGAACAAGCAATTGATAATAGAGCTGATCGTATTAACTACCATTGTAATATTAATTATTAAGTGCAGTGTTTTTAGTTTTACATTTTATTTCATTATTATAATTATAATGGTAACTCGGGTAATTCTTGACAAATGTGGATGAATAATCAATATTTTGGAAAGGTCTCGCCGACAGGTTTAACACCGCATGAAAAGCAAAAAAAATCATGTTGACCCTGACATAACCTTGACTCCTCTACTCTTGAGTATCAAACGGATACGATCATTCGATAGAATTTTTAAAACTCTAAACTTATTGGCCTGCAACATTTTTGGCAAAAATTTTTGAAACAGTTTTAACATTCTGTGTAATAATACGATACAGAATACATAATAACAATTGATTCGAGAACACGTAAAATCACGTAATTAGTTATTCGATCGTCATTTGCGGTCTTATCAAAAATTGCTCGATTCATTCGGAGTGCCAGTAGGAAATGAGATGAGACGAATCGCAGATAACGTCGAGTCGAGTGTCTCTTGTTTCTCGCTGAACTCGTTTGCTCGAAAAGCTCGACGATCCTGACGCTGACTGATCAAACCTATTTACGATATTTTTCTAATTGACACTCAAGACAATCAGATGATTTCTTATCTTTGTCGTGGTTTACAGTTCCATCATAATGGGTTTCTGATGGCACAGATATTTGTACGGTTTCTTTAAAAAACGGTTTGCTTTCTTTCGTCGGCATCTGTCTCATGCCAGTCAAAAGTGGATCTGATGTAAAAAATTATCCGTCAATGACGTCCAGATCGCACGTTTCTTTGCAAAAGTTCCTGCAATAATTTTGCCAGTACGATCAAGAATGCTTACTATACGGCTTCAACCGCTTCTTTCGATAGCCGACTGATAGGAAATAAAGCGTGCTGTATTTCAATGGAATTTTGTACGTGGTTGGTATATCATTATATCGATACAAAGCTATCGATATAATTTGCCAGTTGCCAATGTGCATTTTGCGAATTTTTCCGTATTTACTTTGTGACCACCCGATATTTCTAAAATCACTCCTGTACAATATACACATGTATAAGATCCTACTGCAATCCTACTATTTCAGCAGACAAATTAGGATTAGCAAAATATCTTTTGCCGGTGTTTCCGTCGTTGGTGTTTTCAAAGACCAGTTTTGGAATATCAACTAATAAACTCAGTTCCTTTTTGAATACTTTCTAGATTTTTATATTTTTTCTTTTTTTTTTTACATCTGTCTTTTTTATAGTCTACCTTTTAACAGATATCTCGTAAGACAAGTGGAGCTTATATTTTCGAACAATTGAATTAGAATTAGAGCTTACTTAGATCTATGTCCATTACCTTTACTTTTGTAAAATTGTTGGACTCGCTTGACGTTGCTCCACACATATAACATTTTCCTGTAGATGAAGCGATGGTATTATATATTTTATCATCAACAGTAATTAATATTGGAAATGTGCCGGTTAGAGTTTTGATCGGTTAGCCGATCATCCGATCAATTGGCTCCCAAGAAGCCGTCTCCGCCGAAGATTTTCAAACACCGGAACAAACTGTGTCAAATTTAAAATTATTTAATATTACCCACTCAAAAAGAAAATTTGTTAGCATCGTTTGCTATGTTCATTTTATTGCATCTTATTTCTTCTAAAGAAATTTCTCTTTTGGAAAGTTTTTTGTTATGGCAAAATTAAGAAATAATGGCCAAAGTTCGTAGTTAATCGGTGCTTATATTTAGTTTATTTCAATAAATACTAATTATTCTTTTCGATCTTTTATGTAGTAATTATATTACGTACAAATATGTACCTATAAGAGATAGTATATACGTATCAAAAAATATTAAAATTATACTAATGACAATAAAGAAAGAAAAATGTATTTTTATTTCTGTGTGTTATAAGTTACCAGTAATCCTAAAGATTGAAGTATGATCCATCGTTCTTTTTTGCCAACTAGTCAAAAAGTCGGTCGAGTCGGTAAACCTCTAATTAGTACCATTTTATATTCAATCGGGAAATGTTTTCCCCCATAATGTTACTTTTATGGATTCCAATGAACTTATTGTATGTAACGAAAAAGATATTGAGAAAATTGGAATTCAATTTTACAAGTGCGCTGTGAATTCAACAAAATGCAATAATATCAATCGACTAAAACGAAATTACGAATTAAATGTCGTTGTTAGGTCAATATCAAATCCGCACAATTCCTAGAGTCGAGTTTTTAACAAATAAATGAAACGTATTTGCTAATAGTTTGAACATTTTGCGCGAAAGTCCCGATCAAAAGTCTGAAAATATACGAATTCCAGAAAGGTTTGGAAAGTCCAACAGTTCCAATTAAACTGCAAAGTCCAAAGTCTGGAAGTTTTATTCTTGCAATTGTAAAGTCTATTACATTTCTAATTCAAAGTGCCAATGTGTTAATTCTTTAAATGACGCGTTAACGTAACTTTAGTCCTTAACGGGTTAATATGGTGAACATTCGGTTGGAAATATTCGTCAGAAAATATTCGAGGTGAAATACTGAAAAGTTACGCGAACGAAACCGACGTGCACCGGTAGCTCTGGAAAATCCTCAACGAACGGTACGTCGCGTCGTACGTCTGCGATCGCGATGCGAGACCGAATGTTCGTACACGGCCTTCCAGACGTTTCTCCGGCCTTTCTAAAGCGACCTCGAGAGAAATGCGCCACCGAAGAGAAGCCGGAATCCTCCTTTCAATCCGACCAAGTCGGATCTTTTAATACTTTGACGATGGCTGTCACGTACACACGATTTGTTCCTTCCACGTTTTAGACCATCGTTAGTCGATTTATATTACGTGAGCTTTTAATATGAACTCCATGGAGATTACAGGAGAAAAACATGACAAGTACATGTTTGTCGATCTTTTCGATTTTATGATAAAATAACATGTTTGTGATTGAACAAAAGGATTTTAATACGAACAAACTTGCCAGAGATGTAAGTCTTACAAATAATTTATAAGTTGGTGAAGTTTCGTCAAAGACAAATATTCAAATGTACGTACGTGATAAGTATTTTTAATTTTTCTGTTTCATTGACACCATTTGAAGTATGCATGAATAGATTAATTTGCAGTGGCGATTTGTAACAACAAACCCTATTCATTTTTGGAAAACTGTAATAACTGAAGGAAATATTTAATACATATGATACGGAACGAAAAACAGAAAGTGACTACGCCGAATCAGAATAAACTTCCAAAATTCGTTTATTTTTCCATCTCCAATCCAGTCAGTTTTATAATACACAATATAAAAGACCACGATATTTTTGTTACAATGCATAATATTTTGTGACGTATCTGTGCGCGCTACGTCACCTTGACGAGCAAATAAAACGTACCGATGATCGAGAGCGTGATCGGCGCGTGAGGCGAGATTCATTGCGTTTTTCGGAAGAGACTCGCGAAGTTCATGCGCTCTTTTCAAATAAATGTAACGGTTCGAATAAAATTAAACTGTGAAAGTCTTACAGCATTACTAGAATATTAGTTAGAAGTGTAAAATATTAGTTATTAAATATAACATAGGAAATGTATAATATTTAAGAAAATATAATTTAAAAGATAATATGTTTATATCAAAAAAGTGGTATAAAAACATAGAATAGAATGACACTAACTATTAAACTACAGTAAGTGGTTAGTGAAGACACAATTTTCATCTTGACGGAAGACAAAGATTGATCCGTCGTCTGTAGACGGGCATAATCTATTAATACGCATAATAATGCATCATTAGCAACGTAGCACAATTGACAGTCTATAATTTCAGATACAATTTTGTAGATGTCAAAAATTAAAGAAGATTCAGCAGATTTTGACTAGAATCCAACAATTCGGTTATTTTCTTTAAGCAGTTTAGTGATTTTTCTCTCGTGTCACCAACTAAAAGGGAGCATTTTGATATAACATATCGTACGTATGGCAATTTGTACGCAATAAATGACAAAAATAAAGTAGCAAAAATGAGCGACGAATCTGTAAAATATAATAAACGAACGCCATCGCTAATCATGACAGTTAAGCCTTCTGAGATGCTCAAGGGAAGTGGAAAAATTAAATTAATGTAATTAAAACTTCTTTCGGAGAAATTCGAAGTAAATAGTATATTTTTATGTAGCCAGAGTAATTTAAAAAATATTGAAATTAAAAACATAATATAATCAATAGTAAAACATTAAGAGCATCGCTTCGTTTGAATTTTATTGTCTTCTACTTATATGGTTATCATTGTAAGAGTACGCTTCTAAAATAAATTAACGTAGAGAAAGTATCTTTTAAGCGACGTTATGCGTGAGCAAAATAATATATACGTATGATGATTAGAATTGGGCGAAGCTTTAAATATTTAATAGAATGGTGAAATTCAAGTGATATTATTTTATAGTATAAACAACCGTCGTATAGAAGTCATATATCAGGACCCGAAGAATGTCAAAGTTTTTAAACAAATCTCAAATATTTCAGACAATGATTAGTTAGCAAAGCATCTAATTCATTTGGTATACTCAATTTTCAATAATAACCACCTTTCTCTACTATATAATTCACTGAAATACTTTACCCTGAAGTAGAATAAACAAGACTAAAATGTAGATCTAGCAGTTTAGACGTTTTAATTATTTTGCATTTCTACAATTAAATTTTATATTACTCTAGTTCAAAATCGCGAAGAAGAAACATTAATTGCAGTTTTTTCTTGCTCTTTACAAGGAATTGTTCTTTCATTCGCAAATTGCTTGACATTCCGTTCACCGAGGAAGAAATCGGAAGATGCTACACCGGCGAAAGTTCCATGTCGTGTCTATGTTTAATCTTTTATTTTACGAAGGTCAAAGAAAGTTGTTGTCGTTCAAATCGCCAAGCAATCCAATCCATCATTCCTATCTATTTGTCTGGTGCATCTTCGGAAATTCACTTTTGACGTGGCTTTTTCCACCTTCTGCAGCCGATTGTATCAAAAGATAAAATTATGTTTGCGAAAGTTTCAGAAGTAGATTGCGGATGTTTATAAAAATTCATATTTTTAGGAACAAAATTGAAGGAATGAAACTTGAGTAGAAATTTGCTTCGCATAAATACTAAATACGTATTATTATAATTGATATTCTCCTTTCATATATATATATAATGTTATATAAATATTTTTTATATTTTCGCGTATAACGTGTACTCTTCTATGGCAAGTATTCAAATACTTTCGCGACTCGCTGTATACATAATATATTGTATTTTTCATTTAATTTAATAATGTTTCTAAAGATAAATTTAAAGAATTCCCTCAGACACCATTTTCACAATATCGTTTATGACGTTGCACCCTGTTATTTATATCGATATTAAATCGATATCCCTTTTCTTAACAGGCACTGCCAGGAAACTTTGAAATTATACTTCAGATTCTGGATCTATATCGCCATAAGTTATTCATTAAAGGCTGATTTATGCACAGATTACGAGGACATGAGCGAAAGTTCTGCACGTCTGACTGTCCACTTCTTGCAAATTCATCTTGGTTGAATACCGATGAAAGTTAGAAAACGCCGTTCGTGGGAAATCACGAGGACGTTTAACGTATAGAAATCGCAATAGAACTGTGCTCAAGTGTCTGTGCGTTCGCCGGAGAAACAATCTGCCCGGATGCAACAACCTGACCTTTTCCATCGGTAGTGCGTTCCTTTTAGAGGTCTATGTGGCACAACTTTGAAGTATCTGCCTCCACGTTCTGTTTAAATTACACTTGGTATCTCGATGATGATTCGAATCACGAGAAAATGTAAGTTAATTGGATTTATTCTTGAGGATGTCGAGAGCAATTAGTTTTAAAAAATCATTGTGTTTCGTGTACTTGAGGTAAATAAAGTTAGTAAACTATGATTTTAATAGCTTCTGAAGGATTGAGAGCGAATAGAAATAATTTTAAAAAATTGTTGTATTTTGTGTATTTAAGATTCATGAGATTGAAGAGTTTGTTAATCTTGCAACCATCACGTGGAAAAACGATTCTACTTTCCTCGCAAATGACTGAATAAAAACAAAGTATACTGAGACTAAATAATTCTAAAAGATTATTTCATATGTTTCAGATAAATGAAACTGTGAAAGGATGATTTAAATTCCTGTTAGGAAATTATTATATAAAAATAATGATAAAAGATTGGGGGAAAATAAAATTGATTTAAACAAGTTGTTGCACTTCATGTATTTAAAATAAATAAAGTTAAAGAATATGTTGATCTTACGATCAATACGCGTCGAATGATTTTAATTCCTGTTCGGAAACTTACATAAAATAATGACAATAACAAAGGAGCAAATAAAATTAATTTTAAAAAGTTGTTGCATCTTACGTATTTAAAATAAATAAGATTAAAGAACGTGTTATTCCTATAATCGTCACTATTATAAGCTAATATAACCATTACCATTATTACAACCACCAATATTGTAATTATTATCGATTCAATCGTAATTGTTAAAAATGTTCAAATTTTCTGAAAAACGATTGAATAATATCGGAAGACGCTGAGAGCAAATTATTTAAAAAAAAAAAAAGAGAAAAAAAAAAGAATAAGGAATGAGATCAAGAAATTTGTTAATTTTGAAGATATTACGTGGGACATTTTAATTTACTGGAAAATTATTGAACAGTAACGAAGAATTTTTAGAAAGCAAAATTTAAAAAATCATCGCGTTCTATGCGTTTAAGATAAATAAGATACAGAAATTTTTAAATGTGTAACTGCAGATGTGCCTTTATAAATTATTATTATATAATTAATAATTGAAGTTACATAATTAAATTTCTTATTAATTAAATTCTTATTTGGTGATAGAATTTGGCGATGGAATCTAGAGATAGCGATATTATTATCACAATATTTCTTGTAGTATCAGACAATAAATAATTATTAACTGAGTTTTCACGGATAGTTAACCGAATAAATTTTAGAGTACATTAACTTCATTAATTATTTTCCACTTTTAGAAATAATTGCACTGCTTTATGGATTTTGAGACTTCCTGCAACATCCTTTATATCATGGCTCATTCACAATTATTATAATAATGTTATTAGCGTATTTCTTTTTTCACTCTGCTATTATCTTCTCGTTATGTTGTATAACTTTTACATTTAAATAGTACTACAAAGTGAGTAACATTCATGATAAATGGAAAATACGTATATTATACAAAAATAAATAAAACCTTCAGAATTTTAACAAATTTTTAGATAAAAAATGATTAATTTTTAGCCGCCATAATAACATGGTAACTGCAGATATTTCACTTTGTCATTTGTTACGTGTTAGACTATGTTAGACTAGTTTTGTGAGAGAGAAATTAATCAACTGTGCTCGAATTGAAACTTAAAATGCAAGTATATATGTATACTATCAAACAGTGAATGTAACCAATATAAATATATAATTAAAAATTGTTTCCTTCTCGCAATGTACATATGTATAAAACAACTATTATTTACAAATTAAAAATTATGTCACAATTTTTCAGGTATTACTTATTCTACTCGTCCTTTTAACAATCAAATATTATATCGCTGCAGAAAATGCTAAAGCTCAAAATTATTTACTTCGTTCAAATTCAGAAACTAAATTCTGTAACATATGTAGGTATATACAGTTGCTTAATTCTTTCGAAAAGTTCTTAAATAAATATCTTGTAACTTACAAGCAAAGGTTAATAACTTACGACAACTCGAGTTACGCCTACGCAAAAAAAAACAGTTACAGATAGAAAAGAATTTGACTGCTTATAATAAATATTAGGAGAAATCCGTAGTTAATAAAAGATTTCCAAAAATATGTAGAAAAGATGCTTCTGTCATATTTACTTGAAAAACTACAGCGACTGTCCATATGAGAGAACAGATTGCCTTTTTTATTACAAACATAACGATGTACATTTTACATGCATATACATGTGAAGAGCTCACGGGAAAAAGAGGGGAAATGTCAAGTTTTAGGATTTCTCGCAGTGCCCAGATTTAACTTAGACAGTGAAATATCTCGAAAACCGAGATTTATCGAAAAAAAATGTTTTAAACAAAAGCTGTAGAGTTCCGAGGGACACGTTCGATGTTAACCTTGTCTCAAAAAGCAAATAAAAAAAATTAAATACTTTTTATTCTCATTGACTTTTCGGTTTGACCTTCTGTTTCCTAGATGCTTAATTTGAAGATTAACCTTCGCACGGCATATCGTTTAGCGGAACCTGTTCGCCGTACGGTAGATACAGTGTCCACTTGGACCATTCAAAGAAGCTGCTATATCTATAGAAACGTCCATCTACATATCTACAGATCGTTCACGATTCAGGGTTAATCAGAACGATTATCTGTATTGGTAAAGTCTGAGAATTCGACTGAGAGAAGGGAAAAGAACGAGTGTGAATGAAATAACGCGATACTCGGCGTAGTAGCATGTGAACTGCAGTGAGACGATGTAACTTGATACGATACGCTTGAAGCTCACACCAAGACTTTATTTCCAAGAATTGGTGGAGATATGGGCGTAAGCTAAACTGGACAAAAGTCCGGACGCTAAAGCGGACTTAACAGGTACTTCCGTATCTCGTCTTTCCAACGCACAGACATTGTCTTATCGTTCTGTAGTTGAAGCAGGAAGGTTGAGAGTGAGATATCTTTCTTTCTTGGACATTTCCTCAACCGGTTCATCCTCTCTGAATTCAGCCTCCCTTTTTGCTAACAAAATTACATCGTCCGCGTATGCAGTGATCCAGAATCTCATCTTCTCTCTCCCTACTTCCCTCTCTAACTTCGTCAAGTATATAAGTACACATTAATTGTACATATTAAATAACGTGCTCATTAAACCTAAACCCTGACCCCCCTCTGCGATCAGAACTCTACCGAACAGCTGTCTGCAACCTTCGGCATTTATAAATGTCCATTATTCTCAGCCGCAATTGGTTGCTGATTTCAGATGTTACCAACATCTTCTTTATGACTTCCCTCTCATCCATTCGAGCAAACGCGGATTTTAAACGAAGAAGGTTTTAAGCAAAGAGAGAAATAAAACAGATATTTGTTATTTTTGATAGAACGTAATTTGGTTAGAAAATTACAAATGAAAGGACCCTGGACGATTTTATCCTTTACTAGAACCATATTATGTTCAGATATTTTTTCGTTCAATTTTAAGATTCTCAAGGTCTACAGAATGCACATAATATGAAAAAATATATATAATATCCAAAGCAGAGTACTTATTATGATATTTAGTAGGTGAAACAAATTTCTATTCTGATGAAATGCTAGCAAATTTCGTGTGAATGAGAGTTTCACTTAATTTAGTCGATCCCGGTCGGCCGTGAAGTAACGATCATTTCCAGAAAAAGCATCTATGCAAATCGTTGCAAGCGGATACGTCCGGTCCGGTGCCATGCACCGGTGCAAGAAGAAGCGCGGGTTAATGCAATTCGATACGGAAGTAATAAAAGATCGGCAGAATCGGCAAAAATTGCTCAATTTTTCTGCAGTGGAAAGTCGTACAAGCCGTGAAGCGCGTAATGCAAGCCGCGACCCGGCAATTGTGCACGCTTGCAAAATTTTAATTTACATAACGGCTGGCATACGAAATACGGGAGGCGATGAAGTAATTACCTTGCTAGAGACAAAGGAGGATCTCCGTGACGTTGGCCGCGTGTTTCATCACCGTCCTTCGTTCGCGAATTGGACCGACTTTGGACAAACTTCGTGAGAATATTTCTGTTTATTTTCTAATTAGCAACATTATGGGAGAATATTCCAACGTGCGAAACATTAACATCATACTGCAGTTTTTGGCCATCGAATTAACATCACATGCAGAAGTTTCATTTCTCTAATTACGATATATCATGTAGAGGAGAGTCGTTCAGTATCGACTGCTACAGACAACCGACCAAAATTAGTTCTGGCTTTTTCACCAAATATTAGCACTTTTATTTGAATAAACAAATGAATATAACAATTTCGTGTAACATACATAGAGATATGCAGATAGAGTGCGTGAGCGAGCTAAGAAAGCGATACAGGAATAGAAAGAGAACGCCTAGAGGCCTACTGTGTCCTTATCTAACGCACATGTATATTCATACATATAGTAAATATGTAAGTGTTACATCGAGCAACGTGAGTCTCCATGTCTGATTAGACAAGGATGAAAGGACGCGTCATTTACACTTTACACATATATACTGTTTAAATTAGACACTGGTATTCTGAGTGTTAAAAGTTATTTTCTAGAGCTGATACTTCATTTCTCAAACAGGTAAATGATCTTTTTCTGTTATGTATACTATATCTAGTTTATTAAGTGCAATTACGAGCCCCAATTTTATTAATTCTATAACTAATTTATTGATCGGTCAGCTGCTTGTGACGAGTATACTCGTCATGAAGAAATGGCAATATTTTGTGTTATGACGAGCCCTGTCAGTAATAAAATTAAAAAATAAAACAGTCATTTTATTATAATTTAATTCCATATAATAACAGCCACACATACTCCGGGATTTACATTTTAGGTACATACTTTTCAAAGTTTTCAAAGAGGTTGCAACAGTTAGCTAACTGGTTAATACGTATTGCAGTTAATGAGTTCCCTGTGTTTTTGAGCGCTACAATCTTATTCCCAACGATTCTCAAAAACGTATTATAGCGTATTGGTAATTAGCAGGTAAGTTTCATAAAGTAATACATTTACAGTTTCTATTCATTTTATTGTGAAGCAAGAGATCGTGTTCGTACGTCGCGTTATGGGGTAGAATCGCATGAAGTTACACCAGAATGTACAAGATCATATGCTGAATTCCACTGTTCGTAAATTGCCTAGCAATTTTGATCCCGTAATTTGTTTCGTAAATTGAAAGAGTTATAGATTTAGAATTTTAAACATAAGGTTTTATATACATGTACAGGTTTGACAATGATAAAATCACAATAATAAAGATTCCAATAGCAGCGCGTATTATTCTCAATGCGAATGAACGAACGCATTCTGGATTTGCATTCGCTGGAACAGCTTGGAAATGGAAGGGAAATCGCGGGATATCGAAACCGATCGAATGGAATGAAATCGATCCCCGATTATAGGCAGATAATATCCGCTGGCAAGTGCAATGATCCGACGGTGGTACGCGTTAAAAGTAAATTGGCCTCGGTTCGCTCTTACTTTCGTTCTGCCTCCAATCGAATCGCTGCATTTCGACTTTCTTAGAATCGAAATCGTCCACTTCCTCTTGGGATGCTTCCGCGAATCCACATTGCAATCTGTATTGGAAAAGCTCGTCTAAGCTGGTCCCAAGCTGTTAGCTTTTCTTCTCGTGAAAAGCGGATTTTGGTGAAGCTCTAAACGATTTCGGTGTTTGTTTTAGAGTTCAGATTGCGGTACTTTTTAATGTTAAGTTAAGAAATTTGAGTGGTCGTGAGGTAGATATTTAGTTTAACACCGAATGTATTGATAACACACGTTGATATTATACGTTGATATTGTGAGATTAAAATTAATAGCGTAGCTGTGTGTAGCCGCTAATTATACAAATCATGATAATACTATTGAAAGGATTCTATAGCTATATAAGAATACAATAAAGAATATAATTAAAAGGCCATTCTATTATTATTCTGTTGGAATTAGTTTTTAAAATGTAGATATCGATAAATACAGTAACATTAAAAACACTAGTTACTATAAATATGTTAATTATAGTAATACTAGTACATATTATGTACACATTATTAAATTTTTAATACACGATTTTGCAAATGAAAAATCTATTTACAAAAAGATATTCATAATAAATAAAATCTTGAAAAATTCATCTAAAGATTTCATAGAACACATGTATACACACGCACACTATTACATCCTTAGTACACGACTTTGCACATGAAAAAGCTATTTACAAAAAGATATTCGTAATAACTAAAAAAATAGAATAGTTCAATAAGGAAGAGTTGAATATACTGTAAAACTATAACTACATTAAAATACGAAGTATTTTCTCCGTCGTTGACATCTATTATAATTTGCTATTCCGTAATCCCGTAATTGCCTCAAACCGCGTACCCGGCATTTTTTCCTTCGAATAAAATTTACAGGGCAACAGCAATGGTGAACGTCGCAAGAAAAGGCAAAGAATGTAATCCATGTTACATGAAGTCATCGTGCAGGAAACGTGTGCAGGATCTTGCGTGATCCCTTAGCTGTGTACGCAAAAACAAGTTCAGTTAACAGCTATTCCCGAGTATTGAAATCTAAAAGAATTCAGTTAGACATTCGAGCTTCCTGCAGCTGTGCATTATGGAAATCTTGCCTTTGCTGTCATAACCATTGTTTAAATTCATAAAATAACTAAAAAATAATGCGTAAATTTAAATTTATATCCTAATATCTCTATATAAATGCAATTCATATTCAGGTTTTGGTTATACTTCCTCAAACTTTCTATGCAATTTGTCCCATATTCTATCCAATAAGATTTACACGGGTTAAAAACCTACGACGGGTAACACGTAATTATAAAATAAGGACTAAATAAGCGGTTAAATAAACAAGAAATATAGATGTAGGTATAATATTTATGCAAATGAAATAAGCAAAGTACTCTTCAATTACAATAATAAATAGGCATTTTGTTCAGATTTGCAGTTATCAATTGATGACGTTTACATCTATTAAGATATATCTAATGGTTGCCTATTTTTTTAAATATTCGTTTACAGAAAAAATTTCCCACACACGTTTCTTGTTCGCCATGCAATTTACGTTGCAGGTTATTATGCCGTAAATTTAATCAAACAGAACTGTCCTGATTCGAAACAAAGCCACTACATGTTACGTTTAACCGACCATTAAAAATCGCAAAAAATGTATGACTTCATGTGGTCTGTATCGTTTTATATATCTTGAACTACATAAATGGATCAATTTGATGAAATAAATATGTCACGTAATTACATGATGACATGGAGTATGTCTTTGAACATAAATATGCAAGAATATATTTATTATGCGAAAAATGTAAGATAAGAAACATACTTTTACAAACTTTTAATCGTGTAACAAGTTTCTATCTAGGTTTTATCTAAATTTCTTTGACTTGTATTTTATAAAAAATGCATTTTTGTATAAACATCCGCAGTCCAATTATAACAATCTATTAAATCGCTGTAATTCTTCCAATTAGGTATCACATATTTTACCTATAGGTATCGGATTGCCATCTTGCACGAATACGACATTCTGATCGATTTATCGTTCCTTTGATAAGTTAGATTAGTTGTCACGTTTCTTATCAAACCAGTAGGTGTCGTAATATTTATGAATGGGGATGTATATCAACACGATAACTAGCAAGTAACATTTTTTATATTTCGTTTGAGGTCGATTTTATAATCCAATATCAGTTAATCAGCAAAACCGTCTTTTCATTAAATTTGTTGATGAAGTATATTTGAAAAACATTTACATCCAAAATATTGATTTCAACAGTGCTGACTATCATACTGCAGATATTAGGTACGCCGCTTATTTTTTTTCTTTTGCAACACATCATGGATTTGTTATTTAAAAAAACTCGTATATTTGGGTCGAATAGATTGTTTCTATTTCGAATTATGTTATATTAAAATACACATTGTTGACCACTAAATTGTACTCGTCGTATCTTTGCTCTGTAATCTTTAACAGCGAAGGTGTATGTTGAAGCTATTAAATTTTCTAAATAACACGATTTGCCCATAAAAATTGTTATTAATCTTAATGTAATGATCGCACATTTGAATTCAGATAGTCGTATTAACAGGTTTTATTAACTTCTATTAACCGACATTCCCAATACGGTTTTTAAACGAACGAACCCGCAAAGTGTACGCAATCTACAAAGCAGGACTTTGAAATCCACTCGTACGTTCGCGATTATCTGCCCGGTGAATTATTTTGTTATCTCATTCTGGTTGAAACGCGCGCGCCGAAAGAAAAGGAACACCGTCGACCGGAAAATCCAGTTTCTGCGATGTTTCCTTTCCTTTTTTCTCTGTGAATCACGATAACGCGTTATAAAATGCAACATCCAGTGGAGCGGAAAGAGGAAGCCAGGGTAGCCTTGTTTGACACAATAATTTGAATAGATAAATGACACAATAACGCGAATCAAAATGTCCATCTTTGGTTATAAAATCGAAACGCGGCATCGAACGTGAAAGATTAACCCGTAATCGGTGTTGTTCGGATCGTTTGATCCTCCTTTTGGAAAGGTGTCTCCGCGAGAAAGGAAATCATTACTTTGAAATTCTGCCATTACTTATCTTTATCGACTTGCGCTGCCAGACTTTATTTGGTTTTAATTTACCATGTACTCATCATGTCGTTCAGCTTGCAGTTACTTTCGTATTGAGTGTGATGAAATACGTAACGTAATTATAGAAGAGGGTGAATGCTCTCGAGAGACTAAAAGCGTAGCATAGAAATCTTCTCGCATAAAACTCTGTTTCTAAGAAACTAAGTTTTCGAACATACAAAAATGTCTGAACACTATTTATGAATACGTTATATGTTATACGAAACTTTTCGAAATTTCGTTAGCACTGAATGATTAAAAAAATAAATCTTTTCTAAATTATCGTTCTGAAGAGAAAAAAATATTTTTCTTTAAAGACTTTCATAAATTATATTTATATTCTTTCCTATGAACTGAAAATATTTCAAAGTTTTCAAATCTCACACATTTCTCCTTCCATATTATTTTGCGATCAGATATAGTATGATGTAGATAAAATCGCGAAACTTTACGTGGAACTAATTGCGTTAATCATATTCGTATTTCACTTATTTATACATGTCAAATTATAACATTTTTAAACTCACGTACAAACAGCGCAACCTTTATGATAATATAAATATACTTTTTTTTTTTAATAATAATGTGATAGACTTCAATCTTTAATTATAAGTTATTTAATTATAAATAATATATATTTATTACTGTTTCAATAAAATTGATTTTTAATGCTGAATTGCTCAACATCGAAATGCATTCTCATTTTTGATCGAATTCAAAAGTATAACTTGTACTTCGTTATTCCATATTTCAATACCTCGTTATATTTTCAACCTTTCGATTTCGTCATTTTACATTGAAATACACTAAATCGAGTAACAAAAAGCGCACTGAATTTCACTTAACAGAGTAATAAAAGTCGGTGCATCGAATAAACGCACGTCTGTACGTCTTAATAGTTCCTGCATTCTGCAAAGTTCATGCATCACCTACTATTCATCATGTCCGAGCAATTACTTCGTGCTTATACTTTACCCATCGAACCTTTCGATCGAAGAATGTTCGATTTCAAAGAGCTACCTATATTCAGTATAATTAAGCAATTAAATAGAAAATTCTATTACAATTTGACGAAAAAAAAAAAAAAAAAAATAAATAGAGAATTATAAAGATACGAGACAAGCTAGGATAATTCAACCAATTCTTCCTCGAAGAATAGATCGATCGAGGATAATCGATAGGCACGTCACGGTCTCTACGTTTCTTCTTAACAATCTATTTATTTAACGAGCAGTGAGGTGAAAGTCTATGTACTCGTACAGTGATTTACGAAAGTACTGAAATATTTATCACAGACAATTTTGATTAAGTTACATCTACATATAATGTTTACAAAAGTTTCGAAAATTAATGTTGCAATATGATACTACAATCATAAATGAAAAATATATAGGTACGTGAGTTACAAGAAATTGATTGTTAACACACATGTGGTAAAAAAAATTGTGCACAGCACGAGCAGTTGTCTAAACGTAACATTTACGTGTCGTCGCACTAAACAGTGAAGCTTATTAATAATATGAATAATTGACTGCACGAATATATTAATGTGCCATTTGCGAAGTGCGCGTTTGCAATTGTCTTGTAGCTTCTATGTAGGTACGTACGTACGTTTCCAAATTGGTTTCAAATTTTACCAACGCTGGTATCATGACTGTAATCATTCATGTTTCAATGTTTCATTATAGTATTATAATATTCTATAATGTACATAATCGTCCAAATAACTATACGCGTTTTTAAGTAGTAAACGAGTTAAGTGAAGAATTAATGTTTCATGGAATTCTAATGATGGATGATTTAGAATGAATGCAATAAATTTATTCATTTTGTAGTTATTATGGTTAATGAATTTTATTCAATATTGGTAGCAGTGTATTTTGAATAAATACTCAAGAACAGGTTGGTATTTTACGAGGAATTGTAACATCAGTGTAAAAAGTATAGAAGTGTGGAACATCATTTTTAATAAAAATATAACGGATTCAATATTGTACATGTTCATACAAGCCTATAAAATAATTCTCACAACAGAAAGAGTGATATATCTATGTTCTCTGTGAAAATATTAACAAATATTTTAAAAATGCCACAAATATGTACGTAATAAATACTCGTACAGTAACTGTTTAATGGAAAAACCTAATAAGGCTTACCTAATATTTAGGGAAAGGAAACGCTAAATTTAATTATTTTATTGCTTAGTGGGTTTTCCATTCGATTTTATTACGGTTTAAAGCTGCCGTAGTATTGAATTTATCAAATTAATAAGAACTTCACCTGAAATATCTTTTCGTTCTTCTAAAATAACCTCTTTAAATTATTTCTTGATCTGAATTGGATGCAAGATAACGATCCAAAGCAATAATACCACTGATACGTAAGCGTTCAGCTTGTTGGGAAATATTTAAAAACACCTACGCGATCGTTGAACAAAAAACATTGCTGAAAATATATGAGACCACGTGAAAGAAAGAATATCCATATTTCCAGGTGCCCATATTTCACCAAGAAATGATTTAGAGAGAGCTCTTTTAGAAGAATGGAAAAATATTTCGTGCATCTACTCATCAATTTGATAAATTCAATGCCAGTTTTTAGATATTTGCTAATATTTTCACAAGGAACATAGGTATCTTATCTTCTGTTTTATGGAAATTATTGTGCAGACTCCTGAAAGTATATACATAGTTTTTTAGTTATTAAAATGTCGTTAATAAGCGATGTTTTACGACATTCTTGTTCAAATCAATTACTGTACAGATACTTTTTACATTGACTGTATTCCATTCGCTTCGTACGGTCGATTACAAGCGTAGTATTGCCTTTGATATCCGTCACAGATCACTACGTCTAAAGTAAAGGAAAAGCAGAACACGAGCAGAAACAATGTCTTCGCTTCTCGATTCATTCCATCTTCGTATTCTTTCGTAGTGCGTTGGAGGTGACGCGTGTTTTTGCGTAGTGGTCAATTTTTTCAATCCGTTTAAAATCGTCAAAGCATGCAAAATCAAGAGACAACAATTGGCAAATGCAGCGTTAGCACCTCCTGGTTCGCCTGCGACAGCATTGGTCGAAGAACCAGATGGTATCGATAAAGTTCAATTCATGGAAAAATGACTCGATATAAAAATTACGCATAGTCGGACTAAATGAAGAAATGCTTTCATCGTGGCAAGAATAAATAAAGAAATGAGAAGCTTATTCTCAAGAAAACAAAAACAGAGGATTTTTTATTTGGAAAAAGTTTATCTGAAAAAAATCGAGGAAGCCAAAGTAATGGATACAGTAGCCAACTCTATTAAAAAGCAAATATTCTTCTTATAAAACTCGAGGATCAGTTTCGATATCCGGACAATCTTTAAATTCGAATAGCCTACTGGGAAAAAGGCCATTTCGCAACCAGTCAGGTTCATAGTAGGGATACCAATACCCAGCAGAGCAGGTCAAACGATTGCTCTTCCGGACGAAGCAGTCGTTCGATAACAGGGCGCGATATCAGGTATACAACAAAGCGACAGGCCAAATTAGGTTCGAATGAATGTAAGTTTCACCGCTGGTAGGTTGAAATATTTTTTAAATAATTGGAAGCAGATTACGTGAGATAAATTTATATTGAATTGCGTTAGAGGATATAAAATAGTCTTTCATAAAGAAGCGAAACAGACTCTAACTCCATCAGTGAAATTCGGTTCAGCGGAAGAGACTTAGCCAAGGTACTGATACATTACGTCTGAAAGCAATAAGGAACTGCAAACTAAACAAAAGACGATTCTTATCAAATTACTTCCTGGTCTCGAAGCCAGATATATCGCCAATTGGCTATTTAATAATAGCTGCTATTGCTTACCAAGTTTACTAATACAGTTACGATGATCCTATCTCGTTACAGCGTACATGAAATTTCAAAACGTTTCATATGACACACGTACCTAATACATACATTAAAGGTGTCTATGAGCATTCAAATACTTTCACTACACCTGATGGAGACAAACGAGAAAAGTGTCATGAATTTGTATTGAGAGAAGTTAATGACCGTTCCTCCACCTGATACGGGCTTCCATTGCGCGGATTCTGTCGGCTGATCTTTTTAAATTTCAATCAAGAGGTTCGTCGACCGACTGTACGAGCCATTCACTCGTCACTGCCAGTGACAGCATTCATTTCTCGCGTGACGCGTTATCGATCGCGAATTTTAGATTGTTCTTGCGCTGCAAGTCTGCGGTTAGCACGCACAGTTTCTTTCGAAAGTAATTATTAAGACATTAAGCCTTGTTGCAGCATGCAAGGATAACTTTAAGAAAGTTTTCGTAAGAAACTTTATGATAATTGAAGAAATGATACGTATCCATGTACATATATATCGGCAGTTCTAAATTGGTAATATATGAAAGACAGCGGGGTAAATCATTTATTTTAAAATATTAAAATGAATAAAAATTGTATTATCGAAAAATTTATTTTGAATGTTAACGTATGTGGTCAGTTTAATTTTGAGTGATTATGCTAGGAGCAATGTGGTAAGGTTGAAGACTGAATGTATCGGTCTTAAATTGCTATGTATTGCATATATTATATTTTATATTTCTTTTTGATGGTACGTATTTATAAAAAGGTTGAACTCCTGTTAAATAGCATAAAAATGAATACAGACGAAATTTCGAAACGAGTATAGATGGCCCCTAAGCTTCTTTTTACGATTCCTTTCTAGTCATGTAATATCACAGAACTGATAATAGAAACTGTTTACTTGCTTTTGATAAATCTTTCACAATTTTCCAATTTCAATATAATCTTCCATTAAAGAGAAACCACGATTTTAACGCAATTAATTAAATAACAAACAAGATGTAAGTATATTTCCGTTTCATGGATTTTTGAATTATCTAATTTTCATGTAACTTTCTATTAAAGAGAAAATATCTCTTTTCCTTCTGCCACGCGATTATGGCAAATATTTGATTGCCTAGATGTTTTCCTGAATAAAAACGGTATAACAATAAAGAAAGGCTAAGTCCTTGCGCAATAATAAAATTTCTTTTAATTTTTCCAAGTGTTCAACAACTTATTGAAATAATACACGATATAGGCAAGTAAACTCAAATTTCTAATGTGTAGCGTATCCGGTGTAGCTTGTATGATCTCGTAAAATCTTGTGCAACTCTAATCAACAAACGTCTCGTAGGATCATTCACACAGTTGCTTTCACGAAATTATGCTTGAATTGTGCCATGTGTAAAGCAGGATGTTTAATTAAACCCCAACTTCAAACACTACGTGATTCTAGACCGTAATTTATACGCATATATCCTGATATATTAGATGATGTATTGGGTAAAGTATCATTTTAATTTTCAATATCAAACTCATTTTTAAAACCAATTTAATTTCATGATATAAAAATTAGAATAACAAAAGTTGTATAATCACTTCGATGTGTTTCAACTGAAATGCAATACTTTTCATGCGTCTTTCGTGTATGTATAAGATCTAATATTATCTTTTAAAAAGGTAAACGATTGTTTTCTTTAAATGTTGAGTTTAGTATTTCGCAATTTTACAAACATTTGTAATAAGACAATTATTTTTCTATCGCGAAAACGCAACCAACTTTTGGAACAGGCCAATATTTAAAAAAGTAATAAAACAATATTTGATGCAACAGAATATTTGTCGTGAGTTACGCTTATGGGGTGATCCTGATCTTTTAGTGTATACAAATATTCCAGGAGTTTATTTAAATTCCGATCCGTTCAATTTGCATTGTACTGTTAAGCAAAGCCAGTGGCACATTAGCGATATTTAGATAAATTATCTTGTACTTCCTGTTATTTCAGGTTCCACTGTCACACAACATGACATACGGTGCTACAGCATATTCTCAACGTTGGCTTCCGTAATTTCTTTTACAACACGAGAAACGAAAGGAATTTGTCCCGTTGTCGGTTTATCTATGCTATTAATCACACGATTAAATCCTCAGATTTAATCCAAATGTGCTTAAAAGCTAAACTTCTCTATTAATATCTCCATGGAATTCTATCTCTAGCTCTTTTCTTTCGCTGTAAATCTAACTGATAAATCGGTTACTTTGATCTTAAAATTCTGCGAATAAATTGTTCAGAGTCAAAATATATGGACATTATATCAGATTAAAAATGTTATGAAAATTATAATTATGGGTTGTTCAGAAAATCTGCAGCGGAAGTTAAAAAACATTTACAGACAATATATTTTCATGCAATTATAATAGTAAAAATAAAGGATGTATATTCTGAAGTAAAAAGCATCAAGGCAGGGGTACCGCAAGCAAGCGTCTTGAGCCCAATATTATACACATTATACGCGGTCGACATACCAACATCTACCAACAGCAAAATACTGACATTTGCGGACGACACGGCTGTGCTAGCCAGGCACACTAATTCAGAAACAGCAACCACATTACTACAAGAGCACGTTACAAAAATAGAAAAATGGCTACAAGACAAACGAATGAAAGCAAACCCCAGTAAATGCAACCATATTACATTTACACTAAGAAAACGGAAACCATCAAATATCCAATTGGATGGCACGCGCGTAACACAAACAAGGCAACAAGTTAAATACCTAGGACTTTACTTAGACACATAACTCACATGGAAGCAACATGCTAAATCAATTATAGACAAAATACCGATAAAAAGAAGACAAATGTACTGGTTAACTAGTCAAAGTTCTAAACTCAGCGTAGAAAATAAATTACAAATCTACAAAACGATAATAAAACCAATTTGGACGTACGGAATACCACTATGGGGGACAGCAGCAATGAGCCACATAAATAAACTAGAGTCGCTGCGATCGAAGATACTGAGAACAATAGTCAACGTCCCATGGTATGTCAGAAACGAGGATATACGCAGACTTAAAAATACCAACGGTCAAAGAAGAAATTGACAGGCACGCAGAAAAATACAAGGGAAGAACGGCAACGCATCCAAACCAGCTGGCTGCTGAAGCGAGCAAAACTCTCATAGAAAGAAGACTAAAAAGAACTGACCTCACTAAAGAAATAAAATGGTCAAACTCGAAGATGGTATCCCGCTGGGGGTAGCCATCCACATGTTATTTAGCAATTAAATTAGAAAAATTTACCAAATGTCCAGATGGACAAATTGTAAAGTACAAATTAAAAAACAAAAAAAAAAAGAAATTAGTGATTTTTTGACTTCCGACCTTAACTCGAAAAATCTAAAACTGTCTTTCTGCTCTCACCCGAGAGGAACCCATCCTCGAAGACCGAGGGAGTCTTCGAGATTACTAATTGGCTTGCTCGCCTAAAAACAAGAATCAATCAGGAATCCGCCCTTTCTGGAACGCGAGTGAAGCGATTCCAGGAATTATCGAAGGTGGCCTCTCCGGTTACCGAGAAGTGAAATAATTCCTCCGAGTCTCGATAATTGACCCTAGTACTTGACACCAGTCAAGACCCTTCGGAATTCTTAATTTATGGTACGAATGCGTGTGGCAAGAAACGAATCGACCTTTCTATGCGTAAAGTGTCTCTTTATACAATCGCCAAGAGACTTTATAAACTAAACACCACAGCGAACAGATCGCTAACAAAGTTAGTTTAGTAATACAACACGTAATTCATCTATCAAATATTTTTTGATGACCTGTACGAAACATATACTTGTACTACATAAATATTTTGTAGCTTTTACGTAAATTATTAGTTTTCTCTTATATTCATTATTGCATGATGTTCCTCGTAAAATTCAGAGCATTATACATTCTATACTTGATATATTGTTAGCATCAAGATCTGTATAGATTGTATGTAAAGTTTGAACTACATACCTTGATGGTTGAATATCGTGCATTCTACTTATTAAACAGATGATTATTGAAAGAGTACATACTCGTATAATCTGTACACAATGCATCACAGCTTGTCTAAAATTATATTCTCAAATAATTAGCAAAACAGTGGATGTTAGTTGAAGTAAAGAAAGAAAGTGCGGAAGGGATTATCTACTTTCTGGATAAGCATAATAGGTTAACAATTAACAAACGTTTCACGATGCAGGAAATCTTATTACTAGGAAATGTAAAAACTGTTTTCGAATGAACATTTTGTGGTTGAGATTTTACTTTGTTAATTTTCACATATGCGATAGGAACATTATAAAATCATTATTGTGCCTCTTCTAATTTCCCTATGTATCCCAATTTTATATGAAATTTATAATAAAAAATAAAATATATATAAAATAATAATATTATATAAAAGTGATTGAGAAATATTCGAACCTAGACACCTTTTGTGAATATACATTATGTGTGTTACGCAGAACATCTTGAAATTTTATTAGTACTGTAATGAGACTATCATGATACTATTGGTAAGGTTTGAAACAAATCGGAAAATGTACATAGAAGCTACAAGCTATTTCGTCCAAGTACATATTTCGTAAAGATCATAAAAGTATTTAAAGACAATAAAATACATGCCTACTCAGCGGAAACATTATAAATATTTATTATATGCTTAAGATAGCTATTCATGCTGTACATTAATTACTTTTTAAATATACAGAGTGTCTGCAAATTTCTATCATTTGGAATAACTACCAAACGGTAAATGGCACGAAAAGGTGTTTTTTAAGCTTTTTTTACGTGGGTTATGATAAATACGAAAATTCCCGTTAAAAATTTTCACGTTGCATTTTTTAAATGGAACACCATGTTTTTGTTCCCGTATAACGAAAGGGCCAAAAAGGACGAATTCGATGCCCTATTTTCAAGTGATCTTGAATTGATGCAACGTCGCAATACAGAAGACGTCGAAACAGACAAGAACAGAGCTTTCTGTTTCTCTATTCTCTCAGTTTACAGCGTATGTTCGAAATCTGCAGATCGGTTAAAACGCTGCAGTATTCTGTTTGGAAACGAACAGCACCCATTTGTTTGGATACACTTATTGCAACGCGTGTGAAACCATTTGCTTGCGAGATCATCGGACCTAACACCTGTGGACTGCTTTTCGTGAGGATACGCGAAAAGCATTGTTTACCAAACGGGACCAACAACTCTTGAACATAGGAAGAATGGAATTATTGATACATGTGCAAGTGTAGTAGAACAAATGGTTGGAAAACTCGTAGGACCCGGAACGTAACAACATAGGACAATTATTTAGCAACGCGAAGGAACAATATGAGATAATTGATAATTGCAAAAAATAAGTGAATCGAGCGAAATTAATTAATGATGATTATACACCGTAACATATCTGTTGTAGGTAATTAGATGTATCGAATAATAAAAACTTCACCGTAGCGGCACGGCCAAACCTTGTAAAACTGGCGTGGCATTCAACGTGTTGATCATAATTTTTCTAAGAATAAAGAATCATTGGAACCTTCTTGAGCTAAGACACCAAAGATTGCTTTAAGATTCCATGTCTAGTAGCTATATTTTGCATTACATGGTCGTATCTTGGCTACTCCTTTAACAAATTTCCTTGTTTTGTCGTCCTGCCCCACTCCTGATCTTAATATTAAAAGAGAGATTGCCAACCGCAGACTATTGACAGAACCGTATCTAGATCCACTTTCGAACTCTTGAGACAGACATTCAACAATGTTCAAATTGAAACCTCTAAACGGATCTACAGACTTTTCCTGACAAAGTTCCACCGTTTCCTTGGAGGCCCATTATAATTCCTTCGGGAACATCTCTTAAGAAACTGTCGAACAGAGCACTCTTCTGGCCCCAACAAACTCAATTTCAATAAAACCATATTTAGCATTTTATGCGTTTATTACATGCATAAGATACGATTTATTCAATTCATGTCGTATAATAAGTTTTTACAAGTTATATGTCTACATTAAATATATTGTAATTTCTAATACATATTTTCAGATTCATTTCAGATTTTAGCAATATAATCATAACAGTCGTTTTTCATTACGGTATTAATGAAATTTCGAAATGTTTTATACGGCAGATACACAAAGTTTACTATAATATGTGTTCAAACAGTTTTGCGAGTTAGTGTAATTAAATGCGATTATTTGAACATGCTCGCGTTTTCAGCAGTTTCGCTACTTTTATATAAAAAAATATAAAAATGTAAATGTATGGGTGGTTGAAGCGACATAGCGAGATCATAATATGAGTCAATAACTATTTAAATATTTTTGTGCGAAATATATTATATATATGTTTATACGTATTTGTATTAAATATTTGTAAATTCTATATACATTGTTAGATTGGTTGTAAACTTTACTGATCACCATAATAGTCGTCTACGTCGGTTAAAACTAGATCGTAGATATTTATGCAAATTTTTGTAAATGTCAATATTAAATTTTTGTAATTTATAAAATGGAATTTAAAAAATGTTGCATCTACTAAATATTATAAAGTCTACTATGCATCATATATTTTATATATCTTTGCATATTATGCGCATTTCATGTATTTTTGTACTTTCAAATGTCCCATAAATACATAAAGATACGCAGTTTATTCGTCACAGCGACAATGAAATTTCAAAATTCTTCGTGCAGTAAATATAATATATTCATAGAAGATGCTTACAATTATTCGAACACTTCCATAAGCCTATGTATCAGTAAACGTCCTCGCATTTATACATGGCAGTGTACATATAAATAAGATTGCTTAAGTCGAAATTTTTAAGCAAAGGTTCACGACCAACCGATAGATACTCGATTTTCCAAACATCGTTTTCGTTTATATCGATCCGCTAATGACTTTCTCAATGGAGTTTACAATGAAACCGTTACCATTAATCAACGACTGCCTAATTAAACATCGATCTGGCGATGTGATTAAGCCTGTGCTTTATTTCGAACTACTGATAACGATGAAACTTTTGATGTTAATGATGCTATAAAGAGTGTATCGTGTATCCACGAGACGAGTAAATGTGGAAAGCGAGTAAATAAATTTAAGAATTGTTAAATATGAAAATTATCATTACACTGTGGATTTTATGCAACATTATGTATTGTGAACACGACTAGAGAATTAAAACCTCGACAGATATTTGTTTCGTCTACTTTCACTAGTATTAATATTTATTTATTTATCCTATTATGTTGCTTTAATACAAGGTGATTCGTTTAATTTTGATTTTTTGTACACAACTACATATCTTTTTCTATCGCATCTTACAGCTGATGATAAAATGTAGTTACGTATAGTAACGTGATCTCGAAGTGACCATTATCTCGGGAAATTTATGCCTATGAAGATCGCAGGTTTTAGCAAACGTGGACGTCGAAATCAGAGAATATAAGGAAATATTTTCTGTTACAGTAATATCTAAAAGTAAGATTTGATCATAAAAGTAAGACGTTTATCGCTTACTTTCTCTTAAGTTATCGTCTTTCGTTTTTTCTTGCTTCGACTAATTCATTACGAACGGTACATCGACTCGTTGACAAATTGAAAGCGATTAAGTCTTCAGATCCTAAGGAGTCATCCGTGCGATAGTAAACATGTTCATTTACATTTACCGACTCTCGCGTGTCGTTTCAGATTTCATGTTTAATTTTCGAAACTAAATGTCACTTCAGGGCCTTGTTACTATACATACATAACCGTATTTTATCATTAATTACTCGAGGCTACTACTACGTATGTAGTCGTGTGCTGAAATGGCCTTGTAAATTCTAAAAAAAGAAAAAAACCTTGGAGGAAAGATATTTTCGCAAGATGTTGGTCCCTTAAATACTAGCCGAATTTCGTGTAAAATACTTTTCGCATTAGCACAGTTGAAACAGATATTTTCGTGGACTTACTCGGATGGATCACCTAGTAGATTACTACACACATACGCTTCCTCTCTTTCTCACTGTATGAATTATGTATCAATATTCTACATTAATGTCGATATAGTACTTATATCAAATAATTAACATACTATAGTCGTAAATATTATAAGTATGGTATTTCAGTTACCTTTCATATTTCCACATATTATATGCAATCCTGTTCTATAGTTCAATGAAGATAAGCATTTCAATGAAATTTGGAACTTGAGAGCGAAAGATATCTACAGTGGCTACAAGAAATATCGATACATCATTATATTTATTATAGCATTTGCACAGTAATTGATTGGGGCTAATCATTTAATAATACTTTCATAAGGCTACGAAATGTAATTCTATGAAAATGAAAGACTGTGTACCATTGTAACCACTGTAGTTTAGTCTATGTTACTTGAAAGCATATAAACAAATGTCGAGTCTTAAATTTGTTGACTATCGTAGAACACATTTTGTGTTAGCTTAACAACTACGTATAGGAGAACAAAATAATTTGTCACACAGTTGTTGGTGATGATAGTGGTATGTATGTTACATGTGTTTTTCATTAGAAAAAGAGATGTCGCGCAACGATTCGCATAAAAATCAATTCGTAAGATACTGCATATTTGTGAATATAAAAGAGATGAAAAATGATCTTATTTCTTTGTCGTATGAAATAATTCGAAGCACGGTATTATACATAATGGTACGTTACAATCGTTACAACAATAACTCGTTTCTTTACGTAAATTATTCTTCTTACAAAGTACACAGCGTTTTGTAGGGTGGCATCTCTTTGTCGTAGGTGGTATTTTCTTAGGGAAACATCGAGATTTAATGCGAAGCGGGAACTTTTTCTCAGATCTCTTCGTCTGGCGATGAAAATGTTCAGCTGGTGTAAAATACTTCTCTAATAATCCAGAAATAATGTCTTCTTTTATCTCGCGAAATGTTTTTCTATCTTCGTGACAAGAGTTCCATATTACAAGACAATTAAATATCGTTATGTTAAGCAAATGTAGAAAGTACTTCTTGTGCCATTTTATAGGTTTACTTATGGTCAGATGCCCCTGTAAAATTTGATGGATTTGATTTGCTCCACTCATGTATGTATTATAATCTAGAACGACATTGGGTTCTTTTCGGTATTGTCCCGTAACGTGATCAATATTAGTAGACATGACCAAGCGGGGAGCATGTACAGTAGTAAGAGTTGATACTAGCTTCTTATCTTTCCACGCGCAAAAAGCCACTATTTCGTTATATCTGACTAGCATTTGTCCTTTTTCCAATCTATTTATATCTCTCGCAATCGTGCCGTAACATGGCATTTCCTTTCGTTTTAAACGTACGATACCGCAAACGTTAGTTCCATTTTTATGTAATATTTCGTACAAGGCGGGGGACGAATGGTAATTATTGAGGAACAGAGTTCTTCCCTGTTGAAGCAAATGTTTTGTTAAATGTAATACGATTGAACCAGAGGCACCAAGTGGTTTGGAATTCAGTTCACGTAGCAATTGTTCACTGTAAAGTTTCAAATTGTATACATAACCAGTTCCACATTCAGTCAAAACAAAGGTTTTTAGTCCAAACGTTGGTCGTTTGTTGGGAATACACTGGTCAAGTGGCAGCCTACCTTTCCATAGCATCACGCTTTCGTTTACGACGATATTTCTTCCTGGTCGATACGCGCTTTGAAAACGCAACAGTAACATATCGATAACAGGTTGTACCTTATACGTTGCATCAATATCTTTTCCATTTATTTTGTCATTATCCTCGTCGCTGAAATGTAAGAATCGCAGGATTCGTAGGAATTTGTCTCGTGACATAACTTTTCTTACGAATTGAAAGTTGTACATGGGATCGGTATTCCAATACATAGAGATCGTAGGTAAATGGACTATACTCATGTAAATAATAATAGCGATGGCAGAATACATATCTGTAACGGTAACGTTATAAGGAACCCTGGAGAAACCTTGTTTCTTTCTGTATTTGCTACTTTTATTCACGATCATTTCAACGAGCTCCTGATTGAAAAAGTATTCGAAAATAGAAGTGGGGCAGCTATTTTTTGACAAACCAGATGCCTGCTGCACTCCATTATTATTATCTATATAATTTATAATGCGTGGTTCAAAATTTGTCGTAGCTGTTGGTACTTTCCACCGCCTTTCTCCGGTAAATTTATTTAATCTTTCTAATAACCGAGCGTCATTGTCACTGCGTTTCACATGGTCGTTGCTACTGTCGTCGCTATCGCTAATAATACAGTTCTTAGTATATCGTCGCACCATCATCACTACGCTTACGGAATGCTAAATGAAAACTATTGTTACGAATTCAACGTAGAAACGATATACTATCGTGCGAAGCGGCCGATGAACGACTGACGAGTCTCCCTACGACGCGATACAATTCGTACGTCGCTACGACGCTATCCCGCGTGTTTGTTTATTAAGGCAAAAGTTGTAATTACAGAAAAACAGATTCACAGGATAACATCGTGCGAACAATATTGTGTCGCCATACGTATCTCTTTCGTGGTTCCAAAGCGATTAACAACATCCGAACCCGAGATATTTTGTTCAAAGCATCGCATGAATGATATTGTGAGGTATTTCGTATAAGGCGTTGTACGAACGACATTGCGTTGTACAATATTTCGTTCTCAAATACGAAAGGATTAAAAACGTAAACGTAACAAATGAAACATTGAAACGACGAAAATAAAAGAAACTGTTTACTCGGAGGTGTAAATTCTGATGAATTTGTTTTGTCCTTGTTTATCTCAGCAATTTGAATTTGAACGTAATCATCTAATTATTATTAATACCTTGTACAGAAATCATTGTACTTTTTAATAATATAAGAAATGAATTTTCACTTGCAAGTGTGAAGCAACGAGTATTTAGAATAAGAAAAAACTCGAAAGAATACGAGTCGTGCTGAACTTTTGGGAAACTATTTGCATATTTGACCTATAGATTAGCATACGCAAACAACTTGTACATACAAATAGAGAAATTCCACTTATTTTCTTGCATCTTGTTTTATGGATGAAAGGACAAAATGGCTGAACGTAATAATCCTTCCTTCGTACTACTTTGATGTAAGAATTGTATAAATATAAATACCTACAAATCGAAAAATTCTGTTTAAATGAATATGTATGTATACGTGCATTTATAATCAAGTTCCATGAATTAGCATCCATGAATTAAAATTATTTTCATATATTCAAGAACAAAAGGACATGTATTTATACGTAACTATCTTGTATATAAGGAAAAAGTATGCTTGTCTCTTTCATGAAATGTAGATATACACAATCACGTATAATTTGATGGAAATAAATGTTTAAATAAATATTATAGAGGGTAATAAATCGATATAGGTTTTATACAAGTTTTTACTTATTGCAATATCGTGTACCAATAAGTATTTATATTTTATTTATTTGATATTTTTCATTTTCTCTTTACGTCAAAAGTTGTGTTGTCCTTTCTCAATCTTTCACGCAACTTGAATATTCCATCATCCCAGAACTTTACAATATGATTTTTTATGTCGACCAAAGAGTTACAGTTTTTGTCATTAAGGGAATTCTGTAATGACCTAAATAGGTGAAAATCTGAGGGTGCAACGTCTGGTGAATACGGTGGGCGTGCTAGCACATCCCAAACAAGCTTCAACATCTTTTGTCGAGTAGTCAAAGACGCGCGAAGCCACGCATTGTCCTGATGAAACTCGAAGGATCTCCGATTCGCTACTTCTGGACGTTTTTGTTCAATTGCCGTTTTTAATTCGACTAATTGCGAGCAATATTTTTCCGAATTTATTGTCTGGTCGTTTGTCACCATAAACAGCGCATATATTGTTTCCTACTTGTGTAGCATTTTTGCCTTTTCGGTGAAAGAAAAGCGTCAAATGCCTGTAACGCACTTTGTTTTCTTCCATATTTAAGAACGTATGAAACTAACAAAAATTAATGTATTCTACCAAACCTTTTTCTAAAGATGCATTAAATATCACCTTTTGCAATATGCACACAATTCATTTGATTTCAATCATTCTGATATATTCAGACCTGTCTTAATGTCACCTACTGAAGATCGGCACGAACTTTCCGAACAACCCAATATATCACGTAATATATAATTTAAATATCTTTATAAAACAATCTTGTAACTCCTGTATATATTGCGTATGATCGAGGCAGACATAATTTTGCTTCTTTCTCCTTTTTATAATTTATCACGTGTCTGATAAAATCTGATATAAATAGTTTATAGAAATAATTCAAATATAATTTCTATATCACAATATCGAATCTTGATTCTGTAAGTATGATAATATAGCCATAGTGTTTGAAGAATAAGAAATCAAAATACATGACTATTTCAGCTTATTGAAACAGTTTAATAATATGTAAAAACACAATTTTATAGTTTATATGTATGTAAATACATATATATAGCATTGATCGTTTTAGATAATAAATGCTGTAAATATGCTGTAAAATAGAAATAGGGATAAATAGAATCCTTTTAAGTTTACGTAATATGTAAATAGCAAATCTGAAAGATCCTAAGAAGTGTATCAAAAAAGGTATAGAATCCAAAAATTACCAAACATTATTTCATTTTATACGAATTTTATTAAGAAAGCTATTATATCATCTTTATATACTGTAACATTAAATTTGAATACAAGTTTATTTTAGGATAAGTTAAGTTAGTAATTTTGTAATATATGAATATAAAATGATGCAAAATATATAAAATCAAATTCTATTTGTTTGTTGCTCATATTCTGGAAACATATAAGTTGTAGAGTTTTCTGATTTTAATACCATCCAATATCGATAAATGTTATATATGTCGGAGATGAAAGGACATCCGGGCCTTTCTTTTGGAATGTTTAGGAAAGTCCCCGATACTTTAATCCAGACTTTTTATTATAGCCGTACTTAAACAATAAAACTGAGAAATAGCTGTTTATGAGCCACGGTCACGGGAGGGACATGTACCTAACAGAGGTATAAAGTAATTAAATAACTCTCCTTAAAAACAAAGATTGACCCGAAGGATACAGAGAGGTACCGGAGAGGAGTATATAAGGGCAGTTGCACTTGGACTGGGGTTCAATCCGATAAGTTCGACTAGTCCAGTGAACACGTACGTCTAGTTCCAAATCGCAATCGTCATCCCGTTGACCGTGTATTCGTTATCGAACCTAAATTCATCGTCATCGACATCTCGATTATTCAATCATCGCTATCACTTGTTAATCTTTGTAATACATTCGCTTCGACAAGTATCATCCGGTATACAACAACGATGACCAACTCGCAAGAAGATTCATTACACGCCCCGACTTCCAACCTTATCTCCGACATATATATGTAGTATCGGGGAAAAACCCTGAGTAATTAAGTAAGAAGTAATTAAGTAAGTAAGTAAGTAAGTAATTAAGAAGGTCATGGATCATTCTCGTCTGTGGAACATGTGCGTGCCGGGTATACCGGAGCCATGGTATAAGAAGTAGACATTAGTCAGCGTTGTCAAGGAGTGTGGTTAACGTAAAAAAGAGCGTTGGAACCGTTGTAACGAAAGTAGTGAGTGACGAATGGTGACTGCGTGCATATTCACGGTGCCACCATACTTGATTTTGTGTTGACGTGAACGATATTGAAACAAATCATACCGTTACCAAACCTACTAGCACTATACTTTCCCACATATATACATATACATATGTCGAGTTAACATTAGGGTTAGGGGCGTGTAACGAGTTTTTCTTTGGATTAGACATAGTTGTTATGCAAGAGCGAAGATATTTACTAGTATGAATGGAAATAATCTTAGACTCAATAACGAATCCACGGTCAACGGATGACGAATGCGATTTCTTCCACAGTCTTTTCTTTTTTTTCTTTTTTTTCCGTGGAGGAATCCTTCGTAGGCACCCCACGCCCTCCGGGGAGAGGGCGGCAGGGTAGTGCCGGATTCATACCGGCCAAAACCTCCACGATGACCGTCCCCTCTTGCGATCGAGGGGTGCCCGGGAACCGTTGTGGCGATACACCGGGCCCCTTCTTTCACAGTCTAGGTCGAACTCAACTTACTGACCCACGATTCGGCTGACTCAACGTACTTGTCCACAGTACAAGTAGAACTTATCTGACTGCCTCTCATTCCAAGTAGAACTGCCCTTATATACTCCTGTCCGTACCTCTCTGTCAATCTTTGTTTTTAAGGAGAGCTATTTAATTACTCCATACCTCTGCTGTTAGGTACACGTCCCTCTCGTGACCGTGGCTACGATCAGTGACCCGTTATGTCACTTCGAGCCCAAGCCCACTATCATAAATCTCGAGCATTCATAATAGACTTAACTCATAAATATCTATTTCTCAGTGTTATTGTAAGTACGGCTATAATAAAAAGTCTGGACTAAAGTATCGGGGACTTTCCTAAACATTCCAAAAGAAAGGTCCCGATGTCCTTTCATCTCTGACATATATATATTAAAATGTCGCACCTACTTTCTCCTGCTTGATCATCAAGTGACATTAAAATCAGAAAATCGATAAAAATGTCATAATCCACAATTATGCTTGTTTCGTCTTTAGTTAAAAAACACAATGTATTGCGTTATCACATTCTCTGCGATTTTCATATTATTACCAAGAAGTGAGGTAGTATATTCAGGTAGATTACGAAACAAACTATAATAATTGTGCTCGAGAAAGATGTAACAGGTGCAACCACGCTGCATGTTATTCATAAGGAACAGTGCATCAACATCTCGAACATCTACGCAACTTGATTTGCAAATAACCATGCCACAGTTGCAACAGACTTACGAACTAACATTATAATAAAGCCTCAGAACACTTAACTCGTCCTTTTACATTTTACAACTTGCAAGATTTCTACGTTGAAAAATACATTATCAATTTGCCAATAAGTTAGTTTCATACACAAACTTATCATTTATATCCTAAATCTTATTATTTGTATATTGCTATATTTATATTTATAAATTTGTTAATATTTTCTCTTATTATAAACATACTTATTATTTTTTTGGAACGTAGTAATTGTTATTACGCGTTGTCTTATTATCTGAATGATATAATTTTATTACAATTGTTAAGATAACCTGATCACGTTAAGTCGTGAATACTGAATTTATTAAAAATTAATGAAACAAAAATAATTGTTCAGAATCAATTAAGCAGACGGCAAATTAAATGTATGAAGCAAGTTCAATACATTGTACATTGCACGTCGCAACATTTCTTTCATTACAAAAAAGAATTGTTAATTCATGAATTTTATTAGTACTGTTTAGTATTTTCCTTCTCAGCTATAAAACGAGTTATATAAGACCTATGCTTACTCAAAGGATATATCTATATCCACATCCACTCGTTATTCTCAATAAATTGTAGACGTTCAATATTTTATTAAATTTCGTTATCCACTAACAGCTCATCGATAAAGAAAGATCGTTATTAATCAAAGAATTAGTATATCATAAAAAGTATGTGTGTATAGCAGCATCGAGCAGATGTTCAAAATCGTTTTCTTTTTTCTTTCTTTTTTCCTTTTTTTTTCCTTTTTTTTCCTTTTTTTCCTTTTTTTTTTTCGAAAACGAAGCATCATACGTAAAATCTCTATTCTACATTTCTACATCTTCGACTTGTTTTCTCATGATGATTCAGACTTCGTTTGATTTCCGGACACCAAATATATTTAAAACATATTCATGAACGCGATTGTATGAAATAGATACAATGGCTCATAAAAGTATTTTACAACTACTATTTTTATGATAGAAAAGCCTAAAACCAATCTGAAAATATACATAGAAGTTATTTACAAACATATATATTAATGAAGATTAGCACACAGCATTAACAGCCTCCTTAGGTATGCCTAGAATAAGTCTCAAAAATGATTCCAGTAAATATTTAGGCTTATTTTATACATATGGAAAATGGACTGTTTAAATACTTTCATGATTTGTACAAAATATCTACATACTTGTGTTAGGTGTTTTGTAATATCTATGTATATTTTCAGATTTGCTAAAAAATTTACCAATATAACTATGACAATCGGATTTTGTTACAATACTAATAACATTTGAAAATGTTTCTTACAAGACATATAGTATATTCATAAAAGGTGTCTTCTACAAGAATATGAACACCTTCATGAGCAACTGTATAAAAAGAATGCCGTTACTTGACCCCTATTTTAAGCTTCTAAAATCTTTCCTGTACTTTCGTTGTACTTGAGTAGACGTAGTACTTCGTTGTACTTGAGTAGACGCAGTAGCTCGTTGTACTTGAATAGGCGCACTAAAACAACACATGGTAACTTATGGAAAAGACATCCTACTATTAATGTGTAGAGTAATTTTATAATTTGTACATACTTAAATTTATATACACTAAAATGAAACGATGGTCTACTATTAGGAGGATTAAAATTAAATCCTTCAGACTGGATTGAAACAGGTTCCTAAAAAGGAAATCATATATTAATCATAATGATATTAATAAAACACAATCGTTAACATAGTTGGTATCGCGAACCTCTAATATGCTACAATACAATTTTGTAAATTTCTTTCTATACCACTGTAAAAGAGCTTTCAAAAATAGAAATACAGTAACTCTTACTAGTATCAGGTCATCGCAGTATTCGAAATATTACTCTTCTGTATATTTGTTTATAATAGTGTTTATCAATAAGTCATGATAGTCTCATCTTATTATAGTGGCAATGGAATTTGAAAATGTTACGTATAACATATATAATATTAGGTTGTCCCAAAAGTTTCTTTCGTTTTATAAGGAAATAATAGATACACAACATTTTCTGTTTTATATTATTTTACTGAATTATGAATAAAACGAAAGAAACTTTTGGAACAGCCTAATATATTGCTAAAAGATTTTTACGAGCGTTCAGTGTGTACAGAAGAGTGTACGAGGGTGTACAGAATGTAATAGAATAAATCGATTATCGAATATGCTAGGAATTTTTTCAGTGACTTAATACTTTTAGTTTACTTACAGCTGTGCAATCTCCTGGTGACGAATCAAAATTAAACGCGCATTTTACAGGAATAGATGATGAAGTAGACAATTGTTGACTTTGCGTAACAGGTTGCGATGTAGAAAATGAACTTGTAGCTGTACATTGCGGAAATGCTGCCAATTCCGGATTAGGTCCGTTAAATGTATAACAGGGGAAATTAATTGATGCTTGATTCTGAGTCGATACAGCAGGTTTGATATTCGCAGAAAAATTGAATGAAGTCCTAGGCACTACAGCTGGTTCAGTAGGAATGGCGTTAAATATAAATGTTTGATCTACATGTATAAGAGGCGTCGACTCGCTGATAGACATTGTAACAGTAGTATTACAAGATACTATTGATGTCGCTGACAATGTGACAAATACAGATGATATTGTAGTTGGCATCCCGAGTGTTGTATTGCATGTTGTTTCTTTTTGATTTGTTGTTGTTGAATTGCAAGCTGTAGGTTTATTTTCGAGCACTGGAGAAGTGGAAGATTTACAAGAAATTGCGCCACTAAACTCACATTGTTTATTAGATAAACTGAAAGTAGTTGGTGTTAAAATTGATGATTTGGATGCTGCAGAATTATGCAAAGTTTGTGATGCGGTAGGTACTTGGAATGTTGGACTTGATAATGTTGTTGTTGTTGCTTTCCAACAGAAAGGCATGGATCTACTTCCTGCGTTATCACACGCTGACTCTTTACGTTTTGACGTTGGAGAAGTAAGAAACTGACTCGTACTTGTGTCGCCAAATGAATGTTGTTTATTAGATAAACTAGAAGTAGTTGTTGTTAAAATTGATGATTTGGATGTTGCAGAATTATGCAAAGTTTGTGATGCGGAAGGTACTTGGAATGTTGGACTTGATAATGTTGTTGTTGTTGCTTTCCAACAGAAAGGCATGGATCTACTTCCTGCGTTATCACACGCTGACTCTTTACTTTTTGACGTTGGAGAAGTAAGAAACCGACTCGTACTTGTGTCGCCAAATGAATGTTGTTTATTAGATAAACTAAAAGTAGTTTTTGTTAAAATTGATGATTTGGACGTTGCACAATTATGCAAAGTTTGTGATGCGGTAGGTACTTGGAATGTTGGACTTGATAATGTTGTTGTTGTTGCTTTCCAACAGAAAGGCATGGATCTACTTCCTGCGTTATCACACGCTGACTCTTTACGTTTTGACGTTGGAGAAGTAAGAAACTGACTCGTACTTGTGTCACCAAATGAATGTTGTTTATTAGATAAACTAAAAGTACTTGGTGTTAAAATTGATGATTTGGATGTTGCAGAATTATGCAAAGTTTGTGATGCGGTAGGTACTTGGAATGTTGGACTTGATAATGTTGTTGTTGTTGCTTTCCAACAGAAAGGCATGGATCTACTTCCTGCGTTATCACACGCTGACTCTTTACTTTTTGACTTTGGAGAAGTAAGAAACTGACTCTTACTTGTGTCACCAAATGAATGTTGTTTATTAGATAAACTAAAAGTAGTTGGTGTTAAAATTGATGATTTGGACGTTGCAGAATTATGCAAAGTTTGTGATGCGGTAGGTACTTGGAATGTTGGACTTGATAATGTTGTTGTTGTTGCTTTCCAACAGAAAGGCATGGATCTACTTCCTGCGTTATCACACGCTGACTCTTTACTTTTTGACGTTGGAGAAGTAAGAAACTGACGCGTACTTGTGCCACCAAATGCATGTTGTTTATTAGATAAACTAAAAGTAGTTGGTGTTAAAATTGATGATTTGGGAGTTGCAAGTTCAAGGTTATTCCGTCCATGGATCCATTTCTCTTGGCATGTACGTAAATCTGGGTCTGATGTTTGTACAGTTTTTGCAAATATATGAACGGACAAAGCTAGAGTATCAAGAGCATTGGATAACAATGAAGTTGCAAAAGGAGGAGCTGATACTGTACTAGAAGTCTTAGTCGCTGGAAATTCTGGCGATGAGTCTTTCTTCAGATTTTCTGAATCTTGCTTTGCATCAGTCTTTACATAATTACCTCCATTCCTTTGAAGTTCAATACTATTTTTTGAGATCGACGAAACTGTATTTTCAGCTGCCTTTGCTTTATTTGTATTTTTTCCTCCTTCAAGCGTGTCACGTATAAACTTATTTTTAGATATTGTAACATCGGCCTCCATTTGGCCAGCTCTGTCAATATCAAATTTAACATTCGCAATATTTGCAGCGATAGATTTATTCGACGTTGTATCTGGAAATGATGATTGAATCGTGGTAGCAATATGAGCAGTAGAGCTAGCTATATCACAATATGGACAAAAATAACAGAAATAATCGAATTCAAAATTAATGCAGTGAACTGTATAGAAAATGTTTTATTATATATTTTAAAAATTCCTTTTATTAACCACATTTCATATTATATTTTGATTTCACATATTTTTATGATGTCTCCCTTTTTTAATTGTCGTCGTAATGTTATATAAATTCGGAGATTTTAAATTATACAATATAGTAGGTCACATTAATATTCGGATAGTCTAAACCAAAATTACTTTTTAGAAATTGGACCAGAGGACTTGAGTTTCTTGGAGAAGATAGAAGATCATTTGTCACGAAATTTTTATCTAAACCTGTAATGACTATTACGATCTTCTAACAATACGTTTTGTAGACTTATGTCGGTTATATACATGCTAAAAGTTTCATCGAAATCAGTTGATGCAGAAAGATGTAAGAATCTTTAGATTTGTTACAGTTATAGATCGAAAACAGGTTTCGTGAGAAATTGCAGTTTTCGCCATTTTCAATTTTTAGTTCATACAAACATTGACCGACGAACAATTCAGTGAGCACACAAAGGGTTAATTAATCAGAGTAGAACATATTTCACACCACATTATTTACGACAATTAGAAGCAGTTCACTGAGCATTTAAAGCATTAATCAATTAGAATATAACACAACTTACATATACAGATTTAACACATAGTTAGACAAACAGAATGCGCAAATCTATAGTTATCAGCTATCTGGAGACAACACATAAGAATACACAAGTCATACATATGAATGAGTTAATTCGAGATGAAACACAAGATAACCGAATAAATAGCCAAGTATGACAGTTCGATAATGGAATCTTGAAGTTGATTCGTTGGTTCAATGTTACACTACTTTCTCTTACTATTTATGAAAAAGGGAATTGCTAAAAAGATTGCAAAATGTATTATAATAAAGCAGAATCGTATCTTTTTTACGGATTGGCAGTTGTGACCGACTTGTAGATTTGTTTATCAATTGCAGTGACATCATGATGAATTGTGGGGATACACTCTGGCATAATGCAGGCTCAGAATCGCGTAATGATAGAAAAACTTTTCCTCGTTCTTTTTTTTTTTTTTTTCATTTTCTGAAAATGGATTTCTATCGTATATTCTTTTATATTTTCTCTAATCGATACGTTTATTTATTCTGTATAGAAGAATATTAAGGTTCTTGGCCTTAAAATGCCTTCGTACTTACATAACTCATTTTGAGATAGCAGTGACATGAGCATTAAGAATATGTTTTCACACACGGACAATAATTTAGCGAAGTAGTAGGTAGAGCTGAATTTACACTGTCCACTTTGAAGGATCACTACGGTTGAAACGAGGATAGAAAGCTAAATTTACGCTGATTCACTTTGGGAGAACACGAATGGAAACAACGTTTTCCGATGAATTGTCCGCTGTGTTGATTCACAGTGAGACAGTGTAAATTTGAATTTACTTGCAACTTGACTAAACTACTGGCCGTGTTTGACTGAACGTTTATACAGAGTATCTATCGATAACTGCTGCTTAATACAACTGCAAAACGACTGACAAAGGAAAATAAGCATCTTTTGTGTGCTTTATTGATACCGTTCAACATTAAACATTTTTCATTATATGATTGCAATCCTCTAAAGTTACCTCGAGAATATCGCTATTAAATAACTATTTAATTATTTAGTTAGACCTAACAGTTCCTAAAATAATTTCAATGTTTCTTCTACTTTGTTACAAATACGTAGCTGATAAAGTTAGCTTATTGCAATTACGATGCAATCGCTGGAAAATAAAGACTGTCCGTATATGTATATGATAAAAATCATGGAAATAGAATAACAACGGATCGGTGTTCATTTTTTCTCGGGTCCTGATCTATCTCGACCCACCATTAACGTATTACAAACGTTTTACAGATTAAAACCACTAAAAGGTTTTAGGCTTTTTACCTGATTTTAGTAAGCACGATTACGTTCGAATAACAGTAATCCTGTTTTCAACTGTGCATTTTTGCACCCGGATGAATATATACTGGAGCAAGCACTTGATATAAGTTTACCGTTTGACAAGGTACATCCTTGATAACACCGTACTTACTACCAGTATTATATTCCAGTAATTCTGGATTAACGAGGCAGCCATTCTACATGGCAATATAAGCAGAAAATGTAGAATAAAGTTTGTTCATACGATACATTGTTAAAACTGACTTGAACCTTACTTAAAAGCTTAAAATTGAGTTAAAAACTTTGCCAAATACATACTCGAACTTGTCTGATTCCGAATTATTTCGGTCTGATTTCTGAAGTGGCAATGAACAATCGATAAAAGGTTGTTCTACATCCTGAAATAAATCAAGCATTTATAGAATAAAATTTTTTCGTACGGCGCTTCGTTTACAAGAAAATCGAGTCGAAAAATTTGTCTAGTATAATTTGATTCTGAACTAAGCACAAGTGAATCAATAAGAAGTTATTCTGTATTTCAAAATAAATCGAAAACGTAGAATAAAATTATTTCATAGAACGTACCGTTTCTGGTAAAATGAAATTTGAAAATTTATCGAGTGAGCGTGCAGCAAGTCGATTCTTACATCTTTGACTTATTTTCGCAAATAGAGTAGTCTCCTGTCGATTGTTTACTCATATTGAATTGGTAATTAGTCAAATTCACATACATTAAACGAATTCGATTCTCGTGAAAATCAGATAAATGGAAGAATGTTATTCTTCACTGCATACCTTTTACTTATTTTCGAAGATAGGATACCTCGTATCGACTGTCCACATCTGTCCTTCAAATTTAATTTTCCGTATAATATCTCGTATAATTTCGTATAATATCAAATTTAATATTTATATATATATGTCGGATTCACGTTACGATTAAAGTTAGGGGCGTGTAATGAATATTCTCTGGAATTAGCCATCGTTGTTATACAATCGAGGTAACGTTGATTAGCACAAGCGTGAGTATTGCAGAATTGACAAGTAACCGCAGTGATTAGACACTAATAACAATGGTCTTAGGTTCGATAACGAATCCGCGGTCAACGGGATAGTAAATTTACTTTCCTGCAAAGTCTAAGTCTGACTCCTGGTTGAAATAAAACGTGACAATATTCACTGATCGCAAAGACGTTGTTTTCCTTGCTGACGAGATCGCACGAGACTGACTTTTTCGTCACGGTGATGCTGCAGAGAAAAACTATGATAGGGTGTGTCTAAGGGCACGAGATCATCGGATTCGTCGAGAACAACCCTCGTTCAGAAAGTGAGGGAAATGGACGTTGCTGCTAATTGGTTAATTTCGATGTTGGTGGTTAGAGAAAGATGAGATGCTAGCGGCCCTTGAGAGAAAGTTGCTAGCGGGAAGCGTCGTTCGTGAGAAAAGCAGATTTCCCGCATCTTCCCGTAGCAGGTGATAGATTTAAAGACTGTTTGTCCTTTTGAAGAACCTTAGTTAACTAAATCCTAAGATTTATAGCGAGTCCTCAAGCTAGCTGAACATGTACAGTGGAGATGCATCGACATTTGGTAATCATCTTGTAATCATTGAAGAACAGGGTCTGTGTGTGACGAGCCACGGGGCAGAGACGCTACAACTATTTCTTTTTAAGGATAGCTATGCAATTATTCTATGCCTCTATTAAGTAAAACGTTCATCCCGTGAGCGCGGCTACGTTAGGCGACTAGTTATCGCAAATCTCGGACAATTATAATCGGGTTAACTTATTGTTACGTCGCGTGGGGCATCTGCACGCCATCCCTCGCTACCTGGCAGCCAGCGGCCACCTAACGGTCGTCCCGGCTCTCAATAGACCCACGGGCCCACCATAAACCGTCAACTCTTAGCTTGATTGTTTCCAGACATGTTTGCCCGTCAAGTCACATGTCTGGAGAATTCTCTAATTCTATAAGTATTTTCAGTTTATGGCTGGGTCTTGGAAAAGTCCTTGAGTTTATTAGGTGCTCTAAAGAATCACGGAGAAAGCGGACCGGAGAAAGCGGACAGTTCCCAGACGGAAAAGGCTAACACATGTCACTCGGAAAAGGCTGTTTTCTCGTCGGGAACAAAGTCCACCCCCGCTCTACGTTGGTGGGAGACTTCTTCATCTCCTGTTCATTAGAGTGGGTCATAACCAATCGGCATCGCGGATCATTACCCTCACTTCCTGGAAGAAAAGTGTGAACAACGAATCCGCGTTCTTCGGTCAAAGGGCACACCCACACCAAGCTTTCCTCCGAGGCACCACAAGGGCAGTTCAGAGTCGTCTACAACTCAGAGTCGACAGTCTACAGCTGGGTTGCCAACACCTCGAGTCAAGCATTTCTATTCCTTCGAGTCAGGCACTAGTCTAAAACTCTCGGGCAAGTCGAATACAATCGGTCAACGCAACGATACTAAAAGAGTCTCAGGTCGTACTCACTCGTCGTTGTTCGTACATTCATTATTGTATTACACCTAAGTTGTTGGTTCGGTGAAATATATATTAACCTGTTAAAACCAGTGTCACATTCAATTTAACTACCCTTATTATCCCACAAGAAATAAGGGATCGTACGATTCGTGGCGTCGATTAGTTAATCGTAACGAGAATTTACGACTCTCGTTGGCGCGCTTCTTCGAGATCGCGTCTCCCCGCGAACGTGCGAAAATACACTTATAAAGATTAAAGTATTGGGGATTTTCCAAAGAAATCCAAAGGGAAGGCCCGGCGTCCTTTCATCTTCTACATATATATTGAGGTTTTCACGTACGAAAAATTAAATTTATATATATTTTATACAATATTCTATACAGTAAGATTCGAAAGCGTTTTGCAGTAATATCTTCAATTGTAGTGGTGTACACATTCTTTCACTTAATTTCAATTTCGATTATGCTTTGCGAAAAGGCAGTAGTTCCTGCACTCGATAAGAACATAAAATATCACAAATTTCACATTTTCAATATTAGTTGATAATTTAACAGATAAAAGCCAATTTTAACGAGCGTTCGATCTAATCTTCAGATCACGTGTTTTTCTATAAATGCATCGAACCACTTCGAAACAATGGCGGAAAGTTTTTACGATAAAATACAAATGTACATAAATATCTCGTTAATAATTACCTAAATCGTCTAACAATATAATCACACGCTATCCGTTGCAACACGAACCAAATACGCTTAACTTTCAGATTGTAGAAGTTCGATAAAACGTTTTACCCAATATAAAATTCGTTACATAATTTCGATACGAGATTAGATATTTCTTGTTTGAAACAAAAATAGCAAATAAAAAGATTGATTGCTCCAAGTAAATTTATTTGATAATAACGCTTGAAAAAGAAGTATTATTGCTAGACTTGCATTTAATATCGTGCAAATAATATATACAATCTCGCGATTACTAGATTTCTTACACGTTCTCCAGGAAGTAGGTATTTAAACTAAATGCTGCGAGAAAGAATGCCTGTCTCGTGAACGATTAAAGTTTCGAAATCTGTGTAAATTATCGCGTAGCATATAAAATGAGGTATGCGAGATATTCATAAACTGATTTCAGGGAATTTAACACAAGGTTATACGTTAATGCTTGAAAATGGGAAAGTTTTTCTTCCAGTCGGGTTGTATACTACCGCACAAAAATTATCCTTTACACCACATTAACATTTAGATACATTATTTCATTATATATTTCGTTATATACTTCACAATATATATCGCAAGATATAATTTACTTACAACATTATTGCAATGATTTTATTTTTTATAATCGTTATTGCTATCTATTTATAAGTATTAGGACATTCGTGTGAAATTTGACGATTAATATGCATAACCAAGTAATATACCAGAATATGTAATATAAAATATGAATTATCAAGAAATGGATTAGTCGACCGAGATTTTATATTCACATAAAATTGTGATTTAAGATACACAGTAAAAATTTATTAGACCCGCAATAACATAAGTAAATTAGTATAATAATTGCGCCCCCCGCAATCTTCTAGTCTAAATCTCATAGACAAAATTTAGAATGAATTAAATAAGAAGTTTTAAAAAATCTGCACAAAATCTAAATCTGTACTGCGAAATCGTTTACAAGGTGCATGAAATTGAATAACAACAAATTCAGTAATAATATGCTTACTATATGATATAATAATAACATAGTAAGTGGCAAAATTGACTGCAATAATTAACGACAAACATAACAATTATAGGTAATGAAGAAGATAAATTAATTTCATTATAGGAAATTGATAAGATTATTATTATTATAATATTGAATACGAATTCTTTATTTTGAATAAGATAATCATTTTTTGACGTTTTAATAATTTCGTAATGATTCTTCAAGGACACTTAAGCTTTCATAAGTGTGCTAATACTTATGAACGGGAGCTTATGATAGTGTATTATAGTAGTATTGAGTTGCAGAATTGGATATTTTACATTTTTACAAAGAAATCTAATGACTTGTAATACATATATTTATTATTATATTATATTATAGCGTTAGTCCTTTAGTTTTAGTACATATAATTATGTACATATGTATTTCGTTATTATTTACCGATGTAATCATTGATATGAACAATATCCAGGTATATGTTTTCAGTTGATAAATTAGTTATTACAGAATCTTCAATTTGAAAGAATGTAGAAAGATATATTTATTCACGTGGAAAAATATTCATGATCTTTATTATTGAAAAAGGAAAGCATGCCAATAGCTCTTATTGAGCCATTTCGAATATTTATCAATTCCACTTTAGCCAATTAATTGTACTTGTTCCGCGAGCGAAAGATACGGTCTGAAAGCGATTTTAAGAAATAATATGTATTGATGAAGTTGCAGGAATCCGTGAACTTACGCTACTGTTTAAGAAGATAACAATTTAATTGAACAATTAATATAATTTACGTAACAGAATCTGATCTGAACGCTCTAGTTACTATCGTACTAGTTTAACCGTTGCCTTCGTTTCCAATAACCGTTTTGCAGTTAATACGGCGTTAACTATAAATATAAAACTAACGGACACGAGTCCGATAAATAAGTTTCTATATATTGTAGAGACACTTTTATTGATGTAACAATTATCAAAATATCTTGAGTATTTTTAGGTGATTTCACGTTGAAATTGAATTCTTATACTATGTTAATTATTTTTATAATTTCATTTGTAATTTATTAATTATTACAATTTCTTCATAATTCACATCATTTACTTATCAATAATATTTGTAATAATATTGTATTTATAATAATCTATACAAAAGTATTAAAAATATTAACTGATTAAACTAATATTATTCACTTCTTACAAAATATCGTGCATTTATCATCTGCTTAAAAAGGCTTACACCTTTAAATCTGTCAGCTTATTCCTCTTATCTACTATTTCATATTAAAATACTTTTTTTAATCAGCTAGTGATATAAAAGTCAGAGTACCAACAGAAATCCACTTATATTTTCTCACCACGTGATAATTTCTGTAATTAGAGGTAACTTAGTACCATGATTGATCGCAACACAATAATTGGAATTGTAAAAATAATTGTAAATAATTGTAAAGATATAAAGAGAATAAAATTAGTGTAATTAATTCAAAATTATAATTTTATTTTTATACTTCCATGTATAATTTATTAATTGTTATAATAATTTTATAATTTCGAATCACTTACTAATCAATAAATAATCGCTGTATACCTATCTTGTAGTTTTATCTTTATATCATCTTTTCGTAATGTCTCCAATATAATTTACGATAATATATTATTGTATTTTTATGTTAAATAATGTATTGTACTTATTATCTTGCAATGTGATATGATTATGTATTATAATTTAGTCACTGTAACCGTAAGGTGAATGTGTCATTTTTTGTTTGCAATAATTGAATTGTGGACGTTTATGCGCATTAAATTTACAAGAAACGAATGACATATACGCATATAAAATATGCAGGAAAAATATGCACAATATGTCAGCAATATGTCCAATGTAAGGGAATATATCGAATATTATTTACGATACAATATTTAATAATCGATATTTAACAATACTTGTACAATTATTCTGGTATGTACAGTTTGCGTGATAATAAATTATCAGCTCTTTGTCCAAATTTGCAATTGTTAACTGATAAAGCTTATGCAGAATGAGCATGTAAAGTTGAATATTGACTATTATATACATATAAGATGACAGCTAGATACTGTCGAAAATACTGATGATACAAAAAAATGTTAAGAAAATCAAAAATATCGTACGGGGAAGAAAATTTAGTGTAATTGAATTTTTTGTACGAGGGCATTTCAAGTTCGTTACCTTCTTTTATAAATACATATTTTTTATTACATATTTTTTACCACACATAATGATGAATTCAACGACTACACTCACTCAAGGTCATTCAAAATCAATCCAGGTCACAGAAAAATTGGTGGTGTTCGTGGTCGATTTTACGAAGCCCACGAGGATCTCTGTTGCTCAGTACATATTTCGGTAAGTGATCAACTTAAGAATATTGTAACAATTATTAATTTTAGACCTTATCGTGCGTAATACTTTTCAACATACAATTTGATGTTTTATCCGAATTCGAGAAAAAGTGTTAGGCATCCCATTTAAAGAACAAACTACAATCGCCATATCTCGACAATGTCTATGCAATTTTGTTCGAAATATTTCTCGCACAAAATAATTTACAAGTTATTTGAAGCCACCGTGTTACGAGACTCACCCTGTACATATAATATTATATATACCTGTTTATAATGTATTGTTATATTTATTAAGTACGTTATTACTATTATTATTATTGCATATATACGTGTGTCAGATACGATCGTTAACAATAACGATCAAACGATTAATCACTGCAATTGATATTTTTAATTAAATTGATCTTAATTAAATTTTTCCCGATAAATCCAGACTTTAACTTTCGTCTGCATTCCCTAACGAAGAAGCACGATCTTCTAAAGATTTCGAAAGGCTGTTTTCACGCGACCAGTTACTTTCATTCCTTTAAAGATTTAAGACACGATCTATTTTAATTAAGGTACGATAGGTTTCACCGTTGGATTTACTTTCGGCGACGGGCACGCGATCGCAAATTAATTTGTTCGTTGGTTAATAGCAATCGCGGAAGCGATCCACGTTGCGAAAACTATCCTCCCTCCGGATATTTTTACTAACGCGAATCACGTTCGCGGTTGCAATTCGTCGGATAAGGAATGCGCTAATTACACTTGGTAGAAAGTCACGGTTAATCGAGTATGTCTACGACAGAATTCGCTTCAAAACCTATTCGACATTGTGTTTTCTTTGGGGACGAAAAGTAAGTCATTTTGAAAATTATTACGAAGAAAGCTTTTGAGAAAAAGTTCATTTTAATGGAAATGGTAGACACTGAACTCTAGATCTTAAAAGGATTTTCTGCTAATTAAATGGTGAAAAGCTATTCATTTTAAAATGCTTTAGTCACAAATATCTAACCATTATAAATGATTAAGTTTTTGACTAAGAATAATCACTGGCATTATCGGCGATAAAAACATTTTTGGATTATTGGTAACCAAATGGTTGGCAAAGCTGATATACACCTAAGAACAGTTTATTTGTTATATATATGCAAAATGGAAACGATAGTCGTAGTATAACCGGGAAGAGGCTGATTCTACATGAAAAGATGAGTCAAAACTCTACAATAAAATTTTTTCATATGACGCTTCGTTTCTGGGAAAATCGAATTTGAAAATTTGTCAAGCACACTTTAATTTGGCTATATCTTTTCTATATTTTTTACTTATTTTCAAATGGAATCTAAATCCTTGTCGATTATTTACTCTTATCCGGAATTAACCAAATTTAGATACACTTATCAAGTCTTCAAAGTCGATTTTCTTGAAAACGAAGCCGCAGATGAACAAATGTCATACGAAATTGCTTTCTTATTTTTTCACGTAGAATCACCCCTGGCCGGTTGTACTGCGATCACCACCCCATCTCGTATAACAAAATTTTTCAATATAAAATAGGATTTATATTAACTTTTATTCCTACAGTAGATTCAAATTGTCATATCTATAATTTTTGACACAATCTGTATTTACTGCATTATGGTTTTTAATAATATATATATATATATATATATATATATAATTCGAGAGAGTAACATTTTTATCCAAATCTTCAATCACTCAAAATTCACTAAAGTCGTCAAAATCCCTAAATGTCAAGCATTAACAAACAATCTGAAACTTGGTAAACTAGATACAACATTTCTCAACTCGTTACGTATCTACGATCTCGTGATCCCACGAACAACAGTTTCCAAGCTTCAACGTTCCGTCTCTCACGCTACAACCCCAACTGGTTAACTATCCAATCTAATCTTTCTGGGCTGATTTGATTCGCTTGCCGAGCGGATTTCAAATCGTATCTACCGATCGACTTGGTGACCAGGCACGTTTTACTTTTGTGACACGATGACTGCGTTTATTCGCAGCGAACGTACTACGTGGAATGTAAAAGCTTCAGCACGATACGAGAACGAAGAGAGGCTGTCCCGTTGAAAATGTTTCCGCCGGTCGAGGCACACGAACCGACTCTCGACCTCACTCGCTTCTTCTCTGCCCCGTCCATGCGAAAACCAACGACTAGATCGCCTTGGCCGAACAGGAAAACAGTCTGATCTCATCTTGTAAATATGAACGTTCCTCCTCTTGTTGCTTCTCGAGAACAAGCACCAAATGCCGAAGATTTTATGGAAATGGCACGGCTGTTATTCCTTAGAGGGGGAGCAACGATCGCATAGGCACTATCGGTTTCCATTATACGACTCGATTCTGTATTGTCGATCGCCTATTTGAGGGGGTTGAACGATAGACGGAAGTATCAGAGGTGGAAGGTTGAAGCTTAGGGAAATGGAGATTGTAACTACAGGTCGGTTAGAGGTATTGCATCGTAACGTTCCGTTGTAGTGCACTGTTGCTCGTAAGTATAGTTCATAAGCATCGTTGATAAGTATAGTTCATAAACATTGGTAATCTATGATGATATCATTTGATAGTTGATGATGTGTCTAGACAATTGAAACGATTTGCGATAACATTATTTAGATTTATTTGAAGTGTGCAAATTAATGATAAATTGATAATTAGAAGCTATACTTAGAAGCCTAGTATAGTGACTACAAAAACTATTGGCAGGAAAATTCAAATTACTTTTTCCTGCAATTTCATTGAAGCTTCAGAACAAAGTATTTCATTCTTTGATTCGATATAAATTGATATATTTTTAGACATTTATAATTTCTATTTATTTGACATTCATTAAATTACGTGTTACGCAAACTGTTGCCGTTTAATATTTTGCGACAGTGCTTAAAGAATTCATAGCTAGAAAATAAACTATGCATTAAAGGACTGTGTAAAATAGTACGTAGCAATTGAAATGCTGCACAGAGATGTTTCCAAGATTTCACCGGGAAATTATTTGGTCGTTGACCCAATAGAAGTGAAATAGAAATACGTGTGTGTCATTGAACCTCCATGAAAGAATTATGTCATGTCTTTCTATCGAGAAATAAAGTCGATGATATCCCGATAAATTTATAACTATATATAACCCTTCGTCCCTTTTGAAAGATTTATAATAAAATTAGCCAAAATTTACGCCAGTGGTATTTTAATCGTGTACATGTTAAACAGAATAAATTAACGACGCAACTATAAATACGTTTTATTCAAAGATTGGAATTATCATATTACGCAAATTTTGTTTCTTTATATCATGCTGTTATGAGAAATTTATATGTTTCTAATGGATGTTTTTATTTTGAAGTTTCATTAGTTAAAGCCGAGGAAATTTTTATAAATCTTCTGACGAGAAGAATAAACAGATAGACAAATTTGAAACCAGAATAATTATTTGCAGAAACAAGAACGTGTTTTTCAATTAAATATGTGAACATATACGTCAGAAAATTTTGTCCAGACGTGAATACAACGTAGAACCGGAGAAAATTAATACTGCTATAAAACCAGTACGTAATCCTCTCAGATATTAAACCGCTAACGTAATTTATTTTTGCTCTTCACTACTTTTAATTTAGTTTTTATCCTGCCGCCAAATTTTACAACATACTAATCATTTTTCATAAATTTTCACAAATCTAATTTCCATACGTACATAGTATTATATTATAATATTTACACGTATCTAATATTCGCGTATTATCTTTGTATATTATATTATATTAATAAATATTTTTACGTTATCCCTTATACACGTATACACCTGCTAAATACTATAAAAAATACTACACTTTGAATGTTTCAAATATTTGTATACCGTCTCTTCAATTTTTACGTCTTTAAAATTGTACATTATTGATTATGACATTATTTTTATTCCTATTATGGAAATTGTTAATTTTAGCGTCATCATTCTTATGGATCTGAATACATTTGTATGTGTACATTATTTTCGTTATAGTCTTTCTATTATCACATTACAATAGGCAGATTCATTGATTATAATGTACATACATTTTGCCTGTTTATTCTTTCCAACTTGAAATCTTAGTGCACAAATTGCAGATTTGTATCTGTAGTCAATGATTGACCGGATTTGAAAGTAGTGTATAAAAAATTACTGTTGCAGTTTTTCAGCAATGTCATATGATTCTTACAATATGACGACCAGATGCGTAAGTACATGTATAGAAAAAAAAAGATGAAAATAGTATCATAAATAAAAACAAGTTATATACATATATAGATAATATATACACTATATATATATATTTACTTATTTATTAAATATACAATATATAATAAAATATATCATATATTATAATCATACTCCTGAAATTTCGGAGGAATCTTGTCAAACATGTCAGAGTTCTGTTAACTGGATGGTGGTTCAAAATTTTTGTGCAATTTCTTATGAAATGTATATTTTATGCTCTACAACGTTATACGCATATTGAATTTTACTAGCTGCACATACTGTATGTTGCAGAATTTTGCACCATAATATGGAAGTTAACTTAAATTGTGTTTATATACATACTAAGATTAAGCACTTCCTCGCTCAAAATGTCTTATAAAATTAAATAACAGAACGATAGCTAGTTGACAGTATAATTAATAACGTTAGAGGATATGCTTTTTTTAAAAGAACGCTTTAGGATTCGATCATTCTAGTGGATATTAAAAATCAGAAGACGTATTGAATCCTGAATGCATTTTTGGCACATTTTTACGTATTTGCATATCTTCATTATTATTATTCTTATCTATATATGCAATGTGAACGATTTTTAAAGTGACTAAAAGTGTGTCTTGTTACCTTTATGTCCACGATACCAGTGCTTCGTCATCGCATGCTTGGACTCAGCGTATTCTATGTGTTAGTGTTACTTCATCATTATTTTTTTAACATTAAAATAACTTGTACGTTTGAGGAAAATTAGAGATAGTTTGTATGAACTATTTCGCAATTTTTAACATCAGTTTGGTAAATAAAAGAATTATCGTTAGATATACATACACCTTTCGCATTGCACACGAGAACATTTTTATAATTCAGTATCTTATTAACTAGTCACACATTATGAAACCTGTTTTATTATTAAATTTGGTTATAGAGTTCTCTTGAAACTTATTTATATCGCGTTAATTTCTCAAGTTCAGATTATCATATCGTAGATATTAAATGTGTCGTTAGTTTTTTCACAAAACTTCATAAACTTATTATCTACTGCTAAAAGGCTCATGTTTTTGGATCGGTCAAGTTATTCCTCTTTGTAGCTATGTTATGTTAAAGTACATTCTCTTATTTACTAAATAACATAAAAGTCAGAAAATCGACAAAATTATCCTGTAATCCTCTGTTCCTGTAATCTTCAATTGTGTGTTACATCGAGGCAATGTGAGATTTCTTGCGAATGTTGAACGCGTATATTCTTGAGAATATTAAATGCGTTGCCGAAGCATGAGAATAATTTTATAGAAAGCACAATTTCACAACTGAGGTAATATTGTTACAAATTACCAGTGCTAGTAAATTTTCTTACGAAAGGGCAATAAGTTAATCGGTTATCCTATTCGATTTAAAATTGTAAGAGCTGTTGGTGTAAAAGTTTATAACGCACAACTTGTCAATTGTCAATTCAGTAATACTATTAGCTAATAAATTATTGTGCAAGAAACACTAGAAGCTTCGAACAATAGTGCAACTATAAAGATCATGTTCGTGAAAGCCTTGAAAATCTTGCTCAAATGACAGTAGAAAGTTTATTTGCAGTGTTAGAAAGAAGGGACGTGATTCACGCAAAGCATCGTTTCAGAGTGCACATTTCGAATGCTACTGACACAACCGGCAATTCAGTTCCCATTATTTTATTCTCGATTAACTTAGGTACCTGATACGAGCATTTGATATTGCAAACTTCTATCCTCAAATATTCTTCAGTAGAGTATAGACGCCTTCTTATCCGATCTCGCTTTAACCAATCAAATTTTTCGTTGAAAACTTATCTCAACAAAATATAGTAGCTCATAAAAGTATTCTCCAACTTTGAACACATATCGTAGACATTTTTCATATACCTATATATTATGTGTGTTATGTCAAATATTTTGAAATTTCGACGATCATAATTATATCGATAAAATTTGAAATCAATCTGGAAGTGTATATAAAGCTTATGGCACAATAATCGCAAATATGCATCAATTAAAAGAGTAATACGGCATGAATAGCAGTCTTAAATTAATATGATTAATGGCAAAGATAGTTTTACCAAATACTGTGCATTACTAATATAGTAAATAATAATAATAAGCATTTTAACTATATAAAATTATAATCACCTTATACTCGCTTTAGAATCTCTGTACATGTAATAAAATATCACGACGCGATTAGATTGACTTTCAAAAGCCAATATGCAATAACAAAGCTGACATTTAGATTCGTTAAACCTAATGCAACAAGTGTTTCGTTAACTTGGCAGGCTTATATTCAGATTCCTTAATTTCTGAAGTCCGATGAAGGAGGTTCCTCTCAACTGTTACAAAGACTTCGATATTAATGCTAGAGATATTCACTCATATTTTTATAATTATCGATAAATGTGCTACAGAAATTGTAACCACAGGAATAAATGAACACAAAAGAACACATTCTTTCAAGAAGTACTCAAACCTCTGGTAATTCCTGTAAAATTCTTCTAGCGGAGTTCAACACCCACTGTGTTGCTTCCTACACGCGGATGGAAGCTGGAGGATGCGCCAACACGGTATGGACGACGGAAGAGAGAAGTCATCGATCTTCCGCCGTAAACACGGTCGAGGAGGCACGGTTCAAAAGAAACGTCCAAGATACTGGTACTTGGAATAGTTGCGAAAGAACGTTTATGCAATACCTTAAGGACTAGAGACGACATTCTTTCGCTTTATCGACCATAACAGAGCCGATCCTCGCTGTCGAAGATTATACGTTCCGTGAATCGTACGAGCTGGCCATCGTTGACGTAATTTAAACACCGTATCAAAGACCTTAAAAGTATTATAGTTCCTGTCGAACGAGCATCTAGTATCCAGATAACGAACCATTATTTTCCTATAGCACGTCATCATACGCCGTTTTATCGCATTTTCGACAATAGGTTCGATCGCGCGATGTAACACGATTTTGGTACCGTTTATCGTCCCACATGTGAAATGAATTTTACTTGTACGGTGCATGATTTTCGGTATCAAGACTCCGATGAATTTTAACCTATCAACTAGGGTCATCCTTTGATCAAAAACCTCTATAACCCATCAAAGTTAACGACAGAACCACCACGGCGTAGACGCAATAACTAATTCGACATTTTTTATAGAAACTTCATACATTTACAAGGGCACACTATTAGAGATTTGAATAATTTTTTGTGAAACATACGAATGAGGATTTATTTTTCTTCTGGTACCGTGTATCTTTTCATGTAATTTTTCGTTCTGATCTCTGTGGTGTAAATTTTATATCTTCCTCGTCGGTAGTCCTAGCGTGTTAATCGAGGAACAAATAAATTTCGGTTAGGAACCTGTTTTCTTAAAAAACCGCACTAAATGCTTTATAATTCAATTAATCTCAATTGTATCCACTTACGACACAAAGAATGGTGAATATTTTTGAAACATAAATAAATGAAAGTGAAAAAATTGATACCGAAGAGTCGCGCAGATTTTAAATAAAAGAATTCCAAAGTAAGTCTAGAAAGTGGTGTTTCAAACTGAAATACTTTCTTAATAAATATCATTACTAAGTAATATAAAAGACTACGCTAAATCCATGTGAGCTGATAATAATACAATTTGATTTGTCAATAATTTTTAATTTAATAAGCATAGAAATCTCTGGCTAAAGGTCGACTACTTGCTTAATAGGTTAAAAGTTAATTCATAAATCGTGCGATATTTAAAAGCAGAACAATGCAAAGAAACTACTAATAAAAAAAAATACTTTCTTATAATGCGTACACAATTGTCACGCACAGGTAACTAGAAGACCGTGTAGAAGAATAATAGCTGTGAAAGGTTACATGCAAATCGAAAGCAATGTTCGTTCCGCAAAGGTGTATTTATACAGTAGATAGCTGTAGATAATACCATCAAAAGCTTCGATAAATAAAAAAAAATATCAAGTGTGAATTTTCGCAAAACGCAATTTGTTATTATAAGGGTGATATAATATAATATAATAATTTTTGTAACCTCTGTGTACATTTTCAGATTCGTTACAAATTTGAGCAGTGTAGTCATGATAGTTGTGCTTCATTACAATAGTGGTGAAACATGTTGCGTATAGCAAATAGAATATATCGATAAAAATTTCTGTAAGTGCATAGAGTGGCTTTCGTGAATCTCGATATGTGGATGGTTTCATCGATTTACTTCAACAATTCACGAATGTTACTAAAATATACAGATCAATGACGAATTAATAATCAAAGGCATATTTATTACCTTCTTGTGGAATCATTAGATTTTTTAATTACGTATAATGTTTGACGAGGTAAATATGTCATATAAATACATGATACGTTTTGCATATGCCCTTATACATAAATATGCAAAATATGCATCATACAAAGAATGTGAAATAAAACAATACATTTTTATAGTCTCCTAATCATTCTAACAAGCTTCTATCTTTATATAAATTTCGTTCTCCCATTTGCATTCTATAAAAAAGCACATTTGCATAAACGTCAGCAGTGTCATAACATGTACAACGTACATATCTATAAAAATGTTCTATGGCAAGTGTTGGAAAACTTTGATGAGCCACTGTGTGCAAGTAGTACTTGACGTAACTGACAAGTGAAACATACCTGGTGAACAAAGGAAAGAAAGAGAAAGGAAAAGAAAAAAAAAGAAAGAAAGAAAGAAGTCTTATAATGCAAAGTGTAACAGCAGGTAGAACCGCAGAAAAATTCGACCCGATAACCGCAGGAATATCAATGAGCCGGTCGCATTCTCCGATTACAAATAGTTGTTATTGCGACACACGGCAGGCAGAACGTAATTTGGGTTGCTCGTTCGCGATGTGACTGTTAAAACAAACGAGCAACCGGCCCGTGGCTGTTCGCTTCGAGAACATCAGAGCTCGCAATAGATGGCAGCTATTAGTGTCTGGTGCACGGCCGAAAATTGCTGGCGCTAACTTTATCACCGTGGTCAGTGAGACTGTTGATTATTGTCGGTTACGGTTTAAACGGTATTGGACCATGCTGTAACAAATCATTGGAACGCATCGACTGCCCGGCTAAGCTTCACGCGATTGCTTTTTTCACGCACCGAGTGTGCCGATGGCTGCGATTAAACACCAAATTTCGAATAATTTCATACTGGCCAAGGCAGATAGAAAATTGTTAACCTGTTAACTAGGTGATTTCTTAACCAGAAACGTCTAAAATTAATGAATTGAAAATTTACAAAAACAATTAACCTTAGTTAGATTGATTATAGTCCTTGCAAATATACGTAGTATGTAAGTATTATATACATATGTACATAGATCATTTCGCAAGTAACGTCGTATTTTTAAAAAGTAAAAATTTAATGACATTCATTGACCAGTATATACCATTTGTTATTTGCCTGGAATATGTCCTACCACTGAGGTAATTTTTAAATTCCTGTCTTATAAATAGAAATAATGGAAAATATTTCGTTATTATTTGGAAGTTTTTCTGTAAATGAAATCTGTTAGCGTAGCGCTTGAAGATAATGAAGATTTGTAAAGTCTGAAAGACACAATTAATTGCGTGATAATTGTCGATTATACTATTTTGTAACGTTTTTACTGTGTACAACTGAGCATACCATGGAACAGAATTCATCTCTAATTTATTAAAATTAATCATTACTATTCATAGTAGCATTCATTCTTTTAATTACTAACTCTAGGTTTCTGCAGTTACCATTTTATTTCATTTTATACCTAAATAAAACAATTTTTATATTCAAGATATTGATACATATATCCAATCCCCAATTGAAAATGATATTGATATAATATTTAGCAATTAACCGGTGTATACAGCAGTACAATGCAGAATATACTAAATTTCATTTTTATAAGAAATTAAAATTGTTCTATAACTTTTAATAAAATTTATATTTAATGCACTAAAATATTGTTTTAGACGAGATAGTTTACTTTCGTAATTTTAAATATACACAAATTCATGTCGTTTCGTATAAAGGAGAAACCAAATTTTGACTAACAAAACTATAATTATTTATGTTCCGGACCAGGAATCGTAAACGAGCAAGTGAGATTTTTATCGGCAAAGCAAAACTTATAATTTGATAGCAAAGGAAGACTATTTTTTAGAGCTGTATAAACCTGCAAGAAAAGTTTGAATGTCAAAGCTTAAATAAAAAAATAAAAAAAAAGAATTTAATATACCAACAGCAACTTTCCTTCTGAAGACTTTTAGTTTCCTTCGTGCTCAATAGCCGTAGACGTATAATAAATTCGATATTTCCGAAAGATAATTAAGTAACACTTCGTAATGGCAACTCGTTATCCGAATGACGTGGCGGAAATCCCGCGATCTTGCGGAAAAAGCGAATATCTCATGTATAATATGCGGAAGTGATATAGAGATGTCATAACATCGGTCAGTGGTCAAAGTTTACAACTTCCGATTACAACAATTAATATCTAGACCCTCGTTCAGAATCAGTTCTTCGTTTATAGTGGGATTTCTAAAAAGATTGTATCCTTGTAAAGGGAAACAGTTATAACTTACTTCTAATCTATATTCTGAAAACTCCGATTTTATGACTCATTGTTGAACAGGTAACAATGATAGGAACTGATTTCAAAAAACTGACGTAAGTGCCCGTATGTGTGTGGAATGCGTACGACCTTAGCTATGGTTAGATCAATTGAATGCAAATCTAGAATAAAGGTCTATTTAGAATTTTGGTGAAGTTACCGCGTTATACTGTTTCATAAGTTTCAAGCACGTAACGTGCTTCTTGTATTCGACATTACATCGCCTTCTGACGAAATATCTGCAATCTGTGTGTACTGAAATGATCTACTGATTCAACTTTGATCAAAATGCGCTATACAGCATTCGAGGTTTTATTCCAGGTTTTTATCTAATCGGTGACTCTACTTAATACTTTCATCGAAGGTTGTAAATTTTAACCACTGTCCGATTTTACGATAATATTTTCACCTACTATACGTTCAGATATTAGTCCATCATCACCAAGAAAGGGTACGACTAGAGCGCAAGTGTCGCCGCGACACTTAAAATGCCGTTGATTGGAAAATTAGCGGTGTACACGACAACCGATCAATGTGCATCCTGTACAAACCAAGTTCAGATGGACTCAAACGAAATCAGAGTTAAACCTATGCTCGAACGGTTCGATGCAATCAAACACTTATTCACACATACTGACATTGGAACACATATTTGCTTGTAATCTTAGTAGCTCATAACAGTGATAGTAACACTAGGTTTACGGGAGACGTCATTTTGACGTATTTCGAATTTCATGCGGAAAATTACACGAACCGTTTACATTTTTCTCCTACTGACTTTTATCCATTTAACAAGATAAATGTATATCGAAATTCGTTTTTTTTTTTTTCAAAGCTTTCTATGTGGTATACCTATATCTATACGCGTCTATTTGACGCATTCGAAATGTCCGTAAACCTAATGTTAAAGTTGTTTTATTTTAAAATCAAACAAACGATCATCTCCGATCAATTTCCCTAATGCAACAGTTCTCGGGGAAATAAGGAATATCTAAGTTTTTCAAGTTGGAAGTAGATGAACAATCGAAGGCAGATACGGCAATCCAATTTACACGTTTTGCATCGTTTTGATAACAAGTTACGCGAGATATCTCCTCCACAGTGTCGCACGAGGAATATTGTCTCGACCATCTTTTAAATATTTCAGCCATAGAGACGAAAGAGTTAAGTAAATCTCTGAGCTGCTGTAAGTAGCGAAAGAAAAATCGTGCAACAATCTGTGTAAGAGTACCTATCTTATAGGTACTATATCTTAAAGGGAAAGCTTCTTATCCCTAAAATTTACTCGAAGATGTAATTTAATTTAACAGGAATAAATTCAAAATTCTATAGTTATTATCAATATATACATAATATTTATATATACATAAACAAGTATACACATATACGTAAATATTTCCATTTTTTATAAAGATAAGGCTCATAACCCCCAGAAATAAAATTCAAATCAAAAGTGTTATCCTGATAATATTTTCTAAAGTAAATATTGCAAGAATTGTCCGGTTCTAAAATTAGTTCGCTGACATTTCAAGTAGCGCACGCTTTAAATTCTTCCTCCGCTTCGGTAGATCTCGAATTTAATTTATTGTGAATATAGAGCTCTATCGGAGTGTTGTTCCTGACCTAAATAATATAATCAACCATAAGGAAACCTTAAAGGAATTTAATAAAAAAAAAAGTCGTAAGAAAAATTGAAGAAGTTACGTATTATTGACATCAACATGGATCAAGTTTCGTAACGCCAACGAATCGTAAGAAGATACGCTAATTCCTGATAAATTTGAAATTGAAATGGGACACGTGGAACGTGCTACATCCCACAATTGCGGATATTTCGCGTGTCATCGACACCTATACTCGCGAATAATGCCAACCAGATTGTCCTCCTTACAACTTACCGTTCGTTTCGAAGTGGGTGTTGTGCATTGTCAAGATTTGTAATACAATGTGACATGAATTTTAAACCGCGCAACTTGTCAGTCGCAAAGTTATCGATCACTATGCGATCACGTAGTATGGTAATACATTGTTATATTGACACAATTTTTGTACGGTTAAATCGAACGTTACCTAATATGATATAAACAGGCTTGGGTCATTAGTAGCCCACCGAGAACTTTCTATTGGGCACAATTAATATATATATTTATTAGTTAAAAATATATCTAGAGTTACACAATATCTCGCGAAAGTATTTCAACCAGAAACCAAAAACGATAGATATTTTTAAAAATTTTATGAGTAATGATAATCGCTTAAGTTTTTTGTTTAAATGGAAAACAGCAATCGCTAAATCTTAATAAAATTTCTTAGAAAATTAAATGATTAAGACTTATGAATTTTTTAGTGTCTTACTTACGAGTAACTATTACAAATAATTAAAAATCTTTTGATTATACCGATAATCAGTGTTGGTGACCGAAATTATTTTTGCTTTTGATGGAAAATATTTTTTGGTTACCGATAACCAAGGAGGATTTCATAGATATAATAATAATTATTTGTAACCAAAAACAATTTTTGTCATGAACGATGGTTACCGGTAATCAAAAATTTGTTAATCATTTGTAATGATTATTCATGACCAAAATCATTTAAACTAAAATATGAATTAAACTCTACAAAGATCACAAAATTATTTAAATAGTCACTTTCCTGCTATTTTAATAAATATTAATATTTAGTGGGACCATCTTTAGTACTAATTATGTTTAAAGCAACTATTCATTCTCCACACTAATTTGCAATAAACGCCTTGTAACTTTTATACACATTTCCACATTAGTTTTAAATTCTAATATTATAATCATGACAACGTGTTTCATTATAGTGCCCATAAAATTCCAGAAATTTTCGTGTGAAGTACATAATAGATTCATAAAAATGTTCTATGGTAAGTATATAAATACTTTCGTGAGCTACTGATATAATAACAAAATATAACTTTACTTTGAACAATTAGCAAATTATTTCGCACGAATACAGGATATCTTACAAATGATAATTCTCCATAAAAAAAATAAATAATAAATAAAAAACGGATATATTGACAATAAAGAATAAATTTTGTTTAGATAAGACTTTGTTCTCTTTCTAATGTAATTTCTAATATAATTGTATAATGTCTAGTATAATTTGCATTATATAATAGCAATTATAGTGATTTACTGTTGCAAATTATTAAAAGAAATATTACGTGATAAATTCCACCAAATAATAAATTAGTATTTTGATTTAATGTTTATATAACTATAGTACATTTGCTGAACTATTAGTTTTCCATCGTTAGAAATAAATGCGGACATTTAGTTTGTTTTATGGCTTTATCCATCAGTTTCATAGAATATAACATTCCACAAAATTTAATATATTGGAAATTCATTGAGAGTTTTCTATGCCCAAGTGCTGAATAATTCAATACTTTTAAAGTCCAATTATCACAAAGAATTTACATTTTTCAAATTATTATACACTGTGTGCGTTAAGGAAATGTAATGGCAGTATCACTGTGAGTTACCAATGATCCGCATTACGCAAGCAGGAAGCAATAGAAATCAGTACCATCATGCAACATTATGTAAATTACAAAAAGATAAAAGTAGCATGAATGAAATTAAAGAAAAAAGAAAGTCCGGATCATCAATTTACCGCCAGCATCTTAGTATATCTCTGCGTTAACGTGTCAATCGAAAATGATGAATCGAAGTCAATCGTATCCAGCATACAACTTATGAAATGCGACTAATGAATAAAAAAAGTAGTGGAAGTTATGGTGTCGCGACCTCGTTCATGCGGCCCCGTTCGTTCTCCATATAAGAAAGCATACAGACATTTTTCGTCTTTCCGTCAAATAAATTATCGCCGCGGAATGCAGGTACCCTTGCATCGGGAAAATAACCGTCGAACGAGTTAAACTGTAGCAAACATGAAGTTGCAAATCAAGCACAAATTTAAATCACGAAAATGTGTGAAAGATACACTACCGATTGAAGGAAGTATTTAAATAGAAAAATCATTAGCACTCTAATAAAATACGACTGTCATGATTACAATGGTAAAATATAAAACCAATTTAAAAATGTATATACAAATTACAGGATACTTATAGCAAACATTTAAATAAAAAATTGGTATACATTATGAATAATGGTCTTAAACACATAAATATTGCTAACTACGATCTCGTTAAATATTGCGATTTACTAACGTAATGAATAGACTGCGAATTTTCATGCATTTATAGGAAATTTGAAAGTAAGAAATTGTACAGAATTCACATGGTATAAAAAATACGTGAAATATCCAATATATAGTGTATTCCATGATACTTAACTTGATACTTAAAACAATTCTTGGTAATTATTTAGAAAGCTGCCGCCGTCTTGAATTTTTATGCTCTTTTTATGCTCTTTTAATATGTTGTCGGGCGCATGATTCTAAACAACTTTTTCCTGTACGTGTAACCGCTGCTCGGTCTTAATATCCGAGATATTTGCAAAAATCTGTCGGTACCATTACAGCGAATTCTGCCTATTGTACGATTATGCGTCCGAGACAGCGTATGCTGATTGCCGACCGCTGTGAAGCCTAATCCTATAAAATAACGGCTAAGCCAAACCTAATTCTTATCTTTTGTTTATAGTTTATATGTATAAGTTTGAATTAGGTATCATTTTATCAAGCCGACAGTAACGCATGGACACGCAATTATAGGCAGAATTTACTGTGGTGGTACCAACAGTTTTTTTGCACATACCTTGAAAACTACAAGAGCCCGGCAGTAACGTGCAAAAAATGTTGTTAAAAATGTTGATTTCTACAACATATGAAAAAAGTATGGAGATCCAAAACAGCAGCTTTCTAAATAATTACACAATTTTCTATATAAATTCTACTTTTTTTAATTACATTCCCAAAAATATCAATCTGCATAAAAATCCAGAATCTAGTAATAAATAATTTCTTGCTTAAGTATTCTTGTGATCTGTACAAAATATATGTATACTTGTACTAGGGGTCTTGTAATTTTTATATATTTTTTCAGATTCGCTTCAAACTTCACCGATATAATCATAATAGTCGAATCTCGTAACAGTGTCAACGGAATTTCAAAATGTTTCGTACAACACATATAATATATAATATCAAAAAATATCTGCATAACTGTTCAAATGTTTTCGTGCGCCTGTGCATGAATAAGCAAAAAAAGAAGAGAGAGAGAAGGAAAAATGGCAAAGATTAGCTTCGGGATCTCGATCTAATACCGTAGTGTCGACCAATGAGAAATGGGCTTATCGTATAATCGCGAAGCCGACCCATGAAATATCGAGCGATAAGATATGTTGCATAGACATTCTATGGTGAAACGTTAGTATTCCTTTCACTAAAGTGGTTCTCAAAGATGAAAAGGTGTATGTAGCCGGGTCTGATCGTCGGAGAACGGTTTTTACACGGTCGAAACCCTCGTCCTCTGGCAATACACTTTTACTGTGACGCAATCCACCTGCTATGTACATTTCTCGAGGGAACGCGAAATGCAAGCGACAGTATAAAGTACGAGAAGCAGACTTACCGCTCAGGTGTCGCTGCTTTTGTTTGAGGATAATCTCTCCCAGATAGCAGACGTTACTCCTCGCGAAAGATATACCAATTTCGTTCACAGTCCTCATGTTGGTCCGGTAAACGCTGACAACAAAAAGGAAAATTTCATGTTAAATAGAAAGAATTATTACGAACATTAATACGAACGTGACTTCTTCGACGCTTTTAGAATTTCGAGATCACATATTAGACTACATTGGCATTTCTAGATTTTTCATTCTGGGATAGGAAATTATGTATTGTGTAATTTTGTAGGGAAAAGCAGGAACATCCAAAATTGTTGCGTATACCTTAAATCTAAGAGACTTTTCCTTTTCTCCTATTTTTTATAATGTTGAAGTTCCTATTTTTGTTAAAATGTTCTTCCATTGAAAAAGATTTTTATTTTATGGAATTTAGAAAAGTTTATGTAATTTTTCAGGAAACGAATAAAAATAAGTTTACATAAATCAATAATTTATTCTCCTGTATGAATATTCTCCTGTGTGAAATTTTTTCAATTTAAATTATCGTTTAAATAGAATATTTTTTTGCATTTATGCAACAGTTAAAAAAGATTATGAACTTAAAGACACCTTTTAAAAACTTCAAATTTATTTTCAAACTAAAGGTTTGATATATCTCCATTTACGATTTGAAATTTAAGATAATACCTGAACTATCCTTGTTAAAAGCACCAAATGGAACCTTTTTTATGGAACTTTTTATAGAAAGAAATTGAAGCTAACAGTTCAACATCAGATCATAATTTATCAACTATCAATTAACTTCCTTTATTGACTTAATTTGCTTAATTTTCGACATTGAAATAGATGCTTTCATTTTACTGTTATATCAGTTCTTAAAATATGAAAATTAAAAGTCTTGTAAATATTTAAAAATTTCACGTAATGTAATATACTTTCATTCGAAAATTTCGTTTTGTTAACTTAGAAGTTAGAAACCGTATTTTGTGTCTCATGTCGTAGTTCTAAGAATTTAAGCTCAAGCCCTAAGTTTATCGTACTTTGAAATGGCAGATCCCAAGAGCATAACACAATGAAAAATAGTCTTAAAGTTATATACTCCCTAGAGTCATGTAATTTTAACACGTTCTTTATATTGAACAGTAGCAATTAATGGTAGTAACTATTGCTAACTGTAATTAGTCCGTTTGTAGCATGCAACCAATTGCATTTATTACACTATGTTCTTAGAAAATTGTACAAAACAAATATTTAAAAATTATCAACTACAAGTATATATATATATCTGCTTTCTAAATAAGAAAAATATATGAGTAAAGTATATTTATTTAGAGTATAATCATAACTCATGCTATATAAATATTTAATGCAATGCAATGACATTACATATCCCTACAATTATTTTATTCTTCTAATAAAATGTCTTTTAGGCTTTTTTAATTATTTCTTGTTTTTTATGTTACAAATATTCCAATTTATATTTTGTAAACTTACCATTTCTTCCAGTTTGCAACCAAATCCGTTGATGTATAATGAACGATGGATTTTAAGCCGGAATTATTGCCGAGAACTAGTATTGGTTCGTGTTGACTTCCGTTTGCTATGGACGACTCCATTTCTTTATAAGCAATGATTGCTACAATGTCTTGTTGAAATTCGATGTGAACGAGAAATAGTCTGTAAATGGATTTAAACACATAGTTAATATAAAAAATATAATTATGCGAAGTATCATAAATTTAATTGTAAAATATAGAACTCCCTCACCTGTGATATGACCTAGTCGTAAGATCATTTGTAGTTAATTTTATGCAGCCACCACCTTCGAAAGAAAACTGGCTACAAAATTCGAAGCTATTTACATGTAGCATTGGCATCTTATTTTCAATATTTACAACATTTTTTAATACTCGAATAACATTCTTCCTCGTTTCATAAACATATTGTATCGGTTCTTTTGAACACTCATTTCGATCGTTTTCACTTTTCGGTTCTGGAAGTTGAGGAGAGGATGTAAATTTCATGTGCGGTATAGGTACTGAAATTTGTGGCTTTTGCAGGGATAAATTATAAAATGGCTTGTATCTAAATGTTCTTCCTTCCTTTTCATATAGTGCCTGTGCAAAATACGCGCATTTCAGTTATAATATATTCATGTAAGAAATTCAGTTTGTTAAAAATAATGTGAGATATTTAATATACCTGGCCGCAGCGATAATACACGCTACCACTGCCACGGCAAAATGATGTTTTGAATTCTTCTTCTTCATAGATAGGTACATGAACATATAAATAAGGAAACAACTGTGCCCAAAATAGATCTTCTATTTCTTGGAATGTCTTAGATCCGAAAAATTCGTGAGTCCAACCTGGACCAAAAATCGCAACAGAAAGTCCTTCGTGTCGTATTTTTTGTAAAGCCTGTAGATCATAATGGTTTAATGAAATATTAAATGACTATATGCTACAATAAAATAAGTAATATTGTAATTACATATGTTGAATTAAATCCACCACCACCGGGACAACCTCTTCCCCAAATATCAAGTCCTACATAAATATCATGAATATCTCTGTTGTGATTTTTTGCGAGTGCCAAACTGTTTTCCAATTTTGATTTCGTCCAGTTATAATTCAAGTAAATGCCATCGCAGTTTAAAAAGAAATTTCTGAAATATTGTATTTATAACATTAAATAAAATTTACAAACAGAGACAATTGTAAAAGTATAAGAATGTAATAAAGCTTACATGTTTTTACTATTAAGCTCATTTTGCCAATTTAATTTTCCTTCATTGGTTACGCTATCGTACCATATAATTTCAGAATTTCTAATTGCTTCATGAATATTTTCTGTCAGATATTTTACGAAATAAATTAAATTATTAACTTGCTCACTTTCAATGGTATTTTCAACATTTAATAACCAGCCATCGAACTTATAAAATTTTGCAACAAGTATTAGTGCATCTGCGAACCTTCTTACTTCTTCCTGAGATTCAAGTATAACATCCCAGATACCTTCTCTTTCTGTAATTACAGTACCAAGAACTTTTACACCATGATTATGTGCTACATTAATCCATCCAAAAGGTGGCACAGTTATGAAATGATGACTAAAGTACACAAATGTGTCGATAACACTCCAATGATAAAATAGGTAAGAATCATAAGATTTTGATCCATATATAAATCTGAAAAATCACGGGTATATTATGTATAATATATGAATTAATAGATACAGTGGTTTCTATAAATATTACCTGTCTTCTAGGTAACCGCCTTTCATATCATGACAAAGCAACGTTCTCGGTTGTACTTCTCTATCCAATTTTTCTAACTGCATTCTTTCTGCGCTTATTTCTAAACCACTGTACACATAATCGGTTGAATCTCTTAGTTCTTTAGTTTCTGGCCATGGTTTTAAATTACCCACATTATCAAATAATTCTTTTAAGTTTTTGAAAGGTTGTGACTCTGTAACTTCAGTTGCCATCTCTCTGATTTATACTGTTCTACAGACCACTTTCAAATAGTTTTTAATTCATTAACTCAAACAAAGGTTTTCCTTCTTATTTGCATCACCGGAAGAGCTGTAATCATGCAGAGCATTCACTACACTGATAGTGTTCATAGCAAACGGAACTAGCATATCAATTTATGTCTCATGATTTAATACTATTATCTACCAACTGCTAATGAGCAAAAAAAATGTTCATTTCTCTATCTAAAACAAAATATATGAAATAAAATTATGAATTTATAATGCGCGTATATCAATATTTATGTGATTGTTTCAACTTTAAAAGAAATATTCTTATTTACAGAAGTATATATTCTTTAATATTTTGCAAAAATTGTATCGAGACAAACAATTTGGAATAAACATAACTAAGTAAATACTTTAACACGTTATATTTAATTAAATATTTCATTAGATTCGCTTAGAATTTAACACCTAACCTTTACGTCGAAGATATCAAATTAGTATACGTCAGCGTTACTGAAAAGCATCTGTGTTACTCTTTCTCACTCTTTCTTTCAATTTTATTTCTCCTGCTTCCCTTTTTATGATATTTATAACATTTCTTAGTTCAGATATAAGTAAATTTTTCGTGATTTATAAAAAATGACACTCTTTTTAATTATCGTATACTATTAATTCATTACATATCTTGTAATTTAACTTTTAGTAATTTAAGGTATGTGCATATACAAAGTAATTCTTCTGTTCCTAAGAATAATCATTTATTATTACGATAATACTAAAAACTTAAATTAATTACTGTTGTTAATTAATTTCCAAATATCGTAATGTACAGCCATACACAAGTCATACAAGTTATACTTGTGTCCTTTAAGTCACCAGAAATAAATTTTAAATTTTATATTATATATTAAGTTTATATTAAAATAGATACTTACTATATACAAAGCGTTCCCTTCAAACATAATATGACGACTACCAAACGATCGACGACAACCCAACGCATTTCTGGTACTGATAATAGTAGTGTAGTTACAAGATAGCTATGTATCCATGTCCAGCTACGAAAAATTGACAATCGGTGCTTAGTCTCGCGGCACCATGTCGTATCCCTCATGGGACATACAATGTATCGCCTACGGTCTACGATATGAATATATTAATAAACTTAGCAAATTTGTTATTATTTTCTCTAGATAATTTTTCTCCCTTGAGATTCTAACAAAAGTACTGAACTCTTTGACTCGTTATCAGTCCTCTTGTCAAAAGGTTCACCATTTATCACCTTTCCCACTCCGTAGTCAGGCTTCTCGAACTAAGACCGGCATCAGACGAGCGGTTTGTTGTTGTTGAATATATGATACATTTGTATTGTACGCGCGAGAGTGAAGGAACGTATGGAAAAACCATACACAAGTATGTATCCCCTCCATAATATGTATGTGAGCGTTGTATGATGGCCTAGGACTCCGTTGAGAAAAAAGAGAGAAGTGCAGCGTGAAATATTGTGCCCTGGGTCTCTGGCGAGTAGCCCACGTGGCGAGCAAAGTTACGTGAATATTAGAATAAAGTTCCTTATAATACCTCTCCGAGTCCTCTCCATACTTTAATAGCCGTAAATTGGCGCAACAGCGCCACGTAAATTGAAAGAATAAGGAAATACATATGTATATATTCTTCTTTTGTGAGAAAAGCTGAAAAGCTTTATTTCTCTGTTCTTCCGATGCTACCGTTTGAAGCGTGCTTTCCATTTGCGACTAGCCACGCGATTATAAAATCCATTGCCAATTATGGCACAATTTTCATTCGCACTACCGCGATTAAGGATCGCGCGCGACTGGTAAAGTTGCGACTTACCGCGACAAGTCAGTCGCGCGCGACTACAAAGTATACGGAACATGTACATGCTATATCCATAGCCAGAACAATCGCGCGGGACTGAACGTCATTTTGCTGCTAGAAGTGTGGGGACTATTAACTTATAATACTATATAATATTATAATTTATAATATCCTTAATATAAATAATTAATATTATAGTGATAAAAAATGACAAAAACCCAAAATTTAATTATTTTATTTATGTTGTTCAGCTTTTCCAAAGTTGTTTTATAAGTCAAAAGTGAGAAAATGTAGAATAACACTTTTTCATTTAATTTTTCGTTTTCGAGAAAATACGATTTGAACGTATTGAATAAAAGATTAACCTGGTGTATGTGTATTTGATAAATTTTCAAATTCGACTTTCTCGAAAACGAGATTTCAGAGAAAAAAAAAAATGTTATTCTATATTCTTTATTTATTTTCGCATGTTGAATAATCTCCTACCAATTGTTTACTTCTGTCCATTCGAGAATCAATCTCGTATACATATGTACTTGACACGTTTTTAAGTTTTATTTTCTCAAAACCGAAACGTCCGCGTAATATTGTTATTCTTGATTTCCATATTATCTCGGGTCACAGAATTTCCCCGACTTTACACGGATTTAGAGCCATGACGTATATTACACATATATAATATAGATGATATAAGGATAGAGTGAAAATCGAAAGAAAATCGACATACCGTAAGATCTTCCTTTATTTAGCGTACAACCCTTTTTAAGAAGACAGGCGATCCCACGGATACAAGACAGACACAACGGTTTATGGAATGATTGGAAGACGTACGAGAAAAACGAACTGCCATGATGGTCCCGCGTGATCTCGTGATGATCCTACTTACTTTTCCCATTCGTTTTCCATTTTTGTTACTTTCTCTTTAATGCAATCTCATGTTTGAATTTCCAGGGGATAGATTGTTCTAGAACGATAATACACAGATTGTTCACGATTCGCTCGAAAAGTGCCGCAGTTAAAAAATAGTAGTCTCGATTCGTTATTCCACAGTGGTCACAAAACATTCGAGATCATCCTGTTTCCTATTTCGATTATCGTTAAAGGTAATATCAGTACAGGCCGTGTTATGACGATGCGATTACGCTGGTTCGTCAACGAAAATGCCATTAATGTGTATGACAATAAACTCGAATCATTGCAAGAAGCGAACCCGACGATGACGTTCGGAACGTTGCTTGATTTTCTATGGTTTAGGTACGCCTAATTAAACGAACGCTGGTAGAAGTTTACGGCAAATCTTGCGATAAGATGTCGTATCTTCTTCCTATATGTATAGTAAAACTTTTAGACAAAGTTACCTTTTGAATGTATATATCACATTGGATCTCTACCTAACTATGCGACTAACTATGAACAATTAACTAGCCATCGTAAAAGTATAATTACAACCCTTTGCTTTTCCTATTTGATTCTGCATGATAATCGGTGCTACCGCAAGATCGTTAACTATTTGTACGCTGAGATAAATTCTCTGTATAATCAAACGTATCTGTGATAACGTGCTTGAAGATAGATGGATCATTTTTTTAGGTTTTAGGATAATATTATTTATTTATTTGATATGTTTATCCTGATAATTATTTCCTTGCCTCTATTCATTTTATTCCTTTCATTGCCAAACGTATATAGTACACATGATTGCCACCATTATTGCTTACAATTTATCAAGTAAAATTTATAAATACTAAAGTTTGTAATAGAAATGAAATAATGTTGAACTTATGGCTAATGTACATACATATACATATAATTATAGAGAATTCATCTTTCAACGAGTTGCAAGTAATTTTTGGATGACACGATATTCTTTTATTTCTTTGCTCTACAATATTCTTCTTACCATAGTTTCCAATTTGAATCCTTATTACATATAATTAAAAATAACGTACACGTATAGTAATCACAGCAAAAATGTATACATACTATCAACTTTATAAAAGAATAAACGAGAAGCGTTCGAAACAGGTGGTCCATCTATCTCCCAATATTACATTTATATTAGCAGAATGCGGAATTATATTTTTCTCAAAATAACTCTATCGTAATTTGATTGTAACTGGACTACTGAAACACCGGAATTACACAGAAGAAAACATACTGTGAAACGAAGAGACGAATTCATATCTACAAAAGGTGCACAGCAATTGAAAACGCTTGGGTATCCTACTCCTATATATGTATAATTTATATGTATACATATATTATATGCATAATTACGTACAATAATTATCTCTTGATATTTGGTTCCTCGTGTATGCATAAGTACGTGTACATGTATATATAATATATATATATATGAATATATAATATTTATATGTATGTATTAAATCAATTAATTGTGCATGTTGATCCATGCAACACAGAATTCCATTTTGTCTCTGTCATTAAAAGGAATACATATATGTATATATGTGTATATATATACATATAGATTAGGAGGCTATTTAATACTAAATTCAATCGGCGAATTACGCTACCGATTTTTATTAAATATCTTTTTTATCGCTCCATATGTAGCAGAAACATCGTTCTACGAAAAATCTTCTTTCTTCACCTTATAACGTGGTTTTACTAATATACGTATCGTAAGTGATTAATCTGCACGTGAGATTAGGAATCTCAGCTATCCTCGAGAACTCACTCCCATTCTATGCTTCTGTTATTTAGACATTCGTTAGTTAATTCTTACATTAAATCGTTTACTATGCTAATCGATTCGTCTTAAAACTCTGGTATCTTCTCGCTGATAATTTATTCATTCATGATATGATGCAAATGTACGAGATGTTCGATCTGATTGACACGAACTCTGCATTTTTGCCCGGTGAATTAAAATTTAATATTAATTGAGCGTATGTTTCGAACACGTATAAAATTAAATAATATTAATAAAATAATTTTGTTATAAATTTTAGTTTCGACTGTTGCGATTATTTAGATATATTTATGATTATTTCTGCCAGTAAATTGATAAAAAATTATTTCTTAATTATATTAAATGTTCGCTGTAAATTATATGTAATGTTCGCAGTAAATTATATGTAATGTTCGCAGCCAAACAAAAAATATCCACTTGTTTAATAGAACAAATATTCTTATAGGTTGCAAACATAAATGAGTAATGAATTTAAATTTAGAATTTTAAGAAATTTCTAAAATTATTCAAATTTATTCAATAAAAGAGAATATCTTTTTCATTAATTCAGATCTACAATAAAACAAGCAAAAAACAAAATTTTACAATCAAGTATTATTGAGATCTTTAATAAGTTCTTCGATTTTAGATTTTTACTAGCGATTTGAAATTTTTCACCTTGCTAAACAAACACGCAAGGTGATTTCTCGCCGATATCCAATTTCCAATATCACCGAAACAGAAGCAAAAAGCACAACTGGAACAATATTTTATACACAGTAGAGGCTAGATAGATCAGTTCGTGCAAAGATCGTTTCAGCAGATTGCCGGCTTGCGAGCCACAAGCCAATTGAGTTTGTTCAATAAGCTTTCTGAACGTCTCGTACAGGTCGTGCTTTCTTCGTAGGAGTAGCAGGGCATTGCTGTTCCTACGATCCAAGCTACAAGGCCGAACGTATCGACCGTGAACAGGATATGGCTACGTCTCGACTAGAATATGACGAAAGATATGAATGACACGAGTATCATCTATGATCTTATGACGAAGATCCAGAACTATCCAAGCTCTGTAACGTTTCATCTCTTAAAACGGGTACTCGATCCCGAGACCGAACAGGCCGGTTTTCTCATACCCGACTTATTAATTCGTACGTTGTAGGCCGACGTCTACAGAATTATATAGTTTTGTTCATCGTTTGTGTATCGTTAACATGGTGGGAAGTAACCGTTTCCATTCTCGTAACGCGTACAAAATACCGTACAACGGACGAGACAACTACAACGATTCCTCATTTAGAGAATTAAAGCGCGCGGGACCTATCGTTCAAACTTGCATTCTAACATCTACGGGTGCCTACATAGAAAATGTGTGGCCAAATTGGCCGAGAGTTCTCACTTGTTCGTGATACTTAGTGATGATCGTGACGACGATTCGTCAGTATGAGGATAGATCGTCGGTAGGTCGTCTTATAGAAAAATTGTACCGCTCGAGGATCTATCCTGGTGCGCAAATCTCGACTTTTTCCATCGATGAAAGAGGATTATGTAACGCAAGATTAACGGAGCTTTTTCTGGGACTAGTTTAAGTTATTACGAGGAATTAAAATGTTAGAAATAAAAAGGAAGTATTAGGAATGTGAGTTCTCTTAAGGAACGAGCACTTAATTGCTATTAATCTATCGTTTGGTACTTTCGTGGCGCTGGAGGTTCTTGCGTGAGGAACATTTTCTCAAGATTCGTTAACGTTTCTTAGGTAATAGTAAGTTGTAGTGGATGATAAAAATGGTAACAATATTAATCCTGATAAAGAAATACGATTTATAAATCGCAGCGCGATTAGATAGAATTTGTTCGTAATTAATTGGTATTTAAATGGATTGTTTCTAAGATCCATCGTTTGATAAATTAGGCCCACGCTAGTGAAACGTTTAGAAGTCCTGGGGGTAATAAATTACAGTTGGCTCGTAAATGTTGGAATAGCATCCTGGCTTAAAGCTGTCTATCGATCTCATTAAATCACTAAATTGAACATAAATATATTATTTGGCTGGGCCTGGATCGATTCATGCTACTGATCATTACGACGATAACTCGACGACGTTGAAATTGAACCTTGCTCTCTCTTTAATCACCGTTGTAATTTGCAGTAATATATTTTTCTTTGAAGTGAAGTATTCTTTACTTTTCTCGTACATAATTATATATATCTAATTCCCGTCTCGTTTAATTATTCAAGTATGTGAAAAGAAAGTAGTTAAGGTTCCTTTTGTTTCATTATCGGTAATCGATTTTTCAGAGTTTTCTTTTTCTCTTTCGTAGAACTCTTTCAACCGGAATCGCGTTTCAAACAAAAGGAGAAAAGCTTAAGGCTTGAGAGAACACGAATAAGAAGGTATATAAATTAAACTAATTAGTACTTACAGATCCTTCAACCGTGTAATCACTTCCCGGTCGAGAATATTTTTCTCGTTGAAATCATGCGACTTTTAATATGTTGTGAGACGCGTAAAAAGTACTTTGATAATTCTTTCCGTTTGTTAAAAACGTGGATCTCGATCGATAGATAAATATTTTTAATAAGAAAATCATTCCATACGGTTGGAGGATCGTTCAACGTTCGATTACTTGCGTAAACTGGTATTTAAAACGCAATGATCGTACAGATATGTATCAACATATTGTTGATCGATACGAAAAATAATCGTGGGAGAAATTGTATTCAACTTTCACTCTACAATACGTTAATTATTTACGGTTAATATGTATACCAATATGTTCCTCAAAGTTTATAAAAAAATTATTTCTACAATTATTACTGCTAAATTATATTATAAATAACAGAAATAAACCGTATAACTACTAGTATCACTTTTAATATTTCCTATCATTAATGTATCGTTATATTTCTAATAGAATAAATTTCTAATAAAATCTAATATTTAAGGTTTTGTCTATTTTAAAGTAATTCTCAAATAGAATTAGTATGAATCGTAGTACAAAATAACCAATCTTATTTTTCACTATATTCCCAATTGTTGCAATCATATTGTTACAAATTATTCATAAATCATCAATCAATTGTACATGTTACAAAACACATTCGTATACTCCTGGTCGAAAGTTTGGAGCACGCTTTGCCATTTGGATGAAACAAGCTTTTTCGTACACCTCTGTGAGAAATAAGGATACGACAGTTATAATTTTACTTTTTAAGCGTGATTAATCCACTATAGTTTCGATACTATAAAAAGATAATATTACAGATAAGATAATTACTTATTTAAGGAATTCATTATTTCTCTTAAAATCCTGACCCACTTTCATGAAAATGAAACTATGATTCACGTATGTATACAATACTAACTCTTCATTCGCCATTTTCAAAATCAGAAAAACCACACAAATTTAAATAATTCATTTTAACGTTAACGTAATGATTAACATTGTTTGATTTTCACGTATAATTCATATCGATCAACAAATTCCGAATAAAAAAGAAAAGTTTAATAGGTAAAGGCGAAACTCGTCGAAGACCGCGATTACGCGAAAGTCGAGTCTCTCACGAGTCACGCGTTCGAAGATTTCATGGAACAGGCGACAATCGTTATTATCGGATTCTTTAGAAGCTCTCGTCGATTCCCCGATCCCTGGCAAGGTTGAAAACTTCGAAATCGCCATCTGGTGCGTCCGGTATATCTGGTGCAACTGGTATCTCGGGTCGAAGGGCCACGCAGTCCCGTGGCGAACACTCGACACGGCCCTCGGATCCGCAGCTGCACTCAATGCAGTTTCCGGTCGAATGCGGAAGTACCTCGCCCTCGCGGTATTCCCTTCCTGTAATCAGAATATCGTGTCCGTCCGGACACAGTATTTTACATTTCTCTTGGATATTTCTCTTGGCCTACCTATAAATTGTTTGAAAATACCAGACGATTCTACGCTTTCGATTCTCGATTTTTCTTGTTTATTATGCAATGGTTCAAGAGAGTAATGTGGAAATGTGGTAAATGTGGTAAATGTGGAAATATATGTATGTATTGCAATAGCCTATAGGCGGAGAGCAAGGATGTGAGTGAAAGCGTAGATAGAGAAGGATCAACGAAGAGGGTGAGAATGTGAGAGAGGGTGAGAGAAGATAAGAGAAGGATGTAAAGCCGAAGGACCATTCCAACTGCTAAGCGAGAATTATGTACAGTGTAAATCTTTTATTATTGTATAACTTTTGTACATTGTACAAAAAGTAAGTACAAAAACCATCGTGGCATGACTCTACACACCTGGATAAGTGAAGATTTGTAAAAATAATTTGTGCAAAGTTGATCTTGAGTATGATTTTCAAAGCTAAATATTTTTTATTACAATGTATTCCGCTCATTACGAGGAACGAGAGTCTCAAAGGAACCATGGTAACCAAATGATCTCATCTTCCGGAAAAAATGTTAAAGTTTTAATAATTGTTAAACTGGCTTCATTCACAATACGTTTACATCTATATTCGTATTTAATGAGGAAATAGCGTGTTATTTACGAAGCAGCAGGACATTACAGATTAGCTCGTTAAATATATCGGGATACAAGAATAGTGGAAGATCTCTGCGTGCAGAAAGCATTCCGTGACACTGCGATTTTCAGCGACTATGTTAACGATTCGGCGATCAAGAATTAATATCGCGACGTCTAAATGCGGGTCGAGCCCGCATAAATAAACATCTTTTTCTTGGAGAAGGGGTCATTTAATATCCGTGGTTCCTTTGAGACTTTTGTTCCTCGTGATGAGAAAAATACATTGCAGTAAAAAAATGTTGACTGTAAAAGTCATGTTCAAGGTCAATTTTGTACCGATCTAAATTTCCAAATTTCCACCGATCCACGGTATCGAATCATGCTACAGTGGTTTTTGGATCTACCTTCTGTACACCCTATACATACGATAAATAATAAATATTTTTTATTCGAATAATACGATAATACAAATCGTAAGGACTTGGTGGCCTCCTGGGGGTCCGCGGACCACAATTTAATCTCTTTATTATTATATATGTACTGTTTTATTATTGTATTTATAGATTATCTATGTATATGTCGGGTTAAGATCAGGAATGGAGTTAGGGGCGTTTAATAAATCGTCGCTGGTACTATTCATTTTCGTCTCTCGCTCGATGTAACGTTTATTAGCGGATATGTATGTGGTACAAGTGGCGACGATAATTTAAACACTAACGACAATGGCCTCAGGTTCGATAACGAATCCGCGGTCAACGGGATAACTCTTTGTTAAACGTAGAATATATTTTGAAGCACAAGGTAACGTTCGCTGTGACGCTCGGTATATACTGCACTTAAGAAACGATGTGAAAACTCTCCAAGGTGATCGCAAGAATAAAAGACTGATGAAAACTTTCCTCTTACGATCGCGATCGTTTTGTTGATTATTGACCGGGGATACCGACAAGATCCCAGCCGCCGTTGCTAGGCAGACCCGCATAGCTGCGACATTGCTCCTGCCCGGGGTTTGATTGTTAACACAACGTGTGTCCCATAATATTGGCACTTTTGAGGCAAAACCACACACGGCTTGATTTGTCCTCGAGCCCGTGTGTCGCTACAACTATATTTTTTTTAAGGAGAACTATACAACTACTCCATACCTCTGTTAGGTAAAAACGCTTATCCCGTGACCGCGGCTACGTTCGGCGACTAGTTGTCGCCTCGAGCCCAAGCTCATTATCGCAAGTCTCGAACAATTATAATTGGGGTATTTATAAAAGGGAAGGCCCGATGCCCTTTCATCTCCGACATATAGATATGTATCATATGTATGTATATATAAGTCTATATATGTATCCATCGATTTTTAACAAAATCCCTCCACTAAATGTTATTCAAACTTATCCAACCCTAGGTCGTCGATTTTATGTCATAATACTTTTACTTTTCACGATAAGGAAACAACATTCCTAATATCAAATCGATATTCCCACATTACAGAAAACTAATTTATTCGCAACATAAGTTAAGTCTAATTTCCCTTATATAATTAAAACTCGTGTTATGAAAATTCCACCACGTTGTGAGTATTTTATTTCATCTTTTATGTTTCGAATATCCATTATTGTTTTAAAAGTTAAAACATTTGACAAAGATCGTTGTTGACAGAAACTCTTCAATTTCCTATACTCTAACTTCAGCTTTATTGGAATTGGAACGAAGAACTACGTATATTAACATATTTTCGTCAAATTTGAGGAACTTTTTAGCGACAAAAAAAAATAATACGAATCAGTGAAAATTGAGGCAGAAGTCATAATAGAATTAAAACACTTCGGTGAAACGCTAGTTTGCACAGAAGCGAGTTAATCAACAACACACTCTCTTAATATTCCCTATAGGGGAAGATGTTCATCTCTATAATTAATTAAAAAAAAAGGTTGCCATTTGATAATTAGTCTTCGCCATATTAAAGATAGTATTAAAGAATTTGTCAAAAGAAATTTATTACACGATATGTACACTGCAATGAATTATTAATCTTTTTATGTTTTCAACTTTTTTAAACGCATCGATGTTATTTGCGATGACAGCGTATTATAGTATTTTTATAGCAAGTTACACGATGAAATATATTAAAGCTATCCATTTACATTATATCTCAAAAATTGTTGCCGGTCATTTTCGTCTTGGTATTTAGTTGTCAACAGGAGATTATATTCGTATGTCATGCCACATAAAAGATTGTATTCTGAATCTTTATAAGCTGTTTATAAACTACCGTTTAATCTCTTGGCAATAGCAGTTAAAAAAACAAAGATTGGCGACCAAAAAACTAAGGCAAACGAACCTAGAAGAAATAATAATGAAAATTACTTTTGTGCATATTGTCAAGAGAAACACGATGCAAACTAAATGAAAATTGTGTATAATGTATAAGATGTGGATTGGTTATATGATAATTGCATTGGCTGCGGACTTGAAGAACTGCATGATTTTCAGTATTATCGTCGTTAGTAACAGGGGCAATAAGAGACAATTTTTTTGTATCGTTAGCTTCAATATAATGTTTGAACTTTCGAGTTCTTGTAATTTTTTGTTAACTAAGAAGATACTCGATAAATACAATTTTGAGTACACAATTTGTTTCGTGTAGACTAAAAGAATTGGGCGTTATACATATACGGTTTAATGCGGAGTTTCCATACAAACTTTCCCAAAAAGATACGGAGACATGTTTGGGTTTTTGAAAGCTGCGTTGTCCGTTCTAATCCTCTGCTTTCATTCTCTCACTTCCTGGAATCCGGAATATTTATACATCTGCGCAACTTTTCTACGAAACGATTAGAAATTTCGAGAAAACACGTAACCAAAACAAATAATTATTCTCTTACCTACGGTGACTATAAAAAAGTATTTATGCGTATCCCTATTTCTCAACGAATCGTTCTTTTTCCTTTTTTTATTAATGTTTATATTTCATTTTCATGGTATCAAATTTTTGTAGTCATATCGAAGATGCCATTGAATGATACGAAATTTAAACTTAATTCGTTTGTAAATGCTACTCTAAATACAATGGCGTGCTAATATTTATTGTATTCATTGTACTTCTTCGCGAAAAACCGTGCATACGATGCGAAACTAAATACACCGTAATTCTATTTGCTTCGAATAGCGGCTATCTAGTCGATAATTTGCGGCCGTGTAAAGAACCGAGTTGAAACAAACTACGACTGATCTATTACCCATCACGAGACACGTGGTTGGTACTGGCTGCAAGGTAGTCGAGTAGCTCGCGTTAATCTCCGCGTATCCCTGTTGCTCGACAGAAGGCTCCTCCGCCGGATCACCGGAAGCTTCCAAACTGTCGACGGCATCCGTGCTTCCCTCCAGCGACGGCGTGTAATTACTTTCTATCGTCGTCGATGGGAGGAACGAGGGGCCGGCGGAAGGATCGGTGTTCGGATTGTAATTCTGCCACCAACAATATACTTCACCGGCGACGCACAGACAATGAGAGTTCGGGTCGTACGATGGTATCTGGAACGGAAAGAGAAAATTCATACGTTCAGTCTCGTATGATTGTATGCCATGTTATCCTTGTGCGACACGACGCTACGACAGTTGGATAAGGTAGTTAGTACGAATATACGTTGTTAGAGGCAGATATGTCTTTTTCAGTGTCAGCTTTTTTACAGGGATGTTGAAGAAGTTATAGTAACGAGATATTTTAGTAGGGTTATAGTAATTCAAACTTTGATATTGCCACGTCGTTCTATATGAAATAATTGATTTCAGAAATGTGTAAAATTGTTCAAAATTTAGTGACAAAAAATGCTGTTAAATATTTAGTAGATTTCGATTTAAAATTTGAAGTTGAGTGAACGCAACGTGATCGATGTTTTGTCAGTTTTTTTTTTTTTTTCTTTTCATTACAAAGAGATGTATTATGCACTGAAGCAAAGCATAAATCAACGTCAAATTCCGGTTTGTTCTTTTTCAGAAAACTTTAGATTTTGAAGCAACGTGATAAAAGTTGTTTGTAATATTTTGCAGAAGCTACATTAGGAGGTGAGGAGCGACTCCCCTGGTAGTAATTGTAAAAGAACCCGAGATCGCTTCTACCAAACGTCAGGACGATCACCGTGGAGTTTTAGTCGGTAAGAGTCAGACACTACTCTGCTGTTGCGTGCAACAGCGAGTGTCCATGAGGATTTCTCCACGTACGAAAAAAAAAAGCTACATTAAGAGGAGAGATAGCCTGCAATTAGAAAATAGATGTGAGGTGATGGGTCGTGAAAGTGATAGGAAGAAACACTTGTGTATGTTTAACAATATATATATATATATATATATTTATTTATTTATTATGATATACTCTATATGCACACTTTGCGTAGGACTCGCGATTCGCAATTACAAGTTCGACTTCTGGTCGATGCGTTTTAATGCGCGATACAAGTTCGGATGATGATTGCTTAATGTGAACTACGAACTATTGACTCGGATCGATGTGTAACGACTGACCTTCCGTCACGATGATGCTGCAAAGGAAAACTGTAATGGGTTGTGTCTAAGGATGCGAGAACATCGGATTCGTGGAGGAAAGCCTTCGTTCGGAAAGTGAGGGAAATGGACGTCGCTATTAATTGGCTAATTTTGTGTTGGTGGTTGGAAAAGGATGCTAACTGGCCTTGAGAGAAAGTTGCTAGCGGGAAGCATAGTACTTGAAAAAAGCAGATTTCTCGTATCTTCCCGGAATAGGTGATAGATTTAGGGACTGCTAAGAGAAAGACTATTTGTCCCTTTGGAGACAAATCCCTAAGATTTACAGCGGGTCCTTAGGCTAGCTGAAAATATTCTGTGAGGATGTATCGACATGACAATGATCTTATGCGAAGAATAGGGTCTTTGTGTAGGGAACCGTTGGAAAGTTTACTGTCGAGTGCCGCTACAGATGTGAAAAAATTAGATTGGGTAATGCAAACGTTAAAGATGCATCGAAATATTGTTAAATAAGGATTATCATTGTTTCGACATATAAGGTCAAAACGTATTGACTCTGTTACAGTGGTCAAAATGTATTGAATGTATTCAATTTGTTGTACTATTTCCTTCCGTTACGACGGACGACTATAGTGGCTCTCTATGAAATGCTATTCGTATATGTATGTACTATGCGCGACTATAATCGTTCGTCACTAAACGTCGCGCCTCGCCGCGCCATTTAGGACCATTTTTGGTTGAACGACTAAAAGCCATTCCAACTTGATTGAAACTGTATTTACATGTGCGAATTCGAACAACCTAATTAAGGTTCATCGACTTAATCGTTCGTCCAAAAATTGCCTAATGCAAACAAGGTTTCAGATATATATACATATATGTAATGTCGTAATATTTTTGGAAATCAGGCGATCGATTCGTGAAAACTCAAGAATCGATTTTCTAAAGTCTTTTTCCGTATCTCCTAAAATCTCCGCTTCTAATCCCTCTTCTCTGTCTCCTTCTAACTCTTAACTTGCTTTTCCTTTTCTTTGTTCTCCGTCTTTGCTTCTCGAAATCCTGTTTTATTCTTCTTCCCAAGTCCCTGTCCTTCTCTATTTATATCGTTCGATCGACTCACAGTAAACACAGGGAAAGTCAAACCGTCGGTTGGTGTTCTAAATTCTATAGAATTTACGGGCGAATATAATCGCTCGCGACAACAATCAACACTATGAGCGTCTGGATTCACTGGATATTGGATACGTAACACTCATTTACAGAAATAACAAACATATGTACATTTGTCAATATAATATATCAGTATTTCATCCACAGTTCATTTGTTTTCTTTTTCTTCTACTTTTTTTTTTTTTTTTTTTTTTTTTTTTCCGTAAGAACTTCGCAATATAGATCCACTTAAGATCCATTTATACGAAAACGTACAGTGACCCTGCCGTGTTCGGGCGTTCATGCGGTTGGATGTATTCGAGATGAATGTGCCAGTCAGGTTGAAGTTATACACGATACATTATTACATTATTAGATTATTATATTATTATATTACCTATAAGAGCGGTACTTTTGGACGAACAAGAGGAAGAAGTGTACCAACAAAAGGAGGAAAGATTTTGGTATACATCGGTTATGACAAAACCGTAAAGAAAAAGGAGAATTTCATATTTATAAACAACTAATAAATTACGAACAAGAGTTTTACGAATACTTTAGAATGATACAGCATTCTTTTAATATTTCACCGAATAAAATCTAATACTCTCTTATTTATGTCTGACAATCTTTTTTAAGGTTTATTTCGCGCCACCTCCTTCCCCGAATAGTTTCAACTAATACAAAATTAATCTGCGCAACTTTTGAACTCGATTGGATAAGAGGAAATGGTATCCTTGGGTTCTTAAATATTAAAATTATTACTTAAATAATTATATAATCGATATATACTCGATTGTATTAGATTATCTTCTAATCTTATTATCCTCTTACCATTGATTATAGCAAAAAGTTGTAGATTTAGACACGACGCATCTTTTATATTCTACTATTTTTTTTTTTCGCATGATAAACAGTTTCTGAAACAAAAATTGGTAACTGTAGATTGTACAATACATTTTGATAAATTTGTTCATAAATTTTTATAAAAAAATTTGCTCAATATTGAAATATGTATATATATATATAAATCAATGAAATGAAATAACATAAATTCTCAAAACATGAAATTTTGACATCATTTATGTTTTAATTATTAAAAGTTCAGTTCAGAATTAGCATGATTGCAGCATAGTGAAAAGATTATTACAGTATATGAAATGTAAAATAGCTTCATGAATGGGACTGAAAGAAATTAATTAGATAAGAGTCAGAAGGAATTAATGGATAAAATCTTAAATCCGATATATAATAAAACTTGTATAACTTTTATGATTTCAGTCTAATTTATATTTCAGAAATGTAATAATTGTCTCTTTTTCCAGACAAAATTTTACGCATGTTGTTCGTTATATATTTCTTCCTTTTTTTCAAAATTAATGAAATGTATGGTACGATTAATTAAATACATAACAAATAAAAACTAGACTACCTATGAAATTTTAGCTTTTTCTGCCCGTATTTTAATCGGGAATGGAATTTTTCTTCATTTCAACGAATATAACAATATATATATTCAATTTATTTTCATCCACATTGAAAGATACATGTATGTGTTTTAGTGCTCCGTCGAAGATCTTATTCGAATGTGCTTGTTAAGATTTAACAAGGTCTTGTTTTACATCTGCTAGAAGCTTATTCGTAATGTATTATTAATTAACCTCAATCCTGCAAATCTGCTTCGTACAATTCCAATAAAATGAATTATAGATACAAGCATCTAAATAAATAATTTCTTTTACGCAAGAATAAATAAAAAAATTGGAAATAAATTGTTTTCTGTTTTAATATACTTAAACATAATTTGAAAAGCATACGAGACACGTTACAATGGCTGCAGTGGTTATATATTCATTTTCATAATATAAAATATTTGTGCTCATATGAAAGTATTGCTAAATGATATTTAATATACTTGGATTTAATTAATTAGTATATCAAATGTTATAATAAATACAGTGACGTGCCAATACATTTTATGGCCGCTGTAAATTCCAATAATCAATACTTTATAATAATTATATAATCAATGCAACTGAACTTTTTCAACCATTTTTGACTCAATCGCATTTTTCTAACGTTAACAAACATATCAAGATTAAGAAACATATGAAAAAAGTTCTTGCTAACACGCACGATTTCCCCTTTCAATTTAATGTTGAACATTTTCCTAAAACATTACGAACCTTGTTTGATTGCTAATCGGACCAGGATAGAAATACAAAGGTTCGAAGGTATCACCAACTTTTCTCATTAAGAAAGAAAAACGCATAAATTAAATGAGAAAATCAATATTTCCAAATAGCATTGGAGGAGTTCCCTCAATTCCCACGACACTTTTAAATTTGAAAAAGCATAAAACATTTGAAAATCTATGGAAACGAATGCATATAGAGAGCTTAACGAAACGGCTCATATTTCCTATGTACACTCGACGGTAGAAAAAAGTCGCAGAAAAAACGAATAAAAAGAACGCGATGAGTCGGCGAAACACGTCATTAATTACTATACACGCTTCGTACCTAACGAAGAAACGTGAATCCGTCGCGACGGCGGCGTTGCCACTCGAAGTTCATTGGAAGTCGTCCCCTAGGTCCTACATTAATTAATAATGTCAAGGCTTGATATGACATCGACGAGTAAAAGAACGCTTCTAAAAAAGGTAGAAAGAGAAAGAAGAGAGAGAAAAATCGAATAAATATCAAAGAAAAAAATATAAAAAAAAAGCGGAAATGATCATGTACAGGCTGTTGATATTTATACAAATTCATATTTTTATGAATATAATTAAGGAAACGAAACGTAGGCAGAGAACTGTTTCACGTATTAAACATCATAAAAAGTATTTTATTAGGCTGTTTGGAATGTTTATAACGAAATTTAAGAAAATTTTAAAGATATTGTGCTTTCATTGTAGAATTAGCGTATCGTTAAGCGGCACGTTCGATAATATTTTGTTATTTTTCTGTGTAGCTTTATGATTTTTTTTTCTTTTCTTTTTTGTGATGTAAAAAATATTTTGGAAATGTCAAAATACGAATAAAATGGGGTAATCTCTCAATGAATACATTCGCCTATTTCTCATGGAAGTAATATCTCTTTTCTTTGCTGGAAATCACACTGTTTCTATTACCCAGAAATATTGCTACAGAAAGATATCTGTAATTGACACATTTTTGACGTCTAATTAAAAAAACTGTTTGTCAAACAGTATTTTGCAAAATTACGTAATTTTTTTTATTAGATAATTTTCTTTAGATCTGATAAATATGTGTAATATATAGAATGTAATAAATACATCAAGCTGTAGAACATAAACTTACTTATTATGTAAAATGTGGAAATGTCAAAAGCGCTAGGAATTTTTCAAATATTTTCGATATTTTATATATAATATATTTTTGCGTATTGCATGTGCGTTCTGCGAATTTTTGCAGCTTGAAATTTCTTATAGATGGATAAAAATGTGTACTGTACTGTACATGCGACGTTGGAAACTTGAGAGAGGCCTCGTCGGAAGAAACGACACAAAGAACAGAAAAAAAGCAGTAGCAAAAGAGGGTGCAGAGTCGGACGAACGATGCGAGGTGATTAATTTCAGCGGAGAAATTCGCGATGCAACGACGACTTTCGATCCATTCTCGCAGGTATCGCTCGATAACGCGCCTATTAATTGGATACCGATTCCTATCTCAAGAGAGACATTGTTACTCGTATATAGGTGTCTCGACGAAATTTCCATGGAATATTTACGAGACGCGTTGCGAATATTTACGAATCGTGACTTTTATGCATGGTTCGGAGTTTGTCACGCGTCCATTCCATCCTTTGAATTTTTCGATCTGAAACAATGTCGCATTTTGACAATGTCTCAGAGTACGATACGTATACTGTATCAGTGTTATTTCCAAACTTTTGCATAAATATTCGGAGACACTTGAAAATTATTGCAGATATCAAGATAATGCATATGAAATGTTGTTTCTCTAAAACTTCAATTTAGCAAGCAATACTACTAATTATGAAATTTTCTCATATCGTTAAATATCAACAGTATTATGGACGAAGAAATTTGTTATAAATAAGGTACATTGAACGTTAGAGAGATTTATAACGAACACATCGAACGATCATTATTGGTCATCATAGATAATCGCTATGTTCGTATGATTCTGTTACAGAAGTTCAAACTGAAAAGAAGAACATAAAAGTTGCTGATGCTACTGAGATATACATATTGGTAAATAAGATTCAACTATAAATAAAACTATCCATTTAAAAATTTATATTTAACGCGCGTATTATATTTTTATAAATTATTAAATTATTAACAAATTATTAACTTATATTATTATTAACCTACATTTCTTCAAACTTGAGTTTATGACAATCTTTGCTAGTGTATTTGCATTATGTCATTATTAAAAGAAAAATCTTTGTGTTGAAAGGGTAACATTGAATTTTCAGATTAAAGATAGTTTTTTCTGAGGAGCGAGAGGAAGATTTGAAATAGAACTGCGATACATTCGACATGGAACAATGGTTTTTGGGTCGTCACACACACAGAAGTCAATGGCTGGAAACGTTTGAAATATACACGCGAATGCGTGAAAATGGAATAATCGTAGCCAGTTCCGGATATTCTTCGGTTTTAAATTATATCGAATCTGCTTTACCTGTTCCTGTGCTACCTTTTTTATTAGATCGATGAAGCAATGAGTAGAAAACGAAAAGAGGATGGTTTGAGATTTTAAAAAGAACAATATCGATTTATGATTCAACAATATCGTTTGTAGTTTTACATCGAATTCATAGATTGCCTGTTTTAGTATATCTTTTTTATATTTCAATCTTAAACCTTTAGTCATAAAAATAGTTAGAAACGAATAAATTAATTCAAATTCTAATAATCGTTTCAAAGATTTAATTACGTATCTTTTATTTCATTGATTCGACATTTTTATTTTCATTTAATTTTAAATAATTGTAAAAGTACTAATAAAATAAACAGAAAAAGTTCTTAATATTTCAATTCTTTCATAATTCTTTCATAATTTCATAATTCAATTCTTTCGATTCTTAAATATTTCAATAGGTGTTAAAGCTCTCAAATATTTCGGATTTTAATGAATAAATTATCAACCCATAAAATGTCATGCATTTCATCATTTATGATTTATGCATATGTGCACAATACATATATGTATGAAACAATTATATAAAATCATTTTTTATGTTTAAAACCACAATTATGATTTTATGTTTCCATGTTGGAAAATGCTTTCTTTTATTAGTAAGATTGTACGTCTTCTCCAAATCATCGCCGTCAGTACTTGAAGTCGTGACAATTAAAAATTAATTGCCTCTGAAAGTTACTCGTTTCTAAGGTAAATACAACTCGTAATGTAGAGGCTGTTTCCTATCTCGCCGTACAAGCCATTTTCTTCCGCATATATAAGCTTGGCTATTGTTTGAACAAGTCGTTCCAGCTTAACAATATAGTACACGTTTCTAGATTATCCTATCAAACTCATTTTTCACGAGAAACTAGGGAAAGTATCCAAAATTATGATAAACGAGTGCAGAATGTATGATAATACGTTTTTAATGTCGCAGTTATAGGTATGTATACATTGGAGTAATTATTATTATAGAGATTAATATTTCTAAGGTTGAAATACATTAATTTTATATTATTATCGAATGAATCCTTTATAGTTAATCCTTTACAGTACGTACAACGTTCCCACATTTGTCACTGATTTATATTCTGGTATAATATATTAATACTATTATAGAAAATAAAATTGTTTTCACTATTATTTTATTTACATTTTTATTTACATACGTAGATATTAATTCTAAATATGTACACAATAACTGATTCTGAGTAATGATTGAAATTTCATCAAATAAAAGGTCAAAGGACTTTCAGAATCTTTGAAAAAACAAGTCAAAATTCATTGTCAATTACCATTGAGAAGATATGAACAAGAGACGAATTTCAGTTTAACTACAATTTGATCTTTTGTAGAATTTTGTAAGGAATTTAGTTTTTTATATAGAATTTACGATTAAATTTTCAATTTTAATCTTTTATCAAATTTATTGTTTTAATTTAGTCACAATTTAATGTACTCTATTTAGTTAATGTAATAAACACAATTCTTTGTCCCCTGAGCTACAAAGGTAACAAATCATTTATTTATCATTTATTAGCTTTTGATTATTCAAAACGAACGGACGTCATATTAATTATTTAAAAACACGATAATACAATAACAGAAACTTAATCAACGTTTAATAAGTGAGAAGTTTTATAAAATCGCTAAATGCAGAATGTTACAAAAAGGTTGAGTTAAAATCGGAGCATAAGTCCTATTTTGTTTGTCGTATTAATATCTGTCAAAATAAGAAAGAAAGCAACGAGACCTGAATAGAAATTTGTTTTATGACTAGAAGATTATAGAAATATGATTTTCACTTTAATCTTTTGCGTAATGCATATGTTTTACGTATCTGTGTTTAAGATCATATACGAAAACATATTGTATATCATGTATTTCTGTTACGCATTTCTCTTATTAAATTGATTCAGTTTATGACAATTGCGTAAACTGTTAATAACAATAATATATAAAATATTATATGTGAAAATGTGAAATATGTAAAATATCCGAGTGATTGGTTAAGCGTAAGATGTAATAGCTTGGAGAATTCGGTTTGATTAAGTTCATAATATCATTCTCTGTAGGAGAAGATTAATTTGCAATTGCAAATATGGACAAAGCACATATAATTTATTATCGCACAAGCTATACATACGAAAATAATCGGAAAAATATTGTTAATGTAAAATCTATCGCTCAATATCTTATCGTATATACTATTCGATACACTAAACTTATATTGAACCATATTGCTAACATACTTTGCATAGTTCTCGTGCAAATTTGCATATTCTATATGCATAGATGTCATATATTTCTTACACATTCACGATGCATAAACATCCGCCATCTACTCATGACAGTGCTAACGAGATTTCAAAATGATTCGTATAACAGGAATAATACATTCATAAAATATGTCTGCAAATATCTGAATATTCTTGTGTTGTATAGCGAAATAGCTGCGGACTCCGCCATTAAAATGCAATACAGCCAGCCTAATTTCTTCTTCGTTCCATGCAAAAGAAGAAAGAAATACGGCAAACGGAAACGAAAGAGGGCGGTTTAGACAGAGGCAAAAATTCCGTAGGTATTCGTCATCCTTTCTCGTCGAGACGCGAAACTTTCCAGCTTGAAAGCCGGCAAGTCAATGCGTTTCCTGGCGAACACGTAAAAGTGCGACCATGTCGGCCGAGATTTCCAGCGAAACGAGATCACCAACATGACGTGGAAACTTTTTCCAAGTTTCATCTCGTGAACGTCGCGTCGATTTGTTATGCTTCCTCGTAAGAAAGGTTGCTCAATTTCGAGAGGAATGTCGTATCGATCAAATTAGGACTGTGAAATGAAATCGCAACCGGCCAAATAATGATTCATAGCATGTCTGATTTAACGAGATCTTTTGAATGAAAAGTTATCGTTGTTATGGAAAATCGTATGTACCATAATACGTTTCTGGAGAAAATTAAAAAATGCGTCTGATGGATTATGAAAAAAGTGCATTGTTACGTTTAAAATAATAGAGGTGACTTTGAATTTCGATTGAAGTAAAATTCTTTGTAGTCGATTCTAGAAAGCTGATAAACATTTGTTCGAAACATTTTTCTGTTCCACCCTATATATTCGTTTGTCATCTTACGTGTTTTCCTATACGAACTTATGCATAATGTATATTTCAATCAGTCGGATGATTTGCAATTCTTTTCAACTTTTCAAATACTCCCAATTACGCGTTTAAATAAGTTTATACGATATTTTGGAACTTTATTGACATCGAGACAGGATTATCACGCTTATATTGGCGAAAATTTAAATCAATCTGAAAATGTGTACAATATAATATACACGCAGTAAATTAGTACACAGCCATGAAGAGCATTTTATACATATAATAAACGTTAAAAATGGCACCAGTGAATATTTAGAATAAAATGGGTAATATAATGGATAATTGGATAATATGGGATGGATAATTGGGTAATATAATGGAAATATGTACCTGCACTAAACAGCATCTTGCAGTTACTACGTACATTTTTAGATTTGTTTCAAACTTTATCAGACGCAATCATGATGATAGTTGGATTGTTAATTAAATGCTATGATAGTGGCGTTAATTAAATTTCAAAATGTTTCGTGCCACACACGATATATTCATTAAACGTCTCCATAAATGTTGGAATACTTTTTCGAACCGGTGTAAATTTACGAGATCGTGTCGCGTGTAGTTTTTTTCTAGATTCGTCAATTTTTCAAAACTAAACTCAAAATGTGCGTTCAAGTCGTTTAACATTTGTTGAAACAATTTGCTGCACGTTCGTCGCGCAATTAATTAACAATACGGAACAATAACACGATCGAGCAGCCGCCACACGGAATCAATGAACACGTGCCAATTAACGCGATGCAGTTAATAGTTTCCCAGTCTCGATTGTCTCTCCTAATATTTATTCATTCCTTATCTCGTGCATCCTGACTACGTATTAATAATCTCGCGCGAATATTCGTAGATACGCGCTGGCACGCGTGCTTCTATTGCTTTAAATAGCACGTGCCTCGAATATGATAACAGATAGACACAGGCCGGCCAGCATACGGAAATTTCGTTCCTTTCATGTTTCAAACATCTCCTATGGCTCTGTGGATGTTCCATTCGACGAGTCGACAAAGTCAATTCGAACAATACTTTCGACAGAGACGTTTCTTCCGGACAAAAAAGCTTTCAAATAAAACAAAACGAACGCTTTAAAACGCTCTCTCTGTTTGTGTTATATGTACCTTGTAGAGTGTATCGAGACGTAACAAAATGCTTGTCGAGCTAAAATTCTCGCATATGAGACAGGTTGTTTCACCTTTTCAAATCTTCTGCGAACTCGTGCGATTATGACTTATGGCTCGATTATAAATTCCTCAAGCGATTCAATGGATTCAATTGGTTTATTTATCATGTAGGGTATAGCAGGATAGCGCGTCCAGAATAAAAACCGATTTTATCAAGCAATGCACCATTCGATAATTTACCGAAAGCAAACGTTACAGACCTATTTTCATCACTCTGTCTAAATTTTGTTCAACTACGGTGCATCTTATCGGCAAGTTTGGAAAAGGTTGAGAATAATAGTTATGCCAATATGTTGACATTGTAAATACAACAAAGTAAACGCTCTGAAACTTCAATATTAACTGCATATTTTTCAGCATCCTTTAGCGTTTTTCAATTTTTATACTTGGGATTTGTAACGAAAAAATCTAAAAAAAATTTCTTTGACCTAAATCACTTGTTTAAAAGCTTTGGTATGAAATCGCAGTACATCCGTCGTTTACAAAACACTTGCTTTTACAGAAATCAGAAAAATTCAGAATTGTAAGTATAAAGAGTATTATTTTTAGTGTATTTAATTTAAAAGAGTATTATTTTTCAAACTGTATCGAATATACTGTAGAGTTGTAGAGAACTTTGAAAAATAGCCAAGAGGTCTTTGTAGAGTATAAAAGTTTCGACTGAACCGCGAATAAGACATCTTTATATTCAGTAACCCTTTCGATCAAGAAAAGCAGCTCTCTTTCTCTCTCTCATCTTGATAGTGCCTTTATTATTACTTTTAAGAATATTCATCTCGTCGAGCTAATTCGACGTATGGCAACGTAGATTTATTCACGAAATTTACGTTTAGATTTATATTTATTCATGAAATCTACGCTTCAGAATGAAACATAGAGCTTGTTCGTTTGTATTCCAAGAGGGCAATTGAGAATTTCTGTCTGGAGTATGATAAATGCAAGCTTTGAGATAGATGGTAGTTATGGAAAGTTGATTGAAAATTATGATACAGGTATCAGTTTGAGGACACATGTGGGATATTTGTTGTATCTGGAAAAGAGATAGGTATTTAGATAGATGCTTGCGATTGAATGAGAATCGAAAGAGATTGAGTGAAATCTGAAAAAAGTTATTGAATGTTGTTATATTCAGAATAGAGTACTTATAGATTTGGATTTAAAGTTCGTTTTTTTAATTTTATGATGTTACATATCATGTTTATTGATTTCACTACCATTCAAATGTTGTAAAGTCTTACTTTTATATCGGTATGGAAAGATTGTCAGGGTTTTCAAGAATTTATAGAATAAAGTTTGTATGTATAATATGTACAATTCAGAATTTTCTATCTGAAGCGAAATATTTTAAAAACGGTAAAACGTATCTACAAAAAAAATGTATACAAAAGTTGCATCGTTTTATCGTATTTACTTAACTATGTAAACAAATTTTCGATAAATTCATGATTTTCGAGTTACTGCCCTCCCTTCCCCAAGCCACCCCATAAAAAAATGTTGTTTACTACACATACTGAAATACCACTGAATACCTTCGTTTCATATCTGTAAATGATTTATATGTTAACATTTCTTCTTTAAATAAATAAAAACATTAATTACAATAAATAAAACCAATTTTAATCAATTTTGACGCTTCTCTTTAATAAACTGATTTCATAACGCAATACTTTAATAATTTAATTACATTATTTACATAATTTACACGAAGATTATCAACATCAAATCTAATTATAATGGTATAACAGTTTTTACTAATAAAGTTGACTTTTAAACATTGAATTCCCTTTTTGCATATTTTTGCATAACGAAGAATCGTATTATAAATAATAAACGATAAAAGCAGCGAAAATCGCGGTTTATAATTGGTACCATAATGATGTTCCTCATAGAAACGCTTGAAACAAAAATACAAATCACGTAAATAGTCTTTCACTACAAAAGTAACAGAAATCTACCAAATTCTGGAACTCGCTGCTATGCGTTTTTAAATATCCGCTTTTAAACCAAACTTTACTTATTGGGAAAGATGTTTGAAGTGAACGGTGACTGTCGCTATTCGTATCATTATTACGAATGACATCCTCTACTTGTACGCAAGGTTTCAGAATCTTTTGATTTTTACATTTTATTGCATTACAATACTGTATTACAATAGAAATCGCGAAATAAATTGCTACATTTTTATCGCAGCATGTCATCTTCTCTCAATCTTTCTCATTTAAAAACTGTTCTATTCATAACTCATAAAATCTCTGTAATTTACAATTTAGTAAGATTTCAATTTGTTTAAAATTTGTAGATATCTATATGAAAGAAATCTTTGAATCCTATTTCCGGCCCATGAAAATTATTACATTTCTTTTCTAGAACAAAATATTTCGTCAACTCCTTATTGAGAAAATCAAGGTGGTCAAAATATAATGTCCAACTAATTTTCCATCAGTCTTTCAAAAGAAGAAGGCTTCTCATAGTACAAGTAACGTAAGAATTCCAACAATTGAAATACACAGTTATAAAACTCGTACATGTATGCTCGAAAAGATTATGCCAGTGTAACTGGCATTCCGCACGCAAAGAATCAAAAATATCGGAAAGTACTCGATATTGTAATTCCAATACGCTTAAAATGTACACAATGTGTTAACGTTTCAGAATCGATGCGTACTTTGTATCGATATCACGTAACAGTGTTGAAAGCTAGGGCCACAAATTGAACCTGTACGGGGTGTCTGATAAACGAGATCACCTAAATATCTGCCTTATTTACGATTGTATGAAAAAACACTTCTCAAGGCAACTATTGTATTTCAATAAATCGATGTATCTTTTCATTCTTTATATAAAAGTATTAAGGTACTTGTATCTGAAAATGCTTAGTTTAAAAGATATTTTGACCTCAATTTTGTAAAACTGCGCAAAGTGATACGGTTTATGTTTCCCTGTCTTTCCTACGCTACATTCGATGAAATTAAAGTCGGAATATCTTTTAATTACCTCGATACTTTCGCGCAGAGAACAAAAAAAAAAAAATCATATCCACTGGTATAAACAAATATATGGAGCTCTATTTAACAAAACTACCGATAACTTGAAACTGCTAGAAATCTCCTAAAAAAAAAAAAAAAAAACGAAAAATTTCTTTCTAGCGTTACACATATCCATTGAAATAGTTCAACTTTGTCCTGAAAAGTATTTTCATACAATCGTAAATAAGGTAGATATTACGCTTAACTGAGACACCCTGTATAGATCCGAAACTTGCCATCCAATCCCTTCAACGTCTAACCACCGAGACGTTGGCAATGAACTTTATAATCGTTTCGTTGCACGTATTTCATTTCAACCGTGGGATTGTCGTCACAACCTGGTTCTGATCGTCTTTCGTTCGTTTATTCGTTCGTTATTGACGTTCTATCTCATCCGTGTGTTCGCTCGCTCGGCGTTACGCCGATATCATTATTGGAACGTGACAAGCCTGTTCCTCTCGACACGGTGACGCACAGTTTACGGAAAGTTCTGTAAGGTAGCAAGATCGTAACGCAATAATCCAGTCGATAAAATGACGGAACTTGTTTGGAATCTGTGATACTATGCGACACTTGATCGAACCAACGATTATTGAGTTTTTACACGTTGAAGCTTGTTTTAATGTGATTTGCTTTTAGCGCTAGAACTACCAGCATGATTAAAATTATCAAGCCGTAATTTTTCTTACATTTTTTGACCATATAATAAATGATATAGTTCATACAAATGCACAAATTATTGATAAAGATACGTCCTCGAAGCGGTGGAATTATTAGAATCGTCGAAATTACACTAATCGTGAAACACAACTTTTGATGCTAGAATTACTCGAACGATTAAAATCACCAATTTACAATTCCTTTATAAAAGTTTAAGGAATATAGTTTATAGAATAAGTTGCAGCAAGTTATAAAAACATATTAGTTCTGAGATTATTAACTCGTTCTCGTACTTTTATTCCATGTTATCAAAATTTGTTCTTGCTTCAACTGTGCAATTTCCAATTTCTGCAGAATATTTATGTCGCTTTTTCTAAAATTTGATTCAATATATTAGAATGCCGATACAATGAACATAAATATATGAAATGATAAGAGAAAGTAAAGAAATATTGAAAAAATACGTTGAATTAACAAATTTTTCGTAAAATTCCATGTCTGTAAAATATCATTCTTTCAATATTATTTGACAATATTTAATCATATCATCCCTAACTAAAAATTGCTGTTTCAAGAATAATTTTTCTCGATTGCTTAACTTAAGTGATACCTATTTTCAGTATCCCTGAATACATAATATTCGATAAAATTAGTCAAGATTCCAGTTTCTATATTAAAATAAAAAATATTAGAAGATAGAAATACCTATGTTAAAGTAAAAAATATTAAATTACTATTTGATTTTACTATTACATTCATAAATAAAAGTTTCATGTCGTGCAATTGTAATTGGCTTAAACATGGCTAGACGATATTGCGACAGATCCAACGAATATTCTATATCCGGTGCATTTTTCAAAGCCCTTTATCGAACGATATGTGTAAACATTTCAGTTGACAGCAGGAGCAAACCCCTGCTGGATTTCATATGTGTAAATCCTGGTGGACGCAAACATTATCAAAGTATTTTATTCCTTTTTACTTTTTCTATCTTGTATTCTTCAAAGTATCAAGATATTTTATTTTACGCAGCATATGAAAATAAGAATCGTTTGGCATCGTTTCATGAACAGTCCGGATATCTCGTGATCAGAAAAATCAATTTGCTGAAGTACAAACAGCGAAACAAAGGAAGAGAAATTGATTGTAAATAGATTTGTATACGTACCGTCTGGCCATGAGAATATGTATTGTCATCGACGATGCATCTTTTCGGGAATGACTCTTCCGTCGTTAATTCATTTCCGGCATCCTCTTGAACGTCAATGTCTACTTGTCCGAGGAGAACCTGCCCGGTCGTTCTTGCTGGAACTAAAAAGTTGGAATCAATGTTAGAGAACGAAGTCGGCAGACGAAGCGGCAACTGAAATTGAGCGAAACCAATCTTTTGATCAGCTTTCTGACCAATCAAAATCAATGGATAAAGGCAAACTTTTTATCCTTTGATCATAACGTGGGAATAATTTTAGAAGAACGAATGTCGAGGAGTATTTTACTTTTATGGGGTGATGAATGATGGATTATCTAGAATTTTCAGAAGTAGAAGAATTTCGCAAAGTGGGAATTCTCTGAACGGAGAAATGGCAGGAAATAGTTCGTTCAAATATTCGTTAGAGAAATAAAATTATTGAAAAACGTATACGACAGGAAAGGTTTAACTCTATTGCCTTCTTTCGGTCATTTCTTACCCAATTGTACGTTTTTAGCGTTAAAAATATCTCGAGTTTGAGCTAAATATGAAATGAAAATTTGTTCTTGAGATGCGTAATATGTTTTGTAAATTTTATGTTGAACATTTCCTTAAAGTATTGCGAATCACTTTTATCTGCCAAGGTGAGAATGAGATTGAAGTACAACAATTCGAGGTTAGCAATATAGGAGTTAGCGATACATTCATATGAGTTATGTACAGTTTTATGTCCGTTTTAAATGTGTACACACGATTATTTCTGTAAGTAACAGAAATGCTAAAAAATGTTTCAAATGAAAGCCGTTTCACTTCATGGGAGAAATAATACATAGAAATAATTTAATTATATAACTATAATAATAACGATTATAATAAAGAGAATAATCGTTAACTAACAACTCTTTTAGCAATTAGTACATATATAGTTGATCGACGGAGAGTCGTAAATTCTCGTTACGATATTATAGGATTATTTATTCAGAAATATTAGAAATTAGAATTTCCAATAATTTCTATCCTATATGACAAATTCATTGATAGATAGATCTATTTACAGTGGATTAAACAGGAAACGATGGTTATTTAACGTCAACTAAATACAGTAATGTAATATAACTAAGACAACTAAATTGATAATTCACAACTCAACTAATAGGTTACAATTCTCTCTCGACTCAACTCTTTCAACTCCTCACAACTCGACTCTCAACTAACGATTCCTCACAACTCTGCTCTCAGTTAACGACTGCCCATTAATTCGCCTTTCTTTCTTAAACATTCTTTTGTCTTTTCTCATACCTCTACCACGTAAGTGTTCCGTAACCATGCGCGATCACGATCATGAACGCCTTCTTCCGTGTAACTATTCGACCGAAGGATCGAGGATACATCGATGGGCCGCTTGGCCCATTGAGGTTTCCCGATCCTTTCGACCTGTCGGCACTTAGGCTTTCTCGCAACATTGTTTATAGTTCATCCGACATTTCTTAGACAATCTGTCCATGACATTACAATACGACAATCGACGCCACGAATCTGCAACATTAGCCGCATCTCAATCCACATCAGAGACCAGGCCGCGCTTCGGAACCGATGGGCTAATGACGGAAATAAAGATGACAATGTGCGTCGCCGTAGCCAGGTACCTAATGAACCCTCAATATCCCAACGGTCCTTTCGCCGAATGTTCGAGAAAAAGGCATACCGGACAAAGGTCGTGGACGCCTAACAAGCGCGTGGATGGTGGGAAAGTCAAGCTGTAAGAGCTTCAGTCTTAAAAAGTCACGGCTAGAGTTCTGAAGTGAATTGTAAACAAAGTGTAAAGAAATAAATTCTCACTTTTATATCTTCGATTCTATCGATTTCTATCGATATCTATCGATTTCTCCTTCTTATTTTACGTGACAAATCAGTCGTTCCCCTACTTCGATCAAGATAATAGGAGTGGTTGAAATGATTATAACACTGAGTTAATAGCTTAGATATACACTTTATTCTAACAACTTTGAAGATTTAAGTATTTATGCGTGGTGCGCGTAGACGTGTGTTCTCAGCGAAGCGTTAATAGCAAGTTGACTGATCGAAAAGCTAGTCAAGTTCGGTTCGAAGATGTAATAGCAAGTGAAGTTATAAATACCTTTTAGGGAACTTACTCGTGTTATTTGCATTGCGATGCAATGTGTCCGTATTCCTGGCATTTGAAACATCTAGTAAATTTGATTTTCGTCGGACAGTTCACAATCAGGTGATATTTATTTCTGCATAGAAAGCACCGTCGCACCGGCTCCTGCGCAGCTCCGCCGCGACTCGTCCTCTTGAATTTTTCTTCGACTCGCTTACTCTTCGTCTTTGCGTTTTCCTTCATGGCCTCGTACAGGGCGAGCTTCTCTTTTAACTCGCGAATATTCTTGGCGCCGTACAGTACCGTTTTGTTGGTCTCCTTGTCACGAATTCCGTCGATGATGTATTTTATTACGGACGAACTTTCCATATCCACTTGTTTAGCTATGTGGAACATTTTATAGACATACTCTTGGTATGTCTCGGTTTTCTTCTTGGTTTGACGCGACAGCTCCTTATGTACGTTGTACGAGTCTACTTTTTGCGTAAATTCCGTCATACCGCCCTCTTCTTCGCCTTTCTCCTTTTCGTCTCCTTCGTCCTCACCGTACTCGATTTCAAAGGCGATGGAAACTCTCAGACGATCTCGCAGTTCTTCCTTTTTACCAGTTGTCCTTAATCTTCGTTTTCTAAGTTCATCTTTCAAATCCGCAATTTTCATTGTTTTGATTCGCTTCAGCTTATCGTTAACAACGCACTTTTCTTCAACCTCAATGATGTTATTATCCGCGTTTGATCCTTTGCTCATTGCGGATAACGATTCGGCTCAATTCCAACCCAATTTCACAATTATGAGATGGTATTTGGTGTAGGGCGCCAAAGAAATACTCGGCGGTGTTCAACGATATATTATTGCTTAACAGGCCTTACACTCGTTTCGTAAAATTTTCACTATTTTCGCTTCTCGGTTACAACTAGACTCTCTCGCTTTACTGTTAAAACTCGAATGTTTCTGTGATACGATTCGTTTCTCTTGTCGCCCCTCGATATCCCCACTACGTACGCATTCGTTAAGTGTCCCCGACCTGTTGCCACGTACGCTTTCTTTCGAATATTCGGCGGAAGGACCGTAAGGATATCGATGGTTCATTAGGCATGTCGGCCTTACGCTTCGGTGATATATTTTATATCGACGAAACCGTCGGAAAGTTCCGTTGTCAGGTGCTGCTACAGTACCCTCTTACCAGTGATAACGTTTTTTGTTTCGCACGGGTGGATCTTACGTGCTAGACTTATCTAAAACCTGCCTGGAAACGATCAGGAAACAGGTTACAAGGATACTAAACTTTCGTTAAAAGGAAACGTGACAAAAATATTCCACCACACGCGCTATTTTTCAATGTATTTACAAATATTGTTTGACGATTTTGTTAAAAAATACATTATATGCTGTTACGTCCGATGATGCTTTACGTAACTCAGAATCCATTCCTCGGTCGAGGTGGTCACTATCTGTGCAAATATAATTAATCGGACCGCAATAATCCTAAGGAACTGTCATAAAACTAAGCATTCGTATCTTACCGTTAAGGCACTTAAATGCTTCAAAACGTCTTTCAAGTCGAGATGTTCCTTATGGTTATTGTTCCATCAGGTAAGAAATGGGAAGGTCGGGTTTGCTACGTTCAACGGTCATTTCCACCAGCAAGCGATCGGTGGTGAGGCGACCAACATCCAGCGATAGTTTTCTTCTGCGACAGCATCGTCACCGAACTTTACTGATTTGCGTTGACCAGTCAACGTTTTGATTGGTTTATCAGTCTTAGATCAGCCATCTGTTTAACTTATATCTATACGCACCTGAAATAAGGTGTATATTGTAACCTGTTACTTCAGTCTTATAATCAGTCTAACCACCTCTATTATCCTAAATGAAATAGGGGATCGATCATTTCGTGGCGTCGATTATCTAATCGTAACGGGAATTTACTACTCCCGTTGGGTCGCTTCCTCGCGATCGCGTCTCTCCGCGAACGGTCGAACAATGAAGATTAATTCCACTTGGACTATTTTAAATACTCAACTTAGTGTTTAGTCGATTTTAAAGTCCTGTTCGGGATTTTGGGTGATTATCAGTTTACGATATGGATGTCACATTTGCCTTTTCTTTTAAGAAAGTCCGAATTTCCTACCTCCCAAGCTGTAAGCTGTAAATTTTACGATGCGAATCTCATCAAAAGGTTAATTGACACCCTAAATGCTCGATGGGTCTGCTCTAAAGTGAACATCTGGTATCAATCAACAACAGAAGAGGAGATTGGAAGGAATAGATTCCCACCCCGTAAAAACCATGGTAAGTAAACCCCGGGACGAAAAGTTGGCATATAAGGACCAGGCGAAGACTCTTTAAACAGTCTTCAGTACACAGTCATACTTTTCGTGTTATACTAAATAGTGCAAATAAATCTATTGAACATAACATTACTCCGCATCTTTAATCTACCTTCACCTTGAGCGATAATAGTGTCACAAGGTCATAAAATAATAATAGGATAACCACGTCTGACAAACATTCTGCAGGCCACAGACATCAAAACGATAATCAGCTAGTGTCCCTGGCCCAGAAGACAGTAACAGGATAGCCAACTGTGACTGGCGTCTGGCGACAACCCAAACCCTAGCATATGAACGTTCCCAAAATCAGCATTTGACACACTTTATTGCAAGATTCTGAACCGTTAATACTCGAACACTGTTCGGCAGGTGCGCAGAAAAATACAAGGGAAGAACGGCAACACATCCAAACCAGCTGGCTGCTGAAGCGAGCAAAACTCTCATAGAAAGAAGACTAAAAAGAACTGACCTCACTAAAGAAGTAAAATAGTCAATCTCGAAGATGGTATCCCCCACATGTTATTTAGCAATTAAGTTAGAAAAATTGACCAAATGTCCAGCTGGACAAATTGTAAAGTACAAATTCAATAACAATAAAAAAAAAAAAAAACTCTAACACCCTGAACCGTTACTCTGTTGGATTCGTACAATAAATTTTATTATCATATCAAAAGTTCGAATTTTTTACCTTACTCGCGAAACGTTCGAAATACGACGTGAGAAAGTCACCGATTGTTTGTTAATTTCGCGATTTCTTGCGTCTCTTACGGGACAATGGCGTTCACGGTTCGCAATATCAATCGATCAGTTGCAACCTGACAAATTGTCATTTAGTTGAGAATTCGCATCAATGTGATCGTGTATCTTCATTCATTTATAAAGAAGAAAGATCTTACGGATAAATTGCCATGCATGATTGATGTCATGTCTTTAAGTAGAGTGATTTTTGTATAGTAGATTTTAATATATTCTGTGTCACATCCATCAGCATCGAAACATTTATCTGATATTTAGCACTTTCGAGATGAATTTTTCATTTAATAACGAAATAATGGTACTGATTATAATGCACTAAAATAAAGAAAAAGAAATTAGTCATGGTCGTAAGAATAGAATAAGTAGTCTCATTTATAATAAAATGCAACATATTATAACTACCCAGCAATTTTCCTACCATTGCTCTTCAGAAGAATGATTAGAGCTGGTAATGTATTAAATTGTAACTGTATTCAATATTAATTAATTATGCTACTAGAAATTGGAAATATTCACAAAAATGTCGTAACGATATATAATAGAAATATAAAAAATAAAAACTGTCATTGACGATAACTCGCATGAAACGTATTAAATTTGGATATTATTATTCGTTCTCTTTTTCATAGTTTACTAAAGCGTTTAATTGCTGAAATAATAGAGAGAACGGCTTTGATTTTTCCGAAGCTTCTATGGAGTAAATATGCAGTGTTAAATGGAACTTGTTAGAATTAATAATGTCTAAAAATTTGGTTGGTAATTCTTTTCGATTCTCTGTGTTCCCCTTTCTTCTGGAGTTTCGCTATAATTTTTTCTCCCATTCTTTTCGAATCGCTTTATTCTTGTTCGTCATGGGAAAAGTTTCCACCGCTGCATACGAAACGCCATTATCCTGGAAGTTGCACGTTACTCGATTCTTTGCAACAAAATTTACTTACTACCAGCTCGTCGTCTAATGCTTTTCTCATGGCTGCATTTCAACTAGCTGGTTAACGACGCTTTTATCGTTTTGCAGAATGAATTTTTAGGAATTTTCTTTGGATGTAGACTCTAAAGTTGCTTTCCTTTCTTAATGGTCGGTTTTGAATTGTTCTTGACGAAGTTCTAAACTATTGTAAGATTAAGTGACATGAAATTTGTCTTTGTGCTCTTGTTATTGATAGTACCTGTTTAATTATAATATTATTTTTGACTCTCTTATTTCCATGGTAGTCGTATGATTACGTATTTGGAATTATGAATTCGAATGTTACAGACAGGTTTCAAATGGAATTTACAAATAATTTTCATTGATAATTATTGGTTATTGAATTTTTTAATAATTCAAAATATTCATATGAATCGATTATTTATTATGTAATCGAAACAAAATTACAGACAGATGTATGTGGTTGTTAACTAAGTAACAAGATTAAACGATATTCTGTATTCTTTTTTGTTGGCCATATTTCCAGCAATAATAAAATATTTTTAACAAAAATTTGGAGAAATAATAAGAATCTGCAGGATTTATTCAATTGCTAGAAAGATGAAATTTTTTATATTTTCTAATCACTTATCGTTTAATAATTGATCTTTCTTTCTGCATATTAGATTATACTAATTCTAAATAATTGATGTTAAAACAGAATGTTAAATATGTTTATATATTATCATTTGATGACGTATCTGTATTTCTTAATACACGCATGTAACACTTGCTTTATTATATGCTCAAATGAGTTTATATAATCAGAATATAAAACATAGATGTAAGCAAATAAATGAAATAACAATTAACAAAGCTATCTCTTTTCGTTTCACAATCTCTGTACACAATATTCTGAATGTATCAATATTATTCGTAATTTTGCTTCTTTTAAATGTCAGTTACGCTAAAATATGTTAAAAATTATGCTATACGATCAATAAAACGAGCAATTTATTATATTCTCAGAATAATTAATTTCCCATATATTATATATATTCTACACATAATTATATTTTCAAAGAGTAAATGAAACAATGAGATAGACTTTTTGATTATGTCAATAATTCCAAATTATTTTATTCTGTTGGGAAAATCATCTCTTTAAGGTTCGATTGAATTTTGTAGGACTGAAAAGGAACAACCCAGACTTAATAATGTAATTTACACATATACAGAGCAAATTCTTATTATGCTTATAAAACTTCGGACAAGGCAATTTTTGGTAAGGGATATAATTTTCAGGACATAAAAGGGGGAATTGAATTAATAAGAAGAAGAGAATAAAGAGAAGAGACATAAAAGAAAGATACTCGGAAAAATTGCAGCGATTTAAGGCTGATTGCTGATACGAGAAAACGATAAAAAGCAAGACTTTCAACGTTGAAAGAGAGACCAACAGTGCTACATTTCCATTCGCGCGATTCTTGACAATACGACCAGGACGATTTACATGAATAAAAAGAAAATAAAACGAGACGAGAATGTTACAACGGGAAGAAAAGGAAGTATAAAAAAATGGAGGCCGCTTCGAAAATCAACGAACCAGCGTAAAACGGATTGCAGAATGTCAGGCTTTCTTTCGACACGTACAATTTCCTTCGAACTCGTCATTTTGTCTCATTTATATATTTCCGTATTTTTCTTCCCCTCATTGAATATTTATGACGAGTTATATTTACCTTCGTGCAACGATCAACCACGGAGCATACTATGCGAACAACCTAAAATTTTATTACAATTACGCGGTCTTTCTTAGTGTTGTTATTGTTATGTTATGTAATTTCATTTTATTATTTAATACATAAATCTCTATTGCTAGATTTTATACGAGTCAAAAGATCATTAATGCCTCGACGCAAGAAATCACGTACATTAAACACGATTTTCCCATATTTTTATTAAATATAAAAGATCTTGTCCCGATAATAAAACACGAATAAGTTGGAAATGTTTGAACCATTGAACCCTCGAATGATTCTGTTGGGTTATATGTGACTACAATAATTTCCTATTTAACTTTAACTTGAATTCTACTATATTCTATGCAATAAAGACGACTAAAAAACGACTTAAAGCGCAAAAAGGCAATTATTGCGAAGTCGACAAAGACGACTAGCGGAACAGTGTTCGATAGTCATTAACTTCGCTCGTGACTTATAAAAGTACCAAAAAGGAATAAGGAAAGAAGCAATCTCCGTTGGATCCTCTCACCTAGAACGCAATAACGTATAACATAGGTGGAAACACCTTATAAATATTGACAGACTGCCCACGAGGGGTGACAGGTTAAAGCCATTAGAAGTAATTGAGGCACGAGGCATTACGAGATTACATCGCTTCCACTGCAATATCGGCTCGACTGTGAAAATAGGCGGTTTTCTTCCACCATTTTCCAACCTTTATATACGGTGAACGATATATACGATATAAATGATCAACTTTTATATAAAGTAAAAAACAACGCGCTTTTTGACATAAATCATTTATTAGTTTTTGGAAGCTATGTACGGTATATAATATCAGAAAGTTGTATTTGACATCTAATAATAATAATCATTGTCAATATATATTTGTTCGTACAATTTACCTATTAATCACCAAAGTATTATATACAATACACCTTTGAGAAGAATCGAAAGTAAGAGATTAGTGCATTTGAAAGAAGTGCAGAAAGTTAACATGTAATTAGCCTGTTGATGTTCATGCGAATGTATCTATATCTCTAGAATGCAAGCAGAGAAACGAAACCAAAGTAGCTTGGTTAGAAGATTCTAAATATATGTTCTTTACTTTGCATTTTCAAACACAAAATTACATATATATTATATACAAAACACATTGCGTATCACGTACTTTTGTGATATATTTATCTCATTAAATAGATTCGTCTTATGATAACTGTGTAAACTGCTGATAACAATAGTAGTGATCGATATGAAATATAGAACAGATGTTACGGTATATTTGTAATTTTTAGTTGGTTAGTTTATGTTTCGGATGAGGTTGATTCGGTTTGATTAAAATTATAGCATCATTATCTGCAACGTGAATTAGGCGAATAACAAGTAAACATAGGACATTTTCTCTTAAATTTTTAAAAAACAAATGCCTGGAAAGATAAACAAACATTATATCAGAGACGTAAATTCTATCAGCTACCGACTGCAAATTTTGACAAGGTGTGTATAATTTATTATCGCATAAAATAACGTAAAAGTATTGTTAAATATCTATCGCTAAATTTTCTATAATAAATAATATCCAACACACCAAACTTATGTCAAACGTGTTATTGACATATTTTTCATATTTATCTGTGTATATTTTACGTCCATAGATCTCATATGCTGCTGTCATATTTTAACATAAGCAGTCTATTAGTACACTTGCCAGGAGAGATCAAGCGACTATTTCACGGATCAGAATTGGACATTCCAAAATTGTACTGACATTCTCACAACCTGTCAAAGGATTCAGCTCCTCGATACGACGAATACTCTTCTATAATTAAAATAGATCATCTAATCCTGAACAGCTAAAACATGCTACTGTAAAATAAGAAACGCGATCGAGAGAATTATCATTTAATTTGTACTCTACAATTTATCCAGCTGGACATTCGGCAAATTTTTCTAGCTTTATTGCTAAATAACACGTGGATGGCTACCCCCAGCGCGATACCATCTTCGAGTTTGTCTATTTTATTTCTTTAGTGAGGTCAGTGGGGTGTTTTCTCTTTAGTCTTCTATATATCATAGACAACTCACAGGCCAGTATAAAAGATTTCTGTGTTTCTCATTTTATATAAAAATTAACAACGATATTAATAGCAATTAATAAAAAAAATTAGTCAGTTATATATTGCCCACTTTGCATTTCTTCACATTCGTACGGGCACGCTTGCACGCCGCATACATTTACGTGGTCGTGTTTCGCGTTTTGTTTGACCCTCGTCAGAACACGCCGAGATGCATCTCCATGGAAAAGCAACGATAAAATTATTGCAATTTTTCCGATAAAATTATTCTTTTTTCTGTTCTCTTTTTAGCTCTTTTCTCTTGCTTAAATCTCGTCGCCTGGTCGATCTCGTTTGGTGTTAACTTTAATACGATAAACGAGAAATTCGCCGGAGTCAAAAGTTTATAATGACAGCAACGAACGTTGCGTGCGACAGATTGCGGAAAGTAATTTTAATAATGTACTCGATAAAGCTTTATTTGCGAATAAATTGCGCGGTATAACGAGAGGAGAATTTATAATTTGCGAGTAGTTCGCGGATACGTGGTTATGTGTAATAATGTGGAAAAACGTTATTCGTTACACGAAATGGCAAGCTTATATTGTACGGCACTAAATGTTGCGTACCAATTATCTTGGAAATTTTTTGTGTAGCATATTTTTGCAATTTATTACTAAATTATGTGTTGCAACCTATCAACTGGGTAGCGATCGGTCAGGTTCCAACTGTTCGGTTGAGGTCGCGAACTTTGAACGACGTTAACGCTCAAGGTGGAGGTAGATTAAAGATCGTGTTTAATAGGTTTATTTGAACCGTTTGGTACAAATGGAAGAGTATGAACTGTAAGTAACGGAGTTTAAGCTTAGGCGAGTGCGTGATGAGTCTCGTCTCTTGAAGCGCCTGGTGCTTATATTCTAATTGTCAGTGTGGGGTATGTGTTTTAGTCAACGTTTCATGTGAAGTGGGAACCTGTTTCTATCGAATCCTGTAACTGTCGAACTGCCGTGGACGTCCCGCATGTTTTGCGTCTTGTGCGTTCATGGTCGAAGGTGCGTAGCGTACCGTCTCGTTGGCGCTATTGTCCTTGGTCTATTGTCGAGCTTTATGCCACGTGGTTTATTGTTGAGAAGACCGTCGAGTGCTTAGGATGCCAATTGAGTTCTCGATGCGGTCCGAGTTGTAAACCTTAGAATATATATATATATATATTCCAACTTCCCAAAAAAGTAGTAGTGTGTCGTTCGTGTTGCAAACTGAGGATCACACAAAATCCCGAACGTTATGTTTTTCAAAATTATATTTTAGCTTCAAAGCGAAACTTTAACTAGCTAGAGATATTTCAATATCTCTGAAAGTTAATAAAAATTGCAAAAAGAGTAGAAATTGAGATTAATTTGAATTAAATTGTACAGATATAATCTTCAACGATATTTCACCATATATTATCGTTCATAAATATCCCAACACTTTGGTCGATTTATAATGACAGTATGTGAACTTTTATAACAAGTTATACAAATTAACGCTGAATTAATAATTAGGGATAGTACTTACTAATTTATAATGGAATCGCTGAACTATATATATACCAACGTTCAAGGAAGAAATCAGCAGATACGCAAAAGATACAAGGAAAGAATGGCAACACATTCAAACCAACTGACTGCTGAAACGAGCAAAACCCATATAGAAAGAAGACTAAAAAGAAAACGCTTCACTGAACTCACTAAATAAATGAAATAGACAAACTCGAAGATCTCAGTCTCCCGCTGGGGGTAGCCATCCACATGTTATTTAGCAATAAAGTTAGAAAAATTGACCAAATGTCCGGCTGGACAAATTGTAAAGTACAAAATAGATAAAAAAAAGAAAACTATATAAATCTAATCAATTATTACAAATATAGCAATGATATATTTGAATATTTACTATATGTACCGCTACATACATTTGCTATTTAAATATCTGATTGTATTAATATTTGGAATTTTTCTGTCAGTTTAAAAGACCTGCCTTAATCTACCTTATAATTTTTTCTTTTTTTTATTTGGAAACAGTTTACAATCAATTCTCATTGAGAATTATATGTAAATTATTTTGGCGTGGTACTATAACGTGAGTAATAAATGATTATCGTATGTTTGATTCTAGCTGAATCTAATGTTTAAATCTGGAGGGTAATGTCTTTTTAGCCTGCGTATCTGATCCGTCGTGTCAAGTAATTGAGTAACTAATGAGTTTTTGTTAATTTTTCTGTTATATCTATTATTGAATTTGCATATTTGTTCTTTAACTGTAGGTATCTTAAGGTCGCGATGTATTGTTTCGTTGGTAGCATACCAAGGTGCATCTATTAAGGATCTTAGAGTCTTTGATTGGAATCGTTGAAGAATTTCTATGTTGGAATTACTCGCTGTTCCCTACAGTTGGATCCCATAGGTTCAAACAGGTTTTAATATGGCTTTATATACCATATAATTCAGAAATTAAAGGATCTGCGGATATAGAGTGTGCAAAATGATATAGTTCTATAGGATATGTTGATTATGAACGTCAATTTGATCATTGCATATCGCAAAGATCTACTTAATAGGGTTATAATATACTATTATACGTAATTATGTTGATTATGTAGCATAAAATCATTGCAGTTTGACTTAATTGCAATTTTGTAATTCAAATAGATTTTGTCAAAAATAAGCAAACGTTTGAACACTTTTGAGCGCTAATGCAGGTATCAACGAATTTCTAAGTTGTTTCAATTGAAAGTTTACGCTATGAAATATCGAATAGCGTAATAAGTATATAATATCTTTAATTATAAATTTTTGTAGCAGGAAATTCTATTAAAGCTATTAAGTGATAGTAGAAGCGAACCTCTTCTTTCATTTTCTTCGTTCGCCTGTCACTTACGCGAAAAACGGTCGCTGGTAATAAGGTGAACACTCTACATTTTAATGAAGAAAGCAGTCTCTTCGCACTAACTTGAGTTGCTTGCACTGACAAAGCACTCCGAGTTAACGAATGGAAGTGGGACACACTATTTCTGGTTTTATTCCAAGAATATAAACCGTCTCCCTTTTGAATTTAAATGGGCGAAATGGTCCGTACTCCGACTACCAATGAATATTGGTCTTTATCAGAGTATTGATTCAATATGATAGCTTCTACGTTCGTCGCTTATTTGCAATTATTCTTCCTCCATATCATCTTTTATTGTTTTCGATTTTCAAATCTTGATATCTGACTTCTGATTATTTGAATATTAAATTTAATATTCAGCTACTATATGCGCGATGTTTTTTGATTTAGTAGTGCATATTATTAGACTAGTGCAAAGTGTATTTATGGAACAACGTTTAAAATAGTTTCAGTTTTAGCATGTTGCATTGCTTTATAATTTAATAATTAATTTGTTATAGTGTACGAATAAATCTTCAAATCAAATAATTATAGAAAATACTGTTTTGGATTTTACACATTTTAAATTGATTACACACTTTAAATTGAGCATACATGTATGGAAAGGTAATGAATAATGACAATTGGTTATTATGGACAAAAATTAATATAAGATACTATTTTCAATTTTATTTTGTGAATAACAAGCGTACATGTAGAAATCTCGTATATCTTAGAGGCGCTATGTTTTAAATCTTCTGTATGAAATAAGACAGAACTTGCATAATATCATACTTAAATTCTCATCTATTTTTAAATTTTCTATTATTCTTCATTCACTATAAATTATATTTTTCGCGATTTTTACTGGTATCAGTTTCACGTACTCGTAAAAATCAATCAATTGATTAAGATTAGACAAAGCTATAACAAAATTCATCTTGATCTTTGAAACGTGAAGTCGAAAACTACTTCAATTTCTTGGTATTATATTATTCTTCTGTTTATTTGCAGAACATTTTATGCAACGATATAACATAAAAATAAACCATTATCGTATCATAATCACGTTAACAACATTCTTTATAACGTTGACGTTGACTCCAACATGTAAAATGAATCAATTTTCAGTAATTTGTAATATCTTATCCAATTGAAATCTTTTCGTTATGCATCCCAATAAGAAAAGGAGAAGACTCGAGGCAAAATATGTTCAATTATTTATAATCATCTCGTAACACAAAATACAAAATACAATGGCATACATATCTGTTAATCGAATGTTCCAAGATCTGCGACCTCCAACGCGATCAATAGCGATCATAAATTGATACCACACCCTGAACTAATACCGCGAGTTCTGCCGAAAAGTTTGCTAACTAATTTGCACGTTACAAAAAACTTGTGCACGCCACTTCTCCATAAAGGAAATTCTACAAGGATAGAGCAGTAGATCGAAGTATGCGAATTCCGACGAATGTGCGCATAAACAACTAGATTTGTACGCATAGACGTGTGAGCGCAATAACCAAAAGCAATAAATGAAAATTCTTGTTTGCACGATCCAACTACGGCTGCATTCATCGACTTTAGAATCCGAGGATTGTTCCGCAACAAACTGAACGGCGGTAATGCTGGAGATTTACGTTTCTCGAGCGGATTAAACGTTGAGGAAAAGTTGGTGGAGATCTTAAAGGTGGCCAGACATCGAAGTGGTGCTGCCAACATTTCCATCGGGATGGTGCCACGGAAAACGTGAGAGCCAGCAAACACCGAGCGAGAGCGTTCTTCGAGTAGAAGGTAATTCGTGGAAAGGAACAAGCAATCCTTCTTCACCGGGTTAATCCTACATCCCATTACTCGTTGCATCCATCCTCTGTCTCCCTCGTATTCGAGGGCGTGAACACGACAAATCGATTCTATGCTCCATGAGACCAACTCCGTCTGTACACAGACTGCTCGCTGTCTTGCTTTAAATCCATCCTCTCTCTTCTCCTCTATTTGTCTCTCTGTCTATCTGAACAGCGGTTCGCGAAAGTATTTGAATGCTTACCATAGAAATTATCCATGAATATATTCCGTGTGTAATACGAAACTTTCATTACCATTGCTATGAGACTCGTAATCATATTAGAAAATTGCGAAACGAATCTGAAAATCTATGCACATACATTGTAGAAGTTAGAAATTATCTGTTTTAAAAGAATAGTTGTTTTAATTTAAAAATATGATCAGCGCTTGAGATGCGAACTCATTAAATATTTGAAATATTCAAAAGGATGGTAAAATACATACATATTTCATCTCAAAACTAGGCAAAGAGACAGTTTCGATAACATAGAGTTGATTGGCCATGTTCTGGATTTTAAAATTGTTCCTCTATAAGACGAAAAATGTGACATATCTTTATATATATATATAAAACAATATATAAAAAATATATATAAAATAAACAATCTATTTTTTAGTTATTTCCGTTTATGTTTAGTGTATCATTAATATTGTCATATGCAGTGACTGACGAAAGTACTTGAACGTTTATAAAAACTTTTTATAAATATATCGTGCGTATATCGTAAAACATTTTGAAATTTCATTAACACTGCGATAATGAAACGCGACGATCATGGTTATATTGGTAAAATTTTGAAACGAATCAGAAAATATACGCTTCATAAGGATCACCAAAATATTTGAACAATCAATTATTCATTATAAATTGGTTATAATATTTATTTGAGGACATCTTTAGTATTAATCCTGTGCTTAAGATCAGTATTCATACTAATTTTTTATTAAAATTTATTATTTTGCCAATGCATATAAAGAATTTTGTATAATACACGTGTAATATATATATATATACATATTTACACGAATGCGATAAAAGCTGAAATGCTTTCAAAAGTTACTATAGGCGTTGCATCTTGATAGCAACTATGTTAATGAAACAAAATTTCGAGTCTCGCGAAATTTTAGCGATGAATGGTTTAGAATATTAGAATGAATATGCTAAAATAATTTTATAATTCGTTTGATTCTTAGATTTTATTTGGTAAGATGTTAGTGCTTTATTTTGGAGTTAAATGAGTTAGTTAAAAAGAAATTGATATATCGTAATTAGATTGTCGACATTTAAGCAAATTTATATTTTTACCAACACGACTAAAAACATAGAAACAACTAGAAATTTGGATCAGTCACTAAATAAAATAACGAGTATTTTACATATTTTTGCGTATTATATGCATTCTATGTAATTTTGCACATTCAACTTTTCTATAAACGCATAAAAACCCGCGATCTAATTAGAATCTCAACTACATTTCCCGGTCGGTTTTGTATTTTGCAAAAATAATAACGATAGACGTGCCTCGCTACAGTACCAAAGAAATTTCAAAACATTTCGTATTACGTACGTAATATATTCGTAAAAATTTCTCCGATAAGTCGATTGGTTTCATGGGTCACGATATCTATTTCTGTCTCTGTCACCATCTGTCCATCTGTCTGTCTCTTTTTGTTAACTCGTTCTCGATATGTTGGTACATTGTGCTAGAACACAGACTCGGTTCATTGTTGGTTAACTGATGATGATTGCTTCGGGCCCAAATGCTTGAAAAATACAAATTGTCCTGACAATAGGGGGGAACTTTTTCCACTAGCTTAGGCGATCGAGCTTTTCAGACGAATGGGAAAGCTATTTGGTGATATACGATCGATCGCGGTGAGCTTTGTTACTTGTTGCTGTGGATAACTTTGAATATTGATAGCCTCGAGCACGAACAATAAACCGATGGACTGAATGATGGATCTACGAAATGAACGAGACCCGCGTCATTTTGTTCGCTTCGTACGGTAGTTTGGAGGATAATATCAATTATATTAATTTCTTGTATTTTAACAATTTTTATGATACGATCAATACGAAATTCCAATATATTTTTCTGGGAAGGTTCTTTTTGTACAAAGATGATCATAAATTCGGAAATATATAAAATTTTATTTGTTCAAGCTTTGCTTTTTTTACCAGTGTCTGTGAAAATGTAAATTTGCATAAAAATTCACAGTCTAGTTATCGATGACTGTGAATTTATTTATATGATAGCTTTCTTTCCATTTCTGTCTTTTGCCTTTTTTTTTTTTGTTAGCTGAAAACAAAAGTAAATAAAAATTTACACGTTATGTACATCGCCGCAGCAGCGAAATACAGAGGATGTGATACGGACAAAATATTGTTTTTCACAATCGAAATATTCTAATCTAACATTTTGTCAGTTTAATTCCCCGTAATACCCTGCAATCTATTTGAGAACTTGCGAAATTTCATTTTCGAATATCCTAAAGCGTTTCGATTAATATTAAAATAAATCTTACGATAATTAGCCTAGAAATCTATTAAATAACGAAAGAGAGACGTTAGTAAGTATTCACAAAAGGCTGAGAGATAAGAAACTTTTTGAAATAAACAAAACGAACCCAAGAATACCATAATGTTGGTAAAAAAGACTCTGGGCAATAAAATAGTGTTTTTAAGCTTTAGCAGCTATTGTTGGGTAGCAATCGACGTAGGGCAATCTTATTCTTCGGATCAAAGGCCAAAAGCACACACGTGAACGACTATAGACATCTGGACCAACGGATCGTTTAATTACTGTTGACTGACATGTTGACGTACGGTATTCTGACTTGAACAGGCGATCATACAACACATCTACGACATTAGAACACTAGGAGATGACACCAGGGAGCAGGTAGACTGGAAAATTTATAGCAGCACAATTCCGCGTTTATTTAACTTTACGTTTATTCGTTATTTCATATGTTGTTAGATACATCATTCACGCAGATGATGTACTTCCAATTTGAAGATTAGTTGAATTTTGATTAAGATTTGATAATTATCTTAGCAATAATCGTACATTAATATTTGCTATATACCTCTCAATGTTCGATAGTATTCATTATTCTGCTTATTATCTGTAATATTAACGTTATAATATTAATTAAGGAAAGAACTTTGGCAGCATTCTTTATATTACAATTTTGTAAGCTTTGATAGGAACATAAAGTTTTCAATAATTTTGTCCTTTTACACAGGTTAGAGTTGAAATACCTTTTATCAAAAAAGGGAGAAAAATTCAGCGCTGATAATAATCTGCGCTATTTCTTTTGCTTAATCGACTGTTTGCAACCATATTAATCATTGTAATAGATTATTAGCGACCCACTTAAAATCATAGATTGAGCTTTCTAACTTATGACGAAGATTTATTTATTTAAAAAATTTGAGCAGTTGTAATGGCAATGTTACATTAAAATTATTCAAGTTATCTTTTATATTCGAGATATTTGTCACACTTTCGAGCATTCTTTATCGCAATAAATAATAAATAATAATAATAATAAAATTCAGCATCATTCGACGAAACGAAAACTCGAATGACATTAATTGCATGCGAGATACGCTTATCGCGAAAGTAAGTATACTTTGATCTGTCTAATTACAAATTAATAATATACGTCTGAGGTGCGGCAATATCACAATAAAGTGGCAATTACTCTAAGTGTGGGTGCAGAATTGATGTATAGAAATTGGTCTCCGAGCGAAAGAAAGGGATCGAGATAAACGAGAGAAGCTTTTATTACTTCATCATTTAGCGCATTGTTCTATGGATAGCGAGGAGTAACCTACTCTGCATCTAAAACTTATCGATTCCTCGTCGGCCGACTACGACCAATGCCTTTTTCTTCGATCTCGGCGACCGACACTACGAAGATTTCCGTACTCTTTTTGCGCTCTAAGGAAAGATACAAGGTGATCTCGTGAAAAATCTCGTCTCTATCGAAGAGACGGTGAAGACGATAAATCTCGAAGACGAAGCTTGCATAGTAAAAAGGACACGTCTTCACCGATCGTTCGAAACTTCTTTTCATTATAGTTTTACAAAGTTTCGATAACAGTATACCGTGCTCAAAAGTAATTAAAGAGCCATCCGTTTAAAAAGTTTTGCTATTTTGTAGACATATCGTGTATAAGAGTGTACATTTTTTTCTTCCCTTGTACAGCATAAACAGCTTATCATAATGTATAGTGTAGTGACAAATTATGCTTAATAGAATAAGATATTCAATACAGAAATAATGTACGATACAAAGGTAATTCTACAAAACACTTATTAGGCTAAAAATAATATGACGCGAATACGACTTTGATGATGGTAAGACGATTTTCAAAAAGCAGATTGAGGTATCATACCCTTAAAAGCTTTCTTAGCACCTTTAACTTCCACGTCTGTCGATTCTTATTTGTTCTCTTTCATTCGTCTTATATATGAAAATACGTACGTACGAAAAGAAGGATTAAATTACTTAATTTAAGAATATTTTATCGTATTTTGTATCCTGTGTTTCATGCGAGAAAGAGTATCGTCAATGACTAATTTAGACAATGAAATACCGAATACAAATAAAATTTAAATATTTTTTAACTCAAGTTGAACCCTACCAATTAGCACCTATAGATAAATCCAACCGAGGTTTAAATGTATGTAAAAAAATAATAAAGGTGATCTTATAATGTTACAGATGAGGAAGAACGATGAAAATTTATTTAATGAGTAAAATTAAAATTTATATATGAAACATAAAAGTAAAAGATATTGCAAGAAATATTCTAAAGAAAAATGCATGGAAATATCCAAAGCAATTTAATTATCTTATATCTAGAATAATTTGAAGGAAGGAAAATTAGAAGAAAGTGTCATTTTAGAAATAGAAATTTGGAAAATTTTATATACACATCGAAAGTTTCTTGCATAATAAATTGAGCCGTTCGAAAATTTCATAGTAAAATCGAAGAATAATTTATTTGTTCCGTTTACGATAATGTGCTATCAAATCATATACATATACATTGTTTCATTAAGTGATTTTCTGCTCGTCGTGCAACGTCATGGTTGCTATGCAGAAAACTTTTTGTCTCTTTTACCAATAAATTCTTTGAAATAGTTTTCACAGATTTCTATAACGTATTGAATCTCTTTTTATTAAAAAAGTTTTGTAAAGGTCAGAAGAGATATCAGTCAGATGATATGTTCGATGAACAAGATGGATAGGATTGAAAATTCTAACTAAAATGCAATATTTCTTATCTACTACTTATCGATATATCAGATATCGCTGAAAAATACTTTTTCCGTTGAACAATCTCCAAGTTTCCTTTTATACATTGCATTCATGTAATGTCCAGCTGAGATTTGACCAAACTCTACAGTCTGCAGTTTTATGACAGAATCTTATCACAGTTTCAGTATTATGAGAGAAGCTTACAATAAATAATCGTCCTCTAACTTCATCAGTTCGGATGATGGTTGCTTAAGATGCCGAGGAACTCTGATCAATTATTACGAACTATCAACTATTGCTTCGGACCGATATGTAACGACTGGCTTTCCGTCACGATGATGCCGCGAAGGAAGACTGATGGGGTGTGTCTAAGGATGCGAGATCATCGGATTCGTTGAGGAAAGCCTTGGCTCGGAAAGCGAGGGAAATGGGCACCGTTGTTAATTGGCTAATTTTGTGTTGGTGGGAAGTATCGTTCGCGAGAAAAGCAGATTTCTGGTATCTTCCCGTAGCAGGTGATAGATTTAGGGACTGTTAAGAGAAAGACTGTTTGTCCCTTTGGAGAACCTTAGCTATAAATAAATCCTAAGATTTATAGCAGGTCCTTAGGCTAGCTAAAAATATTCTGTGAAGATGTATCGACATCTGGTAATCATGTTATCGGAAGAATAGGGTCTTTGTGTAGCGAACCACGGGACAGAAACCGTTGGAAAGTTTACTATCGAGTGCCGCTACATATTCAAGCGTAATAATAATGACTGCGTAATGATTAACTCAGCTTCTTACGAATTCTACGATTCCATTATTTAGGCACATAATTCACGTCCAATTTTAAAACAATAAACTTAGTCAGATAAATTCGTTTATCGCAGAAAATGGTACTAATAATAGCGCTTCTCTTTACTTTCCGATTTTGGAGTTGATCTGTATGGTTTCGGAATGATTCATGTTTTATTAATTGAAATTTTTATCGATTGTTCTTATTTTTTCTTAGTGACCTGTATACGTTACGCAATTTCGCGTGCAAAATTTATTCCATCGCTGCTTTGCATACATAATAGGATTTGTGAAAAAGTTCCTCACCCCTCTATTAATTACAAGCTTTTTATATCCTCCTGGTGCAATATTCTTCACTCCATTTTATATTCAAGCGAGACATAAGCTCTTACCTAGCTGGTAAATTTTATTTATCCTGCAAAAATTCATATAATAAATTTTAACTTTTGAAATGTATCAAAAGCAATTATGCTGTACAGTTTTTAATGATTATCATGTTAATTACGTTATTCCTCCTGACACACAAATAACTTTGCCTAGATTAAATGAATCGTTCTTTTACGCTTTTCAATAAGAATGTTATAATTTAATTAAAATTATCATGTCTAACCAAAAAATCATGAATCATTATTTTACAAGATAATATTACACGATAGACATAGCTTCTTTTCGTATTTGGACCCAACACAAAAAATAAACCCTATGCGAAAAAAGAAATATTCTGTACAAGCAATTGGTGCAAAACATAGTGACATAGATTAAGCGAGAACCCCTGGAAAAATTTCGGATATTTATGCAAATTCATATTTTTACGATAACCTATAAAGAAATGGAATCCCAATAGCTTTCACCCTCTAAATATTACAACTATCACTGTACTATCGATATCCGCGCATTTCACTTACTCAGAAATACACAAACATGCCCAGTCTATTCGTATCGAAACGTTAATTTTGTATTTTCTTTAAAATAGTAATTTATCCACAGACAGTTTGTACGATAGGGATTTCAGAAATACAGCGGGATCAAGGAGAAGACGAATAAAAACAGATGCAGACTATCCAACGTGTAAGAGGTCCTGTAAGATAGGAAACGACAGGGAAGAAGATAGACGAAGAAGCGTATTCGTCTTCTACGGCTGATCCTAGATTCCATTATTCTCTGCGTATTTTCTGAGTCTTGCTCTGGCTATGGGGCACTGACATGGCAAGAATCGATTTCTGCCAGCCATGAATGTTGTTGCACGCTTCTGGTAAACGGGCCGTTTACATTTGCGTTTAAATTGTAACCCTGAAAGCCACCCCTCCCCCGTCGCTCTGTTTTAACTCCAGAAACTGAAAGCTGCCGGCGGATCGATCCGCCGGTGCATTCTCGTCCTAAAAGGGAAGGAGCGTTGCCGTTTTTCCATGCAGACTTTCGAATCGCAGTAGACATTGTCTAGGTTCTGTGTATATGATGCGCTTTGTTGAAGTATTTATTGGAACATACTGTCTCTTCCCTGTCTGTGAAGCAGAAATGCGTTTATATGCGTTTATATGCGTTTTTATGCGTTTATATGCGTTTATATGCGTTTATATGCGAGAATTCTCGAGTTTCTATATGTAGATATATTCTGAGATATTCTTGTCTGTGCATACTTTATTCTTGCCGCGTGTCTTATCAAAGTATCTATGGCGATGGTCGTAGCTTTTGAAAAAATTTCACTAACATATTTCTGCATTATATTACGATTATTATAAGAATTATCTTTACTTTGTTTACTTCGTGCCTTCGGTCGAAATATGTATTTATTGTAAATCTTACCGTATAACTAAAGATGATTCCAGATATATAATTGATATACCATTATTGGGACGAACGAATTTTTACATAATTATGTTAAACATATTCATTTTTTTCTACATATTCCAATATCAAAGTTACATCAATAATACTGTTTTAAGAATATACTATACAAAATGATATACAAAAGCAAGTTTAATTATATTAAATGTTAGAAATATTGGAAGGTCCAACTTGGACGTTACGACTTCGGTGGTTTAGTTATTAAAGCAATGATGTTGGTATGGTTGTTTTGTTTCTGACGGTTTTGATGAAACAATGTAGAAAGACCAACGAAACGTTGAACAACGTGATAAAACAAACATTATTAGCTCATTTGTGATGAAAAAATATGCAGTTATTGATAAGAATTAGGATAATTAAAATGCAAATATTTTTATTTGGAAGGATTACCTGAAATAGAAAATTATTCGAAAATGATTAATTCAATCTTAATAGTAGGCTTACTTTCTTAAAATTATATATTTCAAAAGCAAAGTAATAAAGTAGTTGAAATATTGCTACATTTTATTTTTAATTCAAATAAAATTTGCCTGAATCGATATTCCAAGAGTACAAAATAAGTTGAAAAAAAAAAAAAAGGAAATGATCGTAGAAGAACATTTAAATTGTAACTAAATTAGCGAATCGTACAGAGCACATATCAATCGTAAATTACTTACTATGCGATTGAAAATCCAAACACGCATCGATGAAAGCAAAACCGCAAAAACTCGCAGCATTGCAATTTTACAGTCCTGATGCACAGTTTTCTGTATTCAGCGCGTAAATTGTGAATCGCAGAACGTAGCGACGCGAATAGAGCAGAGAATCATTGAATATGATAAATAAGACGGTCCATGTCACCGTTTTTATGCATAAAAATCCAGCGTTCGCTGCAACCGGACCACTCGACCGCGTTTAAACGTGCCACTCTGTTCATAGGCTCTACAGCCTCGTGACATTTGCATTCACGCCATTTTATTTTTTCTGCTTCCGGGTACAAGCTACGATTTCGTCACGAAATTCCAGCTAACAAACAAATACTAACCAAGCCACCGGGTACATTAACACGTAACAACGAATTTTCCTCTGCAATAGCTTCAGTTGATGGGAAAATTTCACGCACGCGCCTCTCTTGGCTACGATATCAGTAGTGATGGGCTTAAGTTCGTCGCAAGTGGCCTCGAATATTTAATTGACCTTTAATTGACTACATTCATCTAACAAACAACATCTAGAAGCAGTTTGAAGAAAAGAAGCATCGCAAGATACGAGAAATTAAGCCAAGTTAAAGAATTAATAAGTTTCGAATTTACCAAACAACTTGTATCATTAACATTGTATCTCTTAAATATCTTTATGATGAATATAAAATAATAAAAGTAGAATTTAAAAGTTCAAATATGCTACTCAAATTAACAATAGAACAAAACCTCTTCTTTAATCAGTGCAGATGTTAAATTCCCGAATACTGCATCTTATGCGATCTTTATTTGTTCCTTGCACCACATTCCTCGTGACAATGTGCACAAAAATCATTTTCATTGTTCCTTCTTTTTTTTAGCTTCCATGTTCGTCAATTTTCTTTCTTTAATTGTCATTGCCGAAAGATTAAACCACAGCTTATGAACAGTAGGGTTTAGAAAGCAATTGTTTACATGGCGATTTTACCACAGAATGTACGAATATAATATCTTGCTTACAATCGAACTTACAGTATGAAGACGAAAATAATTGACAAGAATTTTCGAAATATTACGTAAATAGATATTATCAATAAATTTCTTCGTGCAACTTGTCTTACTGATTATCAAAATATTACGATACACTTTTGAGTACTGTCGAAAATAAGACTGAAACTCTGGAAAACGCAAAGAGCTTAATAATTCACCGCGGTATATAATAAATCCAGTTTTGTAATAAATTTTTATCTATTACTTGCTATAAGTAATTGGGAGTAGATTTTGTAAATCTTCGAAGCTCAACAGCTATTTATAGAATAGTCTACAAAAGGAACTTGGAGCATTGAATTTCACTTAAATTTATAAGTAGGTACTAGGTACCTTTATCCACCACCTAGGAACTTTATCCCATCGCTAGATATCAGCATAATTCAGCATGGATGTTGACATATATCGATTTTTCATCGACGTCGATGAAACGAAATTGTCGCGGCACGAAATTATCGCGCTGTTGATTCGCTGATTGGATTCATTGGTGTGAGTGCAACGATTCCAATTTACGGCGGCGCATGGTGTTATATCGTTTCCCTGTATTTTAAAAAACGCGCAACACCGCACCGCAGAAATGATCGTCGAATTGCGTATCAAATGTTTCATTCGTGCGAGTGAAAGTTCAATCTCCTGTAGAATATAATAGCGTAATGAATCTTACAGTATTTGTGAAATATGGATCCAGAAATATATAATAGTTATATTATTGAAAATAATGTAGAAATATTTTCGACAAAAAGATAAAACTTTCTATTAGTAATCATTCTTGTTTTTTTTTTTCCATTACTGATTGTATTATTTGTTACTGCTTATTATTATTTTCCATGTTACTTTGATTATTTTTATTATCTATATTACTTTTACTATCGTTGTTGTTTATGCAAGCATTTTAAAAGTATTAAAATATTAACGAAGCCATAGTTTTGCGAGTTATTTTAAGCAGCTTTTATCATGGGACGGGTAACATTCCTGTATTTTCTGTAATTAGAGACTATAAATTATGGCCCGTTATTGGTGTAGTTAGAATTCGATCGAAACAGAAGGAGAATTAATTTCAATTTCCTTGCAATTAAATTATGTGTTTGTAATTGTGAAAGTTCGAAATTTAATCTATCCGTTTTATAATACTTATGGGTCAATTTATCCAATTTGTTCTAATTATTATATGACGTAGTTGCATAACAAATGTCGTTTCAAGATAAACGGTATCATATTTGCTTATGATACTCGCGATACTGTGAGAATTGATTATAATTAATTTGAATAAATAAAAATAAGAAAAGCATAATTTGTTAATGATTCAGTGAAAGAAGGAATTTTCGTACCGTTACACAAAAACAAAATCAGCAAATTAAAACAGGGGAATATTTAATTAGACAGTTATAAACAAAGTAACTCCGATAATGGTTGTTATACTGAATTAATATCGATAAATATCTCTACATTTATTCATATTAATATTAATAAAAGTCTACGTTTATCGACGAAACCTCTCATCAGCCGCAAACAATAAAACGCAATAATTTGTGTCATCCACGTAGTTAATCATTTATGATACGATACGTAACAATATAAATATAAAAATAAATTCCAAACTACTCGTACTAAATCATTCACGAAATACGTCGTACGAAATCTCTTCTGTTTTAACCTAATTTTAAATATTTTCAAATTATCTTTTCATGCTTTTACAAGAAAAAGAGAAACTTCTCTGATAGGTAACACGTCTCCATCTATAAGAGTAGAAAGATTTCCGAGCATTAAGTAAGTATGTATGTGTCAGGACGCGAAGATCGAGAACATCCGGCGCTGTATTTCCGCGTCGATGCGAAAAAACGCAAGCCATTCGTTGGGCGAGAAAACTGCACGCGGCTAAAGTTCGTGATTTAAGGGTACTTTGAAAATCTTTTAGCATTTCCTTGTGAAACATGTTGCCTATTCCTGCACGAGTTTTCTTTCACTTTAGCCTACTTTTAACCCGTTCGTCGAATAAGGGGGAAGGTGACCGTGATGAATCGCTTTGAACGATTCAACAACTCCACTTTTAAGAGAAACCTGCACGTTTACAGAATTCGTATTAAAATCCAATATCGTTAACAGTCTCAAAAATAGAAGATTATATTTTATTCGCTAAATATCTCATTACGTCGTTTCGTAAATTTTGTCGTTTATCAGTTCAATAGAATTAATTGTAAATAGTCTACCAAATAAAACAAAAACAAAAAAAAAAATAATATTCTTTCTTTTTTTCATACTGCATACTTAACTTCTATAAAGAATCCCTGCAATAGTTCAGAAAATATCTTTATACATTCACGAAAACTAACTTCAGCTGATCAAGAAATTCATTTGAATAAGAAAATCCTTTCGTATAACACGTAATATTCACAAAAACTTTTTATAAGTGTTCAGATATTTTTACCATATATCATTCGTCGAAGGGAGATTTTGAATCTGCGTCTAAGAATCTAATGGTAGATACTTACTAAACACATATCTTCTTCTGCAGAAGCATAATCCTCAGATATTCGTCAAAAGCTAAATAAACCGGATGTATAATATTTTTTACGATATTAAATATTGTATAACGCTTTTGTTTAATCCCTATAATTTCACTTAGTATATTTTCATTATATTATTCATGTCTTCTTCTAACACCCACAATTCCCACAATTCCCACAAAAACCTTCGCAATAATTCAGAAAGAATTCTTAAACATTCAGCAAAACTAAATTCTACTTATCTAGAAACGTTTGAATAAGAAAATCTCTTTTCAATATACCGCAGAACGGGACAACAACAAGAGAACAGCTTTGATCCTAACGCTTAAGCTATCCCTGATGTTTTTAGGGCCAACATCTTACACAATATAGCATGCTTTCCACAATCAGTATTGTTATGTCAAATAATGCTTTGAGACTGGTGTTATTTTGTGCCAGAGCGGTCCGTAAATGGCGCACGGACGGGTTAGTCGCATCGTTTGCCAACGTTTCTCCCTTTCGTGTCTATCCGAGTCTTTTATCGTTCGTTATTGAAAAGAGGCCAAGAGGCGCGGGTCGAGCAACCAAAAGAGCAACAGTCAACGATGCAAGCATTTGAGAGAAAATTCTGCCGGTAGCGAATATATTTTCTAGCGTTTAGGGCAACTCTTGAATTTCGATATCTCGCTAAAACTCGGCTTCCGGGTTCAACGGTGACTTCGTCTTGTTGAATTCTATTCCACGATACGCTGAATGAAACGCGCTTTCTCTCTTTGGAATCGTGGTGTGTTATGTGCTTTGAAACGCTTGATAGGGAAATGAGAATTTTCGTAGCATGAAATGCGCGCAAATATGAAGATTAATTTCGAATTACGAGCGTGTAAATAGGCACAAATATTTAGCTCTTTTACAAGTAATATCGTGTTTACGCGCGTAACTAGAAAACAATAACAGATTTAAAAATTGTGATGAGTCTATTCCGAAAGAACAAAAACGTAGGAATTTTTATCGGTAATATCGTAACATGTACGCAGTATTGAAAGATAGGAGGCTATCTTCCAATCGGGACCTCAACATTCAAAACGATTCTTCTGCTCTCAATAGCCGAACGTGCCATAAACGAGGTCATTTAGGACGAGCTAGTAGGTTTGGTAACGGTACGATTTGTTTCAATATCGTTCACGTCGACACAAAATCAAGTATGATGCTCCGTCAGTCTATATGCACACAGTCATCGTTCGTCACTCACTACTCTCGTTACAACGGTTCCAGCGCTCTCTTTCACGCTGACCACACTCCTCGACATTGACTTCTAACTCACGACTGCCCGTTAATTCGTCTTTCTCCCTTAAACATCCCTTCGTCTTTTCTCATAACCCGACCACGTACGTGTTCCGCAACCCCCGGCGGCCATAGTCACGTAGACCTTTCTTCCGCATAACTATTCGACCGAAGGACCGAGGATACATTGATGGGCCGCTTGGCCCATTGAAGTTTCCCGACCCTTTCAGCCTGTCGGCACTTAGGTTTTCTCGCAACATTGTTTATAGTTCTCCCGATATTTCTTAGATAATCTGTCCACGATACTATAATACGATAATCAACTCCACGAATCAGTCGTTCCCCTACTTCGATGAAGATAATAGGAGTGATTGAAATGATTATAGCACTGAGTTAATAGCTTAAATATACACTTTATTCTAACAACTTTGAAGATTTAAGTATTTACGCGTGGTGCGTGTAGACGCGTTCTCAGCAAAGTGTTAATGTCTATAAGGCAGCGTAATGAAAGTCCGTGAATATAAGTGATCGCTGATATGATAAAACTGTCGCTTTCTGATCTGATTCGTTGGTATTGATTATCATATAGCTATACCAATGCTTTTTGCAATCTTTCTAATTATAGACGTATCAGTAATCACGGTTTCGTTCGTACGTTTTTATTGTTTTAAGTCGTATCAACTGTCAGAATTTCTAGCGTTCGAGATTTTAAATAATATCGTATTCCATAGTACAGTAAAATTAATTTATGAATAGTATATATTTCATGTGAGTTATGAAAACAAAATGTTCGTATTCGTATGCCCGCCATTGTGGCTTCGGGACAAGTATTGAGATCTTGAATGATATCATCTTGTTTTTGATAAAATATTTTTGAATCGGGAGGCTACGAGATTTTAGAATCTCTCTCTTAGGACGATTAAATACATAGAACTATCATATTTAAATCACATTCTTTAACATTTTAGAAGGAAGCAAAAATAAAATCCTAATCCAATAAAGATAGGGCTTACGTTTAATAAACATTCGTTAAACAAACGAATTTATATCAGCGGCGGCATCATAGAAAAATAAATATAATCTAATAAGTTTCTATTTTCGCTTATTTGATTTTAAAAACGAATCTTTTCGGTATACATTCTATATTCTATTTTATAAGGAATTTTATTTATGAAACGCCTATTGAATTCATTTCCTAATCGATTAAATGATATTTTAGTGTATGACGTTACATAAAATATTGTTATATTTCTACTTTAAGAAGATTCATTTTCCTCCGAGAGAGAAATTTATTAGAATCGGTAGAGAAATTTAAAGACGCTTGATTGAAAAGTAATCAGAATATACTCCTATGTAGTAAGCTATAATTTTTGAGAAATTGATGTAGTAATTAATAAAAAACAATCAAAGACAGTAAATTTGTTTTTTATATGGTTTTCCTTTGAGTTAATAATCGAATTCAATGTAAGTTATTAAATTACGATATTAAAAGATAATTTTTAGAAAAAAGTTACTTTATTCCTACATGTAGGTATATCTTGAAGGATTAAATAAAAATTCCTTGAAAATAGCACATACATATACGTCCCTTTGATCTTTTTTCCTTTTTATTTAACACTGAACTTGCCGTGTCTTGCATTTATTTGTAAAATAATCTTCCGCTTAATAAGCTTTTTCTAATTGCATTTCTGTATTAAGTTTCTTTGCACTCTCCGAGTCAAGTACACTTTGGAGACATGCTTGCACGTAACTAAAGCTCGCGAAGATTATTAGGATTATAATGAATCTCAACATTTACTTCTAAAAGCTTTGATTGTAATATCGAAAAACGAAGACAGTAATAAGAAAATTACAAATATCTTTCCTTGTTTTCTCTATAATTTTATGGAACAAAACAAACAAGTCGCGATATTATTGATTTTAAGTTCCAAAACGTTCGACTATCGTTTGACAAATATTTCATTGTTATCAGTATAATCTGACGCGTACGAATTATTAATGTTTCATTGCTTTTATTTGCAAAGCAGGATATTTTATCAGTTTAAATTGAAAATGGCGATGGAACATTTTCCCATATCTTTTCATTGTTAAACGTTTCTAAAATTTTTATTTTAATTTTTTCTTGAAGTTTCAGAAAAATAAGAGAGGGATTTTGTCAACATACATAATATCTCGTTTCAATTTTTTGCAACATTTTTTAAAAGCTAACAACCTTCCCATTTATCGAAACGAGCATGAGATCGTAACATAAAAATTAAAAAAATTATAGCAGATTTAAATAAAAGCTTTGTACTGTTTTTACGTGTTTCGAAACACGTAGAATATTGGATTACTCTCACTGCATAATATTATTCTTGCATTTTAATGATGATCGTAATCCATTTTCACATGAAAAATGATAGAATTCCTTGTGATTATATGTATGCATTGTAAATTTAATTATATCTAACACGATGAAGTTAAATAGAATAAAATTTAATTTAAAGTTGATTCACGAATTTATTTAATTTTGTTAATTAAACACGAGTGTCTAGGAAGTTTCAATCTAGGAATTTTATATGATTTTCAATCGATAAAAAATTTGGTTGCAATATGTTTTGCTCAGAAACATCACCAAGAGGAATAAAACAAAACTACGGTGTGGAAATAACTGAGGGCAAAAACAGGGCTATGTTCACACCTGCCTGAAACAGCTGACAAACTAGTGTATTGTGGCGAAAAAATAAAAGGGAGAAAATATCGTTTTTTGTTCCTACGTCATGTGAATTTGTGGATGAAAAGCTATTTCGGAAAAATTGAACTTTTGTTGCTAATTTCGAGAATGAAAAAATCAATTCAAACCTCTCGATAAGCTAAGCAAAAGTCCACTTTGGCTTCATTAAAGAATGCAATTATGTATAAAAATTAGATTTGTAATCTACCGCGGAAAAGAAACTTTGTTCCAGTGTAACATTTTCTTTTAGAAATAAACACGTAATTATTAGGTCGTCCGAAAAGTTTCTTTCGTCTTACAAGGAAATAATGAACGCACAACGTTTTTCGTTTTATATTATTTTACCGAATTACGTATAATCCATTTTGTTCTATCGAAATAAAGATCACAACGTTCGATAGATTAGGTTTCATGTTTGTAGAAAGATGCGTCGTTGTAAAAGACGTGTCTGTAAAAGAAAGATACTTTTCGGACAACCTAATATATTAGAATTAAACATATTTAAAACTAAGCAATTATACATGCTTAAATAACTAGCAAGATGTAGTAAGATATTCTTAAAATGAAGATGACACGTATAAAGAAGCTTCATTTGCAAAAGATACTGTAATCATCGAGGAAATTTTTACTAATCTTATGAGATCTTTTTAAATTAAATTGAATTAAAAAGTTTCATATTCTAAATTGCAAATTTTTAATACAAAGAGTCATACAAGACATAGATTTCGAAGGCAACAAAAAAATTGTGTTCATTTTAGCTAGAGTTATTATACACGATATTAAATAACTTTGAAATATCCAAACAATAATACAAGTAGTAATACAAATTATATTAACATTGTCTCCTCTAAAGCGTGGAAACATAAAATGCGTTGTTCTTTACCCTCTTTTTATAATTGAGAAGAAAGGTTAAAGATCCATTTTCTAATACAGTCTTTGATCTGCCTTGGAAATTCGTTGCAAATTTCCCAAGTAACGTAACGCTTCACCACGTTATTATAATCCTAACAAAACGACTACTTTTCATAATTCAAGCAATCCATCTTATCGTGTATAATATTATATATTCCATAATTCAAGCTATCCATCGTATTCCCCTTATCACTTAGAAGAAAATTCAGAAGGGGAAAAATTGGAAGGAAAATGGATCGAAAAAACGAGAACGGCAAGTGAAGTGAGGGAAACACAGCGGAAAATCGTTGCACGCTGGTTTTTCATCGACGTCGAATGAATAGCGAACGAGCAACGAGAGCAAATTCACGAACGATTTCTATTTCTCGTGGACAAACACGAGTCGCGTGAACGCGCGAAAGTAAATCTCGACGCGTAAAGTACACATAGAATTATCGTGACAGTCGCGTCCACTCGCGATTCCATTCGATTCGAATCGCGGCCGCTTGCCAGTACGAACCTCAATTGGACCGATTAATTTCCCTGTCGCCGTAAAACATAACAAATAGCCAGCTGTTGATAAATTCCGCCCGATCAGATGCATTTCATAGATTGACATCGGTTGCGCCCGACCAATTGTCGGTATCGATCACTGACCAGAGAAGAAGCAAGCAGCGCATTGTCGGACCAGGAACGCTTGCTACTACTGTTCATCGAGCACCTAATAGAGGAGCAGTCCGGTTACTCGAGTGTACGTTTCCATTCATGCATACCAAATATCGTTTTCTCAAATAAAATTTCTACTGTGTGAAAACCACACACGAGAGTGGCATACTATATGTCACATTTCTCGAATTTTACCGTCCATTGAATTTATATTAACAGCACTGTATATTTTTATTTGGTCTTTAGATTGACTATGTATTCGTATAATATATAATATACTAACAATAATATAATAGTAATAGTAATTTATCAAACTGAATATCTCAAAAACATTGGTAGTTAGAATATCAATTATGTAATTGATTTTGTATAATACCGTATGGATGTATTACCTATTTTCTTTTCTTTTCTATATCTTTGAATCTAACAAGTCGTTGCTTTTTCAGTTGCTAACATCAACAAAAATGGGATTTTCAGAAATATACATTCTTACGAAGATACTGAACGATTGAAGAAAAAATTGTACTTTTGGAACAAAGTTTGGCTGCAAAAATGTTTTTTAGAAACAAATATTTTCAACCGATCGAAACTCCCCATTGTACTTCTGTAGTACGTGGAAAATAAAAATTCTTGGTTTTGTCGTCTGTGTCACATCAGTTCTGAGAAATGCGCAACGCTCCATTATTTTATTGAAAACAAAGAAAAGAAAATTTCTTTCTATTCATCGATAGTTATATAATAAACGCCATAAAATAGATTTTCCATAGGGTTCATTGTTTAGAAGAAAAGAAATTGCTTAAAAGGCGTGTTTCACACATTTTCACCCCTTCCCTCTAAATGTTTTTCTTCTTATACACGCCTACAAATTACGTCTTTTATTTCATATAATAGTTTTTATAACATAGGCAAATTAACGAGAAAGATACAAATGAGTATATTGAAATACATAAAAGAAATAAAGGAATCAAATATTTTTTGCATTACTGGACGAATTGATTTTCAGAACAATATCGCACTGGATACAATTTTTCTCAGAATTCATAGAATTTTATCCCTACAGCATCATCGACTCGATGAGATTCTATTCACGTACAGTCTTTTATTTAAATTCCTTGACTTAGATTTGCATCTCGTATCGAATATATGGCAAGGGTATGATAAAGTCCTCTCTGGCTCAAGATATGACACGTGTCCAGCTCTTAGACCCGTGAATGACGTGATTTACGATCCCCGACCTTTCAAGCGCAATCCCGAGCAGACATTCCGCAGACGAGACGTGTCTTGTGAAGTGAAACTTCTATCTGTTAAATGAATGCTACGGAATATTTAATTACGCATAACTAGTTTTCGAGTTCAGAGTGGTTTTACCAAATTAAGGGAAAACTAAGTCTGCAAAGGGTTGCGAACGAGAAATTATTTCAAGCTCAAATTAATTAAATAAATAATCACGAATTGAGAATAATTTTATTTTTTAAATTTATTTATAGAGACGAAAGAAACAAGAATATATATATATATATAATGTAATATATAAAATTTATTAGGAATATATAATATAATATATATATATATATATTCACGCACACTCACACACATATTTAATTTAATATAACTTATGAAGTTTATTCTATAAAATTCAGACTTTACTCTACCTTAAAAATAAAAGAATTAAATTCTATAGAATTTATACACACAATGCTGTATACGATATTCAATGATATGCTTTAAATTTAGTAGAATTCAATAACTATATGTAATTTTTATGATTCAAAATAAGGAATAAATAGGAAATGTGACTGGTGTGGAAGATTTAAATCATTGTGATTTAAGCAGATTTAATTAATGTGATCTAAATCAAGTTTCTCAACATGGCTTTTGAATTTAATAGTACAATAAAAAATTCAATTATTTTCGGAAAGCTGAATTACTTCGATCGTATATTGTAACAGCAACAGGCAAAGTAGAAGCCCAAAATCAATGTACTTCACGTTTTATCGCAAAAAATATTTTTAACAAATTTTACTGGCAAGGAAAGAATTTCATTAAACGAAATATATTTTGTCTTGTTAACTGAAATTTCAATAATAACGTGTTATTAATAGCGATGTAAAATAAAATAGAAATGAATAAAACACGTCTGCTTTAAACAAACATATCTAACAAAAAATTGAAGCAAAAAAGATGATCTGCTGTATATACAATATTTTTTTCAAGTTTTAGTATTTTTCTTAAATTTATATCGCTTTATGGAAGTGATTAAATTATTTATGGAATTATATTTTTACGATAAATATTAAAAAATGTAAATCTGTTGCTTATTTTCATTCATAAACGTACTTAAAATGTTATGAGAATTTTTATTCAAATTTAAATAAAGTAATGTACTAATTTCTGTTATAAATATCGCTCCTGAATTTTGACAAAATTTGTATTTTTTTTTTCTTTTATACAGCAAAATATTATTGAAATTTACCGAAGTGTATTATATAATTATATACTAATGCCTACATAAATGCCTATAATAAATATCATCTTGTAACCGCATACAATTAATTCTAACAATAGAATTTATCCGACCAACGCAATTTATTCATACACGAATTGTTATTTAACATTTTATTAGGTGTGAATGTTATAGATAGTACATAATTTTTGGGAAAATCTGTTAACAAATTATTTTATACCTAATAAAAACAAATGTCCAAATGATCAAATGTTATTTAGGAAAATGAAAAAAATTTAATTTTCTGCAGAACGTAATAGCTATATAAACTTGTAGAAATTCTTTAAATTATTGGATTGTTTGGAAAAACCGCAACGTTTTCAAAGTTGGAGGATAATTATTTACTACAAACTTCTGTGAAATATTAAAATATTAAATTTGAGCAGATCATTATAGTTTGATATTAAAAACAGCAATTATAGAGAAAAACCTAAGATCGCTTAATAGAAAGAGAAATTCTTTTTAATGTTGGAGTTTAGAATTAATTCAACACTTTTTTTTAACGACAAGCAATAGAATATTTTGTAACTCGATAAAACTAAACGAAACGATCAATTGCAAACAAACAAACAAAAGGCGAAAATACCTCCAGAGAAGCGACCATAAAGTTATTCGATAAATGAAAGAAAGTCATCATGAAAAAACCGATGTATAAATAATTTAATGAAATTTTAATTCTATAGAAATATATTATGCAAAATTCACTAGAAATTTTCCAAACTTTCACTAGATACAATCCAAATACATGTATGTATCTTGCTTCAAACAATTTTTTAAAACAAGTACAATGATAAGCAGCTACCACAAAGTTTTGTCTAAATGTAAGAGTGGGTAGAGTAAATATAAAAGACCAAACACACGTAAGGAAACAACACACTTCATTGTACTTCACTCCACAACACTTCACTTTGTCTTCTGTATGTTCCGTAGTTTGTATTTAGCAAATAAACCTCAACATACTTTTTCTTCATTTTCTCGGCGATCAACTAGTGGCAGTATGTTGATTTACACTCTAGTCGTAAATAAGTTAATAAAAAACATTACCATTCAATTGTTTATAAAAATTTTACCTTGATTTTTGGTAAGCAATTGATGTTATTATATTGTCCATTATTATGCAGTTATTGGATCTGGAAATGAAAAGACTAGAAATCCGAGAGTTCTATCTAGGAAGTTTAAATAATTTGAAGGTTCTATCAGATTAAGCGATTTCAAGTTTGGATCTTGGTTTGTTAGTTCTGAATTTGAAAGCTTCGAAGATTTTGTCCAAAAGATCTGTAATTAAATTTTTAATTCAAACAATCGTACATTTTTTAAAGGGATACGAAAATGTCTGTGAATGAGGGATTTAGAGGAATGTCTAATTAAATCACTGTTATGAGTGAAAAGTTTAATTTAGTATTATAGATAGAAAAGAGATCATAAATATCAGATTAAATTTAAAAATAATAATTTATACAGACCACAAACCCTTTACATACGCGTTCAACCAGCAGTTCGACAAGTGTTCGCCGCGACAATTCCGACATCTCGAACATATCGGACAGTTCACGACCGACATCCGATACATTAAAGGCCTAGACAACAATGTAGCCAACGCTCTATCCCGGATCGAAGCAATAGGAAAGTCAGTGGACCATCAAATTCTCGCCGCTGCGCAAGAAAACGACATCGAGCTACTCGACATTGTCAATGGGCTGATGACGGAGATAAAGATGTGGCGGCATTCGGCAACAATGTATATCGCCGAAGCGAAGTGCCTAATGAGCCATCAATATCCCAACTGTCCTTCCACCGAATGTTCGAGAATGTAGGGATATTGAGGGGCGACAAAGGGAAAATAATCGAATCCGATCGAAAGTCGAGTTGTAAGAGCTTCGGTCTTGGAAAGTCACGGCTGGAGTTTGCAAGTAAACTGTCTGTTTCGTTCACTCGCGGAGAGACGCGTTCACGAGAAAGCACGTCAACGGGAGTCGTAAGTTCCTTATATAAGGTGATACAATGCGGAGATAAAAATTTTACGATAGAAATCAACAATAAAAACACAATAGTTTCCATAGACCGACTAAAATCCGTCTTCGTTGTAACTAACATCGAGCGATAAAGCGCTGAAACCCGCGACGTGTCAATGCTGTCTGTATTAAGCGACGAAAATGTGAGATATAAGTATGTTACGCGCGTGGGCAGGAAAGTTCGCTTTCCTGATCGTTTCCAGGCAGGTTATAGATAAGTCTAACATGTAAGATCTACCTACGCGAAACAAAAAAAGAATACGTTATCATTGGTAAAGGGGTACTGTAGGGACACTCGACAACGAAACTTTCCGACGGTTTTGTCGATACAAAGTATATCATCGAAGCGTAAGGTCGACATGCCTAATGAGCCATCGATATCTCTACGGTCCTTTTGCCGAATATTTGGAAGAAGACGTACGTGGCAAGCCTAAGGAACACGTGCGTAGTGGGGATATTGAGGGACGACAAAAGAAAACGAATCAGATCAAGAAAACAGTCGAGTTGTAACCGAGATGTGTGAATCGTCAGTTGGAATCGAGAATTGTACGAAAAGAGTCTAAAGCGGGGATTGCTAAATAAATATACTGTTAAACACCGCCGAATATTTCTTTGACATCCTACACCACAATCACCTCATCGTTCATGATTTATCCAATAGAAACATAAAAATATTACCAAGAGTGTTGAAAAATTTTATTTGTTACTTTATCTCGAGTATTGCGTGCAAAACTAAAAGTTGTCTGCATTTATTATTAAGGCTAAGCTTAATTTGTATTGAATTCTAGGTTACATTCGAATATTAAATTCATAAGTGTCTACTAAATCTAATCTTTATTTATAATATAACATATAAATTAAAAACTTTCTAGTTAGATGATAGAACGTCACAGTTATAATTGAAGATTACAGAGGAAAAGCACGATAAGTCACATCCCATATTTTTCACACGCAGTTTTACATTAAATTTAAAATTGAGTATGTTATTAATTAATCTCGCCTAACGAAAATTTTCCTTTTATTTGATTTCGAGGCTGAACATGTATTTTTCAAAATTTAGAAAACTTTTGATTATCGTAATATTACAATACTGAAATTCATTAAAATATTAGAGATTCTAAAATATTATTTATCTTAACAATCTTACTTATTTTATATCGTAATACTTCTTTTTAGTCATAAAGCGGTATTAAAAAAAAAAAAGAAAAAAGAAAAAAGAAAGAAGAAAAAGAAAAACGAATGAAAATAGCATGTCTTCTTCTTGTCATCTCCAATTAGTATCCTTTTTCTACAAAAGTAAGACAATTATAAAACACGATACACGTGAAATAAGTTGCAACTAGGACAGTTACGAAGCGATCATTTAAAATTCTACTTCATTAAAGCGAGGATCTGTCTGGCCCTGATAAAATTGTTGTCATATTTTTGGAAAAATGTATTCCCGATCGATCGGTATTTCGAAAAGGATGACAGTCCACGTTCGATAAATAATTCAAATAGATTCGCTTCGACGTAACACTGTTATGAAATTCCTTTCGTCACCACTTATTATGCCCGTTAATTATGGCTGTCAGAATGTGAAATCCCTGTTGTCGACAGCCGGCAATCACATCGAGGTGGCGTTTAATAATTAATATGCCAACTATATTTCCCTGTACTGGAAGGAGCACACGCGCTATTGATACTGAAGCGCATCTTCGGCATAGCATTATTAAACGCGACTAGCTCCGCATGCCACAATGCCAGCCGTAATGGCTGCATTATTCACTAGGACAACGGTCGCGTTTCCTTTCCACCGAAACAAAGGACTTTGCATTAAAAGTAGTCCTCGTGATCGTTCCAGATTAATTAGACACTTGTTCTTGTCGTGAATGTCCTCGTCACCATGGTTCTTTAACCGTCGACTAGATTTTATAAAAATGAACTTTCCAAATATGAACTCGTTTAGATGATCGAGGAAGAGATTTTTCATAAAATAAATTAACATATCGAGAATCGACATGTTGTGTTTACGCAACGTTTCGCAATCTTTTTCAATTTGTGTGGATGATCTTGTTTTTGCAATTTTGCAAGTTTTTGCAAAAGAGAGCTCTCAGAATTTATTTAATAGCGAGTAATATAAATAAACAATAGCTTTTATAAAAATCTTCAGAAGCGAAAGAATATTAACTACATTGAAAATCGTTTCATTGCAGAAGATGATCGTGCAGTTAATAATTTTCTAACGCAAATTGATTTCTCAGAAAATTTGCGTTTTTTACTTATATCGTTCTTCTATGAAACCGCCGATATTTAAAATTAAATTGGGCTTGTTCAAGAGGTTTGCATTGTAGTAGTTTGGATTAGATTTGGTTTAGAGTGTATTATGAATTTCTATTAAATAATGAAATGTTCAAACAAGTACTGCTGAAGTGGATATTAAAATGCTGGCATTTTATACGACGCTCAGGAAATCTATAGAATGCCATAAATGGGACGACGAAGTATGAAACGCTTAACATTTACAAAGAATATTTAGAAAGAAGGAATTAAACGAGCCTACAATCTAATTACTCCGAAACAAGCAATTTCAATCTCACGCAACCGATCAACGATTAAAATTTATCGCCCCCTGCATGCGTCGCTGTTGCGTCGTCGATTACGGTTCCTAGATGCGATGATCGTGACCTAACCATCACAAATTGGATAACGGTGGATTCCGTGCTCATTAACGGAGCCCTTAATTCGATAAGAGCCGCAGTCGATCGAGATTCGCGAACTCGGGGATTTGCATCTCGATTAATCAAAATCATGGATTTTATTATTGTATTCGAGTGATCGCGTTCCATTTTCAACCAAATGTCGAATCGCACCTTACCGTTATCCAGTTTATTTCATAACCCGCCAATTAACGGCGACGAAATCAATAGATGACGAATTAACGCAGCCGATAAATTGATACGTTCATTCGAAGCGTGCTCGTTTCAAATAGCGAGCGACTTTTTTGCCGTTCGGATATTTCCCAGCTGGACCCTTTGACCTCTGATGGCCGTTTAATTGAAACGTGCGAAAGTGCCGTTTAACTGTCGCTCAAGCTTTCTAGCACAAGCTTTTCGTTTGCTGCTTCATGAAAGATCGCGATTGTTTAAGTTTATCGAGGCACCGTATTAAATTTAAAAATAATCTTCTCAAAGTCATGGAATTGCCAATTATCTGGAAAAATTCTTCTTTTGCCTCTAAAAGTGAGTTAACATTTGCAAAGTGTATTTTATAACATACACAGTAAATCGGAGTGACATTGGCAAGTTTTTGTAGTACTTTGCAGTGTAATATAAGCTAAAATATAAAGATGGTGTAATTTCTTCGTTCATACTTCTTTAAAGGAGATGTTTTTTTTCGAAAATCGTTGCTCTGTGTAATCTATGTTAGATCTATGTAATCAGTAATGTGGGTATTATCATGTTTTATTATTCCTTGCAAGTGTATTAAGTAATCAAGTACTTGCTGTGTCAGTACAAAGCTTTTTGTTCTTTTATTAACATATCTCTATATGTGCTGAGAAAATTTTGTAAATATTGGAACAATTAATATTCCAAAATTAATAACACAATAAATCTTCGAATAATATCGAATGAAAGAAATCTGTAATCTGATGTATATAATGTACACTTTTTTCCTATTGCTGTCATTAAATGAGACAATAATATTTGATCGTGTTACCTATATTTACCCATTGAAACTAATGAAAGTAAAGGTTTTATAATATTTCTCAAAATACAATAACGAACGAACTTATTACGCAAGCCAGTACTTATATTTCTTTGAAATATCTTATCATAACATAACTGGGATAACGTTTGCACATTATAAGAAAGCATTAACAGTAAAGATCGCACTAATTTGAAAATACATCGCCATTTAAATTCCTTTCCGGTGCTCAAGTCTTTATTTATTTCAGTAAAATTATTTAACTTTTTTATAGTTTAAATTAAAGTTATTAAAACGTAGTCGTTTTTCTAATAAATTGAACATTCATAACAAATTTCTTAAGTTTCACGAATGCAAATCCCTCGAATCTAATTACTCCGTCCTGACTATGTTTCCTCAGTTACCACAGTTTGCTTTACCACACTAAACACGTAAATTTACTCACCTACTCGCACGGTTAACACCAAGCGAGAATCACACAATATGTAAGCTCATTCAACGACGCGACGTTTTACTGCTGATTGAATACTCCCACAGTAGATTGATTTTTCACACGTACACCAGAAATATTTACTTTATCGGTTGCCAAGGCATATCGGGATCATGCGATCAGTCTTCAAGATGCTCAAAATAATTGGATACTTTCGGCACAGATCTTGAGCATTTACGAAGGTTTAAATCATTTTGCGTTAGGTTACACATCAAATAAAAGTCATAAATTCCATAAAACTCTAAAATGTGAAGTCCACGGAAGAAGAACATGATATTAGATCAGACTTTACATTTTTTTATAAGACGGCACTTTTAAAATTCATTATGTTGTAAACTAGTTTCATGCTGTAAAAATTGTTATTTTATTCGAATTTGTTATGTTAGAATATATTTTTTGTTATAATTTCAAAATATTGAAAACTTTAACAATTAGTCACATTAATGAGTAATGTGTTAAATGTGTTAATTGCGCTTTGGACTGGATCTAACAGATGCCTTCCATTTTTAATTGTTTTATATCAAAATATTCACTTTCAATTATGCAGCGAGAAAGTCAAGAAATGTATATATACCATGTTTTTCCCTGTAATCTTCACATTTAAGCTATTAAGATCTAACTAGGATCGAGTAGGTATCATTTAAGTAAAATATTGGAGAAATAATTATTTAAATAATAAGTCATCTTGGAAATAGCGTTAAAAATAATAACAATTAAGAATAATTCCATATCGAATTGTGATATTGTTCTTCTTAATTTTAAATGTGAGTTTTCTAGGAAATCAACGATATCCGTAACATTTTGTATAATTTAATTATATAAATTTAATAGTTCAGTAAGATTGTCTGAAATGCATATGAAAGTAAAATGATCTTGAAGCTTATTTTGTGCTCGATAATTGTTCATTATTTGTTTTCTTTTATGAAGAATAATTATTTTCTGTTATTTGAAATTGCATCAACTATTTATCACTATGTGCATTATTAGTAACATAGTGATGAAAATAGTGAGAAAGAATACAAAATGTTTGATCAACATGGCTTCCAAAGTTAATACTTTTAAGAAATTAGAAATATATGATTTGGAAATTTTTAGTTTAGTAAAAAGCCTTTTATTCAGAACCATTTTCACATTTTCAATATGAATGATTGTTGATAAAACATATGTTAAATAACTATAATTTTGTAAACTACTTTGCACGTTTTCGTTAAAATCGATATGCACGAGACAGACAGAGGAGCACTTTCTCGTTAAATGAATAAACGGTCGTGCAGATTACACTCGTATCGATTATGAGAAGCTGCTATCGAAAATTCACGAACTCTTCTGTATTGACGGTACCTACTTACTTGTCTACTACTTGTCTTATTTATTGGAATTTCTACAAGGACCCATCCAAAGTTTGTCAGAACTTGGCAATTAGGAAGCTAAAGAATTTTTCATCACGGTTTAGAATACTTTCCTCCTCTCTTTAAAAACTTTTTCTTTTCAATTTTGAAAGAACCTTCTCTGGTCTCTTGTAAGATTTTTTTTTTATATTTCCAAACACTTTTATCAATTAAAAGATTTGAAATTTGTAGAATTTTCAACTTTGCATTTTCAAATATCGTATTAAATTTCTCCTGCGCAACACGACTAATTTGCTGACGTATTATGTATATAGTTTTTTTCGATTAAAAATTATTATTCTTCAAAACATTTCATATTTAATAAAAATAATTTCCACATTCGATGGACGTTCTCAAGGATTCAATACTTCCATTGTGTTCAAAAATTCTTGGAACGGAACTGTTATAGCTTTTTTCTTCGTCTAAAACTCCTTTTAAAAATAATTCTTTGGGTAAAAAACTGTTTGAGTGAAATAGAGAATACTTTGAATTTTTCCAAAGTGCTAAATTTATATTTCCTGCGACTTTCGTGATACCTAAAACAATTTAAGCTCACATAAGGACACGAATATTCTTATCGTTCATGAGGACCAATAATAAAGTTTTAATATTTTTATCACAAATCTTCTTGACTTTCATTATTTAATTTCATTTAATTAGCCATACAAATTCCATTCTTCACACGGCAGCAGTTTTAAAATTCAAAATTACAATCATCCATTTCTGTATCTGTTTCATAATTTCAAAAATATTGCCTTAATGTTTAAATATCATTCGTTTTAATTGTTATGCCTTTGCCCTTTATAAAACTTTGTCAACTATATCTTTCGATCTGGCAGATTATTTCTATTTTTAGCTATTTTATATTAAAATATTTCTTCAACATTAAAATAAACAATTGAACAAAAGTATGTTTACCACATTTTCCCGTGTGTACCAACCTAATAAAATTATACTAAAACAGCCACAACTCCACAATCTGTTTAGGAACTCGACAAAGACTTCGTGCAACATTTAACGAACTGACGCTAATTGCATTGACCTATTCTCAGTTTTAATCATATTTCAATCATCGTTGAATATCGTTACAAAATAAGCTTACACCAAAATCAATTTTAATCACGCTGTATTACAACGAGGACTCGTGTCATTAGTAGAAATTTTAAATATCTGAATGTGCGTTATCAAAGTAGTACGTTAATAGGACGAAAAATTCCCGGAGGAAATATACGGTGATTTCTATATAGGGAAATTAAATCGTTATGCGACGCAAGACGTTGACTGAAATTACAAATCGATGGTCGATCGTTAATCGAAACGAATTCACGTATAAGAGAATCCTCGGAGGATCGAGGACAAGTTTTTGTCGAATTCGTCGATCGTGCCGATAAAACGATTATAGAACGTCTCGGTTTACCGGCAAAATTTACGAGAATGACCCATGGTTACGACTAATCGATGTTACCATTTCGCTACTGACTGTTGGCATGATATTAACTGATCTTCATATAACGATCTTGTTAAACGTGATCGTTATCGATACTCGCTAAATTCACAATGAGGATAAAAAAGGAAAAAAAAAGGGAAAGAACTGATATGTAGTATATTCATCCTTATGAGTTTGACTTGGTTTTGGAATTGTTAATTGATTTTTGTTTGAGCGAAATGCGAAGTGTACATGGATATTAAATTTTAGAGTGTATTACCAAATAAGATTTGCAAATATGTATAAATGCAATATTGTACAAGAGTAAAATATAATAAGTACAATTTTGTTGGTTTTCTGATTTTGATATTATTTTGTGGTTAAAAAGCGTTTACTTTAATGTAATATGGTTAAAAAGGGGAATAATTTATTCGATCCAGATATACAAATTTTTTGGCGATAGACGACAAATCCGTGCTAATATTTAAAATACAATAATCAGTAGTTTTGAGTGGAACTAATATTTTTCACGTATCTAAATATTATATTTTTCAAAGGAAGCCTATAATCAAATTTAATAAAAAGGCAGTTTTCGTAAGATGATTGGGTATCAATTGATAGATAAGGTATCGAATTTTAAAATATAATACGAAGAAAAAAAAAATGCAACCTATCGTTTTTTTCTTGTGGTCTTTAATTTGAATATTTACAACAAGAATAAAAAATGTATTATTTAAATTAAATTAAAGTATTACGTGTTACTTTCTCGATCTCTACGTGCAACACAGGTTTGTGCAGATATTATCCTTGTGCAACGTCACACGTTTTTAATCGTTAATTTATATTCATTTAATCATCATATTCATATAATTCTAATTACTTTTTATGAATAATTTATAATCAAATATACAAATAAGTTAGTAATTTAACTAAAAACATTATATAAATAGCTAACAAAATATGTCTATTCTTATAATATACGTATTTCTAGAAGAATTTTGTTCTTGTTACTGTCACTGGATTTAGCGTCGGTTTCGATTTTAATATATCGTTTATGACCTAAAATGTTGTTTTCTTCATTAAATGTTAGTTTCGTGCGTAAATATTTTATCTTACACACTTATCTGGTCTATTAAATGATTGTTATATATCACTGCAATACTTGTAACAATAGTTTTAATAAAATTTCATCTAATATGCCCCGAAAAATGTTTCTTTGAATTTTTGTGAAATGCTTATTCGATCGTTATGTGTCAGACATTGACATGCATACTACTTCTTTCCGTCGTCTAATTAGAATTTAAAATTAGAATTTAATAGCTCATATTCTTATAACGCACATTCAGAGGTACAAGAAACTTAATCGATTTTTCCTGATTATTATATATTATGTAATAAAATAATTCCCTTGCATATCGATGCATTAAGAGTAAATAGAAGAAGTAATTTGGAAATACATTTATAGAAACTAAGCACGAAATATAATACATAGCTAATTCACTGTTTCTTACGATAATTACTTATTTCATAACCACAAAAGATTTATTCAAGATTTCCATAGAGAGTTAAACGTTTACGTTATTAAAATGTTTGGAAGAAAAACAAGCAAATCGTACATTTAACGATTCCACGCGTTAACAAACAGAAAAGCTTTGTCTAATTTATATTGCACCCAGTGTCGTACATTTTGTAATATTTTTCATCGAACCGATATAATGTAATCGAGCGTTCATATTTAGGTCTAGACTGTAGAGGATAAAGCACGTAGACCGTCTCCATTACGCGTATCGTAGATTCGTCAGCCAACCGATTAATCACTGTCTAGTCGCGTCAAAGTCACGTTTAATCACTTCGTGGTGTCTTCGTTGCACCGTCACTCCGCGAGACGAGCATCGGACACTGATTCGATATCGACCATCAGGCCTAGCGCGCCCACTGGATGGATTTACCTACTAACCTAAATATTTCAAATGTGCCTAAATCCGACGGATTTGTTTGCTCCGAGTTCACAGAGGAATGAAGCTTCTCTGCTCATTCTCTTCTCTTCCAAGGTATTCCAAACGTCCGACCGCTTTCCGCTTTCCGCTGTTCCAGTTTAATTGTTATTTCAATATCATTCACAGAAACCAGTGTTTTTAGCTTATTAGATATTCACAATACCGTTTCGTCAAGCTTTTTAACGCTAGAACTAACGATCTTTAACACGCACACTGGCTAACAGAGGCGTTTCAACACTTGCTAATGTTATATGAGATATTTTTACATTTTATCACTGTAAGACACGATTGTCATGATTATACGACACTTTTACAAAGAATTTATTTGGTGTTAAATGAATAATATAATAAAAAAAGAAAAAAAAATACAATCTAGCCAACGAAACAAACAGATACTAAATAGATTGCCAACATGAATCGCTTTTAGTAAATCTGAAAATTATTTTTCGTTTTATATTTATATCTAAGTTATTAACGAACACAAATTGCAAGTCTGTATCGGTTTCATGCACGTTAAATATAGTTCTTCAAAGTTTCTGACTAATTAATGTATTTTACATTTTATTCGTTATTCGATTCCTAGAGAACGCGAAAAGGGTAGAAATTTACTATAATTGCACGTCTGTTGAATATTTAAAGTGCTATGAATATTAAATAATAGTATTAAAAGCTACCATCTAAAACTTTGTTATTTGATGTCATGTATCATCGGCATATTCGCGTAACTTTTTTATGAGTTCCAACTTGAAAAATACATCGTGAAAGCTGCTGAAAGCACAAATTTAATATTCGGGAAAGTTCGTATAAACGCTGAAACACTTTATCGTTGATGTTTAGAATACAAATTTCATGATTAGATTGAAAATTTATACTTTTATGAGCATAAGAAAAACAGGCCTGAATATAGATTTGTTTCACTTGTTCGATATTTTCTGTACATTTGCATATTACATTCCATTGTTTCCACAACCATTCCCAAAGCTTCTCACCAATAAATTTCAAAGGCAAGGTAAAAACGTAATTAATCTCCGTGTCTAACTCAAACATACAATTTTATTCTCGTTTGCTCTTTCGTAATTGTGACAACGTACCATTGAGGATCAAAACTACAGAGACTCTTTTCTTTTTTCATGCCATTCACATGGCCTTTTTATCCGCGCTTCGTAGCCGAGCTGCGGTGGTCGCTGAAGGATTCTCCGTGTAATTCATAAGTTCCTTTTGTCTTCGTTGGCTCGTGACGGAAGTATTTTTAATTAGGCTCCCAGCTGCCGGTTGCCACGCCTCGCTATACGCAACCAGCTTCTTCGACAAGAAGCGACACTGTTTCATGCTTAGGCAACATTCGTATTTATTCGCGAGATTCGATTTTACCGGGTGTTCCTCTTTTACAGCGTTTCTGACTTGAAAAAATGATCATTGCCTGAAGTTGTTTCGAATAGATTGAAATGTGTAATCGATTATGATTATATTAGATTGTCCGAAAAGTTTCCTTTGTTTCATAAGGTAAAAATAGATGAACAACAATTTCTGTTTTATATTATTTTATTGAATTAGGTATGATGCAAAGAAACTTTTCGGACAACCTAATATATAGAAAGTGATGGTGAATTGACGAATTGGTGAATCGAAATGGTAAATGACACGCTATATTTCTACATGAATATTCAACGGTTTATTAGATGATTCCATCAGATAATAACGGTGAGTCGGTTAAATCTTTTGGGGATTATTTAAGTTATTTTTTGGATATGAAAATTAAGGAATTTCATACGGGAAAATAATGATATCGTTTGATAATGAACTAATTGGCTGCGATCCCGATTATATTTCCCCGTAGATAGAAGATGTATTATGTATTAATGGGAAATAAATGTCAGACTCTTGTCACAATCCATAAGATACAGACATTAATTTATTACGTCTATATCAATCAAAATGACGTTTATTGAACCCTATACATTTTTCTAACGGATCACAAGATTATTACCTAAGACTCTGTAAGGTTTTCTAACCAGTCTCATTGCACCATAGATAGTGATAATATTTTGGGGTCGATATAAGTTATTTAATCTCACGTAGTAAGTGCGTTTTGGAAATTAATGCTCTTTATCGCGTAAAATACAAGATACAGATTAAAGTGAAATATTTAAAAATTAATTTAATTAATTCGGTTTATGTTGCGATAACTATAAACTGTTATATATTCAATTTTTATACATTAACGCGATAAAGGAATAAGATACAAAGCACGTTACTTAAAGCGTAGATTATATTTGCCGTAGAAACGATAGAAACCTAATTTATTCCTTTTTACAGCTGTACAATTAGCGTAACAGAATGTATTAATAAGTGTTATAAGCTTAACTGTTCAACTCTGCATGTTTTCGATCAAATTTTATGCTATTCTATCTTGTTCTTCGTGTTGTATAAGAATTGACGAAATTGGAGTTATTTTATAGTTACAGTACGAGGCTCAGCGTATTGTGGATCATCCACGATTCGGTGATATCAACCGAGTCTAAAAATTTCGGAAATATCAGAACTACTAAATTTTTCAGAGGTTTTCACGAATATTGATCTCGCAGGAAAATTTTTTAATACGGCTCTCCCAACAAATATTCGACGAAATATAAATCGTAGATATATGAATTCCTCGATAATTTATAACGTATGTAACGTCAAAGAATTAAATATTTACGATATAAAAACGATGTAATACATATCTTGATGTGACAACATTCAATACAATTGGTTTATTCGCTCTTTGATATTAATGAATTTCGACAATAGATTAATTAAGCACTTAAATTTCGTTTTACTACGTTTTATTCGATTTCTAAAGAACTATTACCTTGGACGTTAAAACCGAACTTCCCACAGGATTCGCACCCTCCCACTTGATTCGTTCCCTCCGGAGTAACGATGCCTGTCCTATGTCCATCGGTGGACGGAAGTTCACTAACGGACAGAGTTTCCTCGAGGGTCTGAAACCTCGTATCGATTGCCGAGAACTGTTAAAAACTAATTTACTGTTCCCTAAAAATTCGGAATGTGTATGACACAAGTTTGACATTAAAACTATAGAAAAACTAAAAAGTACTCTATTATGAACTTTTTAACCAGAAATTCTTTCCTCGATCAAAATCCTTCTACGTGTGAAGAAATAAGTGTACGTATATATCAGTTGGTACAAGTTTGATATAGAAAATACAGAAATTTTTCGTCTAATCGAAGTTCTTCTATTTTTGATAAAATAAATCTGTACGAATGCCAGCTTGATATCAACAACACGGAAAACTGTTGGATCATATATTTCTTTTTTTTTTTTAACAGAAAATCCTTTTCCAGTTAAAATCCTATTATTACGGAGAAAAATCAATTTTTTTAAAATTAAAACACACGGTTGACATTATTGACATTTTTGTCAAAAGTTTAATCTTGTATTTTTTGATAGCCTTTATTTCGTTTTGTCGCCGTTGAAAAATAACAGACGATTGTAGAAATAAATATTTTACAAGCACATGTTTCAAAGTAATCGAGAGATACGTAAATAAAATGGACTTTGTAACTGAATTTTGTCGCAAGAAACAACATTCACGAAAAATATTTCACGAATGCTATATTTTTTTCTTGTGAAGGATCACCCTCTCTCTGTTCTTGACAGACGGGTACTTTTAGCAGAAGGACCAAGTTGATTTAATCTCTTTACCTTCATTTTTGTACGTTTTTACGTATTTCGAAGCTGCAAAATAAATTGAGCACGTAAAGAAAAGTTTACGAATTTAATTAGGGCAATTCAAATTTTCAGCTTATTAAATAGAACGTTCAAATCTATCGAGCATCGTTAAGAAATAATGGCCATTTGTTCCCGAGATATCGATATGTGACGGCACTCGACAGCAAATACCACGACACTAACTAAACTAACTAACTAAACGACGGCAGCGCAGTGGTTAGCGCCTTAGGTTTTGGGACCCGGGTTCAAGTCCGGCGACCGGAGTCCGATTTTTCTTCCACGCATCTAATTTAGAAGAAAATACAGCAGTACTCCAGCAGCGACATCTACACCCGCGGCACAACCTGTCTCATCTCAACACCGCCACACCCCAAATTGGTTAAGTAATATCTTTATACTTATGGGGGCTGTAGTCTAGTTAGTCAAACTTAGCTTATGTTGGCACTGCCGAATTCGGACGGTAAGCATGGCGGGCGGGTCCATCGGAAAGGAGAATTTTTGAAATTTTAGTTCGAATTAAAAGATCGGAAACTGTTTGAGAAGATATTTTACTGTTATTCTTAACGGACGTCAATGACGTAGTTTACGGAGGTTTAAACGTTCTGTTTTTACTAAGTAATCATTTCAATTATTGTAATATATACAAACAATCTGTGTTATTTTAACGTGGTATTGAATATTTGTCAACTTAAATAATTAATTAAAATATTTCCCTCTTCTTTTCTTGGAAAAAGGAAATTCTGATCAGTGGAACACAAAATTAGATGTATTAAAAAAGTGTTATATATAAGTTTTATTATATATACGTATGTAAACCTACGAAATTCGGATTTACGTAGGTCCTGTTCAAAGAAAACATAGTACTTCATACATATTAAAACAGTATGTGTTGAAACAAATATAGGTATCAAGACAATCAATACTAATTTACCTATTATTTGCACTAAGTCGGTATAAAACTGCGGAATATGTTCTATAGAAACGAGCAAAGTATTTTGTTGGATATAACTACGAATGGCTGTAATTATTTAAAAATTTGATAAATTTCATTCTCTGTTCGTATATCTACCGAAAATTTCTGCAAGATAGGGGAAATAGATACCTAGATCAATTAGGAAAATAAAACACATTACAATCTAGCCATTTTTAAAATTAGAGATATGGTACGTGTAGACACCTGTACACATATATTACATATATCCGTATCTCAATTTTTGTACCTTTCAGTACACGGATACCTGTGTATTATTTCACGCGCATTTAACGTATCCGTATCAAGGTTCGCGTGATCTTTAACACATAGATATCTGAGAAAGGACAATAAAAAAATTACTCAAGGATTGTGATACGAGCAACGAGCAACGAGCAACGAGCAACGAGCAACGTCAGTTCTTTCCGGGCTACTTTCAGAATACAAATCTGTGCCTTGTTGCAAAAAGTACCAAACAATTGTATATTCTGCATAAAAAATTTCAAATTCTATCCAGAAATGACTATTATGGTATTTGTAAATGCCAATGTCAAAATTTTTCATAAAATAAGCTTCCTACGAGAAATACCAAAGTCAGTATAAAAAACACAAATAGCATACGTTTTAGTTCTCTCTTTTCGTATTAGAAAAGAAGTTTGAAACAACAGAATCTTTTAACGTATCTTTAAGTGCTAATATATCGACTTTAGAAACACTGACATTGGTACTTCTTGCACCAAGCCACAGAAACGTAGCAATAGCAAATTGGAACTAAGATAGAAGAGCAGAAACTTCGAAAACTAATTGAACCAATTTTATTCGTCACGGAACGACCAACCGTGTGCTTAAGACCCGAAAGATCATTCGTAATCCAGCTTGTATCCAGTTCGTAATCGAGCCTGCATGTAGACGACGCCAACGGTCTTTCCTCGGGTTCACGGTGATTAATAATATTCTTTCACGTGCAAGAAAGCCCAGGGATTCTCATTGCTGCGCAAGGCTTGCCATTCAACGAGCAAGCATTCTGGGTGGTTCTTTCTGGAGCTGGCCGATTAGTTTCCGAGCACTTGCTCCTAAAATCGAATCTATCAAGCGTGACATCGAGCCCCATTGTTCTCGGCTCTGTGACGGAGCCAGCCCGTTGCCCATTAATCGTCCAAAATTTAATTAAGCACGACAAGAACGAGTCCTGGCACGCTCAGACCACTTACATAAGTCTCGTTCTATGGCCTGATGATGGGTTCGCGCTAATAAAGCGAACGATGCATTCGTTAACGTTTGGATCTTCCATGAAAATCGTATTATCATCGTTGCGGGGAACCATTAAAAGATCACCGAAGTGGTTACGAAGCCATTTTAGGCTATCCCTTGTTGCCTGGAAGTGTGTAAACTAGGGAAGATGATTGGAATCTTGATTAAGGAATTTCGTGATGTTGTTGGTTGTCAAGTGGAGATTTGACGGCTGATAGGGATGATGATATATTTAAACAGATTGTTCCAGTTCCTCCTCAATATATTACATTTTTTTAGTATCTTTTATGGGCTGAAATGAGAAGAAGGGGGATAAATATAGGTCAACAAGTATGAAGAAAAAGGGCAATGAACATCGAGTTAGTGCGGTTTAAATGTAAAAGAAATTGACAATCGACGTAACCACTGTAAGACATTTTTTCTATCGATTCTAAATTTTTTTGCTGTAAGAACAGCATCCAGCCGAATTCAGCATTTTGATATTTAGCAAAATTTCATAATACACGATTTTCTTTAAATCTCAGAAAACAGTGGATTTCGAAATCATTTTCACAAAAGGTATTCTATTTCTCAACAATTTCAACAAAAATATCGAATAAAGCGTAGGTAATTGTTTGTTAAAAAAAGGAGTGGAAGATTCTTTGGAAATGGCCATAGTGGCGGGTAGCTCATAATCAGTTCTATTTAACTTTTGATACTTCATTTTCTATAATTTACTATGCAGTGAAGGTATAAAGTAAATAATTCTTATTGTTATTATCGAGAAAATAGAAAATATACTTAACATGATGAAAAACGGAGAAGGTACGAACATTAATATCCGTTATTTAGTAACTTGTCATCGAAAAACGCAAGACATTACAATGTATCGCAAATATGTTATCGTTAAAAAGATTTAATATATATACTTTTTTACTTTATTTTCTTATTTCTTTATTGTAGCACGAAGAAAAAGTTCAAAAACTTTTTCACGCCGCCGTATACCTATAACGAAATAAGCCTACTCTACCAAAAATGCTACGAACTTCCCAAACCAACAAATATCTATTAATTTATAAGCAAAATTAATAGTTAAAGAATGTTTGAAAATAAAATTATATTCGTGTCTAATCTTGTAGCTATTACATTATCTCAAAACGTTTACGTGTCGATATAATCACAACATTGATAGAGGTGAAACAAATTCGAAGCAAATTTTTACAATTTGCTTTTAATTAATTATGAATTTTTCGTATCATTTTATTCATAACAATAATAATAAAGTTTAATAGTATTCGGACAATTATCTATTTACAACAAAATATATTTTATGTATATATCTAATTACAAAATTACATTATAATACTACATTATGATATAATAAAACACAGTTATGCCGATAGAACGTTCTAAAAAAGTTTCTTTCTCTCTGAAACGATCTTGTAATATTACAGTAGGTACATAATCAATCTATATGACATATCTATATGACATTTTTACTTTGGGCTACGTCTATTCTTTGCTTCATTCATCATGCTTGATCATTGTACTTTTGTTCTAAAATGGTTCTACAATTTTCTATACCCTTTGTAAAATTCTCTTCTCTTTCTTGTCCTAAATTCTTTCTTAGTAGATTTCTATAGATATTTTCAGTTTTTCTGTTCTTTTGTCTCATCATATTCAAGGATCTTTCTTTCATCCGCGGAATACTGACAAACGTATGTATAGGTACACGTGGTGCAGAGGTTGGCCGGAGAGTAAATGGATTTTTTCTTAATTTCCTTTTCCGATACTTTCACCGCTTCTATCTTTATCAATCCTTTCTAGTCGTCCAGTACCGTACGCGTACTTAAAGTCAGCAATTTTTCTTTATTTCAATGTTACTGAATCCACGTAAAAGTCGTACTCTTTTATTCTTTACTATTTTTAAACATATAAAATGAAGTTAAAAAGAATAGCTCGTTTTCTGTTTAATATCGTAATTAATATTATTCATTAATCAATACTTGCACAGCAGGATCCATTTCTACATTATAATATTTCGAATTCGTTGTTGAATTGGTGCGAATATCTACCAAAATATGTATATAAAGAAATTCTAACTTTGATCATGTTATGAGAGAGAAGGAAGTGTTTATTAAATATTTGTTGTTACATTACATTTCTTCCTTGATACAACAGATTAATTTAGTTCTTGCTAAATTATCACAAGTAACTGAAAACACATCGCGAATTCAAGTGGTCATCTTATATAATACAGTTTGACGTTAGAATAACCGACTTGTGATATGTACTTGGATACACTGTGTACGGATGGTCTTAATTAAAATGATATAACGAAATTAAATACACGTAGATGTATGTGTGTACATAAAATTATGTTTCTACTTCGATAAAAATTACCATTAATTTTGTCGATAATACTTTTGCAAAAGGTACTAAGTAATCGTTTAAAGTAATTCATCAGAGATTTATTGAAATTCCCAGTCTCAACAACAGAACTAGATTCTCGTTCGTTTCATACATCAAATCCCAGTATACACTATTGATACATTCTGAGAAGATTCTTCCGAAGCCATATATCCTTTGGAGGTCTGTATTTTCCATAGGAACACGGACTTGGTTTGGAAAACTCGACCACAGATAATAATTCTGCTAGCCGATATCGACATAAAGAACCGTGTTCTGTATTCCGAACGAGTGAGCCGACGCTTTTCTCAACGCGTTATCGACGAAACGAATCCATAAAACGCTGCGAGAAACGAACCTCCCATCACCGTACTGCCGATAAATAACATTCTGAAATTTCCTGTATCCAACGAGAAAGCTTCCAGCGACGCGGAACTAACAGACGCATCGCCATTCTCGTTGGAATTAATAAATATCTTTTTCATTCCTCGCTGTTATGTCTCAACGCTGTTATGTGCATACATTCATCGAAACTACCCCTGAAAACGTAAATCTATAGAGAAATTTACATTCTGACTTGAATCGTTAAAAGCAGTCTTTTATTGAGATATATGTACAGGGTATATAAAAAGTAAGTGTAAAAACTGCCGTAGCGTGGGTCTACACCTTTGGATCGGTGGAGATTTGTAAAAAACGCGATTTTCAAAGTCAATTTTTTTTATTGAAAAATGGAATAAAAGTCTCATAGGAACCATGGGTTGCAAATAACTCAATTCCTTGGGAAAAAATCGTTAAAGTTTAAATAATTCTTAAACTGCATTTATTCACAATGCGTTTGCATTCTGCAGTCAGATGCAGGAAGAACAGCGTTTATTGTTGCACGTAGGCGCCCCAGATCTACCATTATATATCTCGTTTCTTCCTTTCTTCCTTTCTTTCTTCTTTTTTTCTTTTTCTTCTAGTCTATATAAACAGTCATTTTCTGCGTTTCCGCCAAGTTTCTCTCCAGGATTACGTATTAATTTTGCATGGTAAAAATCACATTCAATCGAACGTTATAACTGTTTAACGAATGTAATCTGTTCGCTTGGACTATAAATAAGTTTCTCTCTCGAAGAAAAAAATTCATTGCCATCAAATCTCGTAAGAAGCAGGCGCTTAAGCAGCAAATCTGCATCCTATGCACGGTGATCCAAACTTGTCGTTCGGAAATTGGCGAACCGGTCGACTATGATGAGATGGAGCATCATCGCGCATAAAATAGATGAAAAGACGACTCTGCTAAAAAGCTAAAAATCGCAAATATGTTACCAAAAGCAAAAGTTCTTGATTAAATATTTTAATCAGTACATGCGATTTTCTGTAAGCCTAAATTCTAGTATTTTGTCGATTGAAGATGCTAAGACTTGAGAAACTGCTTTCATTCGTAAATGATACAAAAGGCATGGATCGCATTACAACTTATGTAGCATCCAACGACAAAAACTTCGTGGAGTAGCATAGTCATTTGGTTGGAGTGTTTGAATGCGGCGAATTTTATAAAGTCTTTCTTTTCATCATGTGATTAATTCTCACTCGACGAACTATGGTATGTAAGTAAGTCCAACAGTGGATAAGTACGAGAAAAGGCGGTAATTAACCTATCCTTCTTTACGCCAATTTATGCGAGTTCGAGCTGCATTCAGACGTCACGATGTTAATTCTTAATCACCAAATTGTTAACATAGTTGCTGAAAATCAAAACGTCACGGAATGTCTTCTGCACGTAGAAATCTTTCATTATTCCTGTATTTTGATGTATTTCATGAGCCAACCTATAGTTTCCTGTTGCTTCCTAAATAGCACGCTACGTTTTCACACGAGAGACCTGACAACCAAGAAAGAGTTTTCAATCACCATTTTGAACATTTGACACGTCCAGCGAGAATGCGACATTTCGTATAATTAGATATTTGCGGAATTTCATTGACGAAATTATTTCTTCCTAATTTAGTTTCGCCTGCTATATGAAACTTCTCGTTCTGAAGTTAAATTTCTCTTTCTTTCCTCTTTTTTTTTTCATTTTATCAAAACGGGAGTTCGAATTAAGCGAATAGTACGAGTACGTAATCTCGATCGGGTATCACAACAGATGTAGAATTTCATATTTCATGCAATAAGTCGAATTCGAAAATGATGTTCTAGATCTTGCAAAAGAAGAAAAAAGAGGAAGAAAGGAAATATACCATGTCAATAAAATCCGGTCACGGAATTTTCGCCCACTTTTTTGCATTCTAGTTTACCTTTAAACCTATCAAACATTCAAAGTCGAAAGTTCCACAACTCTTAAAACATTCAAGCCCTTTAAAACTTTATAAAATTCGTGAAATCATGCTACGGATTGTTGTTGGTGTTTCTGTAAAATTCTCGAAATCGACAAAAGTTACATAAAGAGCATATTAAAATCACATAAAATTCCAGAAATAATATAATAAATACTATAAAAAATGCAACTAAAATATGCAATACATAATACTATACATAGCACCATAATACACAACATGTCACAAATATTTTGCAATTTTTGTTACTGTAAAGGCGATGTTCAATACAAATAATATAAAAATAGTTTAAAATCATGCACTACACATATTTAGCTATGAATCACATTCTCTTAATAAAAAGTATAACCGTAAAAGTATAAAAAGAAAGAGATATAAATCAAGATCGTTATAGCATCTAATTTTACTCATGATAACTGTCCCTACTATATTTCTTTATTTATCTTACTGCGATCTTCAAATTTTATGTCTCAATTCCGCTTTCATTGGCGAGAAAAGAACTTTTAATGTTCCTAAAAAATCTTCAGTACACAATTCAAATGATAGAAAAATACGATTCAGTCAAAAGTGACGCAAAAATTCAGAAGATTTCAATCAAAGAAACTTTATCGATCTTTTTACAAACCATTTATTTCTATTCGCTCAAGCCAGATTAATTAATTTACTAAACGTTTTATTCGAGCAAAAGCATCTTATAACCTTGGAAAAAAATTCAAGTCTGAGACACAATTCCATTAGACAGAACGATTCTGTAGGATGATGTATCGCAAATGTCTAACGAAACGTTGTGAGATTTCGCGGAGTTTCAGGCTTAAGCCCAAGAGATTTTGGATCGTTGGAAGTCCCATCGCCAGATTCGGGTCAAAATTAATGTAGCTTCGAGATACATCGGCATTCTGCGTCGATAGGGAACAGGAATGAAAACGTGACCTCACGATGTTCTGAGAGCACGCATCGAAAACGGCACGTAACTCGTTGGCCAACATTCAATGCCGTCCTTAAGCTTAGTTCACACCAAGAGACCATCTCAATACGTGACTACGACGTAATTGGAAATACTCATCAGACTTTAAGGTAAGTTTATTCATCATCGTACAACCACTTCGAGTGTTCCTCGAAGTTTGGCCCTCGAAGTGTTCCTAATTTCACTTGAAAATAGTTCTTACGAATCAGTTCCCTCTGGGCAACAGGATTTGTGGACAACAACATCGATGGACAAGTTTTCCTTCTACCATGCTTAAGTTCGTGCAAAAACTGTGAAACGTTTATACGGTGATTGAATATCGTTAATTTACTAATGTTTACGGAAGTTTTTCACTGGGATTGGGAAAATGGTCTCTAGGCGTCGATCTGAATTATGATTTAAAGAAACGATTATTTTATTGTTAAGTGAATCTTAAATATCAGAATAAATTGTGCTCTACTTATATTTAGTATAATTATATATTATATAATTATATACAATATATTTGCTCAGTTTCAATTCAGCATATCATCTTTCTCTGTCGTGCAAATATCATACAATTTAACGTTTTTAAGAGCGTTACAAAATAAGAACCGCAAGACAATCCCGCTATAATCTAATTCTCAGTCTAATCGTAACGCTTTTTAATCTCTTGAAGTTAATTTTATTATATATGTCACGACTATTACGTATACGACAATTATGCGACTGTGTAACATCTAATAATAATATTTATTAATGTATCAACTGTTTTCTCCGATACCTACTGTAACACGAATTTTTCAAATTGCAGTAAACTGTCTCTTGTAAATGTTTTTAGAGACTTGCGAGCCGAGTGGATGGAAACTGTGATTAGGGTGAATAGAATTGCAGTGCGTACCTAAATTTTGCATACGACCGGCAGCAGTACCCTGTTGCTCATCAAGCGTACAATGCGCGAGATTGTCGCATATATTTCTAATTTCGTGGAAATTGGCTTATCCTAAAGTCAGAAACTGACTAAATGCGGCCAAAGCCTGGCTTTCGCATGAATTTTCGATAAATCAATTAACACGCAAGAGCGAATCTTTATTCCTTGAACCATGATGTGCATGCAACAATGTCCTCTCAACTGTAATTAAATTATAGTTATATTAAATAGATGACATTATTGTATATTATGTATGATATTATAATCATATGTATGCAGATAATGATACAAGAGATTTGTAGTCATAGCGATGTTTCTCATTCAAAATCATCATAATTTAATCATAAAACGTGATGAATTTTGAGGTTTAGTTTTGAACTATGTATTTGCGTTTCTGGACATGCTTCGTATAAAATATGATACAATAATAAGTTAATCTTGCACGATTAACTAATATTATTAATGTAAAGTTACGAGTCATAGTCAATGTCATGAACAATCTCCATTTTCCCGTATAACAGCAACCAGCTTGGTAATAGAATTAGTGAAACTGTATATACATGTAATTTTTATAAATAATAGGGCAACTAATTATCTTATTTGGTGTAAAATTGTGAAATTATGAAAAGGAAGTTTATAATCCATAATTTGCAATTTGTCAAGCTACTCTGGAACTTGGAAAAAGGAAAAAGCTGATCAACAAGGAAAAGCTAAACAAACATAATGCGCAATTGGACGATCTCATGTCAATTTATAACTACTTACGGATATCACAATTTTACAGTGTCGAGTTCACGTTGGAATAAAAGGGAAAGGTAGATTTTGGATTATTCGAAATACTCGTAGCGTTTGAAAATATTTAAACAGAAAAATATTTTCACGAAACTAGCACCTTTTATTTTAGTATAACGCAATGATTTTTATTATTCGTCAAATTGTTTCATTTTTCTGAAAATGTTTCATTTCCTTCAACGCTATGATCTTCTACGTATTTTTATGCGGCTGTAACATATTCGTTTCATGGCATCAAAAGTTTTTTAGCAATTAGAATAAATGACAGTTTGACGATCCGATCAATAAGACGGATGGGGTTGAATTTCAAGTTAAGCTATTTCTATTTGTTTCATCCAGAACATTCAAGCAACCACGTGAGCTACTCCTCGGCAAAGTTTATAACACGATCGTAAAGAGGGTTGTTTTTCAGTTCGAATCTTAAGATTTGTTAGGGGGTCTGAACATTTGCATTTAGGATCTTTAGATTATTTCGCACTCGATCGTCAAGAACGTGTTTAGTAACTCGATATCTCCTAAGGGTACTTTGAAACGTGGTTTTATATGCTGACGGTACAAGTTTCTGACTTGTAGCACGACCCTTTAAGAAAATCGAACACCTCACGTGTATTCAAGTACTACCACATCCTCACCAGGAAAAGGCACGCCAAAGACGCATGGAAGGGTGGCCGTGGCATTCGGGCCGTTGATTGGAAAATTAATTTTTTGGCGGCAATGAATCAGCGCATGTCCCAGCAGGCAGATGTTTTCTGACCTTCGTCAAGGCACATTCCAGCCTCCTCGGAGGACACACATTCCAGCTTACTGGGGAAATATACATTCTAGTCTTCTAGCAGAGACAATTTCTGGCTTTCGTAACCAGATAGTTGAGACATACTGTAACATCCATTGAGAATACATCCGTTAGCAATCGATCACAGGCATCAAACATATTACAAACAACGAATTCCATACATCGTGCTGTATTCGATTGCGCTTCTTAAATTAAAATACAAATGTCTCGTTATTATCGCATTTAAACGAGTGTAAACTTTAGTTCGTCTCGTCCAATTTTTCGTACACTGTGGCTGATAATCGCAGTTATTTTAACACACAATGTTCGCGTCCAGGTCGATGAACTACCGGAGACAGCGCGTCCGTACATTATATCGACTTTTATCAGATCCATCGTCGTTTTGTTGAAAGGAAATCTTATTATAAGTTTCTCTTGAATTACTGCAGTTGAAATATTTAGCTAGGAATAACATTTCTTCAAATTCGGTATTCCGTTATAAATTTATAATCATTATAAATAATCATCTTTCAATCTATAAGCTATAAACTATATATATGTAATAACGTAAATCCTTGGGGTAAATCAGATGATCGATTCTGGAAAATCGAGTTTATTTTGAGAATAATTAAATGAAATACAATAACAGTTAATAACAGATCTACTACAAATTTTACCTGGAAAATCGAAAAGTAAAGTAAAAATGTCGATTGGCAGGTAGTTTGAATTCTATAGAATTTACATATATCTAGGTCCGCTATGAAGATATATTCACACCTTGGATAAATAAAACCCGATATAAAAGTGAAGTATTACAGCTTTAATTTGGAAACTCAAGAAAATATACATATGTTTTAATAACGGTTATTACATACAAATTTAGTATTTGTCTAATTTGTATTTCATTTATTATATTTTTTCACTATTTTTTTTTGTTAGTATTATATGCTAATGTTTCTGAAATAGGAATAAGAATTTGTATTTCGCAGAATCGGTGTATTTGTGCAATTTTCAATACAACGTGTTTACACATGACAAAGATTTGCTAGACCATCATCATTACAAAATCATCTGTTTAATATGCTAGAACGAGTTTGCCGTAGCGTTATTATCCATCAACGCGTTTTACGTCTAGTTTAATGGATATTAATTTATTTCGTTAGTTAAACGTACCACCAAATTACTATTCCATTTAATTATATGATTAAGATTATTAAATCGTATTAAGAGACGTATTATACAATCAGAGTTTTGGAATCGATAAAATCAAATTTTGTTATTTAACCATTTTCGAAGGATATTCCTTGAAAGACTGATTGAAACGGTATTCTATTAAAGTTAATTTTATTTTTATAGAGACTACCGATTTTTATATATTTATGAGAAATTTCGTAGTATCGTGGACAAAAGACCTAAGAGATATCGGGTGAACCATAAACAGTGTCGCGAGAAAGCCGAGGTGCCAACAGGCGCATCAAAGTGTCGTCGGTCCTTAAATTGAATAGTTTCGTAGAAAAGACCTACGTGATCGTGGCTACGAGCGGATGCGGAACACGTGCGTGGTGGGACTAAGAAAAGACAAAGGGGTGGCTAAGCGAGAAAGACGAATTAACAGTCAGTATCAGTGGAGAAGCCAGAGAGTGTGAATCGAGAAGTCAGGGAGTGCGAGTTGCGTTGTCGAGATAGTGTTGCTAGTGTTGTCGAGATAGTGTTGCTAGTGTTGTCGAGAGAGTGTGGTCCGCGTGTGAGAGAGAGAGAGCGTTGGATCCGTGGTGACGAGAGTTGCAAATTTACTATTGAGTTGTCTAAATTATAGCACGTTATTGTATATAGTTCACGTTAACCAACCATCGTTTCCTGTTTAATCAGCATCTGTACAATCCATTCATTGTAAATTAATCATAATAGTTTACGATACTACACTATCAATAATACTATGTAAAAATATACATAATGTACAGAATGTAATAGTTATTGTTATATCTAGAGAATGAAATAGTTCTTCATATAAGTACTACTTCTTTAATTGTATTCAGAAAAATACAAATGTTCATAAACATTTGCAGTCTGCTGTATCATAGATAATGGACTAGAGAATATAATGGGTTTCGTAAAACTGAGAACATTTCGCTTCTCCGCTGTTGTAATAAAAATACGTATTTGAAATCAAAATAGTTTGCATAAATAACTTTCTTATGCTTCCATTGGAAGAGACTTATAAGCATTAGTTGTAAAATTCCTTCTCAACAAAATACAAAATATCTTGGTTGCTGACTAAAGTAGTCAGGAGATTTAAGATCCATCTCAGAAGAAGAACGAGTTCAGTAACTTTAGCCAGGAGTCCAGAGAATTCTTCTTAAAAGATTAAAGTCGGATAACTCGTTAAATTTCGAGATTGTCGTGGAATGAAAGATTATAAGGATAGTAGGCGAATTAATTTCGAAATCAAGATTCACGCGATATAGTTATTATGTTGCTCGTTCATTGTGTCTTTTAACCTATTTTCCCTTTCTCTCTTAACTTTTATCTAGAATTAGCTTTAACTTTAGTAGAATTTGTATGAAATTATTTCTTAGAAAGAATGAAATTCTTGACGAAACATAAAGCTTTTGGTAATATTGAAGGTGTTAGAAATTGTTACGAGCACATAATGTCAAGGAAGTTAGAGATAGGGGAATAAGGAAATGGAGAGATGGAGAATGTGCGCAATTCTGGTCTCTTAGAACCAGAAATTGCTACGTATAATAATGAAATTAAAAATTAATAGTAAAGACAGATAAATTTTAGTTAAATCAATTTATATATAGCAACGAATGAAACTATATATGAAAAAATAAGAATAAATTGAGAAATTATTATTCGAAATACTTTGATAATGCTGCTGACTTGGGTGTTTTGCTTTCATTGAATATTACAAAATACAGATTGTAAAATGACAGTTATTTGGTATTTGTCGAGTTGCTCGTCAATTACAGGCAGTCAAAACGATAATTTTTAACGAAATTAAATGTAATAACATTTGTAATCAAAGAACCCAAGAAGAGGGAAATTTTTTAAGTAAAAGTCTTTAATATCTTTCTTTATTTTACCATTTAATCCGTTTGAATAGTATTTTAAGATTGTATTTATTAAAAGAAAATTTGTGACTCTTACATTATTTTTATTAGAGTAACAAATTTTTTTTTCTTCTTTATTATATCACAAAGTATAACACCCTCTGTGCAAATAGGTCGAAAAATGAGTTTGAGAATTTTTCAGGTACGCGCATTAATTTTAAACTTCAAGTCGACAAGCCTCTGTCTCTGTTCCTATTTATATTTTTAAACACGAACAATTAGCAAAAATAATAATTAATAAAACCAATAAAAATGAATAAAATCTGGAAAATCTATTAGAAAACTGGATATCTTTTCACATAGAAAAATTCTGTGTGTCGTGAATTTAAATTACCTATGGAAGAGCTGGCAAAGAAAATATACATTAGCGTGAGCCTTGATTACAGTGAATCTCGAGGCAAGAGCTGGATGAGCGCTTGCTTCTTGATATTCGTCGTGCAACGAGGTGCTTAGACGGTTAGGATCTGCGGATTATGTTTATAGGATTAGGATCTCTCTCGAGAAGCCTTTCAACAATTCCTCGTCGTGCATATACCTGTGCACGAGATCAGATACGCGTATACGTATTGCTAGAGTATTCTAGCAGAGAAATCGAGTCTCAGAAATGATAAATAAACTGTTAATCATTGGTAATCGCTTTTTATCGGAAGTCAAGCGTTCATTATGCACGATAGATTATCGAAAAGTTGTTTAATTTTTTCATTTGAATACACGAAAGACTTTTTTCAAAAATATGAATTTTTAATTTTAATGAAACATATTATATTTAAAAGGTATGTTTCGTGTTTTCTATATTTCTAAATGTAGTATACTTTGCATTTCTATTTTATATTTTTATAAAGAAATACGAAACTTGGCACACTATAATAAAATTAATTTACTAAAATTCCAGACTCAAACGGAACAATTATCGTCTATTCCCTGGACACAGACGTGAACAATTTACAAACTGATCTAGAATTCTGTACCCACCTCATACAGACAGAAAGGGTACATGGAATTTCATGGAACTGTAATTAGACTACAAAGCATAATGAGAACAATTAAACCGTAACTCTGTTGCAAAAGTAATGAAACACACGCTACACTTTTAAATTAATTTTTTATATTTTTTGAACTTTCGCTTGATTTCTCGTTCATTTATTCAAATTCATATTGCGTTAATTTATTTTATATAATACCCGGAACGTGTTAGTTACTTGAATTCTTCTAATCATAGGCAGAAACACGGTGTAGGGAATAATTTCTGTCACATATCGAATTCATCAAAGAAATATTTCAACGAAATACAATCTTTCGTCTTTTCACACTTAGTTTTATTTTCAAGTATTGTTTATATACTTCATTTCTAACAAGATTAGTTCAAATTCATTTTTTTCATCTTCTCACAAGAAAAGCTCGTAAGGAAAGCTTCTAGCAATTCGTTTCTATTCTGGTTAATTCATCAATATTCAAATCAGATTGCGATCTTGTAATTAGGACGATGTAAAAGTTTTTGTTCGATAAAAAACTCATTGTATTTAAACTATAAAAATTTATTCTTTTATAATAAATAGATATCACGTTATCAGTGTTTTACAACCTTTTGGGTAAATGGTTTTAACATTAATGCTCCATAGATAAACATTTCTTCACATTATATAAGCAAATTGAATCATTTATGTTTTACTTTTTTATTGATCTAACTCTCAAAACGTCTTCCAGACACATAGAATAGCTATAAACGATTGTTCATTAAGACGATTGTCTGAAACTATTTTTAATAAATATAAAAATTCTTGTTTATTGTAGGATAAAATTTCATTTATACTGTCAGCTTGCTTACAAAGTTTCATCAAAAACTAATTAATAAAAAGAAAAAGTAATTTGATACAAAAAAATAAACAAATGTTCGCATAGACCTAATAGTTCGAAAGAAATTATTTGAAAATGAATTTTTAAAATGTCTCTGACAAAAACATTCAGAGATTCTCTGTGAAATTTCTGCGATATTGCATGACATTATAAACGATTTGTTTGCCTTTTGTTTTCCATATAATTGTTTATTTCGTATCGTCACGTACTGAAGTTTACTAAGATAAGAATAAAACGAAGCATCTCTGCATGTAGTTGTTTCAATATTAAAATGAAAGGTAATAAATTGTTTTCGTCATTTCCAGCAGTTATTATTTGAAACAGATCGATACCGTGTTCATTTCGAAATGGTATTGTTATTTCAAATCCGCATCGCTTTACTTTTAAATAAAGTTTGCTCGCCTTTGAAACGGATACAATCTGTCCGGACTATATTTTAATATGCATTTTAATCGGAATGTATCGCAATTAAAATAGGATTTCGGCGGAATATTTGTTTCATCGAAACGGACCTACATTGGAATTAATACAATTTAATGAGTATTTTAATCAAGCAATTGTAATAAGAATTAAGTACGATTTCGTGATTACGAACGAAGAAGTTTGCCATAAAGCGTAAGGATAATGACACAGAGGAATAATAAATTCCCCATGAACTGTAATTAAGAACTTGCGGCGAAAAGATAACAGTAATTCCTTTATGGAAGGATAAAAAGTATCACGAACAGCATGGTAATGTATTTAACTGAAATTTTCTTTTTACGAAGAGATCTGAGGACATGATACAATGTTTCTTTAATCGTACTCGTACAGTACTGAAAACGTCTCACAATGGATTAAAACATTTAAAACAGTTATTCTATTTTCAGTTTTGGCCCTGTATCAAGAAACAAAATTTTATTGTACGTTAATTTGATCTTTGTAGCTTTGATGAACATATTTGACATAAACTGTATTTTTAGATAAGTTTATTATGCTGGACATTTCTTAATCATATATCAAGTTACACGGCCTATTTATGAATTAGGAGCCAAAGACTTCATTTCCTTAATCTATGAATAAGATTGTACGCCTATGTACATTTGTGTAGAATATGCATGTATCATGGAATATATTTTGTTTATAATGAAAGTATATTGCGTTATTAAATGTAAAAGTACAAAAAACAAAACATAATCTATGGCGGACCCTTTATTCCAATCTACCGAGGTAGCGAATGCGTTCAATAAAGTGGAAAGAACTGAATGAGCAAATATTTCTGTCGGCGACAGTGCGAAGGCAAGTACGAAGGCTGTTCAATAAAAACTAAAATAGTTCCTTTTTCTTGTAGAAAGCTCAATGTCGCGCGCACACCAACGTTTATTTCATTTGAAAGCGTGATAAAAATTTCATGAGGTTATGTTAATTCGTGGAAAAGTTATTAAGTTGTGAGGCTAGATCAGCAAAACTTCGTTGCCTTGAAAAATTCCCAGTGGCCAATTCATACGGAGAACGTTACGTGACAAAATTTTCTTTCGGATTGGAAAACAATACAACCGAAACGTATAAAATGTCACGTATTATGGATCGGTTTTTAAACCAAAATTCAATCAAGAACTAAATTTTAAAAAATGGTACATGCATATACATACATATCTGTGATCATACGTTCAGTACACGATTGAATGTTTTATCACGCAGTCCACGTCGTCACGTTACTATGAATCTTTTAGCCAAAATCGCCAGTGGTTTGAACGGTTATAGAATTTAATTCAGATTTTCCATCTAGTATTTCTATTCATCTCGTATGACGAAAGAAAGTTTGAATGTAGATATATGAACAATAAAAAAGTTTTAGAATCATTTTTCACAAGAAGATTTAAATAAATTAAGTTTCCAATAAACCGTCGCTCGAAATATTGGAATCAATTATTTGATGAAAAACAGGTTTAACTTTTTAATGGAAATGATAAGAATATTGTGGTATACGATACAAATGTGGTATTGCAATTTTTATATATTTTAAATTAAATACAATTATAGTAAAATGATTTGATTATATCTAATCAAGCCTGTATTCGTATAAAAATTGTTTATGATGCGAATTTTGACGTAATACTCTCAATTCCTTGTCTTCATATTTAATCTTATACTTGCAATTGTAGAAAATTAATTATTTAACGAGTAGTAACAAGAAGTTCCTTAAGGTATGTGAAAATAATTTTCAGTTGGGAAATCCTGTAATCTGTGAACTTATTCAAGACGTGTAAAGTAACAAAAGCAACGAAATATTAATACTTACGAAAATAAAAGACACAGATCTGACGATATAGTGGAAAAATATCTTCAATATTTTTATTGAAGATAAGAGATAACAAAGTACATTAATTTCTATTTTAGTCTCCTTCATAACCCGTTAATATTAGAAATAATCTTAAACTTTCCTGTGGCAATACACGTTGAAAATGAGAAAAGAAAGAACGAAAAAGGTAAAGAAAGGAAGAAAGAATGGAAGGAAGAAAATAGAAGAGAGATAAGCGCATTAGATTAACTCTTTAACGACGGGCTGCTTTTACCGTATCGATATTCTTCAAATAGTATTTTCTAAATTACTCAAAATAACGATATAAACATTTATGGATATACTAAACAAGTTTTGATTATTATTTCTATATTATCGATTTAACATCGTTCAAACCATATGATATATTGTATCAAATAACAGATATTTCACATGGCATATCAATTTAAACAGCATAATTAAATCCATAATTAATTCAATTTAAACAGTATAATATTATCGAATAGATTTAAGTTTAGAAAGAAACAATGTCTTTAATTATCAATTTTTGTCGAACTTCTTACTCTACTAATTAATAATAAGTTTTAACAGGAAATTACAAATCGAATTTTTCAGTGAAAGTACATAGTGGAAGTGCGACATATTTGGAATAGGCAATTTGTTTAAAACGAAGTAAAACATTATGGCAAAGGATGGAAATAAATAAAATTGCACAATATCACAGGGAAACTAATGAACTTTTATTTCATAATAATATATTTTAAGTTCCCAATAATAGTGAAAAAGTATCAGTAGATTATCATTGGTAGAAACTAGATTAGTAGATTAATAATAAAATTGATAGCATTAGTCATCAAACTTACTTGCAGTAGTCACAGGTGCAGTGTTTCACGTATGAAATACTGTACCCTCTTTTCTCCTCTTTTGTCTTCGCTGCAATTTACATTGCGCACAAGACACACAGCGTTCTCGTCGATAGATTTTCCTTTGGGATTCCACATTCGCAACATGGCATTAAAACCTATTTCACGACACTTTTTGTATTTTCGAAATGTCGTAAAATTGACATAGAAACCATAGAGCTTAATATACGAACAAATGGCTAGATCAAATGATTTCTTCTAAAGTTTTAACATATTTTAACCATGATTGTAACGATTGAATGCTTGATAAAAATCTTTTGTAAAATGACACTTTTTTACCCTGCGGATCGAGTGGGAAATGTGAAAATTACGGTTCGTCCACAAATGTCATTGGTTAATAGGTCTTTCGTCTCTATCAATTACGATGTTACGATATTACTCGATATTCCAAATCAAACTATAATCAAATATCATAGTGCACAGGATAAAGTGTTAAACAAACACTACCTATATAGTGCATGAAAATTCAGCAAAAGAGCGGTCATGGAAAATACCCAAAGCTTTAATTTTTGTTGAAAGATTTTCGTAAATAGCGGTTGTATCGAAGTAAAGTAAACACAAAGTTAAACCGTTAAAAGCATCTAAGACTGATCTTATCAAGAAACCAGAGTCAGACCAGCAGTAATTCTTAATTAGAGCAGCGGAGGCTGCTACGACCTGGATGAGCACCTGCTTCTTGATATTCTCCACGTGAGAAGGATCTTCTTAGGCATCGGGGATTTCAGGATTAGGGTCGTCCATGACTTTTCCCTACTGCGAATCCAGCTGTGCCACGAATCTCCGGCCGAGATTACATATAGTCGCGTCGAGCAGAAAATTGAAAAAGTCTCTATATGTTCCATTTACACATTTTATTCTCTTCTCTTTCAACGTGATAGTACCTACGTCTTTGATCGTGTATCATGCTACGATACGATAGGATAGTTTATATTCTTCTACTTATCGGATAAAAGATTTTATCTAAGGATTTTGTTAAAAGGATTCGTGATTCTCGGCTATCCGTTTATCCTTGCAGAATGTATTCTTGAGATAATAAACATGGACAATGTCTTCTTAATAGACCGTATATGTTTATATAAATTTGCATCTTTATTAAGAACATGTTAATGAAAAAGATGAAATCTGGATAGGAAATTGGTTTTCCTATTAAATATTATAGAAAGTACTCTATTGCGGATATTTTATGCATTTTTATATATTATCTGTATTTTTACATCTTTATACTTTTCACAAATGCATAAATATCCTTATTAGATATTAATAAGTAGATTACGGATGATCATGCATTTATGGAAAATTTAATGTTAAAAATATGCATGAAATACTGATATGATATTTAAAAATATAATAAAAATATCTGAAATACAGTTAGTCAGACGAATGTTAGGAATATGTGTGTAAAATATAACAAACATAAATACAAAAAAATATTAACTACTTGCTGTAATATTTAGTGAATGAAAAAAGTCTTTGTTTACATTCTATTTCTTTCGTTGCGTGTAATCATATAGAGATATTAAAAGGTGACAACTGTTGAATTAATAATTAGTTATTACATTTAATTAAAGTTTGCACTGAATTTACATACTTGTACAAATAACTTTTATAAATTTCAAAACTCCCTCTTTTGTTTCGCCAAACATTTACTATCTTAACAATTTCATATTTACTGTTCGATTAAAACCATACTGAAAGTGTGTTCTTTTTACCATGGTTACTTTAATATTTCAATGTAAAATTTCATTCTTTTAACGATTTTCACAATTTACACGGAAGATCACTTGCATTATCAGTTAAAAATGTTCGATTCAAATATGAAAAGAATACGATAAAGTTTCGTTATATAAAAATGAATCTATTGAGATATATGTAATTTTGTGTGTTACACCGGATTAGCCGCGAAGTAGTGAAACGCATATGAGTATGAGCAGCGTCTCGTAGAGCAGAAGAATGCAACTGTTCCGTACGCATGGTGGGAAAAAGATGGTGAGACTTGCTGAAACGCGTGCAATGGATATCTACGAATATCTTGTAAATCACATATTAAATAAATCTGGAACTATTTTAATATCATTTCTACGTGTAATGTAAGTGTTCCTATACATTTATTACGGCGACTAAGGTCCATAATCCCAACAGAATCGTTACTATCATATTTTAAAAGAAACTGTTTTCTGTGCAGTGGCAAAAAATGATATAGTTTTTATCCCGAGTATTCAATTGAAGCGTGGTTTAAACTTGAGTAGATTTGCATGTAGGTCTTAAAGCGAAATCTTTATTGCCTCTACGATAAGATACTTTAAAGGCTTTTTATGAAAGTAGGTATACACATCAAAATCAGTACTCTTTTCCTTTTTCATTTATTTTATTCGTTTCTCACTGCCTTGTCACGTAAGCGCAAGAGAAGAATTACGGAGACTGAAGAAGATAAGTTTATTGTCTTTTATCTACGCTTGAATATATGTACGGTACTATATTAAAAGTTTTAAATTAAAGTTTCACCTACATTGAGTAGATAAATAATAAATGACTCGTAGACACAAATGTACTTTAATGATAATTAATCCTGACCTATACAAAAGAGTTTGATTCAAAGTTGAGAGTCGTAGAAATATAAAGTTAAAAATAATTCGAATATTCTTATGCTGAGAAAGATTTTATAAAAATTCTAGAAGGATCCTAAAACTGCCTCTTAACAGGAATTCAAAGAATAAAACGAACAATAAAGAAGTGTTCTCTATCAACGTTTCTAGAGACGTTGCTTAAAGCGAGGAAAATTAAATTAAATGGAAAGAACGAAGTGTTAATTAATCTTGACAATAAGGATTTACTTGTTACTCCATGAACGATATTTGAGGAAAATAAGGAATGTTTTACAAATGTAGCTTAACAACAAAAGATAATTCACTGTTTCATATTATTATATTTATAAATTAAAAGCTATTCTTATAAGAAACTATTTACTTAGACGAAATGTAAAGAAAGAAACAGTTCCTTGTATGTATAATTTACCAATACTTTAAACAAAAATAAAATGTAATTATATTTAAACCGTTCGAAGTTTAGACCTCCTACTTTTAATATTAGAATACACTGTAAAAAAATAATTTTGTCTCTATTACAAACATAACATCGAAATATCATAATATGTATCTAAATAATAATCTAATAAATAAGTAAACATGTCTAAATACAATACCCAGATTCTTTAATTTTACCTGTATGTAATATTTGTGTATATATATTATTTGAATCATAATATGCTAATTTTGCGATTAGTATATGTATATTTACGTATACCTATATAGCTATGTAAATCTAGAATCCTAATGGGATAAAGCAATTACAGTCTTTGATGACTAAATAACTTGTGACAATGGCGCGTTTAGCTACTAACATTTGACTAAAATTGTTATCTATCCATTAATATTACCATCATTGTCTGTCACAAACAAAAATAATAAAACTGATCGGCTTGTTTCATAATAGCTACAATCGTAAAACTATGATAATACTATAACTAAAATCGCAGATATTGGAGAAAACCTAGTCACCCAAATAAATAACCTTAGGAATAAATGAAGTACGATGGGGTGGTCGATTGTGGACCAAGCAATCTTGAAATAGGGCTGCGTTCAGGAGGAAGGACAGCTGACAAACGGGAGAACATCGGAAGACATGCATCCTGGTTGGCCGGAGAAATCGATCGTACGCGAAGAAAATTGGATGGCACATTGTCCCGCAAAACAAATGAACATCGTGGCCATGCCACGTGATTGGCTATTAAGCTGTGGACGATACGGGGATATTAACCAATCGAGATCGTGGTTTCCATTAAGAGTAGACTAGAACTGCATGTAGACGACAAAAGTGAGGAACAAGAGCAAAATTATATGAGCCACTCAGAAGCACAATTGATCAACTTCAACATTGAAAAGTTACAAAAGTTATTTTTGAGAATTTGTGTTATTATCTACGCCACTTCCTTGCGGTAGACGAACTTACGAAAGTAAGCAATTTATTTTTCAACGCAGACTACAGAAGGACAGATCCGCGCTAGTAATTAAAGGCAGTTGTCGTAATAACAAAGACCAATTTTTATATATCTCTTTCCAAACATACAACAATTATATCATCAAATATTCGATAAAAATGAAAATTTTGTATAGTATATGCTATAAATAGTATGCGCTATAAATAAGGGTAGTAATTGTTTCAAAATGTTTATGAGCTGGATATTGAAAGATATTGAATATTTTAAAAATTGTAATATCGAATGTTACTGCCATGCAACAGTCGTCTAAATTATGTTTGAGGAATGTGTGTTTCTAATTATTTTATATAGAAAATTTGTATTGCACACGGATACTACAAACTGTAGGAATTACAGAAAGAGTAGTTACTTTATTTGTTAACACTATCTAGGTATGTAAAACGTAGAATCCGTTTTTGTAATAATAATAAATTATAAGTAGCTAAGCAGGATGCCCTCAAAGTATACCAATTAAATACCTATCATTCCGTACGTGTATCAATTAGCATGCATTTGTTTAATTGACAATGATAAAAACCTATCGATAATTTAATTTGGCAAACTCATGAATTACATACAAACTCCAAGCGAAAAGATTGGGTTGAATTATCGAGAAATCATAATACTTACAATTAACTTAATTTACAATACAAAGAACACTACATTACAAGCCTCTTTTGCTATACTGCACGAACAATGTAAGAGAAATAGTATTCGGTAGAATATATATTCAGTAGCTTTTTCTATTTCCTAGCAGTACCATTGAGATTCTATTCCACGAAAAAAAGAGTACAAGTCTGCGCTTTGAAGCGACAGACACGACACTCGTGTCAACTCTAACGAAACACATAGGTACTATCGAATATAACGCAAGTAAGAGATAAGCAGGAGGAGGTAAATAGAACAGAGCAGAACAGATGGAAGGTGTAGACAAAGGTTGAAGGAAGCTCGATCAAGACATCTGGGAACTGGAAATTACGAGACCAGTCCCGTGGAGCCTTTAATGAAGCAACGGGCGCGCAAACAAGCAGAAATTGGGGAAGCCAGGCAAGAGAAAAGGCGGAAGCTCGTTGTGTAACTGCGAAAAGAGGGTCGCCAGGGACGCTTAGGGTAATCAAGAATTAACGGATAATCGCGATGAAGAATTAACGAGGCATCGAGATCGTATGAATGATCGCTTTGAAGTTTAATTGAATTCCCAATGATCGAGCGAGATTAAAGGGAGAAAAAACGTCGTCTTCGACGTTATTGAATTGGTAATCTTGTTTGCAGTGACTGGTCAGGAACGTGAATTATCTGACGCTAGGAAATATCGTGTGCAAATAAATTTGTCTCTGTTTTCTTTTCACTGAGATTCTGGTCAGTTCTTTTATAATTTAGTGATAATTCGGTGACACGGGTGGTCCTATTGTATTGGAGAGTTATTGCATTATTATAGGATTACATCAACTCTTTTTGTTTTTCAAATATATAAGAAAATTTTTTAAGCATCCTGATAGCATGGAAATATACGAATGACATTTTTTGCATATTGTTTTTATGCTTATTAATACACAGCAGATGTAGATGTAATGTGTTTGTGGAAAATTTTTACGCGCAAAAATGTATAGAATGTGCATAACAATAAAAAATAGTACTCCATCTAAAAATTAAAAGATAAAACAATTTTGTTTTTTTAGTTATGTTTAGAAAATTTGCATAAACATTTGCAATCTATTTATTAAGTGTACCTATCTATAGTTTTTTCTAAATGTGTATCATATCATTTACTAAAAATCCTCCGAAAATATGATTTAAAGAGTTGAGAATATTTCGACGAAAGCAATTTTTATGTTTTTCAGGCATCAAGAAATAGACACGAGATATGAAAGTATAAAGGCGTGCGTAAATATATTTCTACATAATTTTCATATTTATTAGTTTCTTTGGCATGTAAATCAGATTCTTCGCTACAAATTAGATTCAACGCTTATTCGAATAATTAACAATTTAATCATCTAAACTATTTAGATAGTGGGTCAAGAAAATTTTATGAGAAATTCTATAATATTCGAAAGTGTAAAAAAATTTTTTTAATTCCGAGAACATCAAAATTTCTTAGAAAACAATAATTTAACATTTTGCTGTCGACAGTTTTATCTGAATAATACGAAATACCTCCACAAAAGTTAGTGAAAACTCATCAGTATGCATACTAATTGAACATATGTTATTCCCGCGAATACATAAGCCACAATTTTCAATTTATTAACACATTCAATGATATATTTCGCCGCAATCACTTTGCATTACCGTCATCGTCATACGAATCTAAGTAACCGATAAATTAATATGCCTCCTATTATCGAATCGTACACGCGAATTAAAATGACGAGACGAGAGGCGAAGAAAAATCAAAACAATACGATAAAAACAATAGAAGGACGTTTCAATTTTCTACAGAAGTTGATAGGATCCCAGAAAAATCCTGCTAGAGATATCGAAAGCTAGGAGATTCCGCGGTTGGTCGTGTGGAGCACTCGATGCACGGACGAGCGTGCAAACAACGAGAAACGGATAAACGGAGAGAAAAAGGGAATGAGACGGGAAATAGCATGTTGCTCTCGTATGAGAGCGGAAAATGAGACCCGTTAGCGATTGTGCTTCTCCCAGCGGGATTTCGAACCGGAGAATACAGGAAAAAAGCGGGAGAAAAGCAGGGAAAAAGCAGGAGAAACGCGGGAAAAGCGAAAAAAAGCGTGAAAAAAGAACGGGCAAGTAGATGCTTAAGTGTCTGAACGTACGCGAACTATTTCTTCTCCAGCGTGTGCATGAAATGAGCACTTTTGTATTGTCTCGCGAAAATGCTGATTTATCGAAAGCAATATTCGTCCTTACGGCCCGTTTTCCCTTGAATCGCGAGAAAATTGATTTGGGAGGACTATGCGTTAATCCGCGCACCCGTTGAAAAGGTATTGCAGAATGGGATTTGTGCGTCATCTATATATATATCACTGGTTGACATCGTTATTCGATTCGCTCGGTTTATTTCGTGCCTTTTTTACATTCGATTTTAGCACCAGTTTTTTTTTTTTTTTTTAAACTCTGGCAATTAGTTAATAGAATGTGATTTAATTATGGAACAGGTCCATTTATTTTGCTTGTAATCCGGGTATGATGGAATGGAATGTGTATGATCTTTTTGGGCTCCAAGAGAAAACGATATTTCTGTACGCTTTTATCATTGGATCATTGAATTAGTTTATGGCGTTTATTGTTTCGATGCAATAACACCTTTTTATTCTTTGACGTTTTTCATAAAAATATCTTTTAATTTTGTCTTCATCTACTCGAGATAGATATTCCGAACGTGGCTGATTTTCCAAATTAAAATCTGCTTTCCTAAATCAAACCACTTTTTTTGTCTTGGTAAACGTTAAAAATATTACTCGCAGCAAAATCTCTTATCTTTCTTTTATGAAACGCGAGGTACCGAAAATGAATGCGCATCTCGCTCATAATTTTTCAATACTTTTATGTGCATTTATAGAAAGTCGAAATAATTTCAATCGTTCGAGTAGTTTTGTGTTTTCCAAGTATCTCCAAGCAGTTCAAGTACTTTTCAATCATTCAAGCATCGTTTCCCCCCGTTTTTCAAGCACGTATTCATTTTCCAGAAACATTGATTCAATAATTATTGCCGCTACTGCGTTTTGATTTTTAATTGTGAATCTTCAGAGTTACCGGCACTTGGTTGGTTTTTCAAGTTAAAACGTCTCTTACATTATCATCAGATTTTAGACGTTATTTGCTATTAGAGTTATTTGCTATGACGTTGAGACTAAAGTAGAGGATTGATTTTAATAACTTCAGCTTAGGTTTCATTAAATTAAGACTGGAAGAGAATTGGCTATTAAATCAACGTCACATCATTTGCCATTGAGTTTATAATCATTTTCTGGCTTATAGTACAAACACAATAATAAGTGATATGATATCTAAAAAATAAAACGTCGACGCTATAAACGTTTTACAGAGAAAATATCTAAAAATAAAAAATATAGATTGTAATATAACTGAGAACACAGAATTCTTTACTATTTCTACTAGTATGCTTAAAAATGAAATATTTTGACACATCGTATAAATCATATCATAGATATATGTTCATAGAGGAAATATTTTTAGGAGCATTTCGGTATGTTTGCAATTTAAACATAATTAAAAGTGATACGTGTCTGTTTTTAATTAGTACAAAGTTCAAAAGTAGAAGACGATACTGCTTTAAAGTCTCCGTTCCTTTGACGCGGATGCTACACATTGCAAACAGTTTTTCTTTAAATTTATAATTAATGCAATGATTAGAAGAAATTTTTCGATAGATTGGATATGAAAATTAAAGAAATGGAAAATGTTTCTCATAGTTATAAGTTTAAACATATTGATTATTTCATCTGGAAATTGTTGTTTTTAGTCTAAGAATAGTGAAGAATTCTTTAGAAACTGCAAAAAGGAAGTTTAAATGTCATGGGCGTAATAAAAATTATATTGGAAAAATACGTAATAAAGTAGTTGGCAGATTTCTTCCTTAAAAGAATTTTAACAAAAATATAATGCATTTTATAAAAAATAATACATTTAAAAGAAAAATGTTTTATAAATTAAATTACAACATTATAATTCGTTATAATTCATTATAATGATACAACTTTAAATACTGAATTCTTCACATCACATGCCAACTTATGCGCTCGATTATCACACTCATACAAATTGACTACCTTCGATAATCAATAATCAATAAATTATACGAATAAATTATAATAAATAAATCCAATGCCGTTCTACAACTTGCCAACCAAATATGTGCATCTATTCTTTTAAGGAGATGGCAAGAACTGCGAAATTTCGAATGAGTTGGCTATACGTGCATTCGATGCTTTAGATTGATAGTGAAACAACCCTAAAAGGCCCCAAGTGCGTGGCCTTTTGTTTTCAAGAAATTAACAAGACTTTTAATATCTTACTTTGTAAATTCTTTTGATATTAATATAACGTTTCCTTTCAATATTAAATTGTTACAATCTATTTTGATAAATCTCTTATTATTTTACAATTTTGCGGGTGGAAATTTGTAATAAAAATATTTAAAACCTAAGAGATTGCTGAAGCAAAAATATAATTTCTCGAAAACAAAGAACCATACGCCCAATTCATTTTGCAGCCGTTTTACCGTCAATAACTAAATAATAATTTAACTAACAATTTACCACCAAAAGCATGTACACCCAACTCATTCGAGGTATAGCAGTACTTGATTTCTCCTTGTAAGCTATATTTAAGCAATGCAACTAAAAAAGAATTAAAGGGTGATCAAAAAGCACAGGCTGCTTTCAATCAAATGATTTGCATGAAAATTGCAATCACTCGACTGCAAAGGCTCGAGTAAATGTCTCTAAAATCGCAAAAATACATGCATTAGTATGTGTTGCATCATGCAAATTGAAGGTGTCAGCTGGTAGCTACGTTTTCTGGTCAACGGTGATACATGCACAAACTTTTTTCTTTCTTCCTTTCCGTATAAAACCTGCCTTTTCATCGAACCTGTTACCGTTCAAATGTTATTGTTTTATTTTTACAATGCGACAATTGACTTTGATCGTAAAATTTCCGTATCCGTTGATCGCGTATATTTTTTTAAATTCGGAGAAGTGTTGCACGATAGAGCGCATTTTCGAGCCTGGAGCTAAACTGTTTGTCCAAGGGATATTACGTTCCATGGCGTGAGCTCCGTATACACATAAATATTAGCAACATGCTGCACGCGAACGCGCAATTTCGGACAGCCTCATCAGGCCGCTTTCTATCTAAAAATCCCAAAGCTTAGCGTGAAAAAGTTAATGGCGTTAGATATAGGAATGTCCCGTGCGCTTACACGATGAAAATTATTAGACAGCCTTACGTGAAAATATTGCAAATAGGTTTCGTCTCCGCTGTGCCACACAATGTAACAAGTTTATTATCTACCGAAGAAACATCGTTCCGAATTAGACGAGTTATCATCTACGCGTAACGAAGTATTTTTATCTACACGCGTGGAAATTAGCGAACTTTATCTATCCTATAAGATTATAGTTGAAAAGCTAGCTTGATTAAGAAGTTTCTACAAAGCTGCGTATTTATTAATCTTTATTACTCTAGATTAATTAGTTTTCAATATAATATTCATTGCTATTTCCGATTGACATTTCACTTATCTGACAACTCCATTCATTTCCACAACCTATCAATATCAGTATATCTATGACCTACATATGTTTTTGACCTCCTTATAAAAATTGTTAATAAATATTGTGAAACTCGATAAAAGGCAAATTGCCAGAACGACGCAGGCATGAATTCCAACATAAATTTGAAGGAGACACGTTTTTTCAATTTCAAGAAAGGATACCCAAAGAAAATATTTACAGAGATTGTTAAACACATTCGAAGTTTATAAAAACTATGATCTTACTATAATCATACCTTTTCCGGCAATAAATATCTTGCAACGTCTGTATATTTTTTCAGATTGATCATATCAGGCATAGCAGTCGTCTCTCGTTATCGTTTAAACGAAATTTCAGAATTGTTCGCGTAAAACCTACAACATGAACATAAAAATTTTCTGTGGTAACCATTTAGATACTTTTATGAGCCAATGTGCAACTCTTACAAGATCGTTCCGGATTTTTATGTGTTTAATAGCTACCCCAATAAATTTTATGGCAAATACGAGCCAGTTATACTTCATTGTAATGTACGCAATACACGTATTACATGTAAAATACAGGTTACACATATAATAATAAAAACGCAAGTCTCTTTGTTGGAAAGTTCATTACTGACAAGTGCTTTATTGTAATATGACGAAATTACGACTAAGCCTATAGCGTAATTTAATCCGTCAGGATACAAGAGAATGAAAGTTGGTAGTATTGGTACTTCATTCGTGGCGTAATGCGGCAACGTAGATTATTCAGGGCGTTAACTAGTTAATGTCATCGTTGTATCGTGGCCTTTACAGTTCATCGATAGTCGATCGTATACATTGCTGTCGATGTTCGTTGTTCTATTATTGAGGGCCATTCAATGATACTGAACGTTAGTTTTATTGCAGACTGGAACTATTGTAGATTGAAATAAACGTAAATATCGGTGTTTGATTGAAAAGAATATTGTCAATTTGTCAATGAAATAGTATGGAGAGTTTGAGCTGGCCGAAATGCACAATCAACGAGCGTAGAGTTTTTTTTATTCCATTCTTGTAAAATGATAATCATATGTTATATGAAGTGTAGGAAGAATTTTTTATAACGTCTTCCTTTCTACAACAGAAGATTGTTGTATGAAAATATGTCAATGGAAAGCAGATTTTTAATCGTTATATTTTTGAATATCCCTTTTTCTTTCGTTATTTAAAGCCACGTTAAACATTTGTACAAGCCATTAGCCACCTGAGAAAGGTATATAGGTTTATAGTTTGATGCAGTAGAGTTTCCAATATCAGGAACTAATAAAAGGATAAAAATGTTGGAATAATGGAACTTTCCGATAATACTATTAAATTTCATTTGTTCGTAGTGATTTTCATCATTCTTATGCATTGTTTATGCTCTGATAGATGTAACAATACATGTAATAATTATATTTGTGACAGAAGAAAGCATCTGTTACTAGCAAACATGCTGTTTGTATAAAAGAACGTTTAGATATTAGGTTATTCGAATAATGAGGAGTAGTGGGTATTCGACTAATTAACTGTTGTTTTGATACATAATCCTTTAAATTATTCTTTACAGTCTGTTCTTTCCTTTCTTATAACAAAAGTAACGTATAAAGCAAAGTAAATTAAAGTCATGAAGTAAAGTTACATGAAAGTTAAGTATACCACAAGTAAGAATTAAAAAAGTTATTCGTAAAAGTACTCGGCGAAAAATGGAACGTGCTTCAGAAAAATTTACAGTCAAGTAAAGATGAAGTTAAAGAATATCGAATAATTCATCATTTCGGTTTACTCTCTCAGATCATTATTTATAGTTTTAGTATTTAGTATACTACGCTATTAACACTATTAACTATTGAAGGTATCAATGAATAAAATTTGTTCTAAGATGCAAATTTTTAATTCAAGCACATGATGCTATAAGATACAGAAGGACATACTTTTTTTCTATATTTAATTACCGTACCGGATGTTCGTATTTATTGTTTTATACTTTCAGAGCTACAATTAAGATCCACCAGAATTATTATTCATTTGCATGAAACTTACAAGTTCACTCGATTGAATTTACTCTGTAATATATTCTATACATATTTCCCATAAAATTATAGTTTTCTTGTCTCTTTGAGATTGTCTCAGCGAAAGATATGAAGTAAATGTATACGAAACGGATAAGCTAGCAAGCACAAAGCACTGGAATATCAAGCATCAGTCGCAGAAATTACAAACATGATCCTAAAGGTCTTCATAGGCGGGCAGATAAGGCAAACAATGATATAATCCAGATATGGGCCATTGTGTAGAATCATGGAATGAATCATGTAATCAAGCAGAAGAAAATTTTCACGCCTTTTTGTTGATTGTGAACAACATTGATTGAAAAATGTTTTAATTAAACAGTCGCGTATAAAAATGAAATTAAAAACAGATTTCATGTTTCACAAGAGATAAGAATTACAGAAGTGGGAAAGAATCATTATAAACGAATATATTATTTTATAACGAATATGTTTATTATACTTTTCTGAAAAACAAAATGATTTAATAAATACTGGAATGACATACCTTTCTCTAAATGTAATTGCACTTTTGGTAATTCAAATAATTTTGTTATATAAACTATATGAAGATCACAGGAAAAAGAAGTGTAAAAAGTCCATTTTTTGTAGATTTCCTCCAGTTTAATATCATCAGATATTTGAAAGGGAGTACATATTATAGTAGAACAAAATAATATAATACATAATACATATATCGAATGCAAAAAAACATCTAGAAATAATTGATAAATTCCCGACATTTTGTGAAAACCACGGATATTTTTGAAATATCCAGGAGAATGGAAAAAATACAGATGTAATGCTAAAATCAAACGAAAAGCGTCCTTTTTACCTTGAAATTGTTATTTCAAAGTAAAATCTGTTTTATTATTTTAAAATTAGTTTTCTATAAGGAAAATGAGACTTGTGTATGTATTACATAAGTTCCTATACATATACACAATCACGTTCTTTCTTTATAGTTTTGTACCTGTGTGCATTAATAATAGCAATATGAATTACCTTAAAATATATTTCATAAAATTTGTGCGCATTATATATATGTAATTTTAAACGCATCTCAGAGCCCCGATTGATTGTTAAAGGCGGCACTGATTAACTGATCCATAAACGTCAGTGTGGATCTTGATTTTAATCAGGTGGTAGAATTGAATCGAATAAATTCAAAATTCAGATCGTCGCGCACCGCGCCGTTATTAAACGTTGTCCAATCGGAACGAGTCTCGTTGAATTTTTTGTATCAACAGTATCTCTAAATTTTGCATCTGGTCGCTGAGAAACTGCATTTTCCTGTTTACACAAGGAAATTCAATAATCGGGAGTTAGGACGTTTACATTTAACCTGGAAATGAAAAATGCTGCACGGAAGCAGACACATAAAACAAAGTAAAAGAGAGAAGGGAAATACAAGAAAAAAGCAAAGACAAACATCGAATATAATTCATAGTCACGTATCATTGTAGAGGAACGATCCCAAACTGCAAGACTTGTCTTGCGCAATTAATGAAACCAGCAAACGTCTGTCCCGTTTACGTTATCAACCTAGTATGAGAAATTACGTAAATTAATTAAAAGCCACATTTATATGAACGCACTAGCCACGCGAAACAAGTTTCCGTGACCGTATAAATCCATGTGTTGTCGCGTGGATTATTAGAACTTAAACTGTGTTGCGGAATTTTGCCCATTGGATCGGCATTACACGAAAATTGGCGTTTGTCAGTGGCAATTTCCTCGCGAGCGTATGTGCATCATGACAAGGAATAATTATTAAATACCGTGTTTAGCTATAACATGGTACTGTGCGGCTCCCGAATTTATTAGCTTTTTGAAGAGATAAACGATTCTATTATTCTATTTCATACTTTATATTAAAGTAAACATCTGCAATACATTTTTATTTGTATCACCCTTTGCTGATAGAAGATGAACAATCTGAAAAAATATAATCATCAGGCAATCTTAATATTCGTTTCCAATTTTGATACTTATCTATTTGACTTATTTTTATTTTATGTTTCTTTTTTGTAGTTTGGAATACCTGCAACTTAATTTTGAAAGAAAAAAAGAAAAAAATAGAAATAAAAAAATGATATTGAAATGAGCTTACTATAACGTATTCAGTTGCGTTTTTGATTTGTTTGAAGATTTTCAACGTGTCGACTTCCTGCTAATCAATATTTCATGGTAGCATATTCTTGTCATCGGTACCTTTATTTCAATTCATCTTTTTTTAGAGAACTGGAAGTGTCATTATCTTGAATAATTTATTACAATAAAGGTTGACGTTCCACATTGCCAGTTTATTGCTGCGTAAAGGTATGTCGCCGGCGAAAATAAAATTTATTCAAAAAAATTAAAAAATCTCATTGTGCAAAATTTCAGGGTTCTGGATAAGTATTTTCAACGAAATAGCCCAAAGTGTTTGGCATGTTTAATTATAGAAAAATAATAGCTTCATTCGGATCTTTAGGTATTAATTACAAAATCTCATTCAAAATGACAATTACAATTTTCTAAATAATTTTCTAAATAAATTTATTAATATATCAATAATAGTATACATTTTTTTATTGCACAAATATCAAGTGTCGATTTTATTTTTTTTTACACCTTTAATGATGACTTAATCTCCCCTAATTCTCCAGTTCACAATCGTTCGATTGGCTTTTACTTTGGATCGGAAGAAAAATATATTTTCTACGTTTCAATCAGCAGTCATCACTTTAAGAAATATTGCACCTTATTAAATATTCATCAATCTTCAAACACGTAAGTGACAAAAATTGTTGTACCGCGAAAAAGGGTCTATGTGTAAAGAAAACTCACCAACATTTCTTTTCATAATATTTCAAATAAATCACATCGTACACGTAACGTATTCAATCAGCAAGATATATTCCAAATTTTTCATTTTTAAAATCACCATTGTTTATGTTAACCTTCTATGATCTAATCTTTCTTTTCTCATAAAAAAAGAAGTTATGCTAAATTCCAGATTTTATTTTTAATAATATTTTCCTTATGAGATCGAAATAATAATGAATGATTAATGTAAAGAACCAGTCTGGGCGTATTGCAATGATACTGTAATGTAGTATCACTTTATCAAGTAGAAAGATGGAATTTATTATGTAGTGGAGCATGGTTTGCGATTTCTTTCCGCAAGTGGAAAATTAGTTTGCAAACAAGGATTAAACGTCACAGACTTTTCCACGCTACTGAAAGTTATTTAAATGGACGACGTGACGCTTTATGAAGTGCATTACGTAATTGAAGTAGAACTAACTCTTAAATTTGTATATATAATACATAAGTAGACAAGTTTCTGAAAGATATTAAATATCATGGCTATACACTAAAGACTATATACTGTATACTATATACTGTAATTCTGAAATTAAATACATAAATGTAAGATAGACTCTTAAAGTTTGAAGTTAGTAACGTTACTACGTTATGTATGTAACTAATTGTATGTCAAGTATCACAGCATAACGAAAGTTTAAATCATACTAATATCAATTTCTTAATCATATTTTGTTTAACCGCTATTTGTTTATCATTTTCCTAATTTAATTAATCCTTTTGGTGTTAGATTGGCAAAATGAACAAAAATTAGTATAGTAGAACGATAAATTGTGTTACATTTATGAATTGTCTTATTGATATTAGAAAAGATGATACTTTCTACGCTGTTTAAAGCAGAATCACTTTTTGGAAAGTGAAATCAAACGACTTAAGTTTTATTGAGACGTTGGAAGGATTAGTTTATCGGACAACGTTTAAAAAATTTTGAGTAAATTGCGAAATAGCGAAGGAAATAGTACAGGTCGCTTTTTACAATTATTTTATACGAGGCTGTAACGAAAATTTCAACAATACGTTTCGTAGATTCTCCTCAGTTATATGTACGCTGAAAATTCATAAAAAAGATACAAATAAATATGGCAAAAATAAACAATGACAATTTGAAGTAATGGATTATTTCAATGAGAAAATTTCAGACAGAAAAAGTCGAATACGTCATTTTCAAATAATTGTTTTCAAACAATGCTTTAGTTAACTCTTCCAAATAAAATGACAATTAATTTGGATTGTTATATTTATTTGAATTCTATATATTGTATTTTATATTCATTTGAGTTACGAAAGATATAGCCGAATCATTTTACAAGCTAACAGCATTTGCTCTCAGGCTTATTCTAATTTCAATTATCTTTCAATCATACGTGGCTGGGCTTTTGAGACATTTTAAAGAAATTAGTGTGTTTCTGATGCAACTAACGATGTTGAGACGATAGAATCAGAAATTACTTGAAGTATTATTTGTATTACAAAATTGTTAATCGTATTAAATACAAAATATCAAACAGTATAAAATATGGTTTGATTTGATAGAAATAAGATAAAGTATTATTTAAATAATTATTCTTCAAACATGTCACCTGCATAATTCTCAAGTCTGTCTGCACGACATATTACTTTTTTTATTCATGGCAAATTGACACAGGAAACGGATAAGGGTTATAGTCCATGTATTGTAACTTCAATGTTGCATAATACTATTAAGATTTAATCCATACTAATGTAGCTTATACGTATTTGTAGCGAAATTTATGCATAGCGTGATCAGACAAGATAAATCAATTTACACTCGAATGAGAATTACATTTTCACGTGAAAGCACAATCTTTACACGCGAGAAAGGAAAGCAACAAGAAGAGGGAGAACAGCGTTGGAAAGAGAAAAATTCGCATGGTGTAATTTTTCTGACACTTTATATGTAAAGCATAAAGTTTTCATCAACTCTTAAAGAATCAAAACGAAAGACATGGAAGAGAAAATGGGAAACGAGAGCAAGTGAACGAGAGAGAGAGAGAGAGAGAGAGAGAGAGAGAGAGAGAGATGGAAAAGGGAAAAAGAAGAAGAATGGAAAAGAGCGAAACGAGGAGAGGGAAAACGCTTGAAAGGAGTTAATTGGAGAAGCCCGCGTAGAAATTAGTGTGGCGACTTTCAGCATCGCGTGCTTTTAACAAAATGTCGGAAAGTTAGGGAAAACATTCCATAGTTCTGGCAATTTCCGCAGCGGCACAGGGGCTTGCTCATTGGCTAATTTATGCTCAAGAAAATTTCTAGGCGGCCGGCGAGCTTATTTGCAACCGGAAACGTGCCGTGCCGAGCTCATAACCTTAGGCCAAGTTCATATTTCTCTTCTTGCCGGTGCTCGCGCTCTAGACGAACAAATTCGCGCTACCTGGTCCCCTCAGTCAGACAACTGACTCTCGTTAAGCTCAATTCATATGCGAATCGCGTCGTTGATCGCTGATAACCAAATCTAAGATGGAAAAAGGAATGGGAAAAGAAGACAAAATGAAAGATGGAGAGATCGAATATACGCCGTGATTCATAAATTACGATTCATAAGTAATCACAGAAGAATATATATAAGATGGAAAGAAAGTAAAGTAATTTTGAACGAAGAAAGTGGTAAAAGAAATATAATTCTTTATTATTTCTATTATTATAACATTGGTGCGTTATCGTAGAGTATGAGTATATAGGATAGTCGATATAATTGTTTTAAGTCATAGTCTCCTTTTCTCAGTGAGATTTGAACAAATGTCAGAAGGAGAAAATGTATGTCTCAAAGAATATTACATCCATGCAGCCATACTTCATTGTGACTGCAATGCTAGTAATGCATGTGCATTAAATATTTGTATTGTTTTTTTTAAATAAAAATACATGGTTTTTGTATAGACTGAATCTTCCCGTCATTCTGCGTAAAAATAATACTGGGTAAAGTGAAAAAAATGATCATTTTTCTAGTTTTAAAGAAATTTTCTTTAAATCTCATATTATAGAATAATAAATCAATATAAAACGTTTCATGATAGAATTAGTTGAATTTATGAGCAAATATTCCTCTATTTATACGTTCGTCAGTATAAATTGTTGAAATGAAATAAAAACGTTTCTCTATTATGTATATAAAATAGCATTATTGAAATAGTATTATCTTATATCCTCTACATCCAGGTATCTGATAGGAAAGCTTGATTCGAAAGCAAAATTTGAGAAGAATTTAAAGTTAATTTACCTTTTAGAATTTTATTATAACATTTTATTATATGTACAATCCCAGCATTGTTTGTATTATGGTTTATTGGATAGTTTCACGATCACTATCTGTTTAGATCGACCATTCGCGGAGAGACGCGATCGCGAGAAAGAACGTCAACGGGAGTCGTAAATTGCCGTTACGATTAGATAAGCGACGCCACGAACTGATCGATCCCCTTATTTCTGTTGGGATAATAAGGGTGGTTCAATTGAGTTTACACTGAATTAACACGTAGAAATTAATGTTTATTCCAACAACTTTGTAAAGAAGATAGTTACGCTGGTGCGTATGTACAAGTTAAGTAAGTGATTGATTTAAGGGTAGAGACCCGGTACAGACACGTTGACTATCCTTAACGATGAAGAATAAGTGAAGTTTAGTGACGATGCTGTGTCGGAGGAAAGCTAGTGATGGGTGTGTCTAGGGACCATCGGATTTGTTGATGACAATTTTTGTTAGGAAAGTGAGGGCAGTAGACATTGCTTCTGATCGGATAATAAGAAGGTTGGTGGACTAGGAAGGGTCTTAGAACGCCCTCGATAGAAAGTTGCTAGTGGGAAGCATCGTACGCGAGAAAAACTAACTTTCTCGTGTCTTCTCGTAGTAAACAATAAACTTTAGAAATCGATTTAGTAAAAAGATCTTTGTTCGGTCTGAAGAACCTTAGCTAGAAAATTCCTGAGATTTGTGGTCGATCCTTAAGACTATTGAGGGTACGCAATAAGGATGTGTAGACATCTGGATGCCATCTTGCCCGCGGTGAGTGGTCTGGTAACACTATCGTTAAAAAGAGATTCATAAAGATCAGGATAAATTATGTATCTATTAAACGAGGCGAATGAAATTAAATATTTCAATTGTTAGCGAAAGCCAACATTTCTCGCATGTTTTTCATAAATACGAAGTTTAATTTTGTCTCGTTAGAGAACAACTACTATTGATCGATCGCCAACTTCTTCTTATTAATTATTACATTTAATATCCAATTAAGAACATTTCTCTGAACTTTGCATGTTATTGCACAGAAGCTTACGACAAATAATCATCTTCTAATCTTGAAAACGTTACGGACTTTTCAAATAGCCCGTTATGTAACAATCTGGTTCAAACTACGAGCTACTGTATTATAAAACATCGTTTTTTAATTATCCTACGATAGATAATATTATAAGTAATATTATGCTGCAACATATGTTACTTTGTGCCGTTTTCTCCGTTTGCAAATGAAGGCGAACAAGTTATATTATAACTCAATATTTTGCTTTCGTGTTTATCATTAACAAAATTATAGTTCAGTATATTTCATAACTTGTTACAATGTGATCGGTAAATTCTGATCCATTTTCAAACGGATACCTGTGGAATTTGGACGGTTCGATGAAATTAATAACCAAGATCGAGTCTCGATCGTACAGGATAATGATAGGCACTTTGATGAAAATCGAATTACGTGATAACGTTAACTACTTTGGCCAATTACATATCCAAAGTTATGTTACGTATCGCGATCTGATTTCAGAAATTGCGACACACATCTTGTTGCTTCTAAAATATCGAACTTGAACTTCGGAGAAAGAGACCTTTCATATACGCCGACTTATTAAAACGAAAGGAAATACGAATTCTGAAGATCAGATTGAAAAACAATCTCTCTCTCTCTCTCGACAGGAACACTCTCGAGGAAATGAGAATCAGACCAGCATCTTCGCTCAGTGCAGTTAGGTGTCAGATAAGGTTAACAGTGGTCGGATAAAATCAAACAAACAGCCACTACTAGTTACTATTTAGCAAACAAACCATCATCTCTAGTCATAACTACTTCAATCTCTGACTGAAATTGATCCAAAATTCAAATTTCGCTTTAGAACATTAATTGAAAACCAGTACAAGTTCAACGTGATTTTATTTCAATTATTTTAAATACACGGACCAATTTTGAGCATATTCTGAATTATCAACAATTTTGTTTAGATTGAAATAGCATTATAATATTAATGACATTGATGATACACGGAAGCTAAAGTTATTTTGCAAAATCTTTGAACATATGGTTTTCAGACTTGTATTGCATTAACGATTTCAACTCAGTAATTCAATCTGTGACAGAGATAACGTTTAAAGCTATCTGATCTATAAGAAAAAGGAAAGAGGGAAAATTAATATCACAGAATAAACAAGCGTAATAGAAGAGTTAGTTAGAGCGAGTAGTACGTTAATTGCAAGATTGTTGTAGAGTAAAAAGAATGGAAAAGTGCGGATATGAAAGGATGAGAATGTGCGATGGAAAGACATGTGTATATTATTTAAGAGGAAATTGTACGCGAGGTCGAAATTAAATAAATGTACGCATACACATACTAGAGTGTAAAAAGAACTCAGAAAAAGAAATCGATTTGAACGATGTACAATTGTTCTTTGCTCAATTTTTGGAGCGACGTTATTAACGTATTCGGAAAGTTTCGTCGTTTTGGTTTTTGCAAAAGGAATATACCACACATTCGATATAATATTTATTGTTACTCGATTGCCTTTCGCCTATCTAATCACATATCTAAAAATTTTATTCCCTGGCTGTTGAACTTTTAAAATACTCATACCTTTTCAGTGTCGATATAGTTGGATTCAGACTTCTTTTTTATTAAATATTTGAAGTCTCATATAAAATTTTGGACGACAAATAATTTCTCAAACAATACTTATTATATATTTTTGATAAGAGTTTACGTTTTAATGAGTAATCTACGGCCGGCGGAGTTGTTCTTTTGCTTACAAAAGGATTGGTTTCTTCGAATAATTTTGTAAGGAATTGAAATTTGAGATCAATTTTATCAAGAATAAATACATTTATCATTTGCTTAATTAATAATTTATTAAAGTACTGGAAATAATTAAATTGTAACTACATGTACAATTCAACTATCTCCGATTTGTGAATATCGCCAGATAAATTTCTAAATATATTTGACTAAATATATGGAAAAATTCGTAACCAATTTAACAGTCGGTGTGTTGCGAGAAATATAATTTGACAAAATACCGAATTATGATCTTAGTCGTATATTAAAAGAAATTAACGACGAAACTCGTATCTATCGATAAACAATAAACAATAGATGTTGAATCTTAATTAGAATGGTCGATTCCATTTATCAGACGTAGCACACTTTAGTTTTCATAAAAGTTTTTTAAAAATTTTAAAGAATTCAAATAAAATTCATTAGAGCTAATGAGCAACGACTCGGAAAAGTTTTTAAGAAAAAAAAAATAATTCTACAAAGGGTTACATTTCTCTCAAATTTCACTACGAACTTTCTAAATAATCTAATACAAAATACACAAAATGACAACACTCGCCTGTCAACTAATAACTACTTTGCAATAAAACAACGGTAGATAACGTTTTTCTGTTTTTCGTTTGATACGCGTACGTGGCTGATTAAATTTATGGATAATAGTATAGATGGAGAATAAGTTGCCAACAAAGAGAAACAGAGAACAGAGGAAGAAGGTATTAGGCAGATCGATATATCTATAGGATAGCCTATATAAGTGTTAATTGCACATGTTCCCGATACCTGCTAAAAGTTCAGTGTTGTTTTCTAGGTTGCTCTGTTACGTCATATGGGTGTGTTTTTATCTAACAGAAATGTACAAGGTGATTCGTAAATGTGTATTTATGATAAAAAAATATATGTATAACGCCAGCAAAAGTTTGTGTGTATTATTGATTTTAACTTGAAAAATATGAAAGAAAATATCATAACGCAATCTTCGTAGTCGATCAAATTTTGGAACGAGTCATGTATTGTCCGCTATGCAATGTTCTATCCTGTCAATCATTCTTCGTTCTATTTTATACAATAGGAGTAAATTTGTATGTCATAGCAAAAATCAAAATTAGTAAAAAAAAAAAAAAAAAGAAAATTGGTTGGAACCTTTGAAAACACGGTCGCTTTTGTTTGAGAAACTAGAATTTACTAAGTAAATATTTATATAGGAATATATATTGCAATGATTATTAAGGATTATTATATTGCAATGGTAAAAATATATAAAACCTCAAAATCTTAAAAAATATAACTTTGGGTAAGTTTTGTGTTTATTATATTTGGTTCTTTGGGAAAAAGAATTTTCTCCTGCCATTTTTACTATCAAACACAAGCGAGATGTTCGAAGTCTTGTCCAAATTAGTCACATAGCTTCGAGTGAAGCTTGTGCTCATACCAGTTAAATTACTTCAGTTCGAATAAGCTGACCTCGAGTAATGAATATCCAAGGTGGCGTAGACGAAGAGATTATATTTGCTGAAATATTGCTAATAGTGAAATTTCCTTCACACGAGAAAAAGTAGGAAACGCATATTTTTATGAGTTTGTTTTCAATTCCCGCTATACGCAATTTATAATCGTCTAACATTTGTTTCAAGTTTCCAGACAACGTAATATCCAAGTTTAAACGAATGTACTTGTACGAACTTTGTAATCTAATACCACATTCAGTTAATTCTATAGAGCTGTGTAAGGCTCTCGGAAAAGGAAGATTTGAGTAAGGTTAATAAAAAATAAAGTTTGAAGGCACAGTTGAAAGAACCTCAACTTCATTTGGAACTTCAAAGAACGTTTCGTATCAAATAAAATAACTTTACACTGGTTATGCTATTGCGAATGAAGCTCAAGATTCACGGTGAAACAGAATATCGTGTATAATATATTAAACAAACTTCTCTTTACTTAATGCAAACAAACTACATATAAATTTAACAATTTGATAAATGTGATGATAGAATGTCAAAATGAATTAAATTAATAAACCAAAGGATAACATTGAAATTTGGAAATGAAACAATAAAACGTTTCCTGATGATAATCTTTTCTGTCTATAAAGAACAAATGGAAATACCAAGGAGAACTCGTGAATCAAACAATAGCGTTAAGAGTAATAAAGAAAATCGCGGAGAAGCAAGAGCAAAAATATGGAAAACTTCCCCCGGTAGAAAGAAATGAAGAGAAGGGGCGGTAGAATGTAAAATACCAGAAACTGTGCTGGAACGTAATAGAAAATAAAACATGAAACGTACTGCGACGATATAGAAAAAGAGGAGCGAAATATTCATAGATAAAACTGAAGGGGAGATTAACAAGAAAAGGCAAGTAGAAGAGAAGTGAAAAAAGTGGAGAAAGAAGAAAGGAAGAGGAAAGAGGGGAGAGGCAAAAGATGTAAAAAAGGACGCAAAGAAAGGGACATCCTTTAGAAGTACCGAAAGTATGAAACACGTTTAATTACTGAGGCGTCTCCTTTTGAAGTACCAGCAGGTTTTGTTTGAAGCTTGGCGACTGCTCGGAAACTTTCAACAAATACGCTCAAAATCTTCTACGAGTTTTGATATGCATACCTATGTAAGTGTATACACATAACACGAATATAATGTCTTCTTTGCCAAGCTGTCTCAGTATCGAAAATAGTTTGTCGTCTTTGAATTTGCATTTATGTTGAAGGTAAAAGAAATAAGTAAATATAAAAATTGAGAAAACTAGTTGACGAAATGAGAAAGAGAAGAAGGTTTGATGAGTTTAAGATAACAATATGCGAGATTATTATAAAAATTGGCTTAAAAAATTGCAAAATTATTTGAAAGTACAAAACGGAAAGTGATGTAAATTTAGATAAACTGAATTTTATTTATTGAAAAATTTATTTTTATGTCTTGTTACTCCCACTTTGACAAAGAAGAAGATAAAAAAGACATTGAAAAGATAAATAATGATAGAGGAAATTATTGACTTTCTAAGAAGAATATAAACTATTTATATTTCACCAACTTCAACTTCAACGTATCATTCATGATTTTCATTTATTTACAATAATTATTGGAATTTACGTAATTTTAATTTAGTTCATGATTTTTCATTCCTACCTTTTATAAATAATCTTCGTAAATTGCATCTAGACGTTACTTAAATCAGTCTATTACTTGTATCAATGTAATGGCGCCTCTCGCGAAAACAATAAATTTATTTTAATAGCATCAAACATATAGGAACTTCTTCCATTACAGAATTTGTTTAAAGTATTTCTTTCCATTGTATCCATTACATTGAAACATTAGATCATCTATTTTGTTGAACAGAAATAAATGGAAAAGCATTCCAAAGAACGTACATACGCTACATCTGACACTGCCCTTTGAAAATTGATCGCGAAGGGTTAAGGATACGAGTCTCGAATTAAGTAGCTTCTATTTTCGTCTCGAGTGTGAGTTATCGATTCGAAGCTACTTTTTTCAGCATGAGACACATTTTACATTCAATAAGAATGCCATATAAGCAATGCGATAGATATAATTTTATTTAATTTAAAAAGTACAGTATTTTACGAGTATATATTTAGGAATATATTATTTGTATGATATGAAACATTTTGAAGTCTCATTAGCACTGTAATGATACACGATTATCGCGATTATATCGGTAAAGTTGGAAATAAATTTAAAAATGTACATATAGAAACAACAAGATATTTAGTGTAAGTAGATATTTCGCAGAATTTACAAAACTATTTGAACAGGACCGTCTCCGATGCTTATTATAATAATTGTATTTGAGCAATAATTCTTGAGTAATAATTTCGTAATAAATCTTGTAATTTTTCCCAGATTGATTTCAAATTTGATTACTACGTATAAGCACGACCGTCGTGTCTTATTACAGCATTAATGAAATTTCAAAGTATTTCGCGTAATACACATAATGTAGCGTTCAAATAGTTCCATGAGCCATTATATTTCATACGAAAACACTTTACTTCGTTACTTCCGCTTTAAGATGGATGACGCTTTTATTATTTAGCGCAGAGATTGGAACAAACTGAAACTGAGCGGTCGAAATAATCCTTGGCAATCGCTTCCGTAAATGTAATTACTTAAATATTCGCATCTTTGTTCTGTATAGTGGTGGGAGAAACAACGTTCAGTTGGAAGTTCCGCTTTAAAGTAAATCCTATTTTCTATTCTGTTACCGAGTGGATGTACGTAACCCAAATCGGCTCTAACGACGACATCACACGGCAATTATCCTAATTGTCACTTTAGATGTTTCCGAAATTTCCTATCGGTCGAGAAGGAACGTTTACGTGAAATCGAAGCGACCGCTCGTAAACTCGAATTTCCACCAAACTGCGGTTCGTCGTACCGATGACTAATTCGATTTGATTATAATCGTTGATTGTTCCTACTTGTAAGCAATTAATGGTCAACTTATACCGTGACTGAAGCAATGGCAAAACGGTAGTCCATTTTTGTTGGTTATCTGACTTTTAGGTCGCATAGCCGTTTGGTTGGTAGCATAGCCTGATATATTAATAACGGTTCCACTGTAAGAATTTTTAAATACTACGGATGATAGTTTTTATAGATCTGGAATTATCAAAATAATTACCTTTTGATTAAATAACATGATATTTTGAACGTACTATGTAAGATTAACTATATTTTATTAAAAAAACGAGGTCTTATTATGCACCAACAGAGTAGAAATTCTTATTAGCGCAGTAGCCTAACAGCATAGTGGATGAAACAGTGTGTGTGTAGGTATGTGTATGAGGATAAAAATTTCTAAGAGCGAGTGAAGAATTCGGGAACGAAAAGTATATTAGAAATTTTAAGACGAAAGTGTATAACGGAAGAAGTGTTTTATAGAAAGTAATAGAGTAGTTGTCAAATAATAATGGAATAAAATGAAATTCAAAGTTATCAATAAAATTTACGTTTAATTGGTACTGCATTAAGAAATGAGCAGATATTATTAATAATTGATGAACACAAAAAGTAAAAATGATGTTCGTGCCTGGAAAACGTTAAATATCGGCCGCAAAAGATAGCAACACACACAACTGCATAATTCGTAGCTAATTCCTGAAACATCGTAGCGACTATCTTCTTGGGAAAGCGATGAAAACAAACATTTCCGGTTGCTCTTAGAGCAAAACCGCATATTTATGTATGTGCGTCAGAATTATTCAAACAAGGACAGTCGAGATTCAATCCACTTATAAAAAAGAGCTTTCGTGCTAAAAGCTATTTTACATATGCCAGCATCATGGATTGGCCTCGTTCATTTTTACTTTTCATTTCTTTAATAAGTAGTAAATTATATTGATTAGCATTATTTAATAAACGGAATAATAAAATCGAGATCGTTTCATAATATTATTTAAGGTATATTTCAATTATAGGTACTTTAATTTTATTTTCGTTTTATTTTCATGTGCTCTTGCAATATTTAGATATTCGGTCTTTAAAAACGTATCAATTTATGGCCTTAAAAATTTATCTGCCGTATAGCTATACGTATACAGGGTGATTTATAAATGCATGTCCATACTTCAGGGGTCGAATGTACTTATTAAAGTAAGTAAAATACGTCATATACACTCGTGTCTTGCGTACTTTAGTTTTCGTGTTATGGATGACTACAGGAAATATTCAAAGCATTTGTCTGATGCCACAACACACGCAACTCCGTGTTTCAGCATTGATTGCATACATAACTGAAGCATATTTGGAGACTAAAGTTTGCGAATCAATATGAATCGGATAGAACTTCAGGTAATCAGTATTATCTGCTTATGAGTTCATCGTTGTTCCAGCAGTGGAAAAATCAATAAATAATGTTGTCCTGGAATGTATATGGATGATGTATATACAAATTTTTACGGATTTCTTTGTTTTTCTTACAGTTTAAAAGAATACAGAAATGAATTTTACTACGAATATTTTGACTTATCACTGCGCTAATTTTGTTATGTACTTGTGTATGTACCGAAGTTTTACCACTAACATGATCAAAACCGGCAAAATAACGAGTTCCACATTTCTTACTTCCATAATTACCAAACATATGGAAGTATTATAACATAAAGTAATATAAGTAATATAGTGGATAAGTAATATATAAACATATATAAGAATTTTTGACAAAATTAACATTGATTTTTCGTCTTCTACAACGATGCATCTTTATACAAATATGAAACCTAATCTGTCGAACTTTGTGATCTTTATTTTTATAGAACAAAATGGATTATACATAATCAGATAAAATAATATAAAACGGAAAATGTTGTGCATCCATTATTTCCTTATAAAACGAAGGAAACTTTTCGGACGACCTAATACGTATGCGATGAACGTCCAAAATTAATTTCCTCAGAAACTAAGCTAGAAAGGAAAAAATCAACACACGCAAATGCTTTTATTAAAACGATGCTAACTCAATCATACATGCAACAATCGTTACACATTACGTACTAGATAGATATTATCAATTTTAATTTTCACATAAACCTCGTGTCAAAAAGTTTTATTCTACGTTCTCGGTTTATTTTTGCATAAGATTCAACCTGTCGCGCGAAACTTCCAAATACGTTTATAGTACCATCAAGACTCCATAAATTGCAGTCTAGCATTTATATTGTCTTGCAAAAAAAGAAAAAAAAAAATTCTTATAAAAAGTCATATAAGGTGGAGAGATCCGACGACATAAGGGAAAGTCGATTGTAAGCTGCGTCTGCAGGATCCGGGCGGCGAAAGTCGAAAGTCAGCGCGACGCTTTCAGCGTCGGCGGTTCCCGGACGATCGAGTAAATTATTCAAGCCAGTGAATCGTGGCACGGCAACCGCCGCCAGCCTGTCCACCCGTTCGAGGATTCAATCCAGTGGAAGAGGTTCGCATTTAACACGGCGCGAGTCCGTTCTCTGCCGCCTTTTCGCTCGATCGGCGACGATTGATCGCAAAGGGCTGCGAAACGACATCGTGTTGCTCTTCGCGATTCCGAACATCCAGCCATTGGCAGTCGCGCTTAACGCTCGCTTTAATTACGGAATTAGGTCGTGCTTAGTTGCCACGCTTGCGCGGACACTAATTTTCGCGGACGGATTTGATTAAAACCGATAGTTGAAAAGCCTAGCTTCGCTAGAAATTCGATGATCGGGCAAAGTTTCGTCGCTTTGGTCGTGGTGAAATCGGTTGAAAATTATTAGCGAGGAGGAAACGTGTACAAGAAGGGAGAAATTGTTAACGAGGATGAATGAGTCTAGGAATTGATTTAATTTGTTGAGTAATGGTGTTTTAATTGTTGCAAGTCCAAAGGTCAGAATCTGGACTTTTATGCAGAATTCATATTTTTGAGAATATAATTGAAAAAGTAGAATCTCCGTAGAGGGTTGTTTTACCAATTGTTTTATCTTACCAAGTATTGTAGGAAGCACCATACTCTGTATGTTTCATATATTTTTTTCCATATTATATGCATTCCGTGCAATTTTGCACTTTCACATTTTCTACAAGTGCATAAAAATCAACCTAATTATATGAAACGTCCGTTTTCCAATGATTCATACTTTACTGAATCTCGAAAAAAATGTGTTTATACAGGAAAGATCAAAGAATTGAAACCGTATGTAAGTTTGAAGAGCAATCTAATGCAGGATAATGGTATTTTAACCTTTAAAAGTCAAAAGGCTTCACATACTTTGGATATTACACTTATATTATAGGTTGTGACATATAAGATGTCAACCTTTAAAAGAATCATCATTCACTGAATCGTGAAAAGAATGGGTAAATAATGTAAATATTAGAAAATCGGTAGATTTTCATTTTCATTTTGGTAGATTTGTTGTAGTAAAAAGTGTGGATTGAATCTTATCAAATGATACAATTTGATTTAATGATTAGACGCAATACTTAACAACAGTGTTATGAATTCAGCAGATTATGAATTTAAATTGTCTGTTAAAGAATTAACAATATTATGTATATTTCTTCTTACAATTAAATACGCGACTCGTTGATGAACCTGCGAGTTTTATATACCACAATTTGGTATATCAGTAGTCACTACCATCAGTAGTCTGTGCTGTGTCAGAGTCAGAAGAAATAAGGAGAATCTCGTTTATTTGCTTCGTAGTTCAGAAAATTAAATAATCCAAAGTTAAACAGTTTTTAAACAACAAAGTAACATTATCTGCTTGAATATTAAAAAAATTCGAATCATCTATATGAAAGAGAAAATTCTCAGCTTTAAGATTTAAGATGATACATAATCATTGATAAATAATAGCCTTTGAAATTATAGCAGCAATCTGTAAATCAAAAACTATGAAAGCTAACATTTTATCATTATAATCTCCTAAATTTAAAAGAATTTATTGTTCAAATTATTTACGATAAGTATCATATATTTAATTATATAGTCATAATTAAATCAGCGTTGTGTCACGATTATAAGGTAAAAATAACAAAATATATTAAAACTGTAAATCTGTTACGCTAAATATTTAAGACTAACGTTTCTCACGAAGACTAAAGATTTGACGAAGGGGGAATATTTGTACCGTTTATTTAAGTAAGATAAGTTTTGCCAGAGATAGATGTCTCTTTACGCAGAGTACGCTTTAAAAGAGACGAGTGAGCGTAAATTATGTAAAACAGAATTCGATAAACTTACCCGCGAAATGTAATTTTGTGCATTATGAGAAACTGAAATACAGAGTAGCATCTCATGCACAGTTGCGTCTATGATATTATTCACGTTCCTTTTGAGAGAGGTTTACAAGCTTTGTATATTTCCTTATACCTGTATTTCTTACCATTTTACAACATTGGTAACGTACAATGGAAAACTAAATTCTGCTTAATCCTCTGTCAATGCGTTTCATCTGTTAATTTCAAAACAAAAGTAAATAAAACAAAAAACAAGAAAAAAGTAACTTCATAGTATCTTCTTCAATCTAATCCTGTAAATATAATAATTTGAAATAATGCATGTTTTCAACTGTTTTATTATTTTCATTTTAAAAGTAATGTACGAAAAGCAACCTTGTTTTATATTGCCGTTCAATAAATTATTCTTAAATGACTTTTTTTTTATACGTGGGGAAATTCTCATGGACATCCCGTGTCCTCTGGGGAGGGGACGCCAGGTAGTGTCGGACATTTTTAAATGACTATCCGTTTTCTAATTCTCCCAGATAGAATAGCAAATAATATTGTTTCATATAATTTTCTACCATAATAATGTAGTTGAATTATATTGGGATATGGTAGAGTGAGCGAGTTGTTTTATCCTGAATTACAGTTATTAATTTCTGAGCATGAGTGCGTGAAATATTGCGAGGAAATCTCTATTAATATTTCTGACGTAGTTGATAATATTTTAATATAATAAGATCAAAAACTATTCGAGAGATTATTTAAGGATATAAAGTTACTTACATTAATATTCAGACGCAGCACTATCTCCATATTTGTTGGTTTGCATAAAACGGGATGATTTAGATATCGTACTATTTATTTTATGAGAATATGAACCACTTCTTGGCATATTAGAAGAATATTGATGTTACATTCTTCTGGTGTTAAAATTATACAAAATAATTATATAAATTAAATTTACTTCGCAGTTCAAACCGATTAGAAAAATTCCAGAACGTAAACAGACACGAATATTAGTGTTACGTGAAAATAAGCGAAAAATCTATTTTATAATTAAATGTTATACCGTTAGAAAGAAATTGTTTACGTATTTTAAGGCTACAATAACAATAGAATGAAGAACAAAACAGAATAAACTAAAAGTAAAATAAAATAAGATTCAAAAAATAGAATAAACAACACGATATTTAAATCATCCCCTCTTATACGAAACAACAACTATAGAAAAGCTATGTCCCAATATTAAGATAAAAAGCAAGGTAAACATTTATTCAAATATAGAATATTAAATATATTATGAAATTAATCCATGTGACAGATAAATAACGAAAGAATTTGGGACAAACTCATTTCCTTTTTCACATAGGCTAATATATTAATTGTTCCAAAATAACATTACCATTGACTAAAAATATATTATTCCAATGATTACTTGCCAAATATTTTACTTAAGTAATATTCAAGCCTGTTAAATATTACATACGTATACAATAAAAAATTATTTGATTCAATAGCTACATAATGGAATAATTGAAAAAAATCACGTATTTACTTATTTAAATAAACTAAGTCATAGTCATTTCAAGCAGCAAGTAGCCGAATAAAATAACGCTTATATAAAATAGTCATTTCTCAATGATTTTCATTCAAATAATTTCCTACGTAAATATCTCCATGAATGCATGTAAACATTCATCAATGTTTCCGCTGTCCCTTTTCACCTCACTGAGAACCAGGATCACCAATATCTGTGCGCTGAAACTACTTCATATCTCGTGTCTCCGCAGATATCTCTGAGACACATTGCGTCGCGATATAAAGCGTTTAAATCAATAAAATATCTCTTTCCATTCGTTTCTACGGATAAATACCCTATATCCTGAACGTAACTTGGATAAGAAAAAAAAAAAAAAAAAAAAACATTTCTGCGAAGAAATCCAGCGAATATGTACCGAGCTCTCTGATAGAAGATCTTTTCTCATATATTTTCTACGAACGAGAAAGAGAGAGAGAGAGAGAGAGAGAGAATGTTTGCTTTCTCCGACCGATACGGCGTAATGTGCCTGTGATTATCGAACTACGTGCAGCTGCATTCCTTCCGTCCATTATGTTCTGTAACTCGGAGTCAGGTCGACGTATGTCGCATAGCTGCGATTTAATGGGGATGTCGGATCAGTTTTCATCACGATCACTCCTTGAGGACACAAAGGCGTTGGCGCTGCGGATCTTCTCCCCGATACCGGCATTTTCCAAGTAGAAATCCAGGGATTTCGACGTTTCATAGTTATCTGAGATTTACCACTCCCATATCCGTCAGTTATAATTTCACCCTGTTATAATCCATTTATTATTTTATTTTTTGTTTCTAGAGATGAGACTACACGCTTTCGTTTCACTGACATTTTGATATAGTAAGAAATACTAACATTACTAATGGAATCAAATGTATAAATGCTAATAATAACCCGAAGACGTCGTCAAAATAAACACGCAGCATATACACACATTGGAAATAAATACATATTTCTCCTTCTTACTTCTTAGAGACAATACAGACAATTAGAAACAATCAAAGTTCCAGTAATCGATCGTTCCATTGATCGGGATTCCGATAATCAAAGTTCTACGATAATACGATGAATGTAATTTTCGGAAACAGCCACTTTTTAAGTAGAACGCGAAGATTATTTTTGAGTCGTGGTGCCTTCAGTAAAATAAACAACATTTCTGAATTCCGTCGTTTTTAAGTTACTGAGAGACGTTTGGCAACAATAGGATGAATATGATTTTTGAATAATACCAAATTTAAATGGAAGTGTAGATTTTGATAAATGTAATCTTTAGGAACTGTCGTTCCTCCAATAAAATTCATAAATTTCGTCAGATGTAATTATTAGTAATTATCGTTTTTTAAGCAAGCCACATACGTTTGGGATGAATATAATTCTTAGAAATGTCGTTGTCGTTTAAATTGAATCCACTGATCTTGCTGCTGCAATTTTTATTCGTCAATTTCTGTTAATCAGAGTTTCAGCTTTTAGAAATCGATGTAAATATTTTCCCAATTTCGTCGGGTTTAAATTATTAAGTAACATTAACAATACAGTGCATTCAGTCTCTGATAATTAGTAAAAGTCATGGTTCTAAATAATATTGATTTCTGTTGATTTACGCAGAAAATTGACTTTAGCATACAATTGAATTTTCACGTTTCATTAATTTTAAGATGTCGAGTTATATTTGATATCGATGTCCGTCCACAGTTTCGACTTTTAGAAAACAATAACTGAAATGGAAAGGATCGAGCAAGCAGCATAATTTTTACTCATTGCCACATTATTGTATATATATTTCTTTTTATGTTTTAATACAGTTACTCGAGATTAATTTCAGCCTAGTAAGCAAACGAAGATTACAGGAGAGAAAATGTAATAAGACATATTTTACAATTTAAAAAAAAATTTCTTTCAGTCAAGTTTAAATTCACTGCGTTGTCTATCAACACGATACTACGCAACTACTTCTTTATTTGGCCTTGGGATTAAATATAAAAACTATAGGCATGGAACGCGATAAATACAATTTTATATCCGTATATGAATTCGCTGATTGCAATGCCATATAACGACTGCGTTGTAAAGTGCTGCTCTTGAAAAGTGCAATTTGAATCGAATCATTGGCAATTAAAACAGCTCATTGACTAACTACTGCTAAAGGTTTCAAATTATAAACATTAATTAACGCTGATACAAAACCTACCAAATTTCAATTACACCGACTGTGTATGGGTTACAGCTAGCAGAAACGTACATGTACCGTGTGTTCAGATTTCCCAGCAGCATGCGAAGTTTTGGTCGAGTTTCCTGTGCTGATATTGTCCGCAAAACTAGAGTAAAAAACAGCGGGGACGTCATACGTTCTTTCGTCAGGCTTTTGTCAGCGCTCGTCCTATACTACTTAAACAACCATTGACGGTTAAACTGTCGTTAAAGCAGTCTCCTTTACTCCTTTACAAGTGCTTTGAGCAGCGAGCAAGATACGACATTCGAGAAAAACGGATAGCGCGATTTAGCTGTGTTCAAACGCCTGTAAAACACGTCCCCGTGTTTCGTAAACAAATGCAATTGAATTGTCCGAGATACGAGCGTGACTATGCTCCAAGAAAGGGAAGCTCGCCACAAGGGTGAAACAGAGTGCGGGGCAGAAAGACGGAAATTTATAAAATGTAGAACGAAACGAGGATAGAGTAGTGAAGGGAAAAGGAGGAATTAAAGGCAGATAGAAAAAAACAAGTAAAGTAAATTGTGGAGCTGGGAGCAGCTGGGGAAAAAGGAATCAAAGGAAGACGATAAAAAAAACGAATATAAACAAAGAAACGGACAAGTAAATAGAAAATTACGAGGATAGAAATAGTTGGAATGGAAAATTCCGTTGAAATGGAAAATGGCAAAAGTGGAAGCTGGCTTTGTAAAGAAAACAAATCCGAGAGAGATTAAAGAAAGAGACGAATACACAAATAAAATACAACAAAGATATGAGCAGTCGGAAAAAAGAAAAAGTGGAAGGAGAAATAGGGAAAGGAAAGTAAAGGAGAAGTAAGGAAGGCAGGAATAGTTAGAAGAAAAAGAGAGATTACAGGAAGATACAAGAGAACAGACAGAGAAATGAGCAGACTGGCAAATGGAAAATAACGATAATAGCGATAGCTGTAAAGAGAAGATAAATCTAAGGAGACAGAAATCAGGAATAGGCACGAACAAATAGAAAATGAAGAAGATAGGAGTAATTAAATAGGTACTAAATGGTAGGATAAATAGGTACTAAATAAGAAGGATACGAGTAGCAACAAGGAGGAAAAGGGAAATCAAGAGAAGACAAGAGAAAAGGAGTAAACAAATAAGAAGTGAGGAATGATGCAGATGCGGAAGATAGGACGAGAAACAGCAGGAAGAAATAGGTAGAGCATATAGACTCAGAGAGAAAAAATGGTGGTTAATTCTTGTAAAAGCCAGCATGGAATTATAGGAACAGTCGAGGAAAAAGAAGAAACTAAAAGGAGGTAGAAAAAAGAAGGCAAAGAAAAGGAAGTAAATAGAAAATGGTGAAGATAAAAACTGCTGACAGTGGCGAGCAAATCAAATAAAATCAAACGAAAGAGCATAAAGATAAGTACGAACAAATAAATGTAGAATACGGAAGATAGGAGCATCTAGGAGAAGAAAAGGAAATTGAAGAAAAATATAGGGAAAGAGGCAAAGAAATAATGCACAGTGAAATAGAAAGTGACAAAGACAGATGACAGACAGAACAAAGATGAAAATCAAAGGTAGACGAAAGAAAGGAGACAAGAAAGGGATTGATAAAGGAATAGAAAATTTAAAAAATGAAGTCAAAAGACAGGTGAAAGGAGAAAGAACCGGGTGGGAAAGTAAGTAGAAAATAACGAAGAAAGAAGCAGCCAGGAGAAAAACTGAATTGAAAGAAATAGAAAATTACAGAATTGGGAACTATCAGAACAAAAAGAGAGATCAGAGGATAACAAAAAGAAAAGGGACAAAAGAGAGGAATAGAAGGAGTAAACGTGAAATAAGAAAATGATATAAACACAGAGAATATGACAGGGAGAGGCGTGAAAAAGGAGACAGAAGGCATGAAGATAGACGCGAAAGAAACGACGATCGTGTCTGTGCTCTTGGACCGGCCAACGAGGAATTCTCATTCCTAGTTCTCACCTTTTCTTTTTTCCTCGTCGCTCAAATATTTCCTTCCGCCGTTTAATATCGCGCCATCCACTCGGTGTCCGTAAAATAACGTTGCCGCTATTCATATATTCGGTGACTTACGTCACGGACGGGTTAACGAGTGCGCTAACGTTTACGAGATTCGTCGTAAAAAGGCAAATTTGAAACGCGCCCGAGAAATAACGTTAGTTATTCCTGCGTGAAGCGTACATGTTTGAACAAAGAGCTCGTGTGTCTTGATTGCAGGAGTTTCGATACGAAAGAATATCGAAGTGAAAGAGGAAATTGATTTTCCGCTTGGACAGTGTAAACCTAGTTTCCCGAGAGAATTAATTTATAGAGTATGTGAAGAAATGTTGTGAAGTGGCAAGTTGGATAAAGTTGACATGGAATGGTTTAATTACTGAAGATGGAATATTTTATCTCTAGCTTTTATCTATATTTTCATTTCTATTTTGTTTCTTTATTACTTAACTACCGATAGATAGAATATTTAATCTATACATTTAATCTGTACATTTATTTATATTTTACTTTCTATCGTGTATATATCTGCTATTATTTAAATAGCGTTTTCATTATTTTTTTAAATTATTAATGTATTATATTTGAGGGTCTTTTTACGTGTCGTAATGTCTGTGAATAAAGATAAACGAAAACGAAATAGCTACGATTAAATAATCAAATTATATGAATAAAATGAGACGTCAGGATTGATTAACATCTTAAAAATAAAAAATTTATAATCGAATATCAATTTATTCGTTGTATATTTTCTTTTTCTCTCTATAGTGTCTACAGAAATAATTCAAACATCGTTTCAAGTGCGACCTTTGCGAATCCTTAAAGGATTAGTCTTCTGTTATGAAATTAATGTAGTTTATTTGTATAAAACGCACGTGTAAAATCAATTATATACAAAGTCGACGCGTTTTTAACATTTCAATAAACTTCAATGTTCAAATTAATATCCTTTGATTAACTGGAAACTCTATATGAGGCTTTGTTTGTTTCGTTCTTGTGGGATCAAGGATTAAACGAGCTTTGGATGATTTTTATAATACACTCTGTAGAGATCATTGACATTATTTTCTTGCAATAGGTACGAATATTTATTTAGCCGTTATTGAACGCACCTTTATATAGATACTATTAATTCGTGGAAATTTTTACGTTTTTATTTAATTACCGTTTTAGTTATTCATTGAGCATAATAATTTCGTCTCTGTAATTTTGCTTCATTCATTTGACATTATTCCAAAACTAATTGTATTTTTCAGTTCCATTGTCCCTCCAAAAAATTATTAAGTTATATAGGTACATTATAATATCTCTTTTAATCGATCGAATCTTATTTATTGCAGTTAAATCTTTTTAATTGACTGAATACCGTCTATTGCATTGAAACTTTGTCAATTGAGACCATCAATTGAATTTTTTAATTTTTCGGGCAAGGTTGATCTGTTTTAATTAATGTGTAATATTTGATTAAGATCTCTTAAGCTATCTTTTATACAAGAGGAATTAATCTAGATGGTTGACGAAAATAACGACATTTTAAAGCAAACCATTTTTTCTTCTGAATAAAACACACTATTAATCTATTTTTACAAATTTGCGACATTTGACTGAATCATAAGATACTAGAGTTCTGCAAACTATTCTTTTAATTCGTTATGCATCAGACATTTAGATCTTGAAAGTATTAGCACGATGTCAGTCATGCGATAGAAATATCTTTACAACGATGTGATGGTAGTGTATCAAAGTTTGTATGCTATAGGCCAAAGTTCAATAATAGAAAGTTGGATATTTTATTTGCTTGTGAACAAATTTTACCACGGTATATCAATCTTTTCAGGCGTCTTTCATTTCCGATTATCTTATATAGTTATAAACAATTTAACAAATCGTCTAAAGTCATAAATTTATCATACTGCATTATTACTATCGTTAAAGCGTAAAAAACGACCATTATAAAAATCAGAGAAGCTGGAACATTCGGATGACAGATGTTCTATTACGCGAGCAAGGAATTTAATTGACAAATTCTCAATTCTTCATAACTCAAACCAGAAAAATTCCTCAACGTTTGTCTACCATTTCCACGTTCAAAATATTTACCAATACAAATGTTGAAAATCTCCTTTAGTAAAATGTTAAAAACAACAGAGGATCATTTTTGTTATGAATTCCTAAATTATTGTGTAAGACGGTCACCACTTTCTATTATTCCACAAAGAAAAACACCCTCTTTGTTTCCTTTGGAACGGATCAAAGATTAAATATTACTACAATTATTAATAAATGCTAGAACTTTATCCCACTTTTTTTATGAATAAAAACCTTTATCTTTCTCTTCCTCTCCCCCCTCTTTCACTATCTATCTAGCTATCTCTTTTCCTGTATCGCGAAAGACAAGATAAACCTGCAGTTAAATCGTATTTCGTAGAATTCTGATATGGACAATACACAATAGTACTAGGACACAAATCGCAGATATCGGTGACGTCGATATTCCTCGTCAGTGAAAAATCACGAGACGTTCGCCTCGCTTTCATCCGAAGAGAAGACATCGTGCTACGGTTGACTGAAAAGAACTATTTGTCTACCGATCCTCCTCCAACCTTCCCGATCAGTTTCCTTATCAAAACCGACTACGACGTTCGCTACGTTCCTAGCAAAAGTTACATTCGATTCGGGCGAAAAGTTTCGCCGAGCTCGCCGTTTTCATATCGTCGATCAAAGCGAGCAAACGGAACAATGAGAAAAAAAAAAAAAAAAAATGAACGCGCCCGGCTTTCGTTTTTCAGAGAAATTTCATTTCCGTTTCTTTCGAAGGAAAAAATAAAAACGTATGTATGCGAGTTTTTTTTTTTTTTAACAGACACAATGGAGTGAATAAGACAATGGAACAAATGACTGTTGAAATTAGTTAAAGCTTTTCTCTCCTGGCAATGTGGAATTTTATTTCGTTGCCTTTTATGTATCATGATTGATTGTTATTATATCATAGACTTTCATAAATTAAATGAAGGAAATTTTGTAAGTACGATAGCGTTTTAGAAAGTTTGCGAATACTCTATTAACGCTAAAGAAATGATATTTGCAATTGTCCCTTCGTCTAGAAATATATTGTAATTGATAACATTGTGATCTGAGAAGTTTGAGAATTTCGAATTTAAGAAATTTAAGAAGAAAGAACAGAAAGCTTCATGAAATTTTGGAAACTTGAAAATTTACATATTTGAGAATCAAAATATAGAAAAATTGACAAGTTTAGAAATTGTTGGTAAATGAAATATATCTGATGATATGAAAATTAGAAAACCAGGAATTTTGATAATTCGAATGTTTAATAATCAAGTCGAAGTTTGATAATTCAAATGTTTGAAGGTGTAAAAATGTAAAGCTTGGAAAATTAGAAGATTTAAAAATTTGCAAAAGTAACAAGTTTCGAATATTTGATATTTTGTAATTTCGATAAATCCAATAACTTGGATTTAAATGAATGGTAATTTTTCTCACTTTTAAACATGGTAAGCGTTATTATACTAAACACTGTACAGCCACATAATCGTACGATACTACACATTTCATTATATTCTATTATACTATTACAGGGCAATAAATAATAAATATAATATACAGTTATGGAGACCTCGTAAACCTTATCCAGTATTAAATTGCCTGAATTATGGGATGCAGTTACGGTTGTGACAACCAATAGTCGAGCATAGATAACGCATGAATTATAATCAATAGAAGATAACTGTTAGCGATATATAATGTTTACGTTAACCCATTGGAAATTATACAGTACGAACTAAATCTGCTTGATCCCAAATGACTAATATTACGTGAAAGTTACGTGACAATGATTTGTCTGAAATTGCTGTAATGCAGTTTATATGAGAATATTAAATAGCGAGCAGCTTGACAAACAAAGTTGTCATGTTAATTATGTAAATTAAATGGAAATTTCCAACTTAACAGAATTTATTATACCTGCTGATAAATTGGAGAATTTGTCGAAAGTAGAATCACGAAGGCTGGCATATACACCAGATGTTTAAAAAATAGGATTCGAAATTTGACGAACCTACAATACATAGTGACATAATAAGAATTAGGATAGGATAGGTTTATTTAATACCTCGACAGCGGCACATTTCGCCCATTAATTCCCATCTATCGTACCATCGCCGATTCCCGCGTATATCTTACCGCCTGTCGCCGGCAGTTTTCACTCATTGTGAGTCTATTATAGTATAATTACGGTGAACTTTTCGAAAAAAGTGCATCGAATCCATCATCATTATTGAAACTTTATCATATATTCTATATGATATACATTTACGTTTTATATGAATTTATTCATTAATTTTAGTGTAGGATATTTTTCAAAACATACGTCTGGACGTAGAAGAATGTTACAAGAAGAACAAATCCAGTGCAACTTCTTTGCTTAGCAGCGATGTATGCTCTGCATGCTCTACGGGGATTTTCAATTTTTCCTCGTCAAGCTAAATAATTTGCCTTGTAATTCAGCAAGTTCGGTTACGACTAATTTTTAAACTTGTAGACTTAAAAAAAGACTATTTAATTTGAAACTTTAAAAATGTACACTGAGAGCTCGACGATCATTCTTCTCTGCGAGGATACTTCTACTCATTCTACTAGTTATAAATTACCATAATTCAGTGGCGTGTATTATTTTTTCCCTGGAAGTTATTTCGTCGTTTACGTTATTAGTTTTTATACAATGTCGCCTTGTTGACTTAGACTATATTATCATAGCGTAATTTCAATCATTTTCTCGTTTCTGATACTTTTCCTTGCTGAAGCTAAGGTACACGACATTTTCTCATTTCTTCATTCGTATATTAAACACTAGTGGTATCTTGTAATATAAAAGTTTGAATACTCTGTGCAAAGTTCGAAATTGAATTTTAACACGTTGAATATCAGATGTCTCAGGTAACTGTACCTTGGTATATAAGAAATTTTAAGGAGGAGAAAATCCACACGACTCGATCGAACTTTCGTCGCTCTTGGCTTATTTTCCTTAAAATTGTTTCTAATTATATATAATCATCAAATGCTTTGTATGATGCTACACCTGTTACGAGTTATAGATGATTGTTACAACAAAATACGCGTCTCAACGAGGAAAAGATTTTTAACCTTCACGCAGACCGACCGGATTATTTTTGACCCAATGACAACAATGTTACGTCACATCGGGTGCGCTCGATCGCGTAATTCTCGTTCTGCGATAATAGCTGCACCAAAAATAATAACAAATATCCGACAAAATGTACAAAATATTTACAATATATACGTAATCAGCATGCGACGAAACAAAATACCTTTTGCTACACAAACTCTATGTAAATAAATTATGGCTACGTGTCTAATAAATCAATACACTATGTCTATATTAACAATTTAATTACAAATATATTTTATTATAATATACAACATTTGTCATGATATTACATTATGATAGCGGTTAAACTAGATAATACAACGAGATAATACACTAGACTAGATAATACACGCGGTGCGCTATGCTACGTGGCGTACGAAAACGAATATCCATTTCTACAACAGATTCTTTTAACGGTTCGCGTGTGCGCAACAACGTAAATACTCCTCATAAACCTTAGCTTACAAATAAAAAGCACTAAATCTATAGAATATTTATATTTCCTTCTGTCTTTTATATGATATCAGACCTTATATTTAGTTTTCAAAAGTACGACATATGTGTGAGCAAAAAGTGACCCAGTTTGGTTTGTCACGTTGGTGTTTTTGTTTGGTATCATTCGGCAAAGGTTAATTTATATGAATCGTTTTTCCGATCCAATTCTAATACTCCAAATTAACATTAGCTTTTTACGAATTTCACAATTTTACATTGACAAAACATTTTATATGTACCTACATATAATGCTTATATATGCTTCATTGCTGCGTATTAAAAACGTAATAGATTCGGTTATAACTTTAAAAACAGTACTTATCGATATTGATCACCGACTCCTGTTCAATAAACGGAAGGACAAAACCAAACTAAACCGATCGAAAATCAGCAGATTTCAATCAGATTCTGGTACTAGGAGTTAATAACATTCCGTTATTTGACGACATTGAAAACGATCTTTCAAGCTGAAAAAGATCTCCACGTGTGCATATATCGACTGGTATCTCTCGAAGGACTATCCAAATTGACAGACGTGGAACGTGATAATGTAACGAAAACCGTGATGGGTATTCTGTGTTGTATTTGCTGCAAAGATTCTATAAAAGTATAGGAAGATTGATTTAGAACACTATGAAGAATGATCTGAAACACATACATTTGCGTTCTAAAGTAAGAATATTCGTAACTGTCTAGTATCTAGTATCTTTTTTTTCCATTACGTCCTCAACGCGATCTGCCTGTATAAGTAGAACATAGATAGATTCTCTGCCATGGGGATGGATGGTAGTTTGGTGATAAGATAAAAATTCCACAGAGTCTGGACTGGATGGAAAAATCATTAGGCGATTAATTAAGCATCGTCGAGCTTTGCAAACTCCGAGGTTCGTAACAGAATAGTGATCTTATCAAGGCATAGAAAGATACGAAGAAGCTAACATATATCTGATAAATAACTACCAAATCGCTTACTAGCTGCTAGTACACAGATGCTTGAAGCGCTGGATTCTATCTCTAAAAAATTGGTGTTTTCTGAAAAAAGAATCTAACTGTGCATAAGTATTTAAATACTTGGTGCGGTCTGATCAAAATATCGATATCTTCATTATACTTTCAATATTCTGATAGAAGAACATTTATCTACTGTTAATCCTTTACTTTTTATAACAACTGCGATCAAATGATCTGCTAAAGTGAAACTAAAACAAGAAATATACCTGCATCACTCAGGTTTCATATTTCTGCCTAATAAATAATTGACACCTCGTACGATCTACATAAACTTTCTGAATGTGGTTGGAAACACGTACTCCGATCACTATACTTTACAAAGAAGATGCCACCTCCGATTTCGATAATTTTTTAATTTTGCAGTATGTTATCAAAATCATCGCCCTGAATCGTGTTGTGAGCATTTTAATGAGCAGTATTTATAGTAAATCAAATGCGAGGGAAGGGGAGGAGCTCTGGTAAACTAGAATTGAAACTTCCGACACAGTTTATTCAATCTATCATTTTATGAATTGTCCTATTCGTGTCATAAACCATGTAATCGAAACCCTTAACAACACCAATATCAATTTCTTTACGTTGAGCTCGAACTGATCTCGTTCGAGCATTCACTTAACCCCAATCCAGCTCGTTCAAAAGATTGAAAACTTTCCAAAAGATGGAAATGTTAGAGAACGAACTATCATAAATTCATTGATTAGCCACGAAGAAGGCGATAGCAACTTCGCGAACGATATCAAACAACCGTTTGATCCAGTGTAAGCATACGTTACTGAAACAACAAGCTGCAGATTGTTCAAAGCATTCCACGACGCAATGTGTACGCGTGTCGGACGATCGATTCCATGGAAATTGCACTTGACTGTCGAGTGCAAATTACATGATACCATTTACAAATTAGTGCACTTAAACCGCATTGCAACGTTGATACGGCGTCTGCTATCGTGGAATTAAGTTAATTAGGCCATTCGGCCGAAGGTCCAATACAATCGAAAGCTAATTGCTCCAATGTGGAAGCAGCTATTTTTTTCTTCCTTCTTTTAATCTTCTTGGCAGAACGAGAAAAGAATCGCAGCGACTTAATAAACGATATCGATTTGAGTCTTACGTTGAATTAAAGAGAGGAAGGAAGAAAGTTGTACATACGCGGATTCAGAAAAACATTCGGACACTTATTCCATATTATATTACAACATAAGGTATCTTTTATATTGTACGTGTCAGAGGGAATATTTTATTCATTACCGCTGTTATGAGTAAGCTGCTAATTTTTATGCATTCACAAGAAATTTAAAAGTGCAAAGTTACATAGAACGTCTGTGGTAAATTCAGATACTTTCGCGAGCCAACGTAAACAGTCAATATCGTATCGAAATGAATTCTCAGAGTGCAACAAAGCGATATCTCTGACGTATCCTTGCGTTACTATGTAAGGTGAATAGGCTTATGGACTTGTATGCGGACAGTGAAATTTGCCAAGATTCTCCAACTTTAATGTGGCTTTTAGATATTAATTAATGGTACGATTCGTAGAGTTCTTTGAAACTTGCAATACATACGATTGTAGCGGCACACGAACTAGAGAACAATTCAAATCATGTTGTTGTTTTGCCTCGGAGTATCAATATAATATATAAATCTCACGATCAACCATCCTCTACACAAGTCCTCTACATGATTGACTATTGACGTGAAACCAGTTACATACACATACACATACACAAAAAGCGACAGTTTTCGAGCTTTTGTCTTCACAATTACCAAATGTATGTAGGAATTTTTGACAAAATTAGTACTTAATTTTATTAGGAGAAAATATGATTAAAAATACGATACAGAATCTGTCAATCTTCTCTGTGTAATATACCTAACTACAGGTTAAAGATCGATGGTTCTAACGCTAATCCTACCAATGAAATTATTATTATAATTATTATCATCATTATTATTATTACTATTGTTATTATGTATAAATGCAGACACAAATATGTATATGATTTACTAGAAGGATATTTAGTAGAGTATAGAATTTTCATTGCGAAGTCGTAATTGTAGACCTCGGGTAATACTCCAACGAGATTGTATTTGATCGTTGACGGATTATGCAATGAAAAAACGTAATGTGACCTGTGTGGTAGGTTATCATACGCTGTAATCGATTTAATAAAAGATTTGAATTCCACGTGTATAGGCACTTAATATAGTATTAAATATACGTCTTTGTCATATTGAATATTATATGAATCGATTTTTCAACTACTAGACACAGTTTATGTGTCATAACTTATCTTCTTCGGAGAACACTTTCGTACCTTTCAGAAATAAGTTCTTCCAGCTTGCATTTGCAAGCTTCTTCTCATACAATTTCTTGCAATGAAAGGAGTTTTGTAAAGGTCGAAATGAATGATAGTCGGATGATATTATACCTGGGAAACGGGAAATGGGGCGGATGAGCTAAAATACCCAGCTGAGATCCAATTCTTCCTGCTTTTTGGTTCTACATCGATATAATATGTATGAAGCTCAATGCGAGTTTGTTGAAAAATTATGTCTTCTAATATGTTTAGGAGCAATACTCGTCCAAGATCAGCATTTCGTTATCTCTGATTCGATTAACTATCAGCTTTGGCTACCTTTCTTTTGAAAAATTCTCCTTACTGTAATCTATCAAATAGTTTTTCCAGCAATGTTGCTTCGTAAAGAGTAGAATAACGATGTTGTGGAATGAAGTAAGGAATTAACTGTTACTAGATTTTTCTCCCATCAGTGAGAAAAGATACAAGTAAACGTCAAAGATGGCTAAAATCGCTTGAACGATATATCTGTTTTTTTATGTATTATGTTTATGTTAAAGGTATTTCTCTCAAAGAAACATTCTCCAAAACGGCTAATAATTCAAACATAGATTATTCGATTTGCTCTAAATTTTGTAGATATGTTCGACAAATATCCTTTTATGATTTGTGTTAACATTCAATAACTTAAATTTTTGCCCTTACAAAAACTAACATCTCCTCTGACAAAAATTAAATAGATTTCCTTCAGACATTACCATTCCTCTATCTTTCTCTTTCTCTCATTTTCTAATTCAGACTACAACTGCACTCGTGAGTTACAGATTAATTAGGATTCTCTTTGAACTTTCAGTCGCAACTGCTGATATTAAATTTGTCATCCAAAAGAATATTTTCTTGTGCGCTCTCATAAAACTGTCATAATTTCAGACTAAATGATTGTTTTCCTCCAAAACAATGCTATATGTTGCTGAAAAGTATGTAACAGATAGAATAGAACCCCAAAGTTTCAGAATGACGTATACAATAGTTTCTTAGAAACTCTGCCTCTTAATCAAGAAATCTCTAATTACCGCATTTAAAATTGTCCGGCTGGGAGCGATTTCGTCCAAATTCAGTGTTCCGTTATCGAATACAGTTCATAGTGATGGTCGTGTTGGTCGATTCTCCAAAATGTTACAAACTTTTTGAACAATCCAATATTTATAGGAATTAATGATTCCGTGATTTCCGAAATGAAGTATAAAAATGATAATCAATTATCTTACCTTTATCTTCGTAGGCAAACGAAATTCTAGTTGCAAAGAGTTAAATAACAAATAAATGTCATATATAAATCGTAGTTAAATTTCTCTGTTTATATCGCCGAAATAATTAACCTCGTGCCAACTGCATGTTTTAATCATCGTGCAATGCTAGCCACACGAGATTAATATGATGTGTGGTATTTCAGCTTATATATGCTAAATAGTACTATATCATTTTGGTAAATCATTTAGACGTAGCTTTTCAAATGAATTTAGGAAAGTCTGCTTTAACTAGATTTTACATATTTTTATGATAATAACATCAGATGCTACATTGAATATAGGAATACATAATAAAGAATACCTATACATAAACAACATAACATATATAGTATATAAATAATAATAAGGAAGTATTAAATGTTAAATAATATATAAATAATGTTTCTAAATAAGTTTCTAAATTTATTTAACCATTTAAATTAAAGAGATCAATAACAAATATTATACTTTATTTTTTATTCCAATGTAAAAATAGCCGTTTGTACAAATTATTCAGTTCTGAAACAAAATATCAAATTGATACAAAAAGTTAAACAATTTAATTGACGTTACGAGAAATATGAAAATGTATTAATAAAAGAACACCGTTATTGCATCATGTTTTGATTCCGACATTCACGTTTACTAATTAAAGACGTCAAAAGCTTTATTGCTGAAATTGAAAAATTATTTCGTTATTGTTAATATCACGCGCCGATAAATGATAGATAGTAACTCTGCATACACGTTTTCGTTTAAACGATTTTGTTTTCGTTATTTCCTTATTACAAGTGTAATTACTGTTTGTAATTGTAATCGTTGTAATTAAATGCTTACAATTTTTGTTTTTTTTTTTTCAGATTTTTGTTCAAGAAGGTATAAGAATAGTATAGAAGAAGGTATAAGAATTTACTATCTCTAAATGTAGCATGAATAATAGAAACTAACAACTAGAATGATAATTAGATATGGAATATATTGGATTGATCGTTTTTATTGTGGATTTCAAATAATGAATTTCAATGATTTATCGAATAATGAAGCTTTCGAATAAATACTGCACCTAATCGGATACTAAAGACAATTAACGAAAAACATCCACAATTTTCTATCAAAACAGATTTCTTTTTTTCATCGTGACATTGTTGGTCTTTATATATCCAAGAAATTTTTTATGATAGCTGGAATATTCACCTCTCTCTATCTCACTCGCTGAATGCGGTATGCTCTTATTATTAAGAACAAAAATTTATTCAAAAGAAGTAGACAAGAAATGAAATACTCTAGAAGTTTGCAAACGCTATTTGAAGGAATTCATTGGTAGAAAAAACGAAGAATTTGTTTTGAAAGGAAAAACTCGTAAAGTTATACACGACAAAAGTTCTAATTCTAATTAAATTTTTTTCTATTTTCATTACGAATTGTCTAAACGATGTAATACAAAAATATATAAAATATTCAAAGTACAGTATTTGTTATAATTTTTAATAGAATTCGGATCTATTTAAGTTTTATTTCTTTAATTGTGTCCATAAAAATTGCATTAATCTGCGTAAAATTTTGCAGTCTACTAACAACAATAGTTATTACAAATAAACTATTTGGTAGAAACGCTATAGTATAATAATACAATGCAGTATAGCGAAGAATAGTAAGCATAACCATTCTCCAATGAACAATAAACCCATTGGAAATTCAATCTTGGTTACATTTCTCGAATCAGATAAAAGCTAACCGATACAAAGAGGTTTCTTATTATGTCCCGTTTTATTTCTTGAATTCACAGAACAGAATCGATATTCGTGGAAGAATATACGTTTGTATAAAACAATAACGGAAGCAGTAATAGTTTATTTTGAAAATTGAAGATCAGACAAGTTTCTCGTGAAAATATTTGAAACAGAGTAAATACGATTCAGGACAGTTTTTTGGTATATCTAAAGAATGGTTCTTCTCAGTCATCTTACTTCATTTTGAAAAATTCTGAAATTTTAAGTTCCAAGTGTCGAATTAGAATACAATCATCTAAATTATTACTATAATAAACATTTGAGAATATAATTATCGAGTATAACACTGAAATATATTTTAGACATAGCTTCTTCAGACTGTAATATAAAAAATTATGTAAAAGGATCGAAAACGGTTAATATCTATAGTTGCTACCCTTACTTTTCAATGAGGTGCTTTTTTCTCAGTTCATACATTTCATTTTCAGTGCCAAATTATTGTAATCGTATGAAAGTAGGTACATGCTACTAAATGATACGAAATTTAATATATTTGACTTAATTATTCATTGCAAATTATTCGAAAAGGTAAGGATTTACGACACTGCAGAGTGGGCCCTAAGAGGGTCTGGGCCCGAAAACTCTTCAACGACTAACAGCGTCATAAACCACTCGGTAAAGGTAGCAAACTTTTATCCTTCGCCCCCATCATGAGCGATCAACAGCGGGGCAAATGCGAGGAATCAATCCTCAAGAGCTGTTATCTTCCGCCTGACGGAAACCAAAGGCGATGGTTTGGCCGTCACACACAAAGAGCAGAGGCGCCAAAAAGCAGCCATCAAGAGTAGGGTTGTTTCTCCGCGTTACAACACCCTTAGGTAATGGTGTGGCCGCCGGACACGACGAGTCAGATTCAACGAGTCAGTCGTGGAGTACGGTTCTCCTTCGTCTTACGAGATTCAACGATCGAGGTCCAACCACCGGACACGATAGTCAGTTACGAACAGTCATTCGTCGAGTACGGTCTTCCTCCATCTTACGAAGTTCAAAGCTCTTAGTCTGATCATCGAACACGACATATCTAGAAGGGACAGAGTTCCTATTAGGGAACTATTAAGTCACGCGTCTAATAAAATCATACAGTCCACTTTGTAATCGACTGTCTGGTCTACAACTACTTTCCTCCGTCAACCTGCTTACAACATATTGGGACGCGTGCACAAATATTTTTTTATAGCCACTGTATGTATAAAGTAATGCACTAACGAACCAATATAAAGGAACGTACAGACTGTGCTATAAATACATACTTCATAGGAAGTGAATCTACACACTAAAATAAATACGAACGTGCGTTGTACGTACAACCTCAGTTTCCGAGTTATGGATGATTAAAGACGTTTTTGCCTTGCTTCCTTTTTACATCGCATGGCTACCATAGTCTAAATTGAATCTAATCTATTCATCAGAGTTTCTGTTTTTTAGGCTGTGTAAAATCTATCATATATTCAACGCAGATGAACGATGTAGATCATCCGAGAGAAAGGATAGAAAATAGATTTGAGACCATTCGAGAAATATCTGGTATTTCCGAGCAGGTACAGAACTGAATGATAAGACATGCGGTAGTGTGTGCTGCAACACGAGGCGGACAGTTCAAACATTTTCTTTATACATTCAGAACTCGTAATCTACGTAGATTACTATGGTTATATGAAACATGTTATAGTCATAACACGTTGTTTTAGTGCGTAGATTCGTCTTGAAGCATGGACATGCATTCAACACTCACACTGTATCGAGTTAATTCATAAATTAGAATCCCTGATTCTGAAAAATCGACATTACCACCAAATTTCCCATTTTGAAAATTAGTTCCTCCATCGTTATAAAAGGAAAATCTCAATTGCGATAGACGAGGTTTTCTGAAAAAATTCTTTCAATTCCACGGATCACTCGTTCCATCTCTATAAACGGGAATCTAAAGACCGATTGACGCGACAGTATTCTCTATTCAAGTCGGAAGATATAATTTCGAGTCGATTGGTATTTCTTGCGGTAAAAGGGGGGAAAAGAAAGGAGAAGTTATTCGCGTGGCAAAAATATAGAAATTCATAAAGCGGTTCATAAAGCTCGGCCGTTGATTTCGCAATGTGCCGCTGACCTATTTTCTCGGTCGCTTTAACCGTTCGACAAAGCGGAAAAAACAAGAGGATTGCACGCCGTCGGCTCATAAGCTACCAACGAAATCTCTTCTAAATTGCAGTCGCATTATACCTGTCTGCGCCGGGTAATCCGTTTCGGGGATGGATGGCTGGAAAATTTGAGAAAAGTTACAGAAATTCTTTTGTCAACATGGTCTCTAACTTCTCCGCGGACTCCTCGATTGATTTATGAAATTTGTAATATTTCGTATGAAATGTGAAAAGCGACAAACTTTAAGGATAAGATATCAACATTAAGGAGTGTACATATTAAATTGATCGCAAAGATTTGTCGTATTTACTCTTCGAAATGAAAGAAATTATACTCGTGATTATCTGTCGATCTATCTGGACAATCCGTTTATTCAGTCACAGTTGAATTTTTCATGTTTATTATTAATATATTCTTCTATAGTCTGGTACAGAATATTGAATATTGCTCCTGTCAAAAAGTTTCATGACGATCAAAACGAATTATTAATCTACATATTTAAAGAAGGCTATGGAAGCTGTCCGCATTGCAAATTATTCCATCTAAAATTCGCATAAAATGCAGCTTCTAAGATGCAATTCGTTGCAAAACAATTTATGGATTAAATTTTCAATAAAAGAGATAATTTCTCCAGCAATATTTCATAAATTTTTTCTTAACGATGTATCTGTAACATAAACGTTTCAATCATTTACGATCTATGAAAAGCCTCAAACAGATGCAAATATACGAGCAAAAGACGACAAAATCTGTAACGAGCAAATAGTTTTACTCGATAAATTTATTTCTTATCGGGTACTGAGATTAAATCTACAATAGCAACCAATCTCATTGAAAAATATTAAATTACAAAATACAATAAGCAAAGAGCCTAACGAGTTTCATAAGATATTTAATTATATGCTGATGAATTATCGCAATTAAAAGTATTTCGTTATGTTTGGGTCATTAATGGATGGTTAATTTATCTTATTTGTTAAAATAGCAATAATAGTGATAATAGTGATAGTAGTAACAGCATTTGTTACAATAGTTTTGTAACCGTTCTACTTTGAAAAAACGTAAACGCGAATGAAAATATAAGAATATGAAATTGAACTTTGTTATGTTTATATTAGATTTCATTATTTTTTATCTACGATATTAAAATTCAAAAATTAAAATTTCAAAAAACTTATTCTTCAATCTTGTTCAGATGCTAAATAAACTACTATTTGTCCTTTCATTACAAATATTTTCATTGTTTTACGCTAATTTATTGACTCGACTTTTATAATAGGTAATAAATCTGCTTTCGACGAATTGTTGACTTCAGTAAAATTGTACTATGCGAACACTATCATAAGCCAATTAGAAATATTTAGGGAAATTAACAACATTCTGCTTTAGACAAAGCGTTGTTTTATCTTTTTTTAATACTTACTGGGTATCGTACAACTGGTTAAAATCAGGTAGAAAGTGATTCTATGTAAAAAGAAAAGTTAAAAATATAAAATAAGATTTTTTCATGTAACGCCTCGTTTCCGAGAAAATCGAGTTTGAAAATTTGTCAACTATACTTAAACTTGACTAATCCTGAACTGAAGAGGAGTAAATAATGGATAGGAAGTTAAACTACGTGTGAAATTAAATTGATAATGTAGTGTAAAATTTTTTAATAGGATGCTTTCTTTTCGAGAAAAATAAATTTGAATATGTACCATGCACATGTACCAAACCACTTTTTAACTAAACACGTTCAATCTTAATTTTCTTGAAAATCGATGCTTTTATTTCACTATTGTTACTTATTTCTCCTTGTATAATAACCTAGTAAATAATACCTAGTTGGTACTTGGCTGAATTTAAGTAAACTCGATTTTCTCGGAAACGAGGCGTTATATGAAAAAATCTTGTTCCATGTTTCCGACTTATTTATTCATTATAGTATCATCCTCTACAAGATTGTATCGCCAGTTACATAACACTAATTACTAATTGTTTTGTATTTACATTATTCTCTTCGTGTTAATATTTCAACTAAATACTTCATGCTCCATATATTTTGAATATCTTGTCTCTTTAATGCAATATACACATACACGTGTACGATTTCGATGCAAATACGGCTTTCCTCTTTCATACAAGTGTTACAATTTAATTCCCAAAAGTTTTTAATGTGCACGAACCGTGGTATTAACAATTGGGACGTTATTAAAAGTAAACCTGTCAGATCAAAATTCATCACAAGTTTGATTAAAGTAGAGAAATTGCGGCGTTTCACCGAAACCAACCACCGTATTAGATAAACCGTGTTGCAGGTATTTGTATGTGTGTGCAAAACAAGCATGTATTATACGAGATTGATTTGTAAGCAATTGCCTAGAGATAAATCATAATTTGATTTACCAATCCGATAATAAATCTGCTGCTAATAAATGACGATAAATTGATTATACATTTTCGATCTAAAATCGATCACGGGTTATTTTATTCGTTAAGTCATTTAACGTAGATATTTAGCTCCTTCTGAAACGAATTACCTATCTTTATCTTTGGATGATTAGTGAATAATGGTAATGGATCACATATTTCCTACTGTTTGTCATCGTTGCTTTTATTATTACCAATTATGAAAATTAACTTTATTTCGACTTAATAACTAATACATTTGAAATTCTAATTAACTTTAGTGCTGCTTCAAAGTATAAAAATTATACTATTTAAAAATTTAAAAATCTATTGAAATAAATCTGGCATGAGATTTCAAATACCGAATGAAAAAATATATACATATACTTAATTAAATCATGGACGAATAATGATTTATCATTGACAATTTTTTATCGTATGAAATTTTCGTTTGCAAAAACGTCCATTTATTACATTATTCGTACACTACACACATAAAAAAAAAGTCAATGTTGTGTCAAAAATATCTGAAACATGAATGTATAAAGGCTTGATATTGTATTTATCTGTATACTATTCGATTCCATTTAACACGGTGAATCACTACCATAAATCAAAAAGTAACTATTATCAATATTGCAGAACATTTATCAATTACTGGAAATGGTTTTTGGGAGAAAAATTTGAACCGAAAACATAATGAATTTTTATTTGTGACATAATACTTTTATATTACAATATTTTTTCGTCACTGTTTATTAATGCCTTCAAACCAAATTTTACGATTTCTCTATATTGTGTTTGTGTAACATCAAATATATCGAAATAATCCAAAATATGTCATTGACAAAAAAATATATGCTTATTTATTTTACAAACGTAGTGAAAAATCTTATCAATTTAATTTACAATAGCAATGCTATATAAAGTTAGGCTTATTGCAATTGCGAAGGTTTTATCTTTTATACCGAACAATTGAAACATTCGAATAATAAATGAAAAAAGAACTGTTGTATCATTATTATTATTATTATTATTATCGTTATTGCTATTATTACAAATTCAATTATCTAAATTGAAATGACCAAAAATAATGCAATGCCATATTATAGAAGTGGCAGTAGCAATTACATTATTTGTATTATCGGCAATTAATTAGTTTACCTATTTAGTTAGTGTTTATTAATCATTGGTTTACTTTGTGTATTTAGTCAATAATTAAAATTAATTAAATTTGAGTCGCATCGATATGGTGATTTAATGAATTTAAGTCACCATACACATGTATCTGTACTATACGAATATTTACGAAGAAGAAGAAGGTTTTATTTCAACAGAATCTTAATATTGTAAATTATCACAGTATGCATATCTTTGATCGTTCTCGTCTCGTTTCTTAATTCCTGTTTCCATATAACTATGTATTACTCATACATAAAATATCGGTATCAAATATTGAATCTATCAGATATTAATGCTTCTACGAACAATTGTCGATGCTTGAGTAACTAACTATCTAATATTATCAATTTTAAATAACAATATTTTAATTCTATCGAAATAAAACTTTATAATATTTTATAATATAATATAAACATTTCCATTGTTAGCAAATATTCCTAAAGTATAAAAGGAACATGCGTAAAACCTTAATATCCTAGCAAATATTATCTTCTCTGAATAATCAATTTCTTACGCACGTTAACAATTACAAGTACGATATCGCCGCAAATGAGGTTAATACAAACAGTACCGTTACTCCACTAAATATTATAATTATCCTATTGCAATTCCAATAACCAATTTCCCCATTTCAATATGCAAACGTTGGCTGCATAATCAACAATTATCGGAACCTGCTCACATCGTTCAAATTTCAAGATCAGAAACATAAGTCCCGCCGCTGTTTCTTATTTCAGCTTTACGAGTACTTACAATATTTGTATAAGCAAACGGCACACATGTAACTAAAACAGATTATAATGCATGTGCAAGCAAAAAGTACGCAACTAGAGCAGAGTAGATACAATATCTGTATGGACAAAGCGTACATAGATTTGTTTTCGATGGTATTTTAAATCCTTTGATCACTGTTTCATAAAAAGCTTGACAGAAACGGTAATTTCACAGAGATTAATTAGACACTAGATTCTAGTAACGATCGAAGTAACTACGTTTCGAACGCGTGTCTAAAGAGAATAGTAATGCATATGAATTTTTAAATTGTATATTGTCATTGTCACAAAGAGTAGCCGAAGATAATAGAGAAAATCTGATGAATGGTTTCCAACGTTATCGCGGTTATTTAGCACGGATATTTAGAACGGGGTCTATATCGTACAACGTACATTACATTATTCGTGTTATGTTATACTGATTATGAAACATTGATCATATAACAAGTACCAGTTCTGGTCTATTTTGCAAATTGAAAGGTTATAAAAACTAAAACTTCAAGTAGGTAAACGATTTCTATGTAGATTTCTCTTATTATATCAACCTTTGCTTCGAAATTTTGTTTGCATCTCGTTTTGTCAAGGAAGAAAGATTTCGAGAAAAAGAAACAAAGCAGGAAAATTGAAACCAGAAATTACGTATACCTGCAGTCCTTGAAACTTAGGAAAGCCTTTTAAGAACAGAAAAACGCGATTTAGTCGAAAATGATCCAGAAAAATTTAGCTTAGGATGGACCAGCAATAAGCAATAACTGGATTTACGTGCACCATTTATTTGAAAACAATTTGAAAACACCATTTATTTCTCATTTTCAAGCTGCTGCAGTCTTTTCTATCCTGAAACGAGTATAGAGCAATCTTCCAAGTGTCATATATTCGCTTAGAATCGCGACACAATGTCGTATACCTCGCAGAGATCATGAATTAAACTAAATTGTAGGAATGAGCGAAGTAACAGCCCTCCCATAAACTATGTAACCACCTTAATGCGTTTTGCACGCGTGCGGACGGCCACGCGATACTTGTCGCCGACTAATTTCCGGTGGCAGTTAAAGTCGTAGGCGACGGGAACTTTCAGACACGACAATCTGTGTCAAGTGAGCCTGTAATTGGAAGGCACTCGTATAACCTCGTTCCGCGCGTATAAGGAGAATACAGTGCCCTTTTAATACGTCAAACCCCCTTGAAAGCGTTCAGGCTTCGCACGTTTTTGCTTTCATTACGGACAATCGTTCGCGCTCGATTAACCGCACACGCGCTTTTACCACAAGAGCCGATCACTTTTCGTTGTGATTGCTTCGGGAAGCTTGAAAAGACGAGAGGAAGATTTCCTATAAAAATCCCAGATATTTAGGGTTCTTCTATCGTTCATGGCTATGAAATTTCTGACGTTGATTTCTCGATAAAAAATGCAAAAGGTTGCAAGGAGAGGGAGAAGCTGCACAAAAAATTCAGCTATCTCACACATATAGGGTTGCTAGTGATAATTTTGGGGTAGGGAAATAAAACGATTATACGAAGGTTTGGAACATTTGGGTCTCGATTTCTCCTTCAATGGGATTAGTAACATAAACTTTTGTTGCGGCAAATAAAACAAAAACTGTATGATAATTATATTACTTAAATGTTAATTTCTGTGATATGAAACGATCGTTTAAGGCATTTAGGTTTTACATTTTAATTCGCAAAAGTTTACCATTTTGCTTCCTAAAATTTAGAGCATTTAGATTTTCACTTTTCATGCTGCAGAATCGTAAATGTTAATTTTTAGATAAAAATATATATTTGGAATACAAGGAAATTTAGATTATTTGAGTTGCAATTTTTCATATTACGTAGTTATCGATATCACGTTACGTAATTGTTTTAGACAACGAAAGAACAAAATCGTATGGAAATTTAAGTTATTGCAGAATTAATGTTTCAGAGTACGGAATTGTCAATGTTAATTTTGGGGAAAAAAGGGCAAGAAAACTTCGGATATGGAAGTTATAATTTCTTCTTCTATATGGAATGGCCAATATTATTATTATTATTATTAAATCGAATAATTTCTTTTCTTTTATAGAAGTAATTTAAATCTTTGCGAAGAAATTATTCTCTGGTACATTTCCCAAATTAAAAGACGAATTACAATTACAAATACAATTTATACGGTTAAAATTACATTAGAAATGCACTAGTTTATTTAAAATTATTTAAAATTACATCTTTCTATATTATTAGATTAGAGTTTTAGGGAAACGAGTACATAAGATTACGTATCGCTGTAGTCAATTTTGAAAATGAAATATTTAGTGATAATGGAAGAAAAAAATTAAATTTTCCGTTCATCAAATATAGGATCACATTAATATTCTGTATTACTAATCCTCAAAATTTTAAACCACTTCTGAATATTATTCTATTTGTGAGACTATGTATTGCTTAGAGTGTACCTTTTCACAAATATGTAATTATAATAAATATTTAAAAAATGCCATTTAATATAGGATAACAATTAAAAAGATTGAATAAACGTATACAACTTTACTTGTCAACGGTTCATTGTCAATAACAAAAAGAGCTATTCGATCGTTAACAAGTTCCGATTTATATATTAGGTGTAAATCTTTAATAATAACTATTAATCAGTTACTTACCTACGGTAAGGATCAGTGGTAAATGCTGTGTGCTTAATCATATTTTTATAACTAAAATGCCACACTTTGTAGAAATTTTTCTTGAGGAATGATATAAATCGTTGACCGAATAATGCAAAAACAGTTTAATTGTGTCATATTTATAGTATTATGAATATAGCTTCAAAATCTTTGATGATATTCCTCTGAAAGAGAAATGTACAATGTGCAGGCTTAGATGAGAAAATTTGCATGCGATTCTGTCATGTGTAACATTATTTCGATCCGTTGCAGTGTTGTATGTATATTTCATCTGATTATGCTGCATTCAGACAATTACATTATTTAGGTTTTAGCTACAAAACATATCACGTTATTCAAATTCACAGGATTATCGTAACATTGTCATAATCACAAAGCAACCGCTATAGGTAAAGAAACATGAAATAAATTTTACTCGATAGGCTATGAGATAAGAATTTCCGTATGCAACAAAATTTCTTTACAAATTTAACATATTTATCTTGCTTTTAATGTTACAAATTTATTTCTATATCCTCTTTAGACTTAATATAGTTATTATATAGATGTATATGAGTATTGGGCTATATTTAATACAATTAATGGGAAACAATTTCGATTGGAATATGTTACCATCAAATACCACCATTAAATCTCTATTTAATCGATGAGTAATTGCAATCTGCGATTATTAAAGCAAATATTTAATCGTCAATTGGGTTAAAAATTAATTATTAAAATTCACTTTGTCGTGAAATTAATATTTGAATCTAATCTCAAGATCAAGTGTGAGTCGGCTTTCATGGTTAATAGATCTAAAACAAAGTAACTTTTTTAAACATTGGATCAAGCGACTCGACAAGTTAAAAGAATTGGTTTACTAGATGACGCGTAAAAATATGTTGAAAATATTGCAGCTATGATACACACACAGAACATATAATACATACACATATATACAGAAAATATAAAAAGTATATTTTAGATTTGTGTCAGTGTGCTAAATTATATGCGTGTTACAATTAATTATTTAGTGATTGTTAACGATCGATATTTATAATTACTAACTGCCCACTTATTTCTTGAAACCCTTCCAGAGTTTATTAAAATAGAAGTGCGTTACAATAAGCATATTGGAAAAATTAGAATAAATTGTCTTATGTGTGGATTTTATGCAGAGTTAGTCACTCATTGTTTAGTAGGTAGTCCCTCATACGATAGATTCTAATCCTTTACATGGGCAAACCGTTAAATATGGTCTTATAAATTTCATATCCTACATGTCATTATACGTAACGTATTTATTAATATATACTTCTTATAAAAGCTTGAAAATGTGTATTTATTCATTGTATCTGACGCTAGAGATGCAAAAGATCTTGCAAATGAAAAATAATTGTTTTTTAAATCGTTTATTCTCAATTCATCGTCATTTTATTACATCGTTAAACATTTAAAACAGAAAATACATACATATATATATATATCTAAATAGTTATACTTCAATATATATTTAATATTATATATATATATAATATTAAAATACTCATGCGTTATAAGTTCCAACGATTTGTACTTTTCGGCGTGCCCATATCACACACCTATCAGTTCAACGGTGAAGGGATTAAACGCGAGCATTAATCAATCAAACAATTTAAAAGCTTTAATTGCGCATATCTCTGAAACCATTCATAATACCGAAAAATGTTTTGAGCAAAAGTTAAATCGTTTCGAAAGAGATATAATTCGATGCCAGTAGCTGTTTTGTTGGTACAGGCGCAGAGGACATACGAATATATAAAAGTTAAAATATCTGCTAAACTAATGATTTTCCCATATATGTAACTAAGTTAAGAACTTTTTATAGGAAATGCGAAGACAGATCGATTAATCTATTAAAAAATATATAGCTTCATTGAAAACTATCAAGTTGATGTTCATATGTTTCGTTCTACGTTTTCATCTCGAAAAAAAAAAAAAAAAACTATTAACATACAATTGCATCCCTCTCAAAACCATTTAACTTTTGTTGGAAACATTTTGCGGTATCACGAATAAAATCTTTTGAAAGATATTCGCAGGAATCGATTTAAATGGGACACCCTGTATACGCGCTCATAACACATCCAAAACGTCTATTCATAAATTCACTGAAAAATTAAATCAAAATGAATATTTTGGAACAATGAAACAATGTGGTGTTGAATTCTTATGGTTAATTTATGGACGACAATCACGTACTTGCTAGAAATATGAAACAATAGCGAATGCAACAAAGACAAAACAGTTGCGTAGTTACGTAATCCGTGTACCTTTTGTATGCTTCTACCTGCAGTTTCGGGAAAAATGGAAGAAAAAATTTCGTTCTCTCTAGTAGCACGCAACAATCGAGATGAAGCTGGAGCTTTCACTGATACGCGAGCTTTTTACTTTCTTCTCTCTTTTTCTCTCTGAAACTGCATAGCCTGCTTGAATGTTGCCATGCTTGTAGAATAAAATATCGCATAAAGTACCTAAAAAAGAATCGACTAATTTCCATAGAGTATCCTGGTAATTATTCAAAAAATAAGAACAATAAAAAACAAATGTTCCCTAATATTAGGTTTGGATGCACATTTAAAGCGAAATGAAAGTCTCTTTTTACGAGAAAGATATCGTTTCACAAATTTGAAATAAATGTTCTTCGTGCCAGTTTTTATCCTCGAAAATACGATTCTTTTTAAAGAACGTACAGTATCTTCCCTTTTCCTCGTGATATTTCAAACTAATATGAAACACTAAACTAAACATTTCTTAATGACGTTATGCAACTTCCCAAGCAGCTTTATAAACAATTCAACTTCCAGACAACGATAAACAGATTTACTTGATTTTCAGCCGACTTTATTATTTCATTCTGTATTAACCTGTTAACAGAGTTGTCCCTTAATTAGAAACTTTTATAGTAACGAGATTGAAAATTGATCAAAACGAATCAATTCCATTTAGGTCCAGCTTTATTGCTTGCAAATGCGAATGTAAATGTAAATTGTCACACAATTTATCCTTAACGAAAATTACGAAATTGGAAATTAATAAAACAAATCAATGTTAATTAGACGAACTTTAGTTTTCGTAAATGTAAATGCGGTATTTTATCCTTAAGAAAAATGTTTTTAAACGATAAAAAGTGAATTGCTTCTTATGTTTTTACAAATTTCTTCTTTTCCCCACAAATTCCAACTTGAAATTCAAATCTGAACAATTCAAAGCTACCAAAGATTTCCTGTCTGTTTCTCGGAAGCAACCACGAAAACCTCGTGGTTCTTACACCTAGCACAAGACTTCTTCCTCTTCGCTTTCTTCTCTTTTGCATCCGATAAACTTCCCCGCTAATTTTCAAATAACCACGAACAAACTTTCCCTAAACTGTTCTCGCGAATTTCTCTTTTCTCCCGCAACTTCCAAATTGAATCGCTAATTTCGTTCACGAGCGCTTGCGCAACCCCGCGACTTTCCCTCGATTCTTGCTTCTAAGGCGCTCGTCGTTAAACAGCGAAACAACCGTGAGACAGCAGAATTTCAAGCATATGTTCATTCAATTCGTTGTATAGACAGACATGATTCTTAAATGTCGAACGAATTTATATATTACTTTTCCGTTTGCGATTTTATTTTCTGTTTAAGGAAACATATTATCGACAAACAGCATAAAATCACAATGTATATGATTCGTACCGTCCCCTTTATTTAAATTATCCTATCTGGAATATTTTCATTTCGCAAGATATGTTGAAACGTTTGAAATAATCCGCGTCTTTTACTTTTTAAGTAAAGTTACGTCATACAGTCTGCTGTGAAATATATACCGTCCATTTCGTTTGTAATTTTCGATTTCGAAATGTTTCGAGATGTTCGAAATGTCTTCTGAATCGAAAATGTCTTTATCCGCGAATATCGGTAGCGATCAACGCATTCGCCTACTTGAAAGCAAGCAACGCATGTTCAAGACGTAGTTAACATCGTTGAAGGAATACGTCGAAATTCATTGACATGTCCGTTGAACAGCGTATAAAGGCAGTTTCAAAAGGCTGAATTTTGTCGCAACTGCCTTAAAGCCAACCATCGAGCGCGATCGAACGCGAGATTACATCGCAACGTTAACAGACAGGGATTAACTAACCTAGTTATCTCAATCCGGACAGCCCTTCCAACGACGACGCGGCGTAACTTTTATTACATACGATCACTCAGAATTAGACGAACTGATGGCGGCTGCGCACATACACGTACTCGGCCGGACAAGAAACCGATACCATGACGCACGCTTGTCGATACGTGGACGAGATCAAGCTTCATGGCGGAAGATCACGCAATGAGACTACGGTTGCCATGAACAGAGGCATCCACGGCCATCGGTGTCAATCAAGTTGCGCTCGTCGAATTTCGAACGAAATTGTTCTTCGGTTCTTCGGGGTTTCGAAAATTGCGAAATCGATTCCCGAAGTGCAGACCGACCGCTCGAGGTTACAGATACCGCCAAATCTCAAGCTATCCGACGCGGAATTGTATCGTTCATCCCCTGTCGATATGCTGATTGGCTGCAACACAACACTGGCGTGCTTCAGTATCGGATAGCACGACCTATTCCCTCCGAACGGTTCGGATCTCATACTGCAGAAAATACAGCTGGGATAGATCATCGGGGTGAGCGGACCGATAGCCGGACAAAGAGCGACACAAAAGACATTCGTCATCACGTTGGTCTTCGATATGAAAAAATCCTGGGAAGTGGAAGAGGGACCCACCAGGCAACGTTCCTCATCCGAGGAACAAAATTGCGGGGATTGCTTCGCCCGACACAACCAACCTGACAATTCCGGATGCTACATCGTCGCATCGTTGTTCAACGAGAAGAAGACCCAGTTCAGGGAATCGCATTGCATCGGTTTCTTTCGTTCGAACGAAAACTCGAACACGAACCGGGATTATAGAACAAGTACACCGCGATTATAAACAAATACCGCATACTCGGGCTTATGGCGCGCGTAAGAGCGATCAACGCGCGAGATTTCAATCTGTCGCATGACGCGGTTTAGAAACTCTCGAGTTCCACAAGAAAGATTCGAATGGTTTCCGACAGGTCAGAAAAATCGAGTACAAAACACCATCTTTGCAGCGTTCCTTTGATTCCGCGTGTACGCATACGCGTTAGCGGGAGATATCGAAAAGATGTATCGATGAGACTCGTGACCCGCTTGGAGGATCGCTGCTATCAACGTATCCTGCGGAGAGACGACGAAGATCGGCTCCTAACGTGTGAGTTAGACACAGTCGGGTTGACGCCAGCGCCTTATCTCGCCACAAAATGTCTGTTGCAACTTGCGGAAGACGAACAGAGAAACTCGCCGATAACGACATCCACCGTCACAATGGGACCTATACATAGACGATCGGTTAACTGGCGTAGATACATAGAAGAAAGCACGAATGCATCCGTTCCATGAAAGAGAGCTTGACATTCGGCAGTGGGCTTCAAACGAATCTCGACTGCTCACTGGTCTGATCGACAGTCAGATCAAGTCGAAAATCCTGAGCGACTTGACAACGGCGAAGATGCTTGGAAATTTCTGGGATGCCGTCGAGCAGTTGTGCACTGCGAAAATGGCGAAACGGTCGATATGTCATATATTGCGAAGATCTTCGATCCGTTGGGACTGCTCGGTCACCATAACCGCGAAGATAACCGCGTAGTCTCTGGCATCCCAAGATCGATAGGAACCAGTCACTGCCATCCAGGTGTGTCACGTATGTACATATAGGGACCTACTATTATTTTTAAAACTTTTAAAAAGCTTTTCCGCGTCAATGCAACCATCAATTGTCGTCATTTGAATTAGTGCATAAACAAAATACAATCGCGATACAGTTATGCTTTGTAACATTATGACGCTTTTCATGTTTGCAAGTACTGTGTCCCAATTTTCAAAGAATTATAAACTTTCTGATTAACGGTATTGTTGAATACCTTTTCGTACTAATTATGCTATTTGCTGTTTAAATATAATGTCTTCTATCAAAGCATGACTATGTAAATGATTCTTTTTCAAGTTGCCATGGTGGCATCAGTAACCTATGATACTCGTAGATTTGCATACGTTGGAAAAGTCGGTCGGGATAAAATCCAACACCCGGTTTTGCTCCAATAGACAAGAGTGTCCGTAGTACAAACGCATTGAGACAGTGTTTCACGTATTATTATTTTGATTGTAAAAGCGCAAAGTTAAACAGGAGTCCAAGCGATAATGACAGTAGTAACGACGGAAACAAAAAAAAAAAAAAAAAAGAAATAATCGCAATGAAGATATTTGTATTTATTGCCGGGAACCTTGTGGTGTAGATCGAATGAAAGTTGAGTGCAGTGTATAACTTGTTCTAGGTGGATCCACGAAGGTTGCACTCGTTGGAAATCTAAAGAATCGAACGAATTCCAATGTTACAGATGTTGGGAACAGTACACTGTATTAGGTTTTACGCAGACCACGGGATAAAATATTGTTTAATAAAATTATTGCTTTAGTAAATGACGCTTAAAATTTATGTTTAAATACGTATATTAATTTCAGAGTTATCCCATTTCATTCATAATGTCTCGGTTTTACCTTAGTTTCCCCTAATCCTGTTAATCTTAATGTTTTAAGAACGATTTTAAAATCAAAATTGAAATTAACAATATCCTTTTCAAAATTAAAACATTTGTTAACGTTTGAAGATGTGCTTTCATTAAATAGAAAACTCGCTGATATTCAATGAAAAATATCATTATTATTCAAGCCGTTATAGAAAAGAACGTTCTTTACTATTTGATCGTATTATTATTTCTATTCCATTATGAAAGCATTCAATACGTACAATTTTATGATCACGTAATTTATGTTGTAACTTAATAAGTTATAAATACATACAAAGCTAAAACTTTTGTATAGATTTCCCCTATATACCGTATAAACTCCGAATTTTTATATCCTAAGCTTCTTCTCATTCTTTTAAGTAAAAACACCTTAAATATTTTCATATTTCAAGAAATATTTTACTGTCAAATTAAAAAAATGTGTTAAGATCAATTCTCTCGTACTTTGTTCAAACATAAAAAGTTTATTAACAATAGAAAAGCACGATTAAGAGGAAAATGATTCAAAGGGCGTATCAAACCGTTAATAAGCAATAAATTGATTTACTTGTATTGTACGTTTATGCAATGAAAAATGCTTTAAAATGAAAATTGCCTTAAAAATGCGCCTAGTTTTCAGCCTGTTAGGATATTTTCCACTTTTAAACGAGTATAAAGCGACCTCCCAAGGCGACCAGATTCGCTTAAAATCGCGACATCATGTTGTACGTCGTACACGGCCCGTCGAACGCGTCGAGTCTTTTGTTTTTTCGCCAGCGTGAAGGCGTGCATTAGCGAGTGTGAGCGTGTAACTCACGAGTGTGTAGGCTGCATAAAAAGCCTCGGTCACGAACACACGGACAAACGAGCGAGCGTTGTACACAAGGCTGAGGGCTTTTTCGCTAAAAGCGGCCAGCCACGGAGAACATTTAGGCGAAAAACGGTACTGGCACAGGCACAGGCACAGGCCTCCTGCGTTATCTTCTCAAGTGCCAAGAACTAAAAGACGCCCGTTGCCTTTAATATTTCACATTTTGCTTGATTACTCTCTACATCATGTTCGCAACCTCTTTCCTGCTCTTGCGCGTCGATAATACGCGTTTGTCGTGAATAGGGAGGAATTTCTGAATATCACACGGTTCGAATCATTCGAACGATGTTAGTTTTTTCCAGCAACCATAGCTGTCATAACTGATATTTGGTTACGAATAACTAGACTGCGGATACCTATGCAGATTATTTTTGGTAATTATCGAGAATAGACGCGATCTCGCCGATTTCAATGACTTTGAAACGTTTTGTTTCACAAACAATCTTCGAGCGTTTGAAGATTAGAATAAAGTGCAACATTTCGTATATCGTTCGATTCGTGCAAAATTACGTCATGCTAATGTTGCCAGCTGCCTAATGACGGTCAAATACCGAACTGTATATGCGGATAAGTACTTTGGTCTGACTTATAATCTATTGATTTCTTTTTTTTTTTTTTATATACAGTGTATATTGAAAATTGTTATCTCTACGATTTTATATAACCGTAATCTAAATATAATCGAAGTTGTTGGCGAATATGTAGAAAACTAAGTCCGAGCGGTGATTATGCGTATAGAAAATAGTTGTTCACATCGAGGTCACGCGATATTCCTAACAATTAGCTTACTTTCTTAAAAAACATTATTAAGGATGGTCATTTTCAGGTACTATGAAATTAGATGTTTCAAAGTTCGACTGTCTAATCAGTGTAACAGTTTCAGATAAATTGTGTTAATCGTTGTTTCTCCGTCGTAAAAATAAATAATTTAAAAAATAATTAATTTCTTATTCTTTCATTTAGTTTTATCATTTTATCATTTCATCAAAATACAAGAGTAAAAATTTCTCAATCACTTCAAATATTTCAAATCCTGAGTCGCTAAATTTACATAGGTGGTTGAGTGTACCCCTTGGTATGCATATTTTTATACCCAACTTTTTGTTCCCTTACCTATATATGAGTTTCTTTAAAATAATGACTGTCTTTTTTTTTAAATAATGGATACATTCTAAAACTATGTGAATGTATTAGAAGAAAAGAATACATATATTATAGCTTTCAATTTATGAGATTAACATATAAATAAATCGGATTAATCATATTTTACCATTTGCAAAATTTAAGATACAATCTAAAACTTAAGAAAATAATTCTTCAAGTAAAGAGTCTCTCAGTTATTTAAAGCAACGTAAGATTCGTTAATTTTTTAGATTTCTACCATAAACACTGAATAATATTCTGATTAAAGTAAGAATTGTTACTTTCCTACGCTTATCTAAATTATCTTCCTATTTTATTCCTATTTAAATGATTAACTATAATTACGACTGTAATTATTAATTATTTTCCAATTATCTATCACCGATACAGTGATACGTACAGTTGTACGTTACAGATCAAAATTAAATAACCTAAAATAATTAGATAACACGTTCGCTACCAACGTCACATGTATGTGACGCTTTAAGATTAATGTAGATTTAATTTTATGCTGAAAAATAAATGAATATGCAATTAGCATGCTTGGTTAAAAAAGAACAGAACTTCAAATATTTAGAATAAAACTATATCGTATTATTAATTATATTGTCCGAAAATAGTACATAGACAGTAACTTTTAAGGCAAAACTTATAAGATTCAACGGAAACAAACTGCAGGGAAACGCTTAAAAACTCATTAACTTACAAGTTACAAGCAATAAAGAAAGAAACAGTTCAAGATTTTAATTCGACCACAAACGTTCTAATCCGATCCATTTTAAAATCACCTTGACCCTAGCACGTTGGAGGAATTACACAGGAACCGATTCTAATAAAAATTCATCGAGCAATTTATTTCTCGTCGGAGTAACTCTGTCAAACTTACTGTTAAATTCAAGGTAGGGTCGCGAGCGAAAGTCCAAGTTCATCTCGTCTCTGTCTTTCGTGTTCCGGCTGCACAAACTTCGTACCAAGTTCTGTGCTCAAATCCTATTTACCTCACGATACTTTGTCAAACGAAACAACTTCTCTCTGTGATCTAAACCGTATCGGGACAGAAACGAGATACGTATTCATCGTACGTATTTCGAGGTCTCGCCGGATCTACTTGTCGTATCGATACTTCGCAGGTCACTTCGACTTTTAGATGGAGCCTTATTGACGCAGACTTATCGACTGTTTCCTCCGTTTTTACTTCCCTCTTTTCCATTTCACTGTCGATCATGATGGTTCGCGAATGTCTGTGCTGCGTCGAACATATGAATAATCGAGCGGCTCAGGGGAGGAGAGAAACCCGGATGAAATCTTTAATTCGAGAACTTTGGAAAATCTTTGGTCTCTGAAATCTTTTAAATTATGGATAAAGATTGACAGGAAACTTTGAATATTTCGAAATATCAAAATATTCTTTAATTTAAATAATTTGTAGTCTCTCGGTACTCGGTACTGTGTCTATTCGTTTCTCCGCTATTATTATAATTTCGAAAAAAGAAACTTGGAATTTCATTTCACTTAACGCTTCGAACATCCTTTCTCTCGATCAAAGTTAGAATACAGAATAATTATTATACACGGATTATACACGCATTAGTTTCTGTAAATACTTATCTGCTTGAAAAAAAATGCATTTGTATTATTTTTTTGTTTGATATTACGCACCTTTCCGAATCTTCTTCGAGTTTTCTTCTTATACTTTTAGGTTTGTCGAGAGCAGATAGACGCATTGGGTGAATTCTATTATTTTGGTCCTAATCGTTTTGAATGATCTTAGAAATCGAGTACTTTGGAAATCTGTTTTTCATTTTTATAAAAATTATTAACGACGAACGAATATTACGCATATCAGATGTTCTTGCAGAACTTACTACACTTACGCAATTGAAATTAGAATAACGATAGGAAAATAAATAAATGTGTAATGTTGAGATTTAAATTATCTCAGTTTATGTTAAAAGCTAGGTATTTTGGAAGTTTCATTTTGGAATTCATTCCTTAATTAGATATTTTTTAAAGATCTCACATTATTCATTCTCACTTCCACGAAAAATATCGGCAGAAAGTAAATTTAATTAATAATATAATCTTACGTTTCCGAAATTTCTGATATTTTTATCTATTACTTGAGAGTAACAAGCATTACTGCAAATAATTACATTCTGATGTTAATTCTTTCATAATACAAATAACTACTTAACGGGAATATTAATAAATCCATCTTCCTACAAAATAGCATGACAGTTTAAAAGGTATATTTAAATTTTCAAAGGATTATTTTAATACGCAGCTGAAAATAATTAAAGCGGCAGCTGTTTTAATAATGGCAACGTTCAGAAAGGATTTGCTTTTAATATGCTGCATAAATTAGACGTTTGTGAAAAATATTTTCAACTTGTGTCATTTTTCATCACTATATCGTTTAATTTTCTAAGGATCTTTAATCTTTTTCAATTTTCTTTCGAGTTTCCTCTAATTTTCTTTCTTTCGATCTTCCTTCAAATTGTTTCTAATTTCCATCGGAAAGAAAATTTCTTTAAATTTATTTAGAAGAGAATTATGATACGCTAACAGTTACATTCTTCCTTGCTAATATACGATACATGTGTTACAAATAGTTATTTAGAAACAAAATAAAAGATTTTTAGATTAGAGGAAAAGTACAAAATACATATTTAAGGGAATACATACATAAAGGGTAACGGCGAACGTTATTAGTAATAAATCTGCAAATAGAAACTACTAAATTCTTATCTTTTAATATTTAAAAAATTACGTAATATTCATAAACGTGAGAATTTGATAAATAAAAATGAATCTTTATTTCTAATCACACGATTTGGAGTGTTAAGTGTGCAGGAAAGGACCTAGTACGTACATGGAATTAGGGCGTAAAGGAAAAGCGTATGACCACCCAAGGTTTTAGGAGGACGTCACGAAATGTGTCGTGAGTACGTTTGTCAGCTTCCCCGGATTCAGTAAAAGAGACCATAAAATAAAAAAAAAGAGGAGACGTGCAGCTATTAGTATGCTGGGTGTTTCATTTACCTCAAACATTTTAATATCTACATTACTCCTATCGAAGTAGAAAATATGCTAAGTTAATAGACAGTATAAATGTAATGACAAATGATCTTTTCCCTCCAGCTGATTTTTTTGAGTTTCTGCGATCGTTGAAAACTTGTATGCATTTATGAGAAATTTAAATGTACAGGACGTGTGTGTCTAATATGTAAGAGTAGATACAATTCTCGTTATAATATTTAATAAGTAAAACAAATTTCTATCAAGGTTTCATTTCTTCAGTTGTGTTCGTAAAAAGCTAAACATTCACAGTCTCGTAATAATATATTTTTTATTATCGTATTATTACATCTGACGAAGAATAGGTTTCAATTATCCGTAATAGGTCGATCTTCAAATGATATAAAGTGATAAAATAACGATAGTTTGAAAAAAGCAGGGAAATTAAACATTTCCTTATTTTTGTCTAGAATATTGATTTAAGAAGGTATCTATATTGAATGCAAAATATGGAAACGAAACACCCTGTATACTATGTATACTATGTAGAAAATGCGTGCACGGAACAATTGTCGAATGGAATTGCGAGCGAAAAGCTATTTCGTGTTATTGAGTAACTTTGTATAGTAAAGACATTTTATATTGTTTTGTGTCGTCGAGTGATATTGAAATTTGCTGCAAACGATATATTTATTTTATTTCACGCATAAAACTGTTTTACAACCCCCGATTGTTCATCGGAAATAAAGATAATTAGAAAATAAAATCGTTACACGAAACTGCTTATATTACTTTTTCTATTACATTTGACTTTCTAAACGTATTTTATTTAACCGTAACTGCATAACTTTCGCTATTCCTCTTTCATTTCTCTCGTATTTTAAGATAGGATAAAACATTTTTACGCGAGAAGTTTATATTTATTTCATGAACTTCCTATACACGCGTTGAATCGAATGTGCCGCGTACTGAAACTTCAAGGTCCACGGCAGAGGTGCACTTTAAATGATTAAAATGCTGTCCCATTTATGCTAGATTCAAAACATGAACAACTTTGCCATGTTTAGAAATGCATTAAAAAGTGGGCGAAACAAATTTTGTTGAACGTTGAAAGGTTTAGTACTTATACAGAACGTTATAACGATAGAACGAAAGAGATATGCTTTAAAAAATTGTTCAAGATAATTGACTGAAAATTACCTACTTTTTCAATTTGTAACTCTGCTGGGTTCCCAATACCTCAACGTTTTCATTTCATTTCATTTCATTTCATTTCATTTCATTTCATTTCATTTTAACAAACGAGAGGACTTGCAGTGTTCGAAGGAAATCTAAAATTGAAATGATACATCACACGTGTCAGTAACAACTTTTCTCTCGTACACATGAAACTTTCTAGCAACAGAAAAATGTAATTGTGTTGAAAATAATCCAACGAACGCAGAAGGTTAACACATTAGAAAAATATTTCGCAAAAATTGCGCGTTTGAATGGTGAGTTTTTTTTTCTTTTGTGGACTGATCGGTAAGCTCTAATGGCGATGTAGGTAATAAAACACGCAGTATAGTTTGTGTCGGTATGTCGAGCTCGGCATTAAATACGGTCATTGGTTTCCAAGTTTCATTGATAGTATAGAACAAAAGCTCATAAAGGATGGATTACATTCGAATAGTCGTATTTATTCTCGTGCCATACACAAGAACACGGGTCAAACACAGGAACTGTATTCTTCGATGTTTTGCTATTTTATGATGAGACGCGAGCTTTATGGCTAACGAGCTTTGTGGAAATTTATTTCATTAGATTGTGTATGCGGACGTTAAAACGGCGTTTGAATGTTAATTTTATCTTAAATTCAGAAGCAAATTTCAGGCCTCGAGTAATTTGAAAATTAAGAAAAACAAGATTTTATGAAGAATGAGCTAGATTTTTGCAAAATTTTTTAATTACGGATATTAATTACGGAGAAGAAATGAGATAAAAGAAATTGCTCTGTTTAACTTCCTTGTTATCTTAAAGTTTACAAAAGTAAGTCATTCTTAACCGACTCTTTTGATAACTTTTACTGAAATAAGTACGTCATTATTTTGTTATTAATGCGTTCGTTCCTTATATTTATGTTTTTATATCGCATGAATCTTATTTCATACTATAATATTTGCATAGAATTTTCTGTTAATAGTATTCTTTATTCCGCCTTGTTATATTGTAGTCTATCTACTATAATCCAAAATAAATAAATGACGCTTACCTTGTGCAGCAAGCAAATAAAAATGGTAAGGGACTACCATAAATCTAGGATAAGACAATTTTTCGTCGTGTTTCATAATGTTCTTGACCGTTTTCGAATAGATGATAAGCAGCATAAAGCAAATCTTTTCAGAATAGAGCATACAACATCCCAAGGGAGGCTAATCTTTTCGTCGTGCCAGTACAATGTACGATGATTTCTCTATTCTACCCATTTTGGACGGAAATATATTAGTCAACACTTTATCCTGAAATATTTTCTACGCATATACTTATTTACAAACGTGAATGGAATAAACTGTACCAAATAACTTTTTATTTTCTCAATTTTATTTACGAAAATGTATGAATACGGAAATACTATATTAGGTAAATATACGAATGCAGAAACGATATTAAAAAACTTTCACAATTTTACATCGAGTGTCATTTTTCTTTAAAAAGAAGATACAAATGTACCAACATTATGGAAAGAACTTTTATGATTTAATACTAATGATCATTGTTCTTCTTCTTTTACACAATGATACGAACACCGGAATGTTACAAAAACACTTTGCATTTCATTAATTAAAATTTTACATTGAGATTAAGTGTCACGTGTCAAAGATCATTTTTCTTCGAAAAATTCACGCTATAGATACATTAACTAACTAACTGTTATACTTTTTGGATAACGATACCAACACAGAAACGTTATAGAAAATACCTTGATAATTTTACATTAACGATAAGTGTCACATACATAAGTGTATCCATTTTCCTGTATAACTTTCGCAACTTTACATTAACAGTAAACGTCGCATCAAGAGCCTCTTTCCTTCGAACAGGGATTCTTAAATTAACTAAAATGGGGTCGTGTAATAGAATTATGTGAACATGAAAATTTTTGCAACTGCCACACACCAGTGAAACGAAAAATGCCAATCGTCCTATTAGAGGATCATAAGGAATTCACTAAATTATTATCGACATAGCTATAGAACACCAGCATTTTAAAAAATCGTTTAAATGGGTTTTTGCTTGGAATTGGGACAGAATTTTTAGCAATTTCTAAAATGGGCTTAAACACACTTACAATATATTATACTATATATCTATTGCAAAACGACATCTTTATCATAGACGATCGTAATACCAAAATATCGGTTAACCTCGAAGAACATTGAAGACGTTCTGTTACGTCAAATATTCAGCCAAGATTTGATTCTTTAAGAATAAGTAAGCACATTTATCTCATCAATATGCTTTGATTTTGTCTTGTTAACAAGGATATGATAAGAACTGCGAAATCTCGAACGAGTTCACTGTATGTGTATTCGATGTTTTAGTAGACGGTAAAATTCCTTGTTATCTTAAAGGTTACAAAGGTAAGTCATTCTTAACCGATTCTTTTGATAACATTTACTGAAATAAGTACGTCATTATTTTGTTATCAATACGTTCGTTCCTTATATTTATGGAATACCACCTATTGACAAAATCCGCAATCACTTAGTTGCCAACCCAAAAGAACTTGATTGTATTATTCTTTGTTTTCGAGAAATTAATAAATATCTTTTATATCTTACTTTATAAATTATTTTAATTTTAATATTATCTTTCCCTTTAATATTACAGTTTTTAGAATTTATTTTGGTAGATAAAATTTCGATTATTTTTATTTGTTATGCTACTGCTGCATATTTTTACAATTCTGCGGGTGGAAATTGCATTAAAAAGGTCTACAACATAAAAAATTGCTGAACCAAAAACATAATTTCTCGGTTAATTTCCCGAAAACAAAATGCCAGACACTCGAACACTTTTGGTGGCTGTTTTGCCATCAACGTAAAGCATCGAATACACGTACAGCCAATTTATTCGAGCTTTCACAGTTCTTGCCATCTCCTTGTTAGTGATAAGATAAGTAATGAGATTATAAATATAACAAAGAAGTAAAAAGATGTATATTATATCGTAAATATATATATCTGAAAAAAACTTCCCACAATTTTATTGATATTTTCTTACAGATATTTTCTTTTAGACATATTTCTTTAGACGAGATACAAAGACAAAAATTGTACCAATTGTATCAATATCATGCTGGAAATAATTTTTCTTTAGAATGCATGTATGTACCTACAAATATCGCGAAAAAACTTCTTACGATTTTACACGAACATTATTTCGATGTTTTTACATTATCGTTGCAGTGGTTTTTCTGTTTCCCTTGCAAAAACATATTAGTGCGAAAAGATCACATAATGTGCATTCTTTATACTGTCAACAAGATTAACAGCGCAAAATATGCCACAATTTACACTATTGAAAGAAATCAAGAACAATTTTACGACACAGCTGGAGGTAAACGAGGAACGTAGAAAAAAAAACATGGTAAAAGTTAACAACTCCTCCGATGTTGAACTGGCAAAAATGACAGAACGTTTCGCGAATACAAACGAATATATTTTGCACTTTAATTATCGTTCGTCAAAGGGAAACGCACGAGAATAAAGAGTAACGTACCGTGGATATCGAAAATAAAATCATAAATAAGATCTGTGTTGCGCTCGTTAGCCGCGCGCATTGTTATCCGTGCAACGGGAAAGCCATTCGCTCGAATATGATTACACAAATTGATGTAACGCAATCTCCCCGGTCAGAAGGAAATTCACTTGCAACGTTCTTTCCCGTTTTTCGCGATTATTAAATTCATGGGCGTCCAAATAATATAAAAAACAATTAATAGAGCGCATCGCGAAACCTATGTATTATACAATTCGTAATAATCAATCGTTCTCATAATTTGTGGCCACGCTGATGTCTCCTTTTTTTTTTTTACATTTGTATCATGTTGAAAAGAAACGTTTACACAGCGTGCACTGGAATTTGTTCATATAAGCTTCGTTATAATATTCTGTAGCTAAAAATAAGATTGAAATGTAAACAGTTAGATTTTATGAATTTTCCGCAGTCAGTCGCAAAAATCCACATACACCCACCCCTTAAATGTGAAATATAGTCTTTTTTACATTTGTATCGTGTTGGAAAGAAATTTTTATAAATCGTGTTTCAGGATTTTTCACCAACTTACACTTCGCTGGTATGTTCTACGAATAAAAATAAGATTAAAATTTGCCAGTTAAATTCCCTGTATTTTCTATATTATATAGTCAGTCGCAAAAGTCTACATTTTCACCTATGGCAAACGGTGGCAAACGTATAAATTGAGGGATGTTTGCTGGTAGATAATAAGTTCGATTAATTATATAATGAAAAGCCTTTTTCATTTTTCCTACAATATAGGATTTGAAAATGCAGTTCTTGTACTTTAAACATTACAAATCTGATGAAGCTGAGATATTAACACTTACTGTGATACCTGTTAAAGTAATTTCTAGCAAAGATGTCTCTGTTTTTTCAAATTTCTTTTCTAGCACGAAAAGAGAAAATCAAAGCTTGTGCCATTTGTATTTTCTATATTGACTTTGGTATTTTTTGCAAAAGGTTTATTTTGTGAAAAATTTGGATATTCGCATACGTAAGTGCCATTATCGTCGTTGAAAATATGACATTGGAATTTCTAGCATCGAGCCATAGGAATATATAGTAGCTTTCAAATTTTTATTTTGCGTAATAATTATATACCATGTTACGTTAAATTTAATATAAGAACTCTCGTAATTTATTGTTCCCTTTTTTTTATTTACTTATTTTACGTCGCCTCAACCGCAAAGTTAGATTTTTGTTATTGCTTTTCCACAAAAATAGAATTTTATGTAAAAAGAAATATCAATCGCAATATATACCATATACAGATCGAAAATAAATCAGAAAATTACGTGCCATTACCATTCTCATAAACTACTAGTTTCGATTAAAAATGAGAAAAATACAGAGTATATTATTATGTATGTACTCCTTAATTAACTAACTGGTGAATATTTTCTAATTCTGTGTAGCTGCAAACACCTACAGCTTTATAAAATATTTTGAATGCTCTTAACGCTTGCTTCTATTTCAACTATATTAACGAATTTCCTGGTAGTTGTTTACATGTTTCTGCTTTTAATACTGCTGCTCTACATTGAAGTTTTGTAGCGACGCTGTTGAAGTTGAAACCGCCCTGAATACTTCATTTTTTTTACTTTTCGTAATGTTTCGAAAAACTCGTACTCTATTAACGGTTAAGCTACCTTTTTAACATCGCAAGTAAGGAATAACTTGTAGGTTGAAATACTCTTGATTTGTAAAAGTTATTAGAATTATAACGCGTTATCATATACCTAGTAACTAAGTACATTATATAGCATCACTGTTATGATATTTTAATTTACAAAAGACACTGATAAGTATAAAAAAAAAAACAGTCATTTAGCAACCTACAATTCATAAACAAATTTATACAAAACTCCAATCTTTTTGTTACTTCGTTGTTCGTTACCATAACAAAACAGACATTTTAATCTTCCAGTAAATTATCTTATTTTATAAATTTATACATATTTTGTTAAATTTGTCTCTGTGTACCTACAGCGCATTATAGTATTATACAAAACAACACGATGAAAATAAGATAGGAATATATCTATATCTAATAAAAAACAATATTTATTAGTTAATTTCTCCCAAAATATTTATACGTCCTTAATAATTGTAGAAACGTTCTCGTTTCAGAATTGAAACACCGCTACGTTTTCTAATATTAGATCAATTGATATTATTATAAAAATCAATCATAATTAAACATCTAATCAACGATCGAACTTATTTGTTTTACCAATCTATTAGAACTTAGAATTACGAATCCTAAAAGAAGAGAAACGAAAAACGATGCGAAGCTGTATCTTCGCCGCTAACGAAATCGACCATTCGATTAACTGGTCTCTAAAAAGCGTCGGCGGAATTATATACGAGCGGTTGATCGAATCGAAACTCGCGATTCGACCAAACGTTTACCATAACGAGAGCATTACAATATCGACTCCGACCGACCATTGTTCTTTTTTTCGTATTCTTTTTAGCTTGGTTCGCCCATTCACCATTCGACATTTTTCTTTCGGCGGTCACCGTCGTCCCTTTTTACGCCCTCTCATTCTTCGTCACGGTATTTCCCAAGCTTTCTTTCACCGCTTAGAACGAAAACGAGTACCGTTGGAAAGATAAATTGCCACCGGTCCATTGCCTTTACGCCCATTAAATTACCCTTATACACCGCGCCATTTATCCTGTCGAAAACTGTATACGCCGGCCATCGTTCGCCGCGGCTGAGCCAGCTGATACAACTGCATCCTCGTGAATGCACCTGGTCGTTTAAAGAAAACAAAATTTGTGGCTACGTGATTCCGGAAGAATGAGATTATATTGGGCTGGCCAAAAAGGTACGTTCAGTTTTTCTCGCAAGGTGGCTTTAGCGACGCTTTAGACGTCTCGCACTTTGTCCAATATAGTTTCCTCGGGTTACGCTGTGAAATTTATCGTAACAGCTTGCATTTTTACACAAATTATGAAGATTGGCAAATTTTTGCGTAGCTATTTTAACACGTTCGCAACCGGCCACGTAGTTCTACTTATTAATATTTCAAAATCTATAGCTGCTTGTTCATATCCACATGCAAGTTATGTGCATTTCACAACGATTAGAACTTTATTATTTATCGTTACATCTATTGTTACAGCCATAAGCCATAACTTGTGGTTTGCAAAACGTTGGATAGCCTATCGAATGGATCTTTAAAAAGTTATTTTACAATACGTTACTAGAGCACGAACAACAGATAAAACTTTCGTTCGTTCAGCGATAAACAAATGAACAACAACACTGAAATGGTAATAATCTTGCGGCATTTGGCTATGGATTTTTGGAAATTATAGACTCGCGTGACAGGGCTGGCTGCGATTGTGCTAACATTGAAGATAGAAGAAAACAAATAGCATTTTCTACATATTACGGTGTATTATTTTGGACAAGGTAAGAACGCAATAACAACAACGCGGAAAAGGATTTGTGCAGTGCACGGAGAAAATGCTGTGACTGATCAAGCGTGCCAAAAGTGGTTTGCCAAGTTTCGTGCTGGACATTTCTTGTTGGGCGTTATTCCACGATCGGGTAGACCAGTTAAGGTTGATAGCGAACAATTTAATTGAGGACGCTCAACGTTATACCACGCGGCAAATAACCGACATACTCGAAACATTAAAGTCAAGCGCAGAAAATCAGTTGCACCAGCTTCCTCGTGCAAATCGTTTTGATGTTTAGATTCCATCAAGTTACATAGAAAGCGAACATTTTGGCCAACCTCGTATCAAGCAAAATATTATAAAATAAAATCATTCATCAGAAGAAGACGAGTGTAATGGAGGAAAAGTGAGAATCTTAGTGAAAAGTTGAAATTCCTCTGCTCTAAATTTATTAAAATCACGGAAAGACAAGAACTTTTTATTGCTTCTGAGAAAAATAGTGTGACCATGCGTGGCATTGGTCGCTGAAGTTGAATATTTGTGAAAGGAATTTCATACACTTAAAAGTATTTATTTATAATGATGTTTTTTGCTTAAGTTAAAGTAAAGCAAGATAGATATCGTCGATCTGTTAAAAAGAAGTAGCATAGCTAAGAAAAATGAATTTTAAAATAGAAAATTAGGCTAACAATAAGTAATAATTAATAATAATAAGCAGAGACTTATTAATTCCTCAATAACCTCTCAAGAGGAATTTGCGTTCTTCCTCAATTTAGATAAAATTCTTTAACCCTAATAAAATATTATGTGTACCAATAATAAACTAGTGAAATTTATAAATCTTTTTCGCTATTAAATTTTATTTATTAAAAAAGATAGTAAAACAGTTTTTCATCATTATGACATTTTTCTCGTTAAACGTTATACTTTTATCGGATATGTGATTATGGTACTCTTACCACAGCGGATAGTTCACTTTTGGAATCAATTTTGTTTGACGTACTTATAATGCGGCTCATGTAACGCTTTGCACGAGCTATCTTGCGACGCATGTACCTATCAGGTAACCAAGGAAGTTTTGTCATTTTCTTTTATGATGGCAAAGAAAAATGCTAAAATATAGCAAAAAGTCACTTTTCAATTCGTCAAACTGTTACTTTCGCATAGTGTTACCTTTTCTAAACAATTCTTTTTCCTAACAATTTTGGAAAATGAAAAACGTGTTCGTTTTTTAAAAATTAAAAAATCTGCTGTAGAGGTTTATGTGTAGAGGATGGTTGGTCGATGAGGTTTAATGGACGAGATTGATGAAACCGTGGAATATATTTAAAATGATAAATTAGTATAGAGATAATGTTCGCAAAGACGGTCGTATTAACCGATTCGCTAAGACAGTATATAAGTCGTAAAATAGGATCGCTAATGACTCGTTAATTAGATCGCTGATGATTCGTTGATAACTGGTTGATAACTGATCGACAACTGACTGTAACTCATTTCCTCGCGATCGCGTCCGCTTATTTATACTGGTCGGGGAGAGTCGGAAATGTCAAATTCGTCTTTGTTCGACGGTTGTACGTAGCGGCAACAGTGTTCTGCTCGGAGTTTATTAATTCTTCCATTACGTGTATCCTAACGATCTTGATATTCCGAGGCAAAACAACAACGTTATTTGAATTGTCCTCTAACTCGTGTGCCGCTACACTGCCTTGCTTTTAAACCGTCAATTTCATCTTAAACGTTAATTGAAACGAAATATATATTTGCAAAAGAACGGGAGAAGGAATAAGAGAGCTGAAAGCAATAATGGAGCAGAGAAGGGCAGTACAAGACGGAGAGGAACGACAATAAGGAAGCACAGCAAGGAGGCAAGAGTCCAAAAGGTGCAATAGACTTAAAAAATAGATTACACAGCGGAGTGCAATATAATAGAGTAGATAAGAGGGGGGATAGATACGTAAGAAAAGAATGTAGAAAGCGGGATTAGGCAAAAACATGTAAAACCGAAAACTCGTCCAAAGCCGAAAGGCACGAACTAAGTAATAATAAAATAATAAATAATATATTTGCAAAAGTCGGTTTAAAAAGCAGAAAACTTAAGCTGAAAATCTAACAATACGAGGAAAAAACAACTTGATCAAAAATGTGATAAAATAAAAAGTGGAAGGACTGATTTAAAATGAAAATATTGAAAGGTGGGAAGTTACGGACACGTAGAGTAGTTTGCAAGAAAATATACTATACGTCCAAACACGAAACCGTTTGGTTTCCATTTTTGAAACATTGAAATTCAAAAATATTCACTGCTTTGTAAAATCTATTTTACAGTTTTATGACTACAACTATTACCTTAAACCAAAGTGTAATACACTGACGACGAGTTAACTAACTACATATATGAGAGATGCATTTGCACGCAAGAATAGAGCCCATGGTTCACAAAGGGAGTATAAAGCAGAAGGTATTGTTATACAAACTGAATAACATTCCTTTCTGAATCAAACTCATTCGAGAGTTTCGAATTACCACAAATTACATAACACAGTTTATAGTCACGTGATCATGCTTTAAACTGTTGTATGCAAGGTTTGAATAATTTAATTAATTACAGTATCGAATCTCCGATGTTGTGCGCAGTTTCTATTTTTCTTACCATATTGTTTAACATTTAACATTTTATTAACGTCTACTAATACTACAATATAATGGCCGTTTGCAATGTTAGAAAATCAAACAGTAGTATTTTATTTCGTTCTATTTCGAGTATTATATTGAATATTTTATATTAATATTTTAAACATACTACGGCTTTTCAAATTTTACGTCTGAACCTTGTTCTCATTTCAACAAACAAAAATATCTTTAATGTTTCATGACAAGCTTTAACATAAGGTCGAAACGATGCAATGTAAAAATTTTGCTTCATTCACTAGTACGCTAAGTTTATTCATTTGAAAACGCATGTACACAAATATGCATAAATTTCTTGATAATATAATATTATATTATATTATAAAATAATATTAGAATTACAACATAAAAAATTTGTAAAATTAGAATAATAAAGCATTAGGATACGATATTACAATAACATTCCAAATCCTTTTATAATTCTAATCGTAATTTATAGTTGAACTCAATGAAATATTATTAAATTGATAATAACGCAAATTTTGGATTTTACGATAGGATTTTTGATTAATTCACTCCTTAAGTGATTAGCGGCATTGTTTCCATATTTTTCTCAAGCTTAAAAAGTTTTTCAGCCATATGAAAACATTCTACGACGCAAAGACGTTTTTTTGTAAAACGAAAATTTTAGACGTAAAAACGAATTGAGTCGAGAATTACCAAAGGAACGCAATAGGATTAAATTAAATTATTATACAAGTATAAATTTACGACTCAAAAATGAATACTTAATCAGAAGAAGGATGGTGCTACAAAAAGACCTTGATTATAAGAATTTACAGTTAGTGCATTGTTGGAATAAAGAAGAAGCTTTCGTTTGGTAACCGCATGAAACGGAAAGTGTCACAGCGAAATAAGAAGACGATACCGTTTGCTTCAAGATGAAACGCTCTACAAATGCAATCTTCAACAGTGCTTTAAAACAGCACTAAAAAAGTTGATACAGTTTTCGTCTATATAGCATTTTAAATAAATGTAGGATTAAAATTTAGCTTTAATTTTAGTCTTTAATTGTACTAAAAGACTATATACAAGCATAGCTGTTTCTGTTTCTATGAATAACTTAACATGAATAACATAGTAAATTATTTGATGAATGATTATTTACATATTTTGTTATGAAATATATATATATATATAACAAAAATAATCTCGAAAATTATTTTTAGCGATGTACAAAATTATTTCAAGTTTACCTTAAAAAATTTTAATTTTTAATATTCAAAGAATGTTATACGAACTAACATACTGTAACAACTCTATTGTAAACAGTCTTTTGTTATTATTTGCAGTTATTTGCATGTGACGTGAACTTACTTTCAATCTTGAAGTTATGAAATTCCTGCAAATTATAGAGAAAATCAATTTTCTAGTCTTTTCAAAGATTACGAACAAAGATGAAGCTCGAGTGGTTATATTCGTACTAATAATGCAGAAATATTTCATAATATTTTTTTAAAAAGTAAACACTATTTTTCGAAGATTTTACAGTCTTATAATTTAATGAAATTTATGAAAGCAAGGTTAATTTGACTAATGAAATATGAAAGGCAAACGAAACTTATAAAGGAATAGAGGAGCATCAGTGATAGTAGACTGCCAATGGCCAGATATCTCTCCGCGGCAGAAAAAATTAAATTACTTAAAAAATTCTCTAATTAAACTTCTATTCGGATTGTTCAAACATATTTTAATAGTTGCATTTAATATTCTTGATATAAACTGTTCTCGACACTCTACACGTTGATATATCACGTGGAATCTCATCTTCTTAAATTAATTATTAAATCTACCCTTTTAATTTCCAAGAATATCCGAAGTTCTTAAATTTTCTCCCAAATATAATAATATATTTTGCCAATTCCCGAAACTTATATCGAAACTAACGTCATAACATTAGTCACGCTCTTATAGAAGTGATTTCCTTCTATTTTTGAAATTTAACAAGTATCTACATATGAGAAACTTGTCGAGAAAATCATGCTGAATTCATTGAATTGAAATCTCTTTAATAAAATCAATAATAGACTTAGAATTTATTAATTATCATTAATCTATTAGTTATAAAGTGAAGCAATATATCATATATGAATATAATCTTGTAAGAAAAGAAGCGGGTAAAGAATATTCTTGCAAGGGAATCAATTATTTGTTTATTGTTCGATACAGATAGGTAGATTCGCTCGTAGTCAGCAACGTAACTGTTGTTACAGCAACGCTGTTCGCTCTCGAATTTGTAATTACCAATCATCCGTCAAACTTTTAGGGATTTTCTACGTTATTCGTACCATATAAAAGTATTTGTTACCACGCGGAGATAGCTACCTTCGTGTCGTCTCTGTCGCCGTGTTTGTTATTCGATTATTCGTTATTCAATATTGCTTGGAGAAAGTTTTATTTGCGAAAGAATTCCTCGCAGCCTAAACATTTTTCGTAAATTTAATGTTTTAGTTAAGCTCTATGTAAACTGTAAATGTTCAAATAAACCCCTCGACTTTTAATTAACCGTTTAGTTCTTCTATTCTTTTCAACGATTCAATATGTGTGAACGAAAAGGAACATATGAAATGTCACAGGGAATAATAAAGGGAATAATAAATATTGTTCCATATTGTATCATAAAATTGTATAAAAATGTGAATGTCAAAATGTCACAAAAATGTAAGCGGAGATACGAAAAAGCAAAGAAATGACACGAAACTCGTGTTTCCTTAGAACAAAAAGTGCTTTACCTATACAGGTCCAGCGAGCAGTTATGTTATTACAGAATAAAAGACTACAGCTTTTTACCTACGTACCTACATATTTCACCCACTGCAGAAAGACTTCAAAGCAGGGCAACAATTTGCCTTTGTACTAATAGTACAAAAAACAAACACGCGTCTAACGGCTGTGCAATTGAAAAAGAAAGCACGCCGAAAAGGGGAGCAGAGAAAGAAAATAGCAAGTCCAGAGAGTTTACATTATGATGCAAGGTGAAGCGAAATCGCGCCAGATCAAGCAAACGACCGCATAAACCAGCGTGAAAAATATGGCTCGGTATAAGTTTTTCAAGTAGGACAAAAACTGTTACGAGCGAGAATTTTACTTCAACATTTCAGTTAAAAATTTTATGCTCCCATTATGACAGAGCTCGTTGCAGCGCCACGTCATAGTCTGTTTTTGCGGATTATAATGTCTCGAGTTGTGCGATGAACGTGTTATTCGCAACTATACGAAAGTAGTGAATTCTTATTACTATTAAGCTACATATATCAGAAGCTACACATAATAATGATGATAGTTACATGGATGAAGATTCCTGCGTGATGGAATTTACAAAAAGAATCTGAAGTGTCCAAACGGGTATCTCATGTTATAAAATAATATAATGGAACTTTTATAAATTCATTATTGGGTGAGCAAACATTTCACTTTCAGTGCTACAGAAGAGCTCTTTCGATAAAAAGTATGATATTTAAACTTTGTATTTTTATTAACGTGTTTTACAAATAGCGATCGATTTAGTAATAATAGAACATTTGCAATAATTAAAATTATCTATACCTCTCCGCTTCAATAGTGTTTCTTTTCTTACTATAATCTCTTTAAATATAAGATTTTAAAACGTTTCAACCTACTGAATATATTACAATAACGTTCTACTAACAATAACTAATTCGCTAGTAATTAACTGTTTTCATAGTCTCGCCTATTTATTCTACCACTATGATTACAGATATTTGCATATACTTCAAAAAACCTAATAAAAAACTAATGATATTTCATTGGCAAAAAAGGTGTCTTTTTTTATATTTGTTCTAAAATTAAAAGGTTAAAGTACGAAATTACTTCATTTGGTTTACCATTCGAATACCATTTGTTTTGATCGTCGTAGGATGAAAAAGATATTCAGAGTCTATAAAGAAGACAATACCATTGTTCGAGATTATTTCTCCAACGAACAGTAAAGTCTCTACAAAAGGGAACGATAATACAGATTAATGGAGAATCGCTATTACTAGAAATAGATTATTTTCATGAAAATATCAATTGCTATAAATATCCACGATTAGTGCATAACTTTTGTAAATAAATATATAAATATATAAACACCCCATCCACTCTTCGATTTCTTGTTTTCTTACTTGCTGCGAGAGAAACAATTCCCGGGCAGTTTTAACGTCTGGACATGCCCGAACGCGAGCAGCTCGAGCTCTGAAGAGCTGAAACAGGATAAGTATAATCGCGCGGCGAACTATGAGGTAAAAGTACAGGCAGAGGTAATGGCAAAAGTATGCCGTACGCTCATAGGAATGACGTTTGAAAGAGGATATTCCCGACACTTGTTTCATAAGTTTACAATTTACAGAAAAACCGATATCGCGCAGCTACAGATTTACACGATTAGATCCACTTACCACGCAAGCTTGGTAAATTGCTGAAACCATTCGCGTTCTACGGTGATTGAAGCAGAACCTTGAAATATTCATCGTGCTGCAATGTCGCTGGCCAGAGTAACAGAAAACGTTGAAAATTTGATACTTGACCAACATCGATGAACGTTCGAAGGTTAAAACGAATCTTCGAAACAATTTCCTCGATGGTTGCATTTGAAAGATATCAAATTTTAATCAAACTAATAACATATATAGAGAATCGGTTCTTATATTACTTGGGTTCGTATATCGTGATGACAAAATTGCAACGATATGGATCCCAGACTAATTTAGGATTCTCGTGAGCTCAAACGTTCGCCAGTGAAGTATTTCATCGCACCAATTGATTTTCTAATGCAAAAAAGGTTTATTTACCGTTTAAGACGTGATACTTTATTTTAAGTATCACGTTCCATCACTGAGATGTCTTGTCATATGAACTAACTTTTTAATACAAGAAAGCTTTATTTCTTGTTTCACATATGATATTTCCTTAAGAGTATATAACTACTTTTTAATGATTCCAAAGTTTAATCTATTGGGATAGAGTATTAAATTAGTATAATCAACACAGATAACGAGGCTAGAAAAGTATATAAAGACGATTCCCACTGTATATCTATACATAAAAAATAACTGAAAATGTATTAATCTATTAAAGTGCATCGCAGTTTCTCAATCTACAGATAATATTGTTGTATATTGCATAAGATCTTCAGTTAGTTCATATAAAAAGCAATTATATATTGCTTCTCGCAAATATGTGTAGAAAAATAAATCTCTTTAATCCTCGACAGCTTGTGAAATTTAGGACTGGAATTATCTCCACATAATAAAAACAATATTTATACATTTTAAACGAAACCTCTTGTTTTGCGTTACTAGATTGCGTTTTTGCTATAAGGTACACTCATACACTACATAAATAGAAATTATATTCGTAACAAAACTTTGTATTAATTTTAGACGTAATTTTAGCCCATAAGATAAAATCTTAGTTGTAGGTCTACAAGCAGTTTATTAGGAAATTACAATAACATGACAAAATTAGATTTTACACTGTTGTGGTTAACCATCATGCGATAGAAATAGATTGCAAAGTGTTTAATAACCTACAAAAAGATAGAAGAGGGCGAAGGATATAACATGCATCGGTGAAAGCAAAGTATTAACGTTAACATCTTAGGATTAAAGTAGAATATTCAATAATTCAATGTTTGTATTAATTTTTTCCTTATTTCTCATCGTACATAAAGAATTTGGTTTTGATTTTTTGCTAGATAGCTTCAACATTTAGTCTCTTTCGACACAATTTTCAAAACTAGTTATGCGTATTATATTTTACATTGAAACTTATTCAAACTCGTACTACGTACTTGAAATCAAGCAATCACCAATCATTGTAAAATGTGTTAGGTGCTAAAAAATTATTTACACTATTTTTATATTTATTTCTAAAATCGAATAACGTTAAATTTATGTATTATAAATTATCCTCGATATTCTGCAACTAGCTGAAATTTATATACATTTTTATTATTGTTCGAAATTTCTTATATGAAATATGTATTTCATAATTGTTTCATATCGCTTTCCTTAAAAATTGACATAACCTATGAAATTCTATAAGATTAAATAAAAACAACGTTCAGTTACCAACAATCAATCTCGTCTCTACATTTCCTACATCAACAATTACTAGCCGCCGGCGATTTTCATATCTCCCTATAGAAAATCGCGGATGAAATTTACATGTTATATAGGATTATCATAAAGAGACTTTTAAGGTATTTGTAGCGGGACAATATTTCCCAAAAGTAAAACACACTGAGACTCGAAAACCGTATTTTCTGTACACGTCTCGCATTGTATTTCTAGGAAGAAATTTCTTGGTTGTCTGTGCTTTTCACAAGCGCACACCAATAAACAATTCAGAGAAGAACAAAACTTCACATAATAATACGTGTTACAAATAACATTCTGGACGCCGAAATTACTGATGTTACATTTCACATTACTTTCATTCCAAAAGTATTTTACGCAGCATAATCGTTTCTTAACAACTTTGTAAGAAAGGCAATAATTTTCCGTAATTAATCGAAAAAACATCTCTGTCGAATCCATTCCTAAGGCTAGGCTTTCTAAAAATTCAATCGCGAATAAATAATACACTAAATAACACGTTGTCCAGATTTCAAAGAAATCGTAAGAAAGTCATTGTAGGTTTCGAATACCATAATATGATAGAAAAAGCGCAGTCAGCAAAATTAACAGAATAAGTAGAACGCGATTTCGGCATCGTTTGCAATGGGAAAATTAACCAATTAGGAAAGAAATCAAAGAACGATTAATGAACCAACGAACACTGCGTTGAAGCATCGATAACACAAAGCAGAAAGGTACGACGCGAGACTCGCGTCACGATGTCCGAAGAAGTGGCAAAGGATAGGGCAGAGTGAACGTGGTTCGTCTGGCCGTACGTACGGCTCTATCACTGCTTAAATAACATCGGCAAAGCCTGAGGCTTTACACGAACCTCGTATCCAACGTTCTCGTATACCAGTTTGGCGTCTGGTAAGAAAGAGACGATTCCGGATTCGAGACAGAGAGGCAGATAGGGAAAATTCCTGGGGTCTCCTTTCAATTTCACTTTATACCTCGGCACGTTTTCGCGTCCCTGAGGCGCGGTGGCAAGCTTCGAGGCTCTGCCACGGGACGAAACGGCTTTCAAAGATAACGAGAGATTTTTCCACTCCGCTTGCGAGAAAGGACATTTAAATTCGTGCTAATATCCGGCGAAGGTCGAAAGCCAACGAAACTACGATATTAGTGCTTTGTATGTATTTATTCGTTCGTGCAGATTACGTACAGATGCTCACGAAAGTCTTTAAACACATATAGCAACTGTTTATAAATATATCGTATAATATCATCAAACACTTTGAAACTTTATTCGCGTTATCATGAGACTCGGCTATCATAACTGTATTGATAAATTTTGAAACGAATCTAAAGATATGTTATATTGCAATTACAAGATATTTAGTGCATATATTCCGCGGAGATTACAAAAGTATTTGGACACCTATCTGATGCACTAATACGTCGAAATATTCAATGGAACTATAACTTACGTTAACTTATTTATTCTACGTTTAAATGGGCTATTTATACTAGATATTTACTACATATGCGATACTATGATCTGTATAAAGATATCTTTCCTATTACGTACATAAGTACTACATGCATATATAGTAACTTCTATATACGTTCTCAAATTGGTTTCAAATTTTGCCAATAATAATGTCATGATAGTTATATCTCATTAATTAACATTAATAATATCTCATTACATTAAACAAATTTCAAAATGTTTTATACAACACACATAATATACACATGAATGTTTTCTATGGTAGACGTCCAAATACCTTTTTGTGCCACCACATGTATGTATGTACGTATGATATAGATATATGTAGACAACTACTCATAAGTATCCGGACATCTTTTTCGATCTTCTTTTCTAATAACAGTATCTAGTAGTATCCGTGTATGAAATCACTAAACTATAATGACGAGCTATTAGAAAACACCAAAAATATATTTTACTATTTACTTCATGCATATACTACTGTACCTATACATAGATACATTTACTATTTAAATATCATTGGTTATATCAACATCTTTTTATCAATTTAGAAGAACCTTCTCAATGTAATTAATTTATAATTTAAGAATCAAAAGATCTGAAGATAAAGAGTTCGTCAAGTAGAAAAAACTACTTTTATAAGGTTTGATAATTACAAATGCCAATTTTATTATTACATGTTAATTTTCAGAAATCACTTCACTCGAAATATAATATATCATTATACGTGGTTATGCTGATTAAAAAGTATAAAGATGTTACAGTTTGTAGTTAAAGTTGTTTTCTACGTACAAATACATACTTGTAAAAACCAATCAAAAGTATCCGGACACTGGCTAATTTGTAGCAATAGTGTTAGTAGTATTTAGTGATACAATACTTGTCATCTTCTTATGGAACCAAATTAATGTAGAAAAATTTAACTACTTCCTTTAAAAATACATCGGCGGTGTTTCTACTGATTTCGAAAAATTATTGCTCGAATTAATTACAATATAATTTTAGGAAAACTTTTCTTATCTGACCTACATTTTAAAGAACACGTAGATACTTTAAAAGTAGATAATATTGCTAAATTATATTTATTATAAATTTTGTCCAAAAATTGAGCCCTAACTTACTTCGCCCTTGCAGATGAAATTCTTTTATTCCGTATCTCCTACCTGATTAAAATGAATTTTTGTCGCAATAACAAATAATAATAAAGAATATAGTCATTATTTATTAATACACAATTATCATTCGTGATATTGTAATAAAATTATATTCTGTTAAAAATAAGCAAGTACTCGGTTCCTTTCGAGCGATGTTATATTTGTAAGATACTTTATATGTACGCGTGTAGGCGTCAATGTCTCTGAAAGTTCCTCGATCGCGGGCCACTTACGCGAGGCAAAATATCCCACGGATCAACCTATTTTATTTCGCTTCCGGTATTTCCCAGCAATTTGCAAATTTTATACGAGAAACGAGGATAAGTAATGGGTTTATGTAAAGTACGAGCGCTAGTGTCGAGAACCGTTGCTCTCTAATATAATTGTTAGCGAAAAAATGTCAAAACACGTTGAATTACGGATTCCTACCAGCTGTTTAACTCCCTGGTGCTTAGAAACGTTTATTTCCCTATGGATTATGCGTGTTCGTGCTTACGATATACCGATATAATATTGCCATAAAAAGTGTTACGGAAAAATAATTTAAGAATTTGTTATAATACTCGTTGGAACGAGCAAAAGATGTGTAACCAATCTGAACAAAGAATGAAATATTTTGATACAAAGTATAACAATTTGTTTTCACCTTTGTAAACTGTCGTTCGATGTGTCTTCCTTTCATTTCAATGTGCTGTAGTACAAAGTAGGTATTTCTCGCATTATATTACATTTATTTTCTGTTTGTTGTAAAGTTACTACATTATTTATTGATGACGTACAGATTAAAATCCTTAAAGGTTTTCATAAAAAGAAATCTAACGGGACAACTTAATTTAAAACATCGAAGGTCCGATTTAAATGTTATTTTATATTTATTTAAATGTGATGATATCGAAGGAAATGTCCGGATACTTTCGTGCGAATACATATATACGTATAACAATTTGAGTAAATTTTAATACCTTGGTGTTGTATAATACATCCTTATATTTCATACATATAAGACGAGATAACTCTATTATTAAGACTATTAAGGAAATAGCTGATTCATTAGAATTTTGTATTCATTCATAGCGATGCGAAATATGAAAAAGTTAAAAGAAATTATTATGTTAACTTATTATGATCACCAAGCATTGAATTAATCATAAATCGTATTTATGAATTTTGCAAAAATTAAAAGAAGACGAATTAACGAGAGAGTGTATAATAACAAATACGCATATTTTCATACAAATTATAAAGAATTTTATGCTTGATTAAAACAATACTGACAGAATTTATGCTGATCATATTTGTTGGTATACTATTAAATTTATACATCAATTTTATTTAATTTCAAGAAACAGTACACTAAATACATATAATTCAGTAACTGGAATAAATGCCAATTACAATAACCAATCCTACATATATATATATATATGATTAAATGATCATATGTAAAATACGGCTGAGGTATAAAATTAAACGTGGATCAATAAGCGTATTGTTAAATTCGATGAGCTTAAATTAAGTTAATTTTTCAGTAACATTCTTATTACGTCTTATGGTGCTTTTCACAAAAAATTCATTGTATCAACGGCTTCCTTTATCTATACAGAAATGTATACAAAAATGTATACAAAAATGTAAAAAATATAAAGTCTAACTCTGAGAAATTTGTTAATTAATTTGTTAATTAATTTGCTAATTACAAAGAAGCGACTTAAGTAAAATATGTACTTTGGAAAAAAAAACGGAAGCTAAGCTGCAGATGTTTGCACAAATTGCCTTCCTTTTTCTAAATGAAGCATCAACGAACTTGCAAATGTAAACGTTTTAATTAAGATACAAGAAATATAAGTATCTGAATTTAAAACTGAAGATAAAAAACAATAATGAGCAACCGTGCACTTATATTTCTCAACAACTATCTTAGAATATTTAGTGAAACTGCGAATTATTTTAAAAAAAAAAATAAACATTCTTTCATACAAAATGAAGATAGTAAGCAATAATATAAATTTAAAAATGAAAATGATAAATGATAATGCAAATCAAAGACAAGTAACTATATATGCATTTATTCTTCGTTACTAGCATTTCATAATATCCAATAAAACTGTGTATTATTTTTGAAGTTCTTCCATACAAAATGACTTAATAATAAAATTATACTTTGCATTGCAACTCTTCCGTCACACAAAATCGCTTCATAGAATTTTTCCTCTTTGCTAAAAGAATTATGAAAATTTCCTTTATCATGTTTTCCTACTTTTCAATCACATTTTGTAAGATTATAACCTTTCCGCTGTTCCTTTATCACGTGCTTCCATCATCTACCGTTCAAAATAATATTAAATCAACGATATCTACTCTCACGCTTCAAATGAGTTCTGAAACATTAAGTGACATTTTTTATGGAAGAGTAATTTCAAAATTCAATAAATTCATTTCAGAATTAAATGTACGTTTCTATCGATTTCTTGAACATTTAAAAAGTATTACTAACATTAACTACACGCAGACTAATAATATTAACGAAAATAAATTAATATAGATACTAAACTAATCTTATTCGTTTCTCAGAAAATATTTGTCAACTCTCAAAAGGCTTTATATCTTCGAATCGCTTGCTTTCTTCAACTACTTCGCACGAAGATCACAAAAGCGTGATAAGACCATTTTTCTAGATATTCTGACATTCGTAAATTCATCAAAGTTTATAAGCCAGAATTTCTGTGATTTTTCTAAACATTCTGGAGGAAGGGAACGTAGATACAAAATTAATGCAGAAACCAAATAAACGATATCTTTCTTATTTCAAAATTGTGTTTTCATTTAAATCTGCATATAAAATTGTTAATAAGACAAAAATAAATATGACTTATTTATACGACGTTAGGTCATAAAATGAAAAAATATGGGTTTATCATGTTCAGTGTTATCATCAAATCTATCTTATAGACTTAAAAGCTTGAAATTCGCACAAAAAAGACATAATTCTGAAACATTTCTTCTATTAACTTCTATATCCATTCTACTTCTTTGTCTCTTCGACTTGTTAAAATGAAAAATTTATCCTATTAACCGTCGGACTTCATCAAAGACGCTACAATCACCATAGGCAACACAATGAAAGAAGGAAGGAGAAAAGAAGAAAGAAGGAAAACTACAGTTCCTAACCAGCTATGTATTTCCCGGACAGACTTTCAAGGCCACGGAAGCTCGACTTTGAAACCGCCATCCATCCGCATAGCCGGCGAATCACGAGATAATCAAGAAATTTAATCAAGACTCGTGGCTGGCAAGAATCTTTTGACGCAGTGCGCAATAGCTACGAGTTACTCACGCTCGCACGACGATATATTTCGGAATATTAAAATTTACCCCGTCGATTAGGCCAAACTCGACAGGGAAATTCCTCTGTCTTTCTATTGCGATACGCTTTATCCTATCTCAGATTCCTTTGGGACTTTTGCGCGGTCATTTTCGCCTAGATAACGAAGAGATATTCCTTGTAACCGGTTCCTAAGGAATATACTCGAAATTCTTGCTAATAAGTTTTTGATATATGAAATTCCCTAAGATGAAACGAATCGATTACACCCAAGAGACAACGAAAAATGAGGAAATAGTAAATTTCATAGACTTTTTATAAATCAAGACGCGAACTTGCTATATTTGCTATGTTTGAGTTATTTATAAACCAAAGTGATCAACTTCACTTTCTGACATTTTTTGAAATTTCAGTGCTGTAACACTTGATTGATGCTTATCTTATGTAATAATTTCATTGGTCTTCTCCAGTTTCTGCTTCGTGGGATTAACCAATCTGGGAAATAAGCGGCTCATTTACCGCATAAAAGCGTGTACAATGCTGTTAATTTACGTGTTAGGGAAGATCATAGGCAGACTGTGGATTTTTATACATCTATTTATGCGTACAACGTACAAAAATACATATATACAATATCCAAAGTAAAATACTCGAATGAATATAAACAAATGCACAAAAATTTACAATTTATTCGCAACGAAGTGTGCAGAAACTTCATGGGTACATGTGTCTCTGGAATTATTATCTTATCCATTTTAATTACGTGCATTGTATTACAATTATATTATGTGTATCTATAGTGTCTTTCAATAATCATCTGCTATTTGTTATTTCTATCACATTTTTGTTTCTATTCACATTTTCGTAATCTACTTTTCAAAGAAAGGAATTTTCCATTAATCTCTTCGTCTATCGCATTAAATTCTTCCGAATAGTTTTCATAGTCGTGTAGTAATACAATTTTTCGTATCGCTAATAACATTTTCTCAAGAATTGAAATATCTTTGGCTCTTCTGGGACGTTTCCACAGCTATTTTCACCAGGATCGAGAGAAAGAGAGAGAGAGAGAGAGAGAGATTCCTTTTGGCCGATTTCTACGGAATATATTGAAACTTTGCACTAACAATAAATGTTTGATACGTAAATTTCGATATTATGAAACGGGTCGGTGACACTGAAGAGAAAATGAGAGGAGAAGGAAAGAGCAACGAGCGCTAATTATAAAAGGGTCAAGTGCTCGTATTTTTTTACGAGTACTGCTGTTCACTGACTGAGAGTATAGAGTGTGCACGTTACGGGTTTCGTGGATTAATAATAGATTTTGGAACACGCTTTGTTAACGAAGGATCGTTAGACGGGTCTCTGAAGAATTCCTTTAACGAAACTGTCGCACAAGAAATTTTAATTTTAACGCATGTACTAGTGATCCAAGGAAGATCCGAATGCTTTAGGTTCTTGGACGAATATTTGTGCCTTCTTATACAAAGTCGATGTTTTTCTTAATATAATATTTCTTTATAATTTTTTCTCAAATTAACAATGCAATCTTCTTTCAAATTAACAAGGTAATTTTTAATACATTAAATTGTAACGCTTTCGATTTCGTTGGAATATTCTTCGTTTCTTCGATAGGTAAATTTTGTAAAGAGAAGTTCAAGAAATATAAAATATTATTTTAGCTATGTAAATAAACAATATTAGAAATCTATTTCTCATAAGAAGCAAACCTTTATATATGAATATAGAATATATGAAACGTCAAAAATATTTAATAAAATTTGTTGTCACGACACAAGAATCTTTGTTGTAGAAAACAATTGTTGTAGAAAACAGTAGAGAACGTAGAAAATATTCTGATTAATTTTTTAGATATCTCAAGTAATTGGAAATTTGTAATACTTTAGAACAAAAACTAGATATTTAGAATAAAATTTCATTAAAATCTGAAATTTCTCTATTTCTATGAATAACTATGAATAGTAACATTTCCCTGTTCGTTATATGTCTAGAACATATATTTAAAACAATAACTCCAAAATAAATAATATTCAAATATTTTACCTTTAGCTGTAACAATAATCATTTTGATATTCTTCGTATTTCTTTATTCTTATTTGTCGTATTACATTCGACATATCTAACGATTCATTTTTCAATTGAAAGTTTAATAAGATTTACTAAGAAAGTTATTACAGATGTATCTACTACGACTAATCTCCTTCTTTGGTTCTAAATTAATATATCGATTAAATTTTAAATTTATAAAATAGATATTTTTTCCTAACAACGAAGTCTAAGATTATAATAATATCATAATTTCATAATAAGATAATAATATCTAGAGTAAGGTGCTATATCATATACCTTAAACGGTAAAATTTAACCGCTTTAATTTACAAATCCTGGAATTTTACGCTATTTTTATCAGACGCTTTTACGATCGTGATTAGATTAGTTTTGTCTTTTTTTCATTATCTTATATAAATTCATTAGTCAATGTTTCATATGTGTAGCCATGTTAGTCAGCGTATCAAACATTTCCTCAATCCAAAGGATTTCTTTTTTCGTAAGAAATATAGATATTTGTTTCTAATACTGTCTTAGAACAATACTTCATACTTTTTGAATTTTTTGTACACAATTTACATATCAAAAAGAAGAAATATCTCTCTCAGGAACAAAATTTCACAGATTATCAAAAATCGCCATATTTTACACTCCAACGATTATTTTCCCCAAACATTAAGCTGGAACCTCTGAAAACAGTGCTTAACAACATACCATAGTCTATTCTTTTTCAAAAAATTGTATAGAACGCGTCATTTGCAACAACCACAGCCGTTAACGTAACCTGTTACTCTTAACAATTGCCTGGCCAGTTTCATAATTCCTCGGCGAGAATTGTCTGCGAGTGAACACCGACAATGATGCTCGAAAATCTCCAAGAGGCGGAGACCATGCGAACAACTCGAACACAGAAAATAGGAAAAAAAAAGAAGGAAATATAAAAAAGGAAGAAAGGTTGGAGAAAAAAGACAGAGAGAGAGAGAGAGAGAGAGAGAGAGAGAGAGAGAGAGTAAAGAAAAAAGGTTATCGTTGAAATTGTGCCGGCATTACTTCAGCTCCAAAAATTTCCCTGGAAATTACTCGGCTCTTTTCCCTGCCCTCTCGCCGCTAGAGAGCATGGAAACAAACGTTTCCGAGGACGAGTGCAGCGTTCTAGGAGGCGACGCGCTTCTTAAAGACCGCCAGAGAGGAAACTTCAGAGGATGGGGCGGTTCCACCCTACTCGTTAGCTGTTACAACTTCCACGAGCGTGCAGACGCGCGATTCTAGTTTCCCATAAAGCGCCCTCGACCATTCGACCGGCGTAATACAACCCTTCTCCCTACGAGGAATTTCAATTCGCGACGAACTAAACCTGCGTGAGCCTAAATCAGGAATTTTTGACAGAAAGAATGGAAGTATATTGTTTACAGAACGTGAATGGGATGAATGGCGAAGACAGAATAGAATTTTGATTGGACTGTTGAGAATTTTTGTAGAAAATGCAGATGTGTATATTGGAATAGGAAATTATTATATTTACCGTTGGATAAATTTTAATAGGGCAATTAGGAAATTTTCATTTAGCAAAGTTTGTAATTTAAGTTACGCATTCATTAAAATTAAATATCAATTTAAAAAATAAACGATTAAAAGGTAACGTGGTTTTGAGTATCAGCTTGTGCTTTGGCACAGCACTTTATTGAAAATTGGTGACAGAAAGGCGAAGGAATTTGTAAAACGACTCAACAGATTCGTATTGAAGAGATTTATACAAGTACATATTGAAAGGAATAGACACGAATACAGATGAAGTAATGTATAATAGATGGTTTCGTTAAAGAAGATGGTTCTATTACTTTTTAGAAACGAGAAATTCCATGGTCAGTGTGCGATGGTATATGCATTTCATTTATACAATTATTTGGAAAGTTCATAGTACAAATTTGAAGAAAATTTATAGTTTAGAATTATAATATTAATATAATTATAATTTATTATCAGTGATGTATGTACATACATATATGTATGTAACAACGCATGTATAAATTTTTCTCTTTTTCTCTTCATTTAATTGAATATATTTTTCAAAATAATTTTCATATTTATCTAGTGAATCCGATTCTTCTTGTCACTTAAAGATAAAAATAAGATTTTGCAAAAATATGTAAGTGGAAGTTGATAACAGAAGTAAGATAAATGAAAACGGCGAATAAAACCGATGAGATAGAAAGGTGAAAGAATTCATATTTGCACTTCATACGAAGATCAAATCTAATGTTATTTTATTGAAGCAGAACGATACTTTCCTTATTGAACGACTCTAAAGTACTAGTTTAATTCCTGTATCTTGTGATTAAAAATAGACAATTTTAGAAAATACATGGTTCTATTTATCCGAATGAAAAGACTTACTATTTAACAGAAGATAACTGCAAGTGTCTTTTTTCGTTAAATCTGTAAAAATTTCAACACTGATGACTATTCAAAATGCCATGGATTTTTTTGAGTCACTTAATATTGTAGTAAAATACGTTATTCGTCTCAAATAATGTATAAAATCGTCGTTTTGTGATAGAATAGTAAATATCCGAATAATATAATGTTCCTAAATATTTCCTCCTATAAAGACGTAAATATCCGCACACGAAATTGATATTCCAATAATTATTCATAAAAAAAAAAAAAAATAACTTGGTGCCACTTGGCTCTTAACAAGTTCCAATATCTATAGATACCTCTCATATTTCAAGTTCTCCAATAATTAGAACTTCGATTACTTCAGATATAATGAAAATTCTAGCATATTATAAACCACCCTAAAACCTATCACGAATATTAAAATACCAACCTATAAAAAGAATGAAATATTTAAAACATTCTCTTATACACATATTGCAAGTGATGGATCCATCACCAATATCACAATATGAACTTATAACAAACAAGATATTCACAATTCTATACAGTTTCAATACAGTTTCACAGTACACATCATAAATTCTTTAAAAATTCTACTACACATATAAATTTGGAAACATCCGGAGAATCGTTCAATGGATTTTAACTCAAATATTATAGAACTGAGTCTATAAATGTGGGTTAGAATTAATCTCTATTCATCCCCTGTGGAGATTAAACCAGGAGTATACTCAAACATTAGTATACTCAAGCGAAATTCCAAATAGATGGAATCATGTACATAACGTACGATAAAAGGACAAGTAACTATTATCTAAAACATTTTTTCTTTTAAGTTAGAGTAATTCCAGAAATTACAAGCGATCGAAATTGATCGTATAAGAAGCTAATTTATTGCATAGCTAGTATCTTTAGCTTACAGATGACAACTATAATTTGAGTTACAGAAATTGTTTAATTTCAGAATATTTCATTTCAATTTGAAATGGAAGAGAAGATTCTATATTTTGTATGATAAACGCTATTAACAATCTTTAGTGTATAAAGTGCCAGACACAAATTAAAATTAATCATCTTAAAATTAACTCGAACCCTTGGGTCGGTCTTCCAAAGTTCACTGTGTTCATACATGGATTTGTAAACTTTTATTTTACAAAATACAAGAATTAAAATTATACAATATTAACTCCAGCTATTGTAGCCACCTATGACGATATCGGTTGATAATAATTATTATCAATGGAACTCCAAGATATTTATAATTAAATTACAAATCAGTGAAAGTGAATAAATGAATGCGATTAAAAACTTAATGTGGTTTTATACTACAAAAACCTCAGATTCATCACGAGTATTAAAATAACAACCCCGACAAATAAGATACTCAAGATACTCGTTCACCTTGCGACCTCGACATCGTCAAACACAAAAATCCAACACGCACACTAAGGACTTTCAACGACAGTCTTCTGGCCAAGAAAAATACGAGCAATTTGAACTTGTGTCAGAGACGGATTACCCTGTGAGATGCGGAGCGATATTTTTCTCGGGAACATTCGTCCATCCGTAGAAGGTAACTGTTTTTCCGAAGGAATTTTCGTCTTTACAATCACCAACGTATTATGCTAACCAACTATACAGCTTATCTACGATACACAGACGGTCATAAGCAGCATCAGCATTCTATTTCGTCCATGATCCTACGTCGTGTGTAGGAAAATCAAAAGTAATCGTACTCGATATCAACCAGGTCTCAAAGTTACGTACACATATCGATTCTCTCGAAGGAAATTCGATTACAGACTCCGTTGGTTTTAGCAGAGGCATATTGCACAACGTGATCGGAGAAGCGTACACAACGGCAGATTCGGAGGTATCGAGACACGTGTAGAATTTGTGAATCTAGGCAACCAGTGGATTCACAGGATGTTATAAGTAAGGGAGTAAAAGCAGAAATTATTAGTCAATTATTTTATTTAATTTTTATAAGAGATGTTTGATGTATTTTTCTTTCATTCCAATGCGACATTCACACGTATAAATTATGCGCGTGAAACGAACTAAATATCTATACAATTTCAAACAATTTTCTACCTTCTCTCAATGTCTCAAATGTTCCACTTATTTTTTTAATTTAACCACGTTATTCGTTGTGGATGAGTAAATCAAACATATAAAGTGGCCCAACTAGGAAATACAAAATTATGTTACATTTTATCATAAAAAGCATCGATTGATTTCTGGAATATATGCTGATACGATAACGACAAAAACTTTTTCATTCCTTTCGGAAAATACTAGAAATGGTCAAAATTTTACCCCCATTTTTTCACCAGTTAAAAACATATTTGTTCGTGGTGGTATTATATGACCGTACAGATTAATAGAAGAATATGTGATGTTACTCCATATCTATTTACAAAAAATCTGGATATAGATCACTCTAAATGAAAACAATATCAATGAAATAAACAAAAAATGACATCTTTAAAACGTTTATAGAACGTTAATCATTTACATCAAGAATTTAGCAGGAAAATGTTAACAATCGATATATAAAATCACACGCATCCTGCACCAATAGTAAAGCAACGTGTGCGTGTATTTCTTTATGTTTATGGCAACGTGTCAAATTGACACGAGGGATGGACGAGGGTTGAATCGATGTTTGATGCGGTAAGTTCGTTCCAGTTGTTAAGAATCAACGAACGTAGAAAAAGCAAACGTAAGAGTAAATATAACAAACAGAAAAAGCAAACGTAAGAGTAAATATAACAATTTACGGGATACAATATGTAATTGCTTGCTTATCTGTGACGGAAAAGGAGAATTTCAATTTATATTTTATATTCGATTTTTTAATTTAGTAACAGATGCATGCACGTCCGTGTGTTTAATAAGATGTATATTTTAAACCTGATTAATATATGCATACATATTCTACATTTTATAAGAATAATCTGGTTTGCTTTAATCCAATATGTAACCTGTGAATGTAAATAAGTAATTATTTTTACTTCCGCGACAGAGGATTCCAATATTAACTGACAATCAGTGGAATTAACTCTAGAAGCTATTTTATCTGAATATTCTTTTCGCGAGTAACACAGTTTCTAGATTTATAATTTGAACAGCTAATTAGTAATTATACTTAAACAACATTTTACATAAAACAAAAACGTTTTGTTAGTATAGCGAGGAAAAATCCAGGTGAAAGTAATTAAAAATAATTTTAGGTATCGAAAATGAATGAGAAATGTTTTGCACGTAAAATGACAAACTAATTTAATTATTATTAAATACAAAATATATTTTTTAACAAAAATAGCACAAATAAGTTATATAAAGCATATTTATTACATAAATAAGAACTTTTCTCTAAATAGTATTAACTTTTATTTCTTTATTAATATTAATTTTGTTCTATCTATTCCTCTTGAATAACTTTTAAATGATAAGAAATTCTAATAAATTTAATTGTAGATACTTTGTTCTCATATGTTATCTCCGTGATATAATACGTTTGTATCATACAATCGGTAGCAAATAAAATCTGAACATATGGATCATTACATCGCTGCATCATTAGTCATTTCCATCGTAGTTTCTTTAATTCGTTTACAAGGAAATATATTACGCTTTCCTTTCGAAAGCGCTTTACATTCCGATAATCTCTCTCCCTTTATAGAATTTTATTTTATATTATTTAAAGTGGATACAATTAAAATATTCATCCAATATTTAACATTCCCTGTATACTTCGAGATTAACATTACACGAATCTACATAACGAACGAAAATAAGAATTCTAAACCCTTTATAAAAGTTATTCCTAATTAATCAAACTACGTTAAAAATAATGTACATATTTATAACGATAAGGAATATTACATCCTTGATCATCATGTAAGTGTCAATATCTAACAACAACATCTGAATTCCTAATCAAAGTTTGCTCAGAATATTATTACACGACTGTTGGGTTTTTATTGGAAATAATGTTTAGGTAGGAAAAGTAAAGGTTATAAAATAACCAACGTGAAAACTGCTTAACATTTGATCATCAAAGCACATACCAAAGTGTTGCTCACACGCCGCTCGAAACAAGGAAAACGGTGTAACGGAAACGCGAAGCTAAAGACCATTGATTTATAGGTGTCAATCGATAACACCAATTGCCATCTGTTGGCGACTAAATACATTATCTCCAACAATAACGATTGCCGCTGAAAATAACAAAATTAGCAAACTGACAAAAAACACGACTCACCAGCCAAGGAACCAGTGACGTGATATTGCAGACAGACAACAAGAGCGAATAACGATGCAGTTTTCATTTTTCACTAGGCTTCGTCCCTCAGTCTTGCTCACAAACGAACGATTAAATCGATTGACGATCGTACGTGAGAAAGCACGTGTGAACGTTGCACAATCGCGGTTCTCCAAAGAGGCCCTCTATGTTTTTAGTCCGTGCACTGACTCCTACCACGTAAACAATCGCAATCAACCAAGGACTATCACGTTTATACGCAACGTCGAACTTTTGAACACGATAAATAAGACTGATCTCTTATCGTCTCATAACAATTAATATTTCTGACACGAGGAGTCGATGGGAAAAGTTAAGAAAATCCCGCTTGACGTTTCGTCACAGGTAAACCACCGGCCAACATCCTCCCATAGAAGACGACTAAAACCGACTGAGCACGGTGCATCGAGCCTCCTTGCACCGTTTCCGAAAAAGCAGCAACGCGCACGTGCGAGCATTGACCAATCGGATCGCGCGAATGGCCATTGCTAACCGCACGCGACGCTCAGCAACTTTTTTCTCAGATTTAAAAAGTGCCTTTCCCTGTTTTCGTACACGAGATCCATGGATACCACGGAAACAGACTTCGCAAGCTCCTGTCGTCGCGCAAATCTGACATCCGACGTGGTTTTCCTTTCCTAGTTTGTCCCCGTGTAATACGCGACTTTGACTTCAAACGTGTGAGTATGTGCGCGTGTATGTATACATGCTTTAACGAGTGAGCACGCACATATGCGCTGCAGAGCAACAGGCACGCGAGAACATCAAATCTGAGTTTATACGTTCAAAAACACATTTATGGAGAAACGTAATTTTCTCATTTATGATGATTATAGGCATTATGCATTTTCATATTTATGAGCTACGACGTGTTTCGAAAGACGTTTGCTTGTTAATACAGTAAACGTTAAGGTAGGAATGGGACACTCGTTGTAACTTCTAGAAATAAAAAGCGTTTACTGTTTTTATTATACGAAACTCTCGAAGCACAGGCAAATAATAAGTTGTGTAAATAGCTTACGAGAATATTATGATAATATGAATTTATCGGGTTTACTTTAATTGTCAGAATTTGATCATAATCACTTGCGTCAACTACTAAAATTGGCCTAATGGTTATGAATAATTGTTGATATATGTAACTGGTTTCGTTCATCTTATTTTTCTATCTTTGTTTCTAATGAAGACAGAAGAGAAAATATGTATATTGAAATTATATTATTTATTAGCTAATATTTAATAAGTTTTCAATTAATTTCAATTAGATTTAAAAATTAATAATTATCATAGCTCTTAAAAGTTAATACACGTTATATTGTACTTACTAGAAAGTTCCAATTTTAGATGGTCAATTTTTATTCCTTTTTCACTTTTTATTATAAATGCTCCATAAACTGAGAGAAATAACTTTGATAATATAGAAATATGTTTTAGTATAGATATACCTTAAGAACAATGTAGGAGGAATTTTTTAAGCACGAATAAAAAGTAGAGACGAGAAGAATCTGAATAACTGTAATTTGACCTTTCTTCAAAAAAATTAATTTTAAATTAAATTTTCGAATTGTTCACGATGAATTGAAATCTACAGGTATAGGTAAATATGCTTTGCCAATATATTAAAGATCAGATAAATAAAATTCATTGCCATTCGAGATAAATACATAAGACGATTCTGTTCGAATGTAAAGTTTGTTAGCAATAGATAATAACATCAAATACCTACATTACTAAAAATGGAAATAAATTTTTATAACAGCGAACTTTGTTTTAATTTCAATATAAAGTTTTAATTTTTCAGCACAAGAAGATAATTCACTTAATGGAAGACATATTTCCATCCAGTAATCATACATATGCATATTAAAAACAACAAAGTGGTATGAACCATAAGCTTTTATATACTTTACATAATCTGATAAGCTGACCCAAAATTAAGATTGTATTGATTGTATAGATTGTACAAAAATCGTTGGTTTCATAATCCTTTCGTGTGCATACAAAATCTGTCCCAAATTCGAAAAGGAAGAAGTTATCTACGAATAATTTTCTGAAAAAATAAACATTGAAAACAAAAAAAGCATTTAAAAGACTGAAATGAAACATTCTCTTTTAATCAAATTCAAATAACAGCTAAACGCTTTAAAATTGTTTGGAGAATTTTTGCATTAAAAGTTATAATGAAAGAATATGAGAAATTGTTTGGGACATTTTTCAGTCTTTAATAATTGAAATTGCGATCCTTCTTTCAGGTAAAATAATAATCAATTCCATAATTATTTAATTTAAAGAAGAAATTAAAAACTCGTAAATGAGTAACTACATTTAATAAAAAAAACAAAAAAAAAAAAATGAGTAAAAATGAAAAGGTCTGTAATATGAAAAACTATATTAAATAACGTACATAATAAAAATTTTTTAAATTTAACATGCAATAATGTACCTTTTTTCTTCGTAAATTATAAAATAAATTCAAATGCTACCTAATTAAATAAAATTAAAATAATATCAATTTTAATAATAATAATAATAAAATTTAATAATAATTGTAATATTATTCTTGATGGAATTATTCATAATCTCATTATTTTTTTCTTGCGTTTATTTTATTTCATAAAAAATATGTATATCAAAAATAAAATTTAAATATAAAGTTTAATTATTCAATCTTCATTCATTATACCTAAACAAAGTATACGCTTAATGCGATTAGGTTTCCAATCTCTCCTCGTTATATACATCGCAACATAAATTTCATTTATTTTCCAGAAACTGTATTCCGCAATGGATTTAATTAAAGGTTCCTAACCCTATGAAACCCTATGCGCTACAACTATTTTTCGTTGGAAAATTAAATCTTTTATATGAACACGTAACTTTTGACACGTTGTTTCAGCACATGTCGATATCGTTATCCTTCTTTTGTTAAAAAAGGATGATACATATACCAATTTATTTCAAAACATTGTAATTGTCGTATCAATTTTTAATGCAGTCAATATTGAAACAATTATAACGCAAAATACACATATTAATACAAAATTTTATATGTATAATATTGCAACAAAAATATGAAAAGTTATCTAATATCAAAATTCTATACAAGGGTATCAAAATAATAAAGGAAATAAGGAATGAAAAGAATTACCAATATTAACTTCGTTATTCTACCATTACGTTAGAATTGAGTAAAAAGTAGCTTCAAAAATCATAAACATATTTTGAAAAAATGCCACAATGTTATTATACGTTCCACATATGTAAGTGTGTATACCAATATAAGTTTAAAAGATAAATTAGCCTTCCATCAATTTTTTTACCGATTCGAAAACAATAAAATATTATCTGAAAATTCTCGTTCAACCATGATTCAGTTTTTTCGTGTATTATTTACGCAAGGTAATTCCAATCTGTATTGTTTTTCGTCCGAAAACCGGGTCGTTTAGTGTTTACTCGCATGAGAGTATTCGTCGCTGTCAGACGCATTAGCCAGATATGTAGCCCATCAGTTTCAAAGCACGTTATTATTTCAACCATAAACATGACCACGTATTAACGTAAATACTATCATAGACAAATTTTTTCACTGTCATAAATACTTAAAAAAGAACATTATACGAAATAACGAAATGGAAAATGGATATTACTCACTAACAACTGGAATAAAATCCAATTCTAAATATTCCAAAAGTTACATTATAATAAATTATTATAGTTATATTATATAAAAGTTATATTGTTAGTATATTGGCTAGAAACGATAAATGTAAATATAATAGATTTTTGTTGATATTTCTACTAATGATTAACAATTTTAATATAGATACGATGTTTCTACTATACTAAGTTTATAGTTTCATTTTTATCCTGTTACCGTTACTATTGAAAAATTGTTGCTTATATTCTTATCTACATATGTAATCAAATATTACATATTTTGCAAGAAGTTACAAGTTTTCGTGTATACTGGCATAGATAATCTGTAATAGATGGATGCATATAACTCTTCTGAAAAATTGTTATACTACCTAAAATAGCTAGAAAGTTATTGAAATGTTATTTATTAAGTGGTAAAAAGGATCACTAATGTAATTATAACTCTACATATTTTTGTTTCATTCAAAAATATATAGATCTTAATATATATGTAAGTACATGATAAAATGTATATAATAAATGTTTTTAGTTCTTTCAATGATTTTATTATTATTTATATATGTATATTCATTTAGTATTACTTACTGCGATATTATTTCAATCTCAAACGCATGTTTCAGATAATATATACAGGGTATATCCTGTAAGTTTAACCGCCACTTTTCAAGTATTTCCGACAATTTCTGAAAGAAATGTTTTCCACAAAAATTAGATAATTTTCGATCAGCTACATGTTTGTAAATTAAAAATTTCCAAAAATATTTGTTTTCGATAAAAGGTTGAGATCGCCATGATTGATTATGATTCTGAGATCACCTTGAGATGATCTTGAACTGAGAAATTGAAGTTCGATCAACAGTATTAGCTCATTCTAACGTGTAGTATGCAGTACAAGAGAATATTATTATAATCGTTGGATACGTTTAGAAATTTATTAATTTGGCAGTATTAGTCTTATATCTAATATATGTTTTAATAGAAATGGGATAATTTTCCATATCGTATCTGTAAATCGGATCTAAATTTTTGAATTGAAGATCATCTGAAGGTCATCTAAAAGTCATAGTATTGTAGGATGTTGAATTCATCTTGACGTTAGCTGCTACTCAAGGTCGCCTTGACTTTTTATTAAAAAAATAATATTTTGGATATTCTTAATATTCAAACGTGTATCAGACTGAAAATTAAATAATTTTTGTTTAAAACATTTTGTTGACATCTCTATTAATGATTAACAATTTTTGTTAATCATCGGAAATATGTGAAAATGATGGTCAGTCTTAGAAAACACATGTATACAAGAGTATGGAAAATTATAAACAAAAATAAGATTCTAGTAAAACATATAATTTATATTAATACTTCTAAATCAAATGTATGTGAATATATATAGTTCTAACAACGAACATTCGATTCAATTCATCCAAAGCCGTACAAAATATATCTCTTAGCTAAATATAGCATGTACTTTAACATAAGATGTAAATATTTACAAAAAATAGACGAAAGAAAAAGAAAATTGCCGAAACCCGGGATCGAACCAGGGACATTTAGATCTTCAGTCTAACGCTCTCCCAACTGAGCTATTTCGGCTTGTGATAAGGGCGGTTTTATTTAATTTCAAAAATATATATTCAAATTAACCAACTCTAATATTTATAAAATATAAATAATATATTTTTTATGTGACAAATCAGCATATCGTTAATACAAATGTGTCTTATTTCAGTATAAAGTACATTTTAACTATTGTTTTGCTGTTGATTCAATTTTTGTTGCATATTTGAAAACAGTATAACCTGTATAAATAAATTAATTATTTGTAAAACTATATTAAATTAATTGTTTGTCGTATAAATTTCTCTCAGTATCTTATAACACACTCGAAGTTAATACTAATTTTATTCTGTTTCAAGAGAAATTTCTATGCAATATTATAAGTTGCATTCATTAATAGACTGAAAGAATCACTGAACTATACTTATATCTGTTGAATGTTAGTAATAGAGAAGTAATATGTTGCGATAATTGGTTAAATTCCGATTGTACTTACAATAAACTATTATCCACAGTTCGTATTCGTCATTCTTTTCTCTAACTCGACCTACTTTTATCGCATTGTTTCACATATTCTACTGCTTGTCAGTCTTTGCACGATGCATAAGTTTACATTTCCCAGAACAGGCTTTAAGGTTATTCGAAGGGAAAGAGATCGGTTGGAGCCACTCACGGTCGTCAACGAAATCACGTGGTGAACAAAGATAGACATAGATACTACGAAAACAAACCACGAATTTCAGAGAGAGGCAACAGAAGCTATCAAGGACATAAAGTTCGATCCAGACGTTCTTTAAGACATATTTTATACATTACCCATACAATATAAAGATTGCGAAAAAGTAGGCAACAAATTTTATTGGCAAAACTACTCTTCGATAATAATTAAAATCCGCTACATATACATGTATAGATGTTTAAATTTTCTTTAATTTAATATTTCTCTTTTTATCTTTATATTTGTAAAAAAAAAAAAAAAAAAGGATTGTAATAAAGGTTCGAGTTTTCTATATATGTAAAAAATTATGGTTTCATATTGAAATATTGATAAATATATTTCATAATATAAGAGTATTATTTTAGACGTTGTCGTAAAATGCCACTGAAATTATACATACATATATATATGAATTTATTAATATATTACATTATACTGACCGAATGTGTACTTACTCATATATTAAATTTATGTGTCAAATTATGATGAGCTTTTTATATAGTATATAAGTTACAATTATATCTTTGATTCTTTTAATTCCTTATAGTTGACCCTTGAATAGATTTCTAAATATACATATGTATTTAGTACATCTTCAAAAACTTCTAAGAAAATATTCAAACAGAATAATGTACATATGTTTAAGTATTTTGTTACGTAAAAATATACGTAAAAATTATAAATAAACGGATAATGTGCTGCTTAGAAAATTCGTATAATGTACACGCAGATTGACTACCGTATTTGTTAACTGATCTACAGAAGACAATTTTCTGAATGTCTGTTAAAGGAAGAACAGGAATATACTCTCACGTTTCGTCCTCGAAACTGGTTGAAGCGAGTTGAAAAGTTCTTGAGGCCGCCATAACGTTCTTCCTGTCTGAACTTGGCCTACAGTTTTGTGCGCTTGCTACATTCACGACGATCAGTGTCGCGTCGTACGTAGATGGTGACGGTTCGTTGGAAGTGGATTCAGAGATCGTGGAAAGCTCACAGGGAGTGTGGAAGTAGATTTGCAAGTAAATCTCTTCCTCGCACCCTAAGGGGTGTTGGTGCATCGAAAAAAGAGGACGACCCATCGTTTGCGATAGTAATTACACACTATGGCGAATTTAAGACAGACTCCGCTGACATGTAGTGGACATACTAGACCTGTGGTGCATCTTGCATTCTCCGATATCACTGAATCTGGATATTATCTGATTTCGGCGTGTAAAGGTAATTAATTTTTTAATTTCCTGCCTCGAGAAGGAACTCGTTGCTGATCCGTATCGGTCAATCTTCTTTTTCTCTGCGATCGACAACGTTCAGTTCTTGATCGCCTTGGCCCAGTTTCTTTGAAAACCAAGGTTTTATAAGTTACGGGTTTCGAGGTTAGATACTATACATTTGCGACGATATGGATTTCCTGATGAATTTTTTCTATAGTATCGAAACAGGTTTATGAATTACTTAAATTTCGCTGTATTTAGCTAATGTATTTACGTGCATATACATCTATGTATGTTATCCTAATTGGATGAAAGTTTTTGACTAATCTGTTTTATTAAAGTACATTAAATTAAATATCTGTATTATTTACTCCATTTTGTTAGACAATGATTGAATTTCTAAAATTATAGTGCTTCCTTAGTTGCAAATTTATGCTGACAAACAAATTGATGTATTTTTAGATGGCAAACCTATGTTACGACAAGGAGATACTGGAGATTGGATTGGAACATTTGAAGGACATAAAGGAGCGGTATGGGGTGTTGCATTAAACCCTCGGGCTACAAGAGCTGCTTCAGGAGCTGCGGATTTTAATGCTAAAGTCTGGGATGCAATTAAAGGAGAAGAAATTCATTCGTTTCAACACAAACATATTGTGAAGTCTGTCAACTTCAGCATTGATTCTAATTATTTGTGCACAGGTTCTAATGAGAAACTTGTGCGAATTTATGATCTTAACAAACCAGATGCAGCACCACAGGTACATATTATCATGTATCTATAATTATAGTTTTACAAAGATATAATATTTAGTACTGCTTTATTTAATCAGTAACATTAACAGGTATTCTCAGGTCATAAAAATGGTATCAGGCATGTTACGTTTTTCAATAATGATACTGCATTAATTACCTGTGGTGATGACAAAACACTGAGAGTTTGGGACAGGAAGAGTGGTCAAGAAGTAAGAAGGTTAGATTTTCCAGCAATTCCAAATTCTATGGAAGTGTCAAGAGATGGGAACATTATTACCACAACTCACTCCAACATAGTCACCTTTTGGAATAGCAGAGAGTATGTCCATTTCTTTCTGTTTTACCATAACCCATACAGCGTATCTTAAAATATAAAATAAATGAAGTCAGCAAAACAAGTTCAAGGTTAGCGTGTAATGTACCTGCTTGTACACCTGTTGGTACAGACACATTAATATCCTGAACATGGATTTTCTACAGAACCTTCAGGTTAACCTTGGCCCACTAGGAAGTACTTTCCAGTGTATATTTCACATTTTAATAGATTGTATATCTTTTATTCATGTTTCTTCGTTACTTATTGATAGCACTTGAGGAAAATTGTAATTATTTGTGCAGATTAACCAAGTTACGTGAGTACACTGCGCCGACGCAAATGAATAGCGCCAGTTTGCATCCAGATTGTAGTATTTTTGTATGTGGAGGCGAAGACTTAAAAATGTACAAGTTCGATTACGCTACCGGTACAGAAATTGGTAAGTTAATATTGTAATGCATAAGTTTACAAAATGAGCAAATAGCTGTACATATTTCTTTAATATTCGTATATCTACAAATATTTAAAATCATTTTCAGAATCATTCAAAGGCCACTTTGGTCCTGTACATTGTGTACGTTTCTCGCCGGATGGTGAATTATATGCTAGCGGTTCAGAAGACGGTACTTTGAGATTATGGCAAACAACTGTTGGCAAAACATATGGTCTTTGGCGATGTATAGAACAAACGCCTGCAATACAAGAGAATACCGCTGTGCTGAATAATAAACAAGAAGTTCCTGCCAGTTAAAAATCTAACGATTCGCAAATAGTGTAAAGTACTTTAAATGAAGAAAAAGAAAAAAACGGAACAAACATTTCGTTTATAGAAGTGTGTAAATGAAACGACACAGAACGAATTTTCATAACGACTCGTGTTGGAATTGTATTTAATTGGTTGATATCTACCATATGTTTTGTAAATATCAGATTTATACAATCAACGTCTCAAATCAGCCTATTAATTGTGGTATTCTCAAGAAGACTAAAAAGCGGACCAACCTTCATTGTAGTCTAATAAGTCATGGAAGTGTGGGACGCCACTATTCACTATTTATTATTATAAAGAAGAAAAAGAAAAAGAAACATTAACATTTATTAACGTTATACATGTCACTATTATACTACAAAATTAGATAGAGGAGTAATGACAAAAAGAAAGACGTTCAGAATTAAATTTTGTGTTCGCATTTGTTATTTTCGCATTATAATTACTATACAAGTATAAAAACAATTTCGCTATGTCAAACACCAGCGCAACTCCTTTGATACACATATCACTCATCCGCCCATTAAGATATTCACTTGTGTATTCCTTTTATCTAACGAATGTCACTATTTCATGAAGTGCCGTGACAATTTATTAAAGTCCTCTTTATCTTCACACTGCAATTACGTACTACGAGATCACTGTACAATTTTTCCTCCAACTGCCAATGACAGGCTTTATTATACAGGGCACGTCGTGTACTGACCTCTTTACACTTTTGTTACTTGAGTATACGATTTTTCGCGCAAATTAAATACTTCTTATAATCTACAAAATAATATTACTAAACATAACAAGTAAAAAAAAAAAAAAAAGAACATGAGAGATATTTCTTACAAAATGAAACAGTGTCTCGTTTAAAACGTTTCCAGTCGTATATATGATACATATGCGAATCTTAATATATTATTTGTGCACTCTCTTCACGGATGATTTTTATCGAAACGTACGAGCTGGCATGCGTGATTCTTGATTCGCGTTTCTGTACAGAGAAAATTGTTCGATTATTAACGATGAGCGCGGCTCGTTACAAAACCAACGTCACTGTCGTTGTACAGTCTCTTGAAGGAAGACAGTGGTCTCTTGCGTGTGATAGTTAATAAGCGACCAGTTATACGAGAAGTCTTTTTGAAGACCATTTTCTTGCTCAACCGATGAATTGCGAGAGATCGGGTAACTTGAAACCGTTGAACGAAACCGGCGTTGGTGCGCTTCTTAGGCTGTTTCTGTGTGGCACGAAACCGGGAAAGCTGGTTGGTGTAGTGAATTGCTGAAGTCTCGAGGTAGCTTCCGTCGCCGCTAGGACGAAGCCGCACTGTGCCGTACATACGTCGTCGCGTAAAATCGCCTCTCGAGAAGCTTCACGTAGAAGCTGATTACAGTCGGTAATCCTCAAAGAAGCGCATTGAGTCTGAAACGAAAACAAAAACAGAGGAAAATTAAAATAACATATAATATAGATAAAATTTTCTTAATTCTCATGTTTTCATAAAACGTACAAGAATGAACGATACGTTATTTTTCTAAATAAATTAAAATAAAAAGTAAAGGGTACGTACACCTTCAGCTGTGCAAACGCAACTAGTACAAGGTGTAGGAAATCCGGACTCTCCAAGAGCTACGTTTCTTCCTCCTATTTGACAACCGTGCCTCGTTTCTCTCCAAGCTGACAAGTCCATATGCGGCATCGAACCGCAAGGAACTCGTGGATTTAGGAAATTGCTTGGCAAATCAAATGCCGCTCGTTGCATCTCGTTATGCTCGTCCATGTTTTCACACAAAACTTTAGACAACGTAGTTTTCCGAATTGCTGCGAGTTGATGCTCAGTGAATCGGATGTTGGGGTCGTCGGTTTCGTACCAAAATCGATCGCACTTTCTCAACTGCCTAAACTGTATCGCGATTATGCAAGCGAACGTGGGTCCTACGAGTCCACCTTGAAGAGGTCTTTCGCTCATTCCGCCAGGGAACAAATCAATGTCATCTACTGATGTGTAGATTCGTTTCATCCGAGCTATAACCTCTGGTGCCATTTCCCTCGACAAATCTTCGAAAGTGGTAGCCCTCTTCAGATTACACAGAGCTCTATAGTTATTGTACGACGGTATACCATGATCCCTGGCACGCTGAATATTGAGCGCAACAAGATCGATTCCAGAATATGGAATTCCACGAATTTCGAATAAATGATTGGTTACTTCTCCGGTTATAAATTGATCCAAGGTCTCCATAGGAGTGGCCACCAATCCGCGTGTCATTTCGTCCATCATACCGTTTTGATACAGCATGTCTGGATCAAAGAACCCATCTCTCAATAAAATAGATGGTTCTACATTTTGATAATTACGATCCATCCTAGGTAAATGAGGTCTCAAGAGCGAGTGACCAATTCTATAAGCAGCAGAAGCGAATTCATTAAGCACGCTAGGATTGCACGTAGGTGAATATTCTTTGTAATAGCCTTGAGGTAGAAGCTTTAATCCATATAGAGTGACTGCATTCCAACCGAGAATTCGCGGAAGAAACTCGTTATACGTAATATGTTGCAACATGGCGCTGATTATACGACGAGAATGCTGGAAGAGTTTTTCACCATCCCAATGAGGATTCACCTGTCTTAGTCCTTCCACGATTCTGTTATGCTCTCGTATCCACATCGTATGCATAACAGTCAATCCAGGTTGTTCAGACGCCCTGCCATCACCACCAATGAAACAGTAGCCCGATTTAGCTTTGCACTCTGGGTGTGTGGGAGATTGTGGCAAAAGGTCCTTATTTCCTCTATGTGGGCTCTGAGTGATGTTCATGCGGCCGTTAAAACCTCTCAGAACGTTACAAATGCAAGTATTTTCGCCGTAGATCACGGATGCATCTAAGAAACCGGTGTTCTGATTGATCTGTTCTCGAGGTCCCAGGTGCTGCTGACCTGGTAGAGATCTCATAAACGGGAAACACATTCGCGCACCGGAAGTTACGTTCACGGTGGGGTAATAATGATCACCAGGAGGCACTGGGAAGGGATTGCATTCAGGATGAACCGTACGAGGAGAGTCACACGAACGACAGCTTGGTATAGACTCAGCGAAACCCTTGTGAATCGGCGTCATTGTGAGATCGTGGTCCAAAAATTGGGCATACTGCATGACCATTAACGTATATCGATTATGAAGATTGGATATATCAGGGTGGATCACTGTAGAGATAACTCTGGGATTTGGTAGAGGTACTCCAGTAACAGATGTGCTTCTCGGCTTTGACACTCCATCTTCGTAGACCGGAGGAAGTAATCTTGCGAATGTTGTCAACGATTTCCCAAGATTAGGATTACGTAAATTATTGCAGTGACCTGATAATGTTCTATACGGACTAGTTGGATCGCAAGGACTGTCATCTACAGGACATTCGATCTCGTCGTGATTAGTAGGCTTCTTTTGAGATAAGAATCCAGAGATATCAACATTCTGTAGTAAATCAGAGAAGTCATTAGTAGGGAAACCAAGGATGTTGTCCGTGGTATCGAAGATCTGTCGTTTCCTACGTCTCAAGCTATGAATACTATTCAGAATTTCATTAGTAGCTAACTCGTACATAATCGAAGAGTTGGCTAATAAAAGAGCATCTCTGTTGGCTTTCGAGAAACTGGCAGCCGTCCCAGCTGGAGATTTAGGATCTGCTACTCTCTGTTGTAACCAGGAATTGTACTCCAGTTGTTTTCTTCGGATTAGATCTGCCTCAGCTTTCTTCACAGCTGCAGCTATCAAACTAGGACTGAGTTCTGGAATAAATTCTGGAATCACAGATCTGCTGCCAGATACCACTTCTTTGGTAGGCTCTGGAAGAGGTTCCTCTCTCCATGGAGCTATATCAAGTACACTGTGTTGATCGCAGTTAATTCTAGCATTTAAATATGGATCTTGCTGGATAAATGCTTTTGGCTGAATTCTCTCGATTTTCGTGTTACCGCAGAGAATACCAGCTAAAGAAACTTTTCTAATTTCGGCCAATTGGGCTGCAGTCAATCCGGAAGGCGGGATGTCGTTCTCATACCAGAATCGATCAGAGTTCCTAGTTTTTATGAATTGTCTTTTTAAAAGGCATTCGAACGTTGGGCCGACTGTTGCACCCCTTCTGGGAATTTCTAAAATTCCACCAAGAAGAAGGTCGATGTCTTCTACCTGTGAATACATGGATTCCAATAGCCTCACGTGCGTGGGGTGCATAAAATGTTCCAAATCCATGAAATTTTGGAGCTGCAAAAAAAAGAAAGAAAAAGCACATTTCCATAGTATCTTTTGTCTTATTTTGAAGTCGAAGTAAAATATTTAAAATATGAAATTGTTAATTAAATCTAAATATAATTGTCTTTTCAGATAATTTTATCATTTTCTATAAGTAATTCTCTCAATGAGAAAAAAACTCAATGTAACTCGGAAAAAGGATTAAATTTTCATACAACACATATTATATAGAATACGAAATAATTAAGAATTTTATACTGAAAAAAGATATAGATATAAGCATAATATTTTATAAATTATAATTTCATTATTAAACTAAATTTTAATAAAAATATAAGTAGTAGTGTCAGATTGACAATAATTTAAATAAAAGACAGAAGTAAAATCCAGATTAGTGGTGGGCAATAAGTCTCCAGTTGAACTTTTAGAATCTAGAATACATAGAATCTAGCGATTGTAATCTCTATTAAAGCAAATCTTCTTAATACACGTATTTCAAAACGAAACGAAAAATCTATACACGAATAATTACAAATGAGTCTAAATTTTTATTTTAATACGTTCTAAAATCTATTCATAGACCAACCTGCCGATTTTATGTTGTCATCATTTAGAATCTCTTTTAAAGCTACAGAAAGATTAAAAATTGTAAAGATAGATTATTAAGGACGTATTAATATAAAGAAAATGCTAACTCTTTGTATACGTATAAGCTAATAGTTTTAGATAATACCTATTCGCGATATTTGTATGTATTTTATTATTTACATTTTAACCGCGATAATTTAATTCTGATTGAACAACAGGAATAAAATATAACATTATATAAGAAACGGTCAGTCACTATCAGACATATTATGCAGTGCATGAAGTTATTCAAAAATTCTAAGCTATAAATAAATCTCACGTATAATTAAATTGGTATAAACCTACCGTGACATTGTGTCCAGAACAATCCTCCACAAACTTGACATATCCAGGAATGCCATGATCGCGACCCACGTGTACGAAGCGTGCGTTTACATCAACGCGTGATTCGAAAGCGGACTGACTCAAATCCAGACTCACGCGATTGGCTGACGCGATCACGTGGTCTTCCAAGCACGTGGAGTCGTCCATAGCGTGTTTACGTAGCGATGTCAGAGCACGGAGAGCCGCCAGCGCGACCGCATCGTACGTGCCTCCCATGTTTGAAGACGAGTACCCATTGTAGAATCCGCTCGCAACAGGCATCAATTCCGGATCCGTTCGAGCGCCTTCTCCGAGAATGCTCGGCATGTATTCGTTCAAAGTAACATGTTGAATCTGCGCGACGACCACCCGACGAGCTTCTAGGAATAATTTCGTGTCGTCCCAATGCTCGTTGGCCCTGGCCAATTCGTCTGCTATTCGATTATGTTCGTTCAAAAGAGCAGCGTATATCATTCCCAAAGCCTTATCTTCCGTATTATTACACATTTCGCAGTTAGAAACGTCCACTTTCCCTTCGCTGTACGTTCTGAGCCGATGTAATTGTTCGTCTGTTGGTCCATAAATGTGGGAACCATCTAAGTACGCCGATGCTCCGTTCATCTGTTCTCTGGTTTCGAAGTTACATTTGTGCACGGTCAGACTTGGTACAGAGCGCCAATATTCTATGCATTTGCCTTGTTCGTCGCGGATTTCGTAACATTCCGGGTGTCTTGCCGTCCCAGAGCAACAGATATTTTGCTTGTTCGATGGGTGTACTGTAGATGCAATGTCTTGGAGTATTAGTTCTGACCATACACCAGACAAACTCGTTAAACCCTCGTGAGCTTCTGAGGTGAGGCGCAGATGACTAATCAGCATTGACACTGCTTTTGTAGGAGTTGGGAGCACGTGGTTTCCGACTGACTGCCGCGGACTAGCGATACCTGATAACAGATAGTAGTTACATTTAAGTCTGATGGTGAGACGCTAATTTTATGTTTAGTCGACCTTTTGAATAAGGTATCAAATATATATTATCAGATATATATATTGGGTAAAGATAAGCTTCCAACAATTGTTTTCAATTTTTACCATTACTTCGTTTTTCATGAGCGCCTTGGTCCTCTATCCACAGAAACGTACATATTCACAATTTCAACTTAATTACGCTGTAAATATGTATTTATATCAAATTCCTAGTTCTACACTGATTCATCTTGTTTCCGAATTTTATATTATTATATTCTGAATTATATATTTTATAATTTCATATTTATGAAATATATGTGTAATATTAATATAAATAACATACGTATGTTATAATAATATTAATAATAATAATAATAATAAATAGTCCAGGAGAAGAATAAATGCAACGTAATTCCTGCGTATCGTAGAAAAGGCGATTAAAAGGAAATTATTAAATAGGTAATCCGCTTAAAAACGGATGGCTTCATAGGAAATTTAAACAGCAAAAATTGGTAAATGTGCGCAATATGCCAATATGTAAGACTATATATGTCAAAGTATAGTGTTAATCGCAACATTTAGTCACTATTTTAAAGTATTTTTTTCGTTACGGTAGGCTGTTTCTCTAATTATAATTATCCGCAGTCTGGTTATAATAATTGTAATACATATAACAATATTTATTACTTTATTTCTTAAAACTTAATTATACAAAGTTATTTATCGATCAATTGTGGAATTTGTCAAACTTTTAAAATCTTAAATATTTATTTTTTAAATAGCTTTCTAAATAAGAAAGGAGTTGTAAGGGACGTTACAATTTATAATAGGTCTTTTATATGGTAAATAAAATAAGAAAATGAGTGTCTCCGACATCTTTCGCAAATGTCGTAGCATAATATTTTTTAAGTAACAAGCGCATCAATTATGAGTCGTCGAAAGAAGCCTTGCGACAAGATGGTAGACGTGTTTTCTACATTGCACTATAGTATATTATCACACAAACGAAAGATAATTTCCTCTCTACGGAGTTTATTATGGCCGCGGTTTCCACTCTACTACTTCACGGGGGTGTGCGACGTAAATCAGATTAAATGGTTGGCCAGCGCAGACTGTGATCGGCAATATCTGCGTTAAATTAAACGTTACCCAATACAGTTTATTATTCTTGGTCATATTACACAGAAAATTGATGAGTTACGGTTGCTCCGAGTACAAGAATTTATACTCTTTAACGCGACAAATTGTGTCAAATGATGGTAATTTTGCCTTTAGTATTTTCGACAATGAATAATGGAGAATCATTTGGCGGACGTAGTTGTAACCTAGAAATAGTACGGGATAATTGCGTTTCGGTGTTAAACGTGGTATGATAAATGGTGTAATAAATTATATAATATATAAAAGTAGCAAGTTTGATTTTTTTAAATGTTGATGCTTGAAGGTAGAAAATATATTTTTAGAAGATATATATAGGTACGTGTGTGCATGTATGTATACGTAGAATATTAAGTTTTGATATTACGATAATGTGAATAATAATAGGAAGAGAATTACTTGATTAAAATTTTCTTATTAGAAAAATTCAAATATTTTTCACGTCAGTTATCGCAAGTTATTGTACATACTCTATTGTAGTATCTATTTTCACATTTGCTTTGTTATTTTTCTTATTAGATGCTCAACAAAAGTTTTGATCTTCTTCTCCCTTTCTAATTAACAACTTAAACGAACGATAGTTTCTTTAATTCAGCTAAATGTAATATTTTATTTTCAAAAAAGTATAATAATAATTTATTTCAATATAAAAATTTTCGGTCGTGTTTTCCGTCGTGGTGATGCTGCAGAGGAAAACTATGACGGGGTGTGTCTAAGGGCACGAGATCATCGGATTCGTCGAGGAAAACCTTCGCTCGGAAAGTGAGGGAAATGGACGTTGCTGTTAATTGGTTAATTTCTATGTTGGTGGTTAGAGAAAGATGCTAGCGGGAAGCGTCGTTCGCGAAAAAAGCAAATTTCCCGTACCTTCTTGTAGTGAGTGGTGGATTTAAGAACTGTTAGAATAAAGACTGTTTGTCCATTTGAAGGACCTTAGTAACTAAATCCTAAGATTTATAGCTCTCCTCAGGCTAGCTGATCATGTACTGTGTGGATGCGTTGACATCTGGCAATCATCTTGCCCAAAGAATAGAGTCTGTGTGGGGCGAGCTACGGGGTACAGGCCATTGGAATGTTTAGTGTTACGTGCAGCTAGAACTACCTTCTTTCAGGGAGAGCTATACAATTGTTCTATATCTCTGTTAGGTAAAAACGCTTATCCCGTGACCGCGGCTACGTTCGGCGACTAGTTGTCGCCTCGAGCCCAAGCTCATTATCGCAAGTCTCGAACAATTATAATCGGGTTAACTTATAAACATCAAAGTGTCGGGAGTTTCCAAAGAATTCCAAGGGGAAGGCCCGGTGCCCTTTCATCTCCGACATATATTTATTATATATATTTTTTATTATATGTATACACATATATTGTTATATTTTACGTTATACTGAATATTGCAAAATTGGAAATTATTTTCATAAATAATGACGGAATTTGCTTGAATTATATAGGCATAGTAACCTTATATGATGCTGACAAAAAGCTTTCGATGTTTAATAAGATTTATTTGATTTGTCGAACATAAGCATTGGTCTAGAAAGTTGTAGTAAACTTCGCTATCTTTAATAACAAGTGAGATCAGGTATACTATATTAAGAAGCAGAATAATAATATTCATTCAAAGTAGAAAGTTACTTTACATTATTTTATGAGGTGCCAGACTTTGAGCTGTAATGTTGACTGTTCAATGTTGAATAAGATTATGCAGCAACAAAAGTAATGCAATACGTTATTTAGTACTTAATGCAATTTATAACAGTAATATTTTTCAACGATAATTTTCTTGAATAATTCTAAAAACACGTTAATGTATATGTAATTCGACAAACTGATTACACATGTACGAACTGATGTATATGAAATGATAGAAAATACTGTTATTTAGTATTAATGTTATTCTTTTTGGATGAATTAATCTTTGATAATAGCTCTGAAGTTAAGATATTATTGCTTAAGCGTTTCGATACATTACATTCCGAATTGAACACTTTTTTCGGTATTTTGATATTTACATTTTGTTCGGTATTTTTTGAAAAATGTTTAAAATTTAAAACTTTTATATGAATCTATAAATACCTTTTCGTATCATCATAGTCCATCGGTATTATCGATGTGACTTAAAACAATGTTTCTATCTGCTATACGTTCAAAGATAATCCTTTCTTTTATTTATCGGAATTTCTTTAAAAATATGCAGGTCTGAAAATAGAAAGTTCTACATCTCTCCATCTTACATCTTACATCTTCTGAATTCACTCGTGTAATATCTAGATATACGTATAATATATAGCATTATATGTCATTTGTTTATAATTTTCGTGTTGTTTAAACACAAGAAAACCGAATTATACAAGCTGTTTGAGATTCTTTGATTCCCTTTCGAATATTTGTCCATTTCGGATGTTACCAGCATAAGTAACAATTCTTACAATATTTCTTCGGACTAATGAATGTAACTAATAATCAACAAACGAGCGAATTTATTATTCCATTAAAACAATATGCCATTTATTTCTGCACGTAGGAAAATTTATCTTCTTCTATAATAATTGCCTATACTGTTGTGTTTAATCATGTAATTTGCTAACTTCATAATCTCATGTATTTATTACGTGTTCCAAATCATACGCTCATATGACGTAAATATTTTGATAAAAAATTCCTGATTCAGAAATTCACGATACTTGTCAATCCTTTCACTTCTGAAGAATTCTCGAATCGTCTTCTTGCCATGTATTATTAGATTGGTGGGAAAGTAATGTCGGTTTTTGACCGTACCAAGAAAACGGGTCTTAGATGGATCACGCGCCACAGTTTAAAATAAAATTATTTTGTAAGAATGATTTTTTGTATTCATAAAGCACTCGATCTTCGTCTAAACTTAAAAATCAATGTACATCGATCAATTTTGATAGTTAGGCATGAAACGCGACAAAATCTGTTTTTGTTTCAATTACATGAATTTAAAAAGAGTACGTACTTGAATTTCTTTCTCGTCTCCTCTATTCTCTAAACATGGCACTATCAGGCTATCATTATTTTCGGCCAATACAGAATTATTTAAATGGATGAAATATAAAACAATTAGTTGAAATCGAACATCGTATACCAGTTTTTAATATCAGAATCAGCTTTTTTTTTATGAAAATGGTACGAGGAAGCGATGGTATAATCATAGAAAACAATAGATATTAGGTAAGGCGTAAAAGTAGCACATTAATAATTATTGTGATCTAAATAAAATACAGTTGACTCACTTACGTGATCATTAAAATCGACATTACTTTCTTAACACAAAATTGTCAATTCCATTGAAGCTCGCAAAAAATTCTCTGAATTTCTAGTTGCATAGAATGACTCAGATTCGCCTTAATGACGATATGACGCAGGAGGAAAGGAGGACCCAACAATCCTCGAAATGTGCAACGTGTGTCGAAATTCTGTGTCATGGTTACGCATGGCTATCCGTACTCGATGAATCTCGACTTTAAAGTAGGCTGACAATGAGGCACACGTGTCTTACGCGGTTACAATCGTCTTTTTACGGTTCGATATGTCTATCGATACGCTTGTACTGACAGGATTTATGGTGACACGACGATGATGTGGAATCGACGTGTTTAATCAATCTGCCGATTGCTACGAATATTCGTCTAACGATGGGAAACGGGTGAACAGAGTTCGAAAAGTATTTCAATAAGACCTGTCCTTGCCCCTAATTAGGTTGATTCATATGCGTGTGTAGAGACAAGCATGGGAAACGGCGGCATTTAAATATTCTCGTAAATGTGTGAGACGAAACTTGGTTTACTTGTAAATGCATTTAACTACGATGCATATACACGGTGTTCCTAGCAATTGAAGCAGCCCACGATTTTAAGAGCAGTTATTGTATAAAATATGTATGTACTAGTTTTAGGAATACCATTGCGCAGAATACAAGTTTTAAGAATCATATTGAATGCAACATAAATTTTATTCTATGGAATATGTTATTATCAAAAAATAATTATTAAGAAAATTGTTAATCTTGACAACACATTAAAAAATTATCAAAATCGAAGATGGCTCTCTTTTTGTGAATATTTACTCACTCTGTACAAACATCATTTTTATTCTCTTTCTTATTTTTTTTTTTTTTTTTTAATTAATAAAATATTCGATAGAATAAAATTTACGTTCTATAATATTGCTCTTAAAATTTATATTCCATTAAATATTATCTGATATATAGTCGATATAAAAAAATGATCAAAGTCGGAGGTAGCTTCCGTTTTGCCAATAGTTACCAAAAATAATTTTTACGTAAGGTCTTTTTTCTTCGCTGAAACAAGTCATAACGTCAAAAGAGTAAAAGATGGGCAAGAATTTCGTTAGAAAAGATTATGTATGTATATGATTCGAACAATGTACAATGTTCAGATTACTGTCATATTTCTTTTTAAATCGAGCTATACATGTATACTTAGTATATATTTAGTAACAAACAATAACGTTTGCTTCTCCTAATCGTCTTTAACAGTTACCATCTTTTCTTTTATTCAGAGATTAACACACTCTTCTTAGGTAATTTTTTCATCAACTGTAATCTGACAATAATCCTTTTGGATCGACTTTTTAACCATTATTGACTTTGATATATCAAAATTTAATATATACAAAAAGAAAATATAGGCGAAACTAAAACAGTGACAAACGTTAATATATCCAAATTTAAAAGACAATTTAAGTTATAGATTAAGTTGGAAGGATAGATTAATTCTTAGAATAAGGTGTACACCTATTTATTGTTAGATTTCACCGCATACACTAGTGCACTCAGGTAAGCAAATTCCTCATTCTGACAAGTATCGATCATCTCGTTTGATGAGTCCATTATTTTAACTCATTCAATCGAACATGTTACGTTGTACAAATTCTTGAGCCGATTGCTATTCTGGTCAACACCGACAGTTTAGCTACATGAGAGACTTTCGATTAAATCGACGCGACGAAAATACGTGGAAGCATGTACTCTTGGATGGCGATCAGAGGTATTTTGGGTCAACGCTGTTGAAAGGTAGGCGCGGGGAACCACTGGCCAGAGCACCCGAGTCACTTTCTTCGCTCTTTTCACTTTCATATTTTCGTTTGCATCTTTTTTTTCCCTGGACACAGGCGCCAACTGTCTTGCGCCTTCCCTTGCCGCGTCCAGAATCACACTTCCGATGAATTTCATTGTCCAGGTTTTAATTAACACTTTGTCAGATTTAATCGTCGAATAAACTGACAATCGCATTAGTCGTAATGCAAATTAATTTGTTTTTTTAGAAATAATTTTTAGTAGTCACTCTAACGTTTCGTAGCGCGCTTTTTAGTTATTTATATCGTTGAAGCAGAAGATGAAGTTACTAATTAAAATGTACTATATTTAATAGACGATAACGAACTGAAGTTATAATATATTGTTAACATAATATGAATAAATTTTAGTTAATAATTTCTCTGCGCTACATTACCACAAACTGCTGAGGAATTGTTTGACACGTTAATCTGATTTTTGAAAATAATATCCAGTAGAATGAATCGCAATTTAATGTGATTTTATACTATTATATTATAATACACATAATATAAACTGATTTTAAAAGTAAATTATTGTTTAGACATAAATTTACTTTAAAAATAGAATCTTTTCAATATAAGTTAGATTGACACGAACAGAGAATTTACAATCTATTTCGAGATGAAATCTTAATTCTTAGTTGCGATTAATTTTAAAATAAAAACGAAGAGATCAAACAAAAAAAAGTACAAAGAAAAAGCTGGACATAACGAGTCATTCTTGAAACCGCATTGAGATAGTACATAGGGAGACTGTATATTGTGTGCGAACCGTTACGAAAAGTTTGCGGATATATTTCTAGAACTGGAGGAAGTGAACATCGATCGCGAAGCTTTTGTGAATCGAGTTAGGTTACGTTAATAATGATCTCGTATCTAATCTAACAACGTGGAAAATGCCTTTCGTACGAGAATTATTCATAACGTAGGATTATTCGTGTACGCTCATTCATGCGACTGTAACTTTCTATTCAATTTTTATCCGTAGTTTCGCTTTTCTTCCGCATCCCTAACTGTCAAACGTTCAGCGACCCCTAGTTATACATCTTATATATCTTATTATATCTTATTACTTTACGATAAATAGTTACGTAATACATAATTCACATATTTATGAATACAATTAAAGAAATATTACTTGTCGTTGACCAGGGACTTGTTTTATCCACGTACACATTATAATTTCATATACGTTGTAACTTTTATGCCTTGCATATTTTATACGTTTCTGCACTCTATGCACTTTATGTTCATACATGTTTCAAAAACGTGTAAACGTTCGCTAATGTTATTAGTAAAATTTTATAAATCGGAAGTTACGTATCATAAGCTAATATTTGGTAATTTTATTTAATTCGGTATTAAAGCAAATGAAAGTTTACGAAAAATTCTACAAGTTACACTTTATTTTTCTATCTAATTTGACGTGAAATTATAAAGTTATGAATGAAAAGTTTATAACTCAGAAATTGTGAATCGCGAATTCATAGATATTATTAGGTGGTAAATTGTTATATACGAGAACTTAGATCAGGATCTAATTATTATGAGCAATATAATTAAATTCCTTCTACGGTTCTTTGCTTTCACAAGAATTTCTTCTTTTCCTTTACTCTGGAACCATTCAATTCCAGATCTTACGTATCATTCTATACTTGCAGTAAACTATAGTAAAGTAAAAAAGAAATCGGTTATATGGAAGTACATTTTGCTAAAATGTCATTATTCAAACATTATGTAACTAATAAACTTTCGAGAATGCCGTTAATTTTTCATCGTAGAACATTAAGCTTAAAATTAGAAAGAAGGTAGTAAGAAAGTGTTACGTACCACAGCAAAATATCAAGAACCAAGAGAAAGGACTGAATTTCATATTAAGTATATATATATTTTTTTTCTAGACGATAAAATGTAGTTACTAATTTTATATTTTCTTTTTTCATGGTTATTACGTTTTCAAAAATATCTCACGAAGATTTTGATTAGAAAAATAACTAAACAATGAGATACTATTTAAGTTTACTACACATATATGCAGGTACATAAAAAGTAAGATTAACGTAGTCATGCTAAGTCTGAATAGAAGTTCAAACATACTGAAGAATCAGTAAGATGCAATACAAATCAAACATCTTTGTTTGTGTAACAATTAGTAAAAGGCTGAGGATAGTAACATTTATTTTCTATGCTTTGTAGGTTCGAAAACTTCTGCATTCTCAAGCTATATCGCTTTTAAAACTGAAAATGTTTTTCATATTCGAATCGAAATATAATTTTGAAAAAATATAATTTTGCGGTTGCGAAGAACATATATTATACGTGTTTTTAGCAAATGGTTACTATATACTTGCAACGTGATTAATACATAGCTGTGTACAACTTTTAAGTCATTCTCAAAATACTAACTTGAAAAAAAAAAAAAAAAATAGAATATCAGTTCAAAATTACGAGTATTTTATTCTCTTGCATTATATTGCAAGAAATTAATTGCATTTTAATATAAACCTTTAATTAAACTGTCTTTAACAGTGTATATTTTATTTTTCAATCAGCTTTCACAATTTGCCAATAGTATCTTTCAATCAACGCCAGTACCAATGAATTTCTCTAAAAAAACCACATTTTGCAACGTCGTTTCAACTGACAAATCGAACGAAACGGTTACAATGGCTGACGAAAATATTTGAATACTTACTACAGAAAATTTCCATAAATTTTCATAAACAATTGTACAATATAAATGAATCATACGTGTTATACAAAATTCTTCGAAATCTCATTAGCACTATAATGAAACACGACTATCGTACTTATATTGCTAAAATTTGAAACGAATCTGAAAAAACCTATTTAGAAATTGGAAGATATTCATTACAGGCATACACTTCACGAAAATAAGCAAATTATTTGAACAATCGATTACTCGCTCTGTCAACTATATCAACAATCGACTATGTTGGTAAGTTGTATTTAACGAGGTCATCTTTAGCATCTGTTTGTAATAGAAGACTTCTACAGTGTCTACAGTTTCATATAAAACACATGATAAACATTCTCTGTGGCAAGTGTTGGAATATTTCTGCGAGCCTCTGTATATATACCGTACTGAGAGAATATGCAGGAAGAAGCGTTCGATTGCGTGTTTCCCTGGCGCAGAAAAAATTCCTGATCGGAATTGTTCCGCTTTGTCGGTGAACACGTAATAAGTCGGAGGACGGTGATCGCAGGTGGAATCACTTATTATTCGCGCGGACGATGGCGCAATCGATACTCGACGAGGGACTCTCTATTTCGTTGGCTCGCCGCTCCCTCTGGCATGCTAATTCGCCGTTTCTAATCCTCGCGAGCATGCCAACGCTCTTCGAAATGGATCTCTCAGTTCGTAGGTCTAGCTCGTACGTCTAGCTCGTTCCAATTTTCACTTTCCATTCGCGATACGGAAAGTGGTTGTAACGGATCTGGGGACGATCGTCGAGGACCGAATACTCTCGAAGAATCTTTGCACGCACGCTCTCACCCATAAATTACGGAACATTAATTACACGCTAATTGCAGTGAGATAGATTTGTAATAAAATCTTCGATATATAACAGTTTAGATTTTTTTTTATAATACACGCGTTTCTCCTGTTATATAAAATTCTTTAAAAATTGTATTAGCACTGTAATGAGACACGATTGTCGTGATCGTATTGGTAAAATTTGCAACCAATGTAAGAGTGTGTATAGAAGTTACAAGATGTTTGTTGCAGATGTTGTTAGTAAAAAGTCGGAGAAGAGTTAGTTCGTCATCTGGATATAATTTCTTTATTTAGAGACCTCTTATTAGTAATCTTTGTTACAAATAAATTATATCGCATATATATACGTTCAAATATTTTTACAAATTTTCCTCTCAATTTATTGTTATCTATGCTGTCTCCTTGTGACAAGTGAATCTACGGAAACAAGTAATCTGTTTTTTAAGACAACTAGAAAAAATATTAAGAAATTTACAGAAAATATTATCTGATTGATCATACCTTCTGAGAGGTTCAATTTTTGGTTAAAGGATGATTTGGTTAACACCACTAATTTAAGCTACTTAAGCCTGTACTAACAATAAATGTGCTAAACGATCCGTAGTTTATAGACTATAGATAGTTTAAGATATGCAAGATAGTACATATAACCCATATTTCAGTGTACAAATATATTTCCTATATTTTTTTCATTGTAATTAGAAATAAATGTTAGATGAAGAAAAGGAATGCTTGAAACGAACTATAATTTCTTACGATTGTATTTCTTTTGTAAGTGCAACAAGAGAGGACAAACTAAACTTTGAGTTTATCAGTTTGAGTTTGTAATTCATTTTCCGGTCATTAAAATCATTAGAAAATATACAAATTAATTAACTGGAAATTATTGTCTGTCTTTAACGTATATCTGATTTAAATAAGTTTATATCTTATTAGAAATTATTATCTGACTTTAATAATAACCTGTTTTTAATCATTTTTGTGACGTATAATGTAAGTCAATTACTCAGAGCAATCATTAATAAATTTTTGAAAACTATTTAATATAATTTAATTTAATAATAATTTAGGCCTGTGTTTGCCCAGGTGAATTTGTACAACATAAGGTCGTCGACTCAATCGTTCGACCAAAAATTACCTAATGTAAACGAGTTTTTAGTAACTTATTATAATGATAGATAGAACAATAAACAACTAATATAATGTCTAAAATAAATAACGATAGTTGTTGTATGAAAGTATCGACACGTGCCTGTTCAGATTAATTTGCAAAAGATGATAGCTATGCAAATAATATATTTTATTCACGCTTCGGTATATGTATTATTCATGAATATAGTTACTTACCATCGGCATATACTGGTGGCAGTAATTTCAAGAAGGGTGCACCACGAGCACCCCAAACAGGATGTCGTATATTATTGCAGGCACCAGAAGGTGTCCTATACTTGCTTGGCGGGCAAGGCCTATCGGGTATGATTCTGCAGGGAGCATCGTTCGATTCTGGCCTATTTTGGTACCTGGAAGAATCAAAGGATTTGTACAAAATAAATCTTATCAATTAAGTCCATTTTTAATTACACGAAACAAATTGAAAAGAACTGAAGTAAATTTATTAGAACGAATCAACATAGGTGCATGAAATTATTTTTGGTATACTAATATCGAGAAAATTTGAAGAAAAGACGAATACTAACATAAGTTACTATATATATATATATGTCGGAGATGAAAGGACATCCGGGCCTTTCTTTTGGAATGTTTGGGAAAGTCTCCAATAACAAACAATAAAACTGAGAAATAGCTGTTTATAAGTTAAGTCAATTATAATTGCCCGAGATTTATGACAGTGGGCTTGAGCTCGAAGTGACATAATGGATCACGGATAGCCACGGTCACGGGAGGGACGTGTACCTAACAGAGGTATAAAATAATTAAATGCCTTTCCTTAAAAACAAAGATTGACCTGAGGGATACAGAGAGGAGTATATAAAGGCAGTTTCACGTGGACTGGGGTTCAATCGGATAAGTTCGACTAGTCCAGTGATCCAAATCGCAATTGTCATTCCGCTGACCGTGTATTCGTTATCGAACCTAAATTCGATATCTCGATTATTCAATCACCGCTATCACCTGTTAACCTTTGTAATACATTCGCTTCAATAAGTACCATCTGGTATACAACAACGATGGTCAACTCACAAGGAAATTCTTTATACGCGCCGACTGACAACGTATGTCCGACATATATATAAGTCCAAAAACTGATTTTTCAGAAATTCTAGCTGGATAGCTTATTCTAAACGAAAGAAGCAATAGGAAAATTGCTATTCAGTTCTCTTATTGCTTCTTTCACCCTATAACGAACTATCCAGTTGGTATTTCTGAAAAAATCATTTTTCGAATGCTTTTTCGAGTTCGATCGTATACGCAACAGGTTAATAAGCCGTCATTTAAACCCTTAATTAAGATCACTCATTTTTCTCAACAAGTAATCTTCGTGTCAGCTAAAACGTCCAAATGTTGCAATAATATAACACATATCAAGTGTGATCGGTTCGTGTTCGTATTTAAGTAAGTCCTGTGCGAGTTTTACCGGTCGTAATAAATCACTCATGACACTCAAACCGTTCAATCAGTTAACGTAACGTAGATAATCGTCGTGACTTTCTATTCTGCGAGGAAATGGACGTTTGAATCGTCGTGGAGAAGATTTTGAAAAAAAAAAAAAAAAAAGAAAAGAGAAGAATGGAAAGAAAAATGATAAGAAAAAAGGGAAACGATTTGCGATTTTTCCATGAGGAATTTATGGTACAACAACAACGAGGAAGTATAATTCATGCGTGAGTCATGTGAGCCATGTAAAATGTCTAACAATAAGAAGTTGCCTGCTGATGCATGTGCATGGTTATAAATCAAATCGCTTTCGCACAGTAAAGGATTGCGTGTTATGTACGTACAAATTGCTCCGCGGGAACAATATCTGAAGCTGTATCGGACGTATGCCAGTATTATCAATTAGAGGAACTACAGTTCCCTGCGAACAAAGAATAATCGAAAGAACGAGATCTGCTTCTTAATTCGTATTTTCCTCCTGTCTTTACACCAAGAGGGAGACTTTTTAGAAGAGGAGAATCATTGTGAGATTGTTAAATTTAAGTTATTTTAATAATTTACTAAATCAAAGGATTCTCTGTTTCACTTTCTTAGGAAAAACTATACGAACAGTAAGATTATTTCGGTTAATAAAGAATATTGGATTTCGTATTCTATTTAATAACGGATCTTTGATGAATAATTTTGTATTTGATGAAAAATTCGGCAATCGTAAGCTGAGTTTATTGAGTGTCGCTTGAATTGCTATAAAATTGGCTGATTTCTAGTGGATCTTACACAAGCGAAACTTGTATAAAATTAAATTTTGCGAGGCGTCTATAGAATTCTATGATCAAATTCAAACATAAACGCACACATACATATTTCTACGATCAGTGTAAAAAAAACGACCCTGTCGGTCGGAGTTAAAGCAACCGTAGCAACTTTCTATCGGTAGCAAAAAAAGCGACCTTGCAACAACAATTTGCGGAGAAAGAAACGACGAGCCTATTGGATTTGTCGGTTAGCCAGGAAGGAAGCCCTGCGACGACGATCGCGGTCTTTGCATTTCACATCGGTGCAACATCGATGCGGCGGCCACCGATTGATTTTTAATTGATTTATGATTATGGAAGATTTATATAATTATTACAGAGTATCTCAACAATCGTGACAAGATTGACAATAAGATGATGAAACAGGTCGAAAGTATAGAATAAAGTGTTTTCATACGATGCATCGTTTCCGAAAAGATCGAATCTCAAAATTTGTCTTGAACTTGGCTAATTATAGATTGGACAGAAGTAAATAATTGACAGGGGGTTAACGTGGAATAAAATTTTCCCGTTATACGCTTCCATCACGAGAAAAATAAATTTAGAAATTCTTTAACTAGATATATTCAAACCTTATTTTCTTGAAGATGAAGTCTTAAACGGAAAAATATTGTTTCACATTTTTTACTTATCTTTTGCATGCAGAACAATCTCTATTTTGTTATGTAATTCACCGTTTTAAGCTTCGCGAAATTAACGAACACTAAAAGGAGAAATAGAAGTATCTTCGTTAAATTTATACAATCTTTTTCCATTGCAAAAATTATTCCTCTATAAAATGTATGACATCTAAAACAGTTCGGTGCAAATATCACCTTCTATTCGAAGAAGAAACATCGACCGAAAAGTGGTATTCTTTAAGACAATACAAATCGATGACATCTGTATATCGATCGTTGTATTTTCATAATTTTTACAAGTAGAATGCGAATGTTTACGCACGTATAAAAAGTTTCATTTTGTATCACGTATAAAAGTTAACATTTTGAGGAGGAAAAAAATCTCCACATAGGCTCTATTGCTTCAACAGACGTCGATACATGTATATCATTTTTTTGAAATATTTTTCAACTATCCATTGTGTGTTCTAGGCATTTTTCCAAATAAAAGCACGTACAAAAATATTTCTCCAATGTTCGTCACAGAAAGTAAGAATCGTGAACCTTCTCCTGTGTCGAATGTGTTAATGACGTACACGAAGATCAAATTTCGTTTCGATCAAATAAATATCCAGAGTCTATCCAAAAATAGACTACGTTCTATTTAAGGGTCCTTAGGAATATAGAGACTTCAAGGCAAAACAACAATCGGGGAATGAAAATATAATAAAATAATGAAAGGTACGACTTGTTGCTGCTGATATATCCGTTTGCAAGCACTGCGCGATGTGGCGCGCGCCGAAGCGCGGCCAGCCACCTTCCTGTGGCCGAGGAAAGGCGATAGCACCGGTAATGATCGGATGAGAAACCTTCCTCGTGGTTGAAATGCCAGCACGGAAGGACGCGCCGGCAACCGACACTCCTTTTCTCGGCCATGAAAGTAAAAGTTCGCTCGTGGCAGAGTTACCGCGAGAAAAAGCAAGAAAATAGAGCAAGAAGGATGGAGGACGGACTGACCGAGCTACTGGAAAGCCTCGTCACGTCCGTTTATTGCGCTTCTGTTCCTTCGACACTTCCTTTTTGTTCGCAGTGCCCTTTTATGCTTGCTTCGCGAAGCTGCTTCGTTTGTTTGTTCTCTGTTTGTTGAATTTGGACGTGTTGTGGGAAGAAGAGTAATAAGGTACGCGAATTGAATTTTGAAGGCAGTATTATGTGGAACAATGGCATTTTCGAAGGGTCTTGTATCTTTCGTTTCTCTTTGAATCTCGTTGACGGAGCTTTTTACTTTGTAGTTGTGGCTGATTTGCGATTCGTGCATTATGTTATTAATTTATATTAGGATTAATTGTAGGAAAGTTGGGAATGAGAATTAAAGGTACTGTTAACGACTGTTGATTCTTTATGATAGTAAATTAGCTATACGTTAATAGCGTTGTTAAGATGCAAACAAATCGAATGGGAAGAAATTGAATTAGGATTCGATATATAATAAATTTAGCACTCTCAATCGCATCTATTTATTCCTGTCAGAGCTCGTTGTAAAGAGTATTACATATTGGCGTACTTTGACTGAGATCTAGTTTTATTGTTAGAAAGACCTCGTTTTAGAATATAATTTTTCACTTGAGAATTGCAATTCACTTGATAGTACATATTGCGTGAGCTTCTGAATTCCACCACTTCGATTTCTATGAACATTTTATTAATATTATAAAGATCACATTACATTTTAAAGTTATGGTGTACATTTTACGTCTTTTATTACAATATGTTTCGTTATAACAAAATGTTCACAAAATTATAAAAATTATAAACTTGACAAGTGTTGTTCAATAATCATTATCTGTTAATATAAAAATGAAATGAATATAAATCGAAACTTGCTCTTGTACAAAGTTGATATCTGGAAACTATTTTGATTTTTATTAGATACCAAATGTGAGTAAAAAATATTAAGCGAAAAAAGAATTGAACGAGACAATACATTGTACTGTACAATTACGTACAATTACTATGACTTATTCGAAAGGTCTTATTGTAGTGTTCAACAAAATGAGATAATCGTATTTTCTCATATCACGATTCGGCAATATAAATTATGGACTAAGGTAAATATTGTTCATATACAATCAATATACAAAACACTTCACCTTAACTAATAGAAACTCTCCAAAAGGCCCCAATACGATAAATCTCTTTAAATTGCAACAACGAAACTGTCCGTATGGGATACATGTTCCATAATACACAGTATCGTAAACCACAAGAAGCATCACTAATTGCAAAAAAAACCATTAATCTTTCCACTGTTACCTAAGATTAAACACCATTTAAAATCACGAGCAAGTAAACAAAAAATTTTGGACGTACAGCCCTTTTTACCAACGTAAATCCACATTCTTAAACTGAATCATTATTTTCATATTATCGTCGCATTATCCAATGCTTAAAAACTGAGACAAACCCATTTTTGCGTCTACGACAATAATCGTTGGCCAGTGTCATATGAAACGAAATTTGGCCAAAACTTTCCGAAAACTCGAATATTGCTCAAGCTTCGGCGTAATTCGACGTTCCTCTGCAGGACACTGGCAAATATACAGTTACTTCCCAAAGTATTCGGTTGTAACATCTGATTACAATTCTTGTTATAAAAACAGTACTTCGGTACCTTATACCAGCGGAAGCGTCACGACGTAACAGAAAACTCGACTTAACGTAAGCTGCCATAGTATGTAGTCGAAAATACGTAATGCCGTTAAGAAAGACAAGGTGACTTTGAGTTTTTGTAAAAAAAACTTTTTGGGAACGTCCTATATTGTAATTTGTAGTCGATTGAAACATTTTTATTCGATTAATTAGTTTTTCGTTCAAGACATTTTTGTGTCAGATTAACGGAGATGCCTGAAAAATCGTGAAAAATCGACAGTTTGGTACACCTTATCAAGAAATCTGATTTACTGTATTATAAGTGGTTGTAACATGGTATACACGTTATTTCCAGCAAATTTCTTCTTCCCCGATATGATCGATAACGTTCAGGAAAAATTTCATGGTTAAATTTAATTCATAAAATTCAAAAACGAACAATCCCAAACTAATAATTCCAATCGAAAAACTGATATGAGTTGTTCCAGTTGCGTGAATTTATTCTGTACAACAAATTTGTCCGAATTTTGTCACAAAATAATTGAACGCGATCAATTTCAATTTCAACGAATATTTCAAAGAAATATACAATTTTAAAGTACAATAAATAACGTTTCACAAAAGGAGAGTTAAGAGTTAAACAAATACTTTCATAATTAACCTAGATATATAGCTATACACATAATTCAATTTTTGCGAGTAACTGTAGCAGCCAAGTCGAGTTTCACAACTGTGTCGCGACATAATTCGCGATTTAACTGTAATTACGATTCACTTTCCGCATCGGGCAATTCACCTTCTCCAATTCGGCGAAAGGTATCACGAGGTTGAACGGTAATTACGTTTTGCGGTTTCAGGATATGTGCTGCAACGTTCCGACCGTTTCGTCAGGCTGATGCGCTTTTAATCTGCCGTTTTAATTCGGCCGACGCTTTGCAGTTTTCTCCGGGAATACCTAGCTTCCTTGGAAACGACGTTGCGCAATCAGCCACAAAAATTAAACGACTATCCGGCACGAAAGGGATGGAGACAATATTGTACGGTAGATAGGAAGTTTGTAGCGATGGGTTGATGAAAAGGAGAATCTCTTTTAGTTACAATCGCCTATATACATAGCCTGCGTACATACATACTATAATATATATATATATTACATATATACAAATATTTATATATATTTTTATATTATATTTTATGTTTATATCATATATTACATTTTATATTTATATTACAATTTTATTTTATATATATATTTTTATTCCATACACATATACATTATGTATTCTATACATTTAAGTTTAAGTAATATTTGTAAATATATATGTCGGAGATGAAAGGACCCCGGGCCCTTCTTTTGGAATTCTTAGAAAAATCCACAACACTTTAATCTTACAAGTTAACCCGATTATAATTGTCCGAGATCTGCTATAATGAGCTTGGGCTCGAGGCGACAACTAGTCGCCGAACGTAGCCGCGGTCACCGGATCAACGTTTTTACCTAATAGAGGCATAGAATAATTGTATAGCTCTCCTTAAAAAAAGAAATAGTTGTAGCGGCACACGACAGTGAACATTCCAATGGTTTCTGCCCCGTGGCTCGCCACACGCAGATCCTATTCTTCGGGCAAGATGATTACCAGATGTCGATGCATCTTCACAAAACATGTTCAGCTAGCCTGAGGACCCGCTGTAAATCTTAGGATTTAGTCAACTAAGGTCCTTCAAACGAACAAACAGTCTTTGTCCTAACAGTCCTTAAATCTATCACCTACTACGCGAAGATACGGGAAATCTGCTTTTCTCACGAACGACACTTACTGCTAGCAACTTTCTGTCAAGGACGGCTGGCTTCCTTCTCTAACCACCAGCATAGGAATTAACCAATTAACAGCAACGTCCATTTCCATCACTTTCCGTTCGAAGGTTTTCCTCGACGAATCCGACGATCTCGTGCCCTTAGACACACCCCATCATAGTTTTCCTCTGCAGCATCACCGCGACGGAAAACACATTCTCTCGTACGATCTCATCAGCGAGAAAACAACGTCTTTTACGATCAGTGAATACTTCTCGTTTTATTTTAACCAAGATTCAGACTTAGACTTTGGAGGAAAGTGTATTTACTATCCCGTTGACCGCAGATTCTTTATCGAACCTAAGATCATTGTCATTAGTGTTTAATCACCGCGGTTGCTTGTCAATTCTGTAATATCTACACTTGTGCTAATAAATAATACCACGATTATACAACGACAATGGATAGTTCTAGTGTAGATTCATTACACGCCCCTAGCTGTAATCCTAACTATAACGACGACCCGACATCAGAAGTGGGATCAGTGCCGGTTATAACAATACGCGACTATAGGGCTATCTTGCGTGATTTAATTCAATGGCTAACGCAAAATCCGAGTGTGGAATCAAAAAACTTGTCGCTGCCACGTTTTAACCCAGAAGTCGCGGGTGCCGATCCAGCCGCATGGTGCGCAGCTGTTAATCTGCTTATGAGGGACAACCCTTTACGAGACAGCGCGTTATTCTCTGCCTTAAACCTTGCCCTTGAGGGTTCCGCAGCTCATTGGCTTACACAAATAATGAACAGTGTAGAGATTACCTGGCCAACGTTTAAGGAACTGTTCGTTGCGCGTTTTGGTGGCCGAGAGACAACATCCTCGGCGCTAATGAAGATATCCAAGGGGCAAAATTTACCGATGGCCGAAGTAATTAATGCTACCGCTCCTTATCTACTGAGTTCACAAGATCAACACTTCGAACGACTAGCACTCGCGAGTGACATCAAGACGGAAGACCAATTTCGGAGTGAAATGCGACTTCTCTCCTACGAGGAGAAGCCGACGACTTCGTCAGAAAGCCTACCGACAGGCCCTGAAACTAAACGACGCAGACTATCAGATCCTCGGATTAAGTGCCATCACTGTGGACTCTACGGACACAGAATGTCGGAGTGCCGCATAGAAGGATGTCGGAGGATAAAATTGGAGCAGGTGAAGAATATAGGAAACTCAGAGGAAAACCGACCAGCCGCATCGTCGAAGGTATCTTGCTTCAAGTGCCACGAGGGGGGACATGTCGCGCCTAATTGTCCGTCATTGCGGGAAGGAAAGTATGATTCGAATAACGAACGGCGAGTCGATTCCTGCGTAGTGGAAGCCCCAACTGGTAGATTAAGTCATCTGGGTGAGTCGTTCCTATTTTACTTCAATTCTGGAGCTGAATGTTCGCTAATTAGAGAGTCCATGGCCTTGAAATTTTCCGGCAAAAGATTGTCTGATGTAGTAGTAATGCGAGTAATTGGAAACGCTCGTATTAAATGTACATCTCAAATTTTGTCCATAGTATGTATTGATGGTTTTACATTGGAGATCATTTTCCATATCCTTGCTGATAGGTACTTAAAATATGATATCATGATTGGTCGTGAAATTTTAAGCCAAGGTTTTGACATCAATATTACACAAAATAGCCTCGCTATTTGTAAAACGAAAGCGATTAATGTCTGTAATAAAACCGCCGAAAACAAGATCGATATTAACGAAGTCGACACTGAGGTGCTTGGTAATGATAGAAACCGATTGATTTCTGTTCTCGAAGAATTCAAAGGTTCATTCATTACGGGTTTCCCATGTAGTCGCGTAAATACGGGCCAGTTAAAAATACAGTTAATTGACCCTAACGTCACGATACGAAGAAGTCCCTATAGACTTAGCGAGGAAGAGCGAAGAATAGTACGTGAGCGAATAAGCGAATTAATTAGAGCAAAAATCATAAAGCCTAGTAATTCACCGTTCGCGAGCCCTGTGTTACTCGTGAAGAAGAAGGACGGCTCAGATAGATTGTGCGTAGATTTTCGAGAGCTAAATAAAAATACGGTGGCGGATCGGTATCCTCTACCTCTTATTGCGGATCAAATCGCGAGATTGCAAAAGGCGAGGTACTTTATTAGCCTAAACATGGCCAACGGGTTCCATCAAATCCCCATTCATCCTAATTCTACCGAATATACAGCATTTGTCACCCCCGACGGGCAATACGAGTATATAACGATGCCGTTTGGATTGAAAAATGCACCGTCCGTTTTCCAGAGGGCTATTCTCAAGGCCTTGGACGATCTCGCCTATTCGTACGTTGTTGTGTACCTGGATGACGTTTTAATTATCGCTGACTCGATAGACCAAGCTCTAGAGAGGTTGTACATTGTATTAAATACCCTCGTAAACGCCGGATTCTCCTTCAATTTCTCGAAATGCTCTTTTCTAAAGACGTCAGTACTTTATCTCGGATACGTAATCCATAACGGAGAAGTTCGCCCCAACCCGGGTAAAATACAAGCCTTGAGTTCTCTACCTGCACCAACGACCGTCAAACAAGTTAGACAGTTCATAGGTTTAGCTTCTTACTTCCGAAAATTCGTTCCTAAATTTTCACAAGTAATGAAACCTTTGTATGCACTTACTTCCGCTAACAAAAACATAACTTGGACAGATAAACATGAAAATATAAGACAAGAGGTAATTTCCGCCCTGACCGATGCGCCGCTGTTAATGATATTTGATCCTAATTATCCGATAGAATTACATACTGACGCAAGTTCGAATGGATATGGGGCTATTTTAATGCATGAGGTTGACGGTAAAAACAGAGTAATAGAATACTATAGTAAGAAAACTAGCCCCGCGGAATCCAGGTATCATTCGTACGAACTAGAGACGTTGGCAGTCGTAAACGCTATTAAACACTTTCGCCACTATTTACATGGACGAGAATTCCTTGTTGTTACCGACTGTAATTCTTTGAAGGCATCCAGCAATAAAGTGAATTTAAGCGACAGGGTTTACAGGTGGTGGGTTTACCTACAAACCTTCACTTTTGACATCATGTATCGAGAAGGTAAACGAATGGCTCACGTAGATTTCTTTTCGCGGAACCCCATAGACAGTGACCAAAGCATAATTAACTAAATTCTAAGATTTATAGCGGGTCCTCAGGCTAGTTGAACATGTACTGTACATGCAGATGTCGATACATCTGGTAATCATCTTGCACGAAGAATAGGGTCTGCGTGTGGCGAGCCACGGGGCAGAAACCATTGGAATGTTCACTGTCGAGTGCCGCTACAACTATTTCTTTTTTTAAGGAGAGCTATACAATTATTCTATGCCTCTGTTAGGTAAAAACGTTCATCCGGTGACCGCGGCTACGTTCGACGACTGGTTGTCGCCTCGAGCCCAAGCTCATTATAGCAGATCTCGGACAATTATAATCGGGTTAACTTGTAAGATTAAAGTGTCGTGGATTTTTCTAAGAATTCCAAAAGAAGGGCCCGGTGTCCTTTCATCTCCGACATATAAATATAAAATATGTGTGTGTATGATATAAAAAGATCTGAAATTTCTAAAGTAAAGTTTTGATCGTAATATTTAGAGAATGAAATAAATCTGTACCTGGGATTGCTTCCTTCAATTGTGTACATTACAACCAATTATAGGTATAATTTATTTTCGATAGAAACGAAGGAACGTATTAAAAAATAGTGGTACTATAAAATATAAGTACAAAAGAGTTTTACGTCCAAGAGAATATCGAGCGGAATCGAAGTATCGAGCGCTCTTATTTTTCGTAGCTACTAGGTTAAAGGGATAACATGTTTGTGATCATTCTATAAAGTTTATGAAGGAATAATGCATAAACAGTCCGCATAATTATGATGCATGTTTTTTCTGAAAAAGAATGATCGCAGATTTCGTTGAACATATTCGAGTCATAAAAATTCATAGACTAACGAATATCTAATATGTACGTTCACAAGCAATGCGTAGGATCAAAAGGATTAAAGCATACGTATATAGCAAAATAAAATTGGTTGTAAGAGAAAGCTTCTAAATCTGTGTGTCTGTTTTCAGTGTATACGAGGTACGTTTCAGTAGAATGTTATAAATATTGTTATCGTGAAATAGCCATGATGTAATATTTCTACTATTAGAATATTAAATAATATTAATAATATTATTTTAATATTGTACGAATATATTAGGTTGTCCGAAAAGTTTCTTTCGTTTCATAAAGCGATAATAGATGAACAACAATTTCTGTTTTATATTATTTTATTAAACTAAGTGTGATCCATTTCGTTCTATTTTTATTATTATGTTCGTGCACAATTCAATAAACTAATATAAAACAAAAAACATTGTGCGCCCATTATTTCCTTATGAAACGAAAGAAACTTTTCGGACAATCTAATAACATAGCTTGGTTTAAGACAATATTGACCCAAGTATTGACAGTAACTAACCATAAGTTTCATATGGGAGAGATTAACTCTAGGGTGTGAACTGGTCTTTATAGTTTGCAGTAAATATTATTTGACTATTATTATTGACTTTACAATGTGATGGCTCGAACTTGCCTTGAGATGACATAAACGTAACCGCTAGTGGTCGGTACATAAATAGTCAATGGTTAGAACATAACTAACGAAGTGTTTGTTAAAGAACAAGATCGTTTATGACCAGAGATGACCTACTTTTGAAGAAATTCATTATGAAAGATGAAAAATTGATCATCTATTGAAACATTGTTCGGAAGAACTCGATGAAGCAAGGGACCTTCGATATTTCTGACATAGAAAATTCACTAAAACATTAATGAATTAGGTAATTGCATTGAACCTATCGGAACTGTCCTGTTGTTTTGAATGAAAAGTAACGTGCGTCCTGCTACACAATTAATGACGAGAAAGTGACGAATCGATATTCTTCCACACTTATTATTTGATAAACCATTTCGATTGACTGTGATTAATTAGTTTTTAATGGCACGCTACATTTGACGCTAGTGTTTACTATAACTCAGTTAAATATCTTGATAAACATCGTACATGAATAGTCTATTGTACATACCTTCAAAAATGTCAATATTTTTTGCATTAATCGCATTTCGAAAATTTCACAATTTTATAGAATATATTTATAAAATATCATGGAACATCAAACTGTAATAGACGACGTGATCTTAATTATTATAATGGCATATAAAACGAAGACCTCCATTAAATACAAAGTATATGTATGTATATACTTGTTACTTGACATTTAAGAAAATTCAGATATGTACGTCAACTAATAAAACAGTTTAAGAAAGATCGTTAACCAGAAATTAATATAATAGCGTACTATTAATAAATATTAATATGTTTATACTATAAATCGACATAACATATTGAACAGTACAGAGATAGACAAACTTACCTAGCGTTCGTTTGGTAAGTGAATCTTTCTGCCTCGATTCCTGCGCGTGCTCTTGCTTGCAAATCATGATCAACTCCATAAACATAATCTGTGAATAGAGCATAATTTTTCTTATAAATTTACAACGAAGAGTTGTAGGAATATCATGGTGTATAAAAATATATAGTATATGCAATATTATTTGTGTAAAATGTTATTTGTATAATATATAATAAACCTTTTCTCAACGTTTTACAAATTCTACAGGCTATAGTTATTTCACAAATTATTATTAATAAACAACAATGCTTAATACGGAGAAAAATATTAATATCCTATAATATATTGTCTATACGTGTATGTATGTGTGTATGAATGAACGTATGTATATAGTGAATATTTACATTCAAATTTTTCAGAGCCTAAGTCATGGCAAAAAAATGTATTCCATACATTTGAATAGTTTTGCATAAGAAATCATTGCTGTTTATTTATAGAATAATTTCAGTCACATCTTAAATATATATATATATTTTTTATATACTATCTTTTATGCTTATTATTTTATTTCGTCGTTATTAGCATCATATTCACACTAGTTGTTATTGTCTATCTTATCAGATTAAGAAATTGTCAATTATAATTAATCATATTTTTCTATCTCATAAGCAAAGAAATATTTCATTATAAAGAGTTATCAAGTTTTTTTTTATTATTACATATATAGTTTGACAGCTTCGTGTCAATAGAAATAACGCAATTAATCATATTACTTATACTTTTGCATACAACTTAAGCTTTTAAGTATCACAGTTTACGTCACAAACTCATGAGGGCAAAAGTAATATAGAAAAGTATTAAAAAACGTTATACAACAAAGTAAACAGATAATAAATTAAATAAACATTCAAAATTGATATACAAAGTATATAAGAAATTTGCAATAGATTATAGTGCCTGAGTTTCTCAATTTATTACATTTCTTTTTTTTTTTTTTTTTTTGATATGAAAATATTCCAAAACTTATATATTTCGACTCATATTTTAAGAAAAGTTATTAATTCAAGAAAGAACTACGCGACTTTAGTAAATGTAAAATTTATTATTCATCGATTAATTGCAAATCATTTACACGATATTTCACAGATTAACAATATTAAAAATATGTTCACTTATCTAAAATTTTATGAATAATTTATACAAAACATTTTTAAATATATGAATCCTATGTAACGAAATTATGAGATAGTTATTGCAGCACTTTGTAAAAAACGTCGAAGAATTTGAACAGTGAATTATTTATTGTTACAATAATGAGACCATCTTTGGTACTAATTGTTATGTTTAAGATCGCTATTCGTATCTGTAGTAATGGTAATTATTTCATAAATATCTTATATAATCATTTAGAGTTTAAGGTAACTTCTGCCATGTACATTTTCAATTATGGATACAATGACGACAGTCATGTCTTCTTATAGTGGTAATGAAATTTCAAAATGATTCCTTTAATGTACCTGTACATAATATGTTCATAAAAATTTTCTGTGGCAAGTGATTAAATAGTTTCATGTGCCAGTGTAACTTCAAGGAATTACTACGCGACGCGGCGTACATCGAATGAAAGATGATTAATGATTACATTAATGAGTTCCTTAATACTAACGAGATATTATTCGCGAGTCGATTTTGTGATGTAACTATGGAACATCATCACGATCAACAACAACAACCAATTTTTATTGCGGCGTGAGAGAAATCTCACGATTGTCTTCGACAATTCTCCTCAAAATTGTAACAGCAACAATCATGTGCCTTTTTCGTTGCACAACAGATACATGGCTATTAAAAAAAAAAGAAAAAAAAAACACGATTTTCGAGTTTTCGATGCATATTTTAATTTTGCTAACGCATGCTGAAAGATTCCTTGAACTTTGCAATTTTGAACTTTTGCAATGGCCAGGAGACGACGAAAATAACATTGAGCACACTAAAACTGTGAATAACAAATGTATAAGAAAAATGATTAAAGACAACGTATTGGTTTTGATAGTGTTAATGAATATTTTCGAGAGATTGTAAAAAAATTAAGATATAGTTAAAATAATAATGTCTCTTGTTAACGCATCCGATTAATAGATCTTATTAATATATTTCAATTATTGATATATTTGCTAATATATTAATAAATTCGTCTAAAAGAAATTTTCATTTAATTTTATTTTTTCGTTTTATCCTTTCCGCTTAACCCGCTTAATGACAAACAAAACTTTGGAAATAAAAGGTCTAAACGATATTATTCAAAACTACGAAGAAACGTCGGAAATGTTATTTAGGAAATAAATTAATCCTTCTAATATTATGATTTTCATTTCTTTTTACATCAACATTTTAAAAGAAATTGTTAAATATTTCTAATAGCAATTGTTAATTTTACATGAATTTTATCTTGCTAATTTACTAACTATAATTCTTGTTATTTTTCAAATCTTCTTTTAATATTATTATAAACAATTGCCTTGTAAGCTATCAATTTATAAGCAATAGTTTTGGTTGGCTGAAGGAATGTGTTCTTAAAGCGTAGTCTATATGTATTCAGATACTTGGAAGGAATTAATTAAGAATTTCTACTTGCCTGAAATATCAAAATGGTGGACTGTCGCTGTGACTGCCAAGGCCACAAAGATTATAGTGGATAGCAGACCTAAGCTGCACCTGAAGCAAAAAAGAAAAAAACAAATTCAGTCAGAGGATGAATATTCATGCCGAAGAGAAAATATTTTCGGAAACATTTCAAATCACACTATGTCGAAATACAGGAAATTAAGCACAGGAAATTGTACTAATGTGAAATGTATTAATGATAAAATATTAAAATAAATTAATGATTAGATGGCACTCACTATATGTTTATGGTATTAGCAAGTTATACGTTTATAGTATCTATTATACAGCTCAGCAGTAAAATATTATAGTTCAATATCCGTTGATGTACATACATACCTACCGGTTTTAAATATCACACCTTGAGTTAATCGCGATGATAACCTTTCTTCTATCAGTTAGAAAAACAGCCTTCATTCGATACATAATTTTGCATAATATTATCCACTTAATACCCTATTAATAAATTACAGATGGTGTTGTACGTTTCAGGTTATAGGTTTCTATTACGCAAAAACTTTCTATATACATATATATTGTAATTTTATTATAAATTAAATTAGTAATATAATTAGTACATTTAAGCGTACATCCATCGCATATTGGTTACAATCTTAAAAGTTGGAAGAATTTGATATAAACAGAATTTTAACAAGTCTTGTAAGACTAATCATTTCTTTATTTGTTATTATTTCATTTACGAACAACATATTAAAATGTTGTGATAATGTATACGTTAAATTGTTTATCTTCAAATAGTAAAGGTGAATGATTAAGGAGATGAAACATCAAAGGGAACACAGTACATCACAAGTACAACTTCTAAGGTTTATTATATAATAGAACCTTACGTATTTTATTACTCGGCTCTATTATACTTGTATTAGATTATTGTGCAAGGAAATTGAATTTTGTAACCTGTAGACTTTCATCGATAATATTGCTTCAATTGCATAAGAGAGTCGTAAAGATGTAAATTTATAGTAGCTCTTAAAAATCAATTTCCTATCTACCGTGTCTAATATTAATATTCATATAAATATATTATTCGCATTCATAATATTCTACTACAATATATATATATTGATATCCTCTACTGCATACAACTGTAACAACTAGACTCCGAATTTTTATAAACTGTTATATTTTTATGAACATACTTAAATAAATGGAACGTAAAACCCTTGTTGTACCCAATAAATATCATAATAAACACTGTACTTAATATGAATATTTTATATATTTTCGCATATAGTATATATGCATCGTGCGCGTTTTTGCATTCTCAAATTTGTCCATAAATACATATAAATCCGCAGTCCAGTTATCAACAATCACAAAGATCACAGTTATGGTAGGTCTTTCTGTGTGTCATAAGTTTTCTAATTAAATCAAGTAAAATCGCAGACGATCATATGCATCCATAAACAGTATCATTCTCTCTCTTCCTCTCTCTCTTTCAAAACTATTTCAACTATAGTTTAGATCCAAGTAAGGGAAAGACGATTCTCTCGTACTAAATACTGCCAGGTATCTTTAAAATCATCGGTATGCGACTTCGACGAATGTCTCTGCTGAACTGCGCATACTTTCTCTGCGAGAGCAGGAGAGAAATGCAATGCTGAATAAAGACAGAAAAGATAGACAACGAGAACGAGAGAAACAGGGAGGTTGGTATTGATAGAAAGAGAGAAAGAGAGAGAAAGGCCATGAAAGATCAAGAGCAGCGAGCGGATTCGCTCGAGAATCGGGTAGAAGAATTTTTCCCCGCTCCGATGGACGTTTTATCGCAATCTCGACTCGCGAGTTACGCATCGAAAACGTTATTTACAACAACGATTTCCCTCTCATCTCGTTTTTTCTCGGTAGTAAGATCGTCGAAACAGCAAAAGTGTCGCGAGTTTCTTACACGTATCGTGGCTGGCTCACCGCGATATTTGAACACTTCTCTTTTATGTATATATTTTGTGCGTGCTATGTATAAAATATTGAAAATTTCATTTGCACTAGTAATGAAATACGACTGCAAGATTATATTGGTAAAATTTGAGATCAATCTGAAGATATATATAGAAATTACAACATTTTTACTGCAAAGTATATATCTATGTGATGGAAAATTAGTATACAGCATGAATAATAAATGTTAAATATGGTGTCGCTGTATATCGAGGTTCGTTAATATAACTTGACTTTTTGTTTTGAACAGTTTTGTAATCGTGCGAAATATATACTTGCACCGAATATCTTGTAGCTTCTATGTACATTTCTAATTTTTTTTCAAACTTTCTCAATACAAACATAATGGTCGAGTCTCATGACAATGCTAACAAAATTCCAAGTTGTTTTTAGAGATTTCTATATGTGTTGGAATACTTTTGTAACTAAATGCACATTTGCACTAAATATTTCTGTGTTTCTGCGTACATTTTCAAATCTATCTCAGATTTCATCGATATAACCGCCGATAGTCGTGCCTCCTTACAATGTCGATGAAATTTCAAAATCTTTTGTATAATATGTACAATGTGTTCGTAGAAAATATCTACAAGCGTCGAAATGCTTTCAACCAGCAAGCTTTCAGCAAGTCTGCGCTACTTAGCGATCTTCCCGCGTGTACGAGACGCGCGCGATCCAAAAAAGAGGCAGAAAAGATGAAGCGCCTTTTAACGATTATCCTTGGTGAAATTCTTACTTGGAAAGAACCACTTTTTTTTTTTTTTTTAATTCGATTTTTTTGATCTACACTTGGAAATAGGCGAGAGACCTAGAGTGACGTAAGACCAGTAAAATTTATGATTAACGAATTTTGATGAAATTGGCGTGAGGCTGATAAATTAACGATTATGAGTATCGAGAAATATTTCTAATAAATTTAGTTTGACAAATTGAATTAACATATATAAATTATTTAAAACATTGGCTGGTATTGGCATATATGTCGTGGCAAATAATTATCTAAAACGAGATTACTAGATTTCCAGTGGTAATAATTACGGATATTACTGGGTTCTTATTTTTGTACAGTTAAAAAGGAATTCAGGAGGGAAATAAAGCGGTAAGTAGTAAGCAATGAGGTTAAAATAAGCATTATTATTTCACGTAGATATTACGGAATGTTTTTGCGATGTTTTGGAAAATATGTTTCTTTCCATTTTGAGTCTAAATCTACTCTGTTAATTAAATATTTGTATTTCTTCTAGTTAGTTTTAGAAAACGGTTGTTTATTCCAAAGAATGTCGGGCAATATAAATGTTATGATAAAAATCGCGAATTATAGTAAAATCATCTTCTAATTATTCTTTTCGAAAGATGATAGTCATATCTATAGTAAACTAAGGATGTTTCTGATAAAAACGATATGCGACTTCTAGGAAGATATAGCTACATTTTCATCACATAAGTGAATATGTTAAATAAATATTGATAAATTTTATATCAAGATAGAAAATAAAACTTAATAAACATCAAAATTTAATGTTCCAGGATTCCTATGTTCTAGAATTAGATTCTGGAATTTTTTAAAGAATTAAGATGGAAAAGCTGTTTCGCCTTGGAAAAAGCGGAAAAACTAAATATAAGTTTATCGAATTTCTATACAGAAAATTTCTAATAGTCTAAAATTAGTGATAACGTTTTCGATCGAGAGAACCGCACGCTTCATCTTAGAGTTATATTGATAATAGTTGTATCACAAGACAGGAGGTAAAATTGAGTAAATGTTAGGAGATAAAAACTGTTTAAAATGTTGAAAATTTAGTATTTTTTAGGAGAAGTTAATATTTTTTAATAAATTGATGTTTTATTGAACTAAGGAAGAGTGAAAACGAAAAGAGAGTTATCATTATTTAAAATTAGTAATGGGAATGGCAAGGACGAGAGTTATTAGAAAACAAAAGAGAGAATGGAGAATTGAGAACAACTGAATTAAGCGGAATTTTTTCGAAAGTGAGCCGGGTGTGTGGGTGATCGTGAGTTGTGAGGAACGAGGATTCTCCGAGAGAAAAACGCCGATTACGAAGTAATCGTTGACCTTTCGTACTATAAATCGTGTCGAGTAGGTATCTCGCCATTCTTGATTTTTAACAGCTTCCCTACGTTCCTTTTATTCTTTTTTGAACGATTGTAAAAATGAGCGATGTTTATATTTTGACGCTTCAATCTGATGTCCACGTTTATTTGAGATTTGAAAGATTGAATTGTTAACTACCTGCATTCTTTTACGATGTCATTCGTACAGATATTCATACTAAATATAAGTTTGATACTAATATTCCTAATAAATATATATCATATACTAAAATTGCTTAAAAATTTTTATATATAATATTTACGATATATATCAATAAATTATAGTACAAAATTTCAGGTTCTAAGTTGGAATCATAAATTTTCAATGGATTAAATACATCAGGCCACAGATTTAAGTGAGTTATCTTATTACTTTTTTAGGATAATATAAGAATAACGGGATTGAAATATTAATTAATTTTATTAAAATGAAATTCCTTTGACATATGAGATGGTATTTTATAATGGGTGCTATGAATGAATTAAAAGTTCAAGTCGATATCATTTTATATTGATATTATAAATTAGTACAAAATATGTATGTATGTTAATTCAGCTTTACTAAACTATAATAAATAACTATGCATGTATGTGAGCACTCGTTTAAAATTCATTTAATAAAACTTATTTAAATTTAACAATTTAACTCGTACACTGAACGAATTTTCATTTATGCATTTCCTTTTATTCAAGCCGGACTAATCGCAATAGTTTTTCTTCATAAAACTAGAATATCTCGTTTAATATTTGTGTATGTTTAATATTAATTATTTCAGTAATACAACCACAATCTTTTTGCTAATTCAGACTGTCAATACAATTACATAACGTAAAATCAGAACATTTCTTAGTTTTGAGCTATTAATAATACTAGAACCTCAATTAATTGCGTCTACATATGAAACCATCTTTTCAATTTTTTGGTCAATTGAAAGGACCAGAGAAAATATGTTACAAACGTAGTTTCTTAAAAATCAAGGTTACTGAAAGAAATAATAAATAAAGTTTCTGTCTCTTTAATACATATTATCGTCAACTTTGAAGGATATATAATAGTAACGCGTTCCAATATATCCGTATACATAGATTTTTCTGTTAAAATTTTACTCTATCTATAGCGTCTTCAAATTAAAGATTCTGCCATTTATGTCACGCACAAACACCAAACTATTCTAAATATTCTACATTCTGTATATTTCAATAAATAAGTAAATATTCTAATCATTCTTATCCTAACAATGCTGAGACATTTAACCATCAAACCACCTTTACAATTAACCTTCAAACCTATTAAAACACCTGAACCTACCTAACAACGAGATGCTACCAATTCGACTCGAACGTTTCACTAATCTCCGCCATTCACCTAATACAATATACAATCTTTCAACCGGAACCTAATAATTTCAATTCAACCTCCTTTCCAAACACCATGATCTAAAAAGTACCGCAGTCCATTGATGAAGAAAAGACGTTTGCTTCGTCGATCTTGTCTTAGAAAGTAACTCTAACATTCTTACGCGTGGCTACAGATGAACACAAGCACATTTCAATGATGATCGGTTGGGAGACACTGGCCTTTCGATTTCGACTTTCGATGATATCGCGTATATGTAGGTGGACAGAGGGAAAAGGTGGGCCTGCTGCTCGGTTCCCCCGGGGCCAAATAGAAACCAGATCAGAGAGGAACAAGTTGGAGAATTCCTGTATAGGAGGGTGAGTCGACCCTGTTCTTCGCGCGAGAATCAAACAGGAAGTGGAAGTGTTCGAATGATATCTATCGCTCTTTCATATCGGATCGATCTTCATCTTTTTGGCCAAGGAAATTATATGCTGACTCATTGTAACGCACCGTTACAATCTGACAACCTATCTGACAACCAATAACTTTCAATCAATTTTACCGCAACGTAATACATATTTTACGAAAATTAAATATCGCGGTCCGTAAGCGAGACATATAGAAATATCGCGCGGGAATCAACGTGTTAATGAATGTTTATTCATTGTATTAATTTTAGGTATTTTAATATTTTAATCACCAAACACGCCAAACAACTTTATCGAATTTTAATCTACAATAAATCTAATCCTATAAACACGTGCTATTTTTACTGTTTCAGTTCTATAAAACTAACTTTGAACGTTCCTCTTTTATAAAAGAAAAAACAGATGAAAATTTGAAAGCGAACAGTATAGGACTTACTCCTATTATAAAGTATTAATACTTTAACCACGCAACACGCTCATTGGCATATTATATTAAATGATCATATTACATCGTGCGAATATGAGATATAATTATTTCGAATAATTGTTCTTAATGTACGTTACTGCTTGTCGTTAAAATCTCATCCTACGAAATACTTCAATTTTAGATCTAATTTTTACAAGCCTCAAAATCAACCGATGATATTACGATAGAACTGTGATCAATTAGATTTTTATAATTTAATTCGAATTGTAATAGGAAGTTTCAGATAATTTGAAATAGAAGTATTGGTAGAAGCGTTTTTGATAAACATATAACTTTGTTCAAGGTATTTTACAAATATTAACATCAAAAAGGAACAAAAATGTTTGTCATACAAATGCAACAATCGTGTTCAGTTTTTATTTTCGTTTCCCACTATTTTCTGCAAGGGACTGTCTACGAGTTTTCTATCTGATCGATGTCCCGATAGTCGAGATTCTACCATATCTTGAAATTTTTCTGAAATTTCTCTACGAACTTCCCGAACAACCGAATATATATATCGGACGTTATCGAGGAGAAGCGGCATGAAATTCCTTTCACGGCTTTCGAAAGCGTTAAGAAAGTCGCTGGAAGAAAGAGAACCTGTTTAATAAAGACTCGTTATTTTGCTTCGAACGACCATGTCGTTTGTTTGTATGGAAATTTTTTAAGTGCGTGGGAAAACACGGGCGCAGATCCATCCAAAGGGTATGCGAACGATCGCATTAACGCGCTTCGTGCTGGATTCGACTTGCGCTTTCAATCTGCCTCGTCTGATCTCTCGACGAGGCAGAAAACCCGATTAAATCGTGATTCTAACTCCGCGGGTCACGGACAATGGCTGCTCTTTTGGAAAAACTCGGTGAACTTGCATCTGTCTTTTCTCTCGGTCGAGAGAGACGGAACGATGTGATCATGGGTGTTGGAAAGTTTGGTTTCAGTGCAAACAGGTTCTGGATGCGATTGATGTAAGTGCAAATGAAGGAGTTTGAATTGTGATAAGACTTTGAAGTGTCTGAAATGTTGAAAAACATTAGAGATTGGTGCAATATGAAACGTCGACTGAGCAAATAAAACACAAAGATAGTTCTTACGTCAATCATCATTCAGTGCACTTTTCCGATGACCATCTAATTTTATTATTCTAAGTTTATATATTTGTTATTAATCCGTGTATTAAAAATTACCGGTTCTCAGATATAAAACTTATTGGAACGTGGTGGTTGTAATTTCCTTTGGAATCATTTACGTAACAAAAAATGATCCAAGTATAATGAAGAATGTGTCTAACTTTCTTTAAATGCCACGTTTCTTCACAACTTCTATTTCATATTGCCTATAAATTTCGTATAAGACGACTACACGAATATTTTGATCATTTATGATGGGCAATATTCAATTTTCCAAATTTCTATTATAAATCGTTTTAATATGTACATGAGTGTACATACTTTTCAATACATGAATATTAAATATTGAATATATGTGATTTGTCGTAAATTTCTAGTATTTTTGACTGTCTAATGTTTATGAAATAAGAAGCCACAAAAGTATGTATTCAAGATTTAAATTATAAAATAAATTAGAAAATATTTCAAAATAATTATGATAAATTTAGTCAGTTTATATGGAACAGTTTAAAGAAATGGTTTGTACAATACGAAAATAAAATGTGGGAAAGAATATGTATATAAATTTGAAGATTACTTTACACGGGTCACTTTGCATAAATGAACGATAAAATATCATATTTGAGAAGAACACGTGATAGAATATTAAGCGTATCACTATATCAATTCCCGAAATATGAAATATATTATGAACAGAGTTAAGAGAAATATTAACAACGATTAGAAGGTTAATTAATTTGTAGTTTTAGTAATTATATATATGTTACAAGTATAAGTTTTATGTAATTATATATGTTACATACGTTTAGTTTGTGACAATTTACTCCATCATTCTGGTTTAGAATGTAAAAGATATATCGAACTGTAAAGAAATACACTTATATTAAATCAACACTCAAAAATATATCCAATCAACATATCGAAACGGATGATCGGATTTTTCACGCTGACTACACAAAAAACGTGTCTTTCATCCGAACAAAATATTTTCTACGTCTACAAAATTATTACTCTCCCATTACGATCACTGGAACTTTCTCACATGTTTTCACGTAAATCCATATTTACAACAAAACAAATAAATAAATTCGCGATCAATTTATAAGAAAATTAAGCACGTAATTTACGTAGAAACTATCTCATCGTTAGAAATCAAACGAGTCTCGTCTTTCTTTTCCTTTAGCCTCGAACCAAGTCGATAAGCACAATGCAAGTGACTTTGTACTTTTCTACGGTTTGTTCACCTTCACTACACCTAATGAACGCTCACTTTTCTGCCTGTCGATGCATGAAACTTTCCTTACTGTTTCTATAAATCATTTCAATGTCAGGAAACGCGAACAGAGTACAGTTTTCTTGCTTCTGCGTTACACTGTTCTAGTTTTCGTGATCACGATCACATGTTCCATATACATATATATATATTATTCGACTAAAGCAATCCATCTTTAATGTGACGTATTATAAAAACTTCAGAAATTTTTATTTCTGATCCCGTAAAACTTTCACATTCTGATGCAAAGAGGCTTCTGATTGCTATTATACTTTTTCCTTTTCGATTACAGATTTTCGTCGCTTTTTAATGTATTATTTTAGTAAAATAATATACATCAAAACAATCGACGTGGATTATTAAATATCTAATAAATTTTTATTTGAGATTATTTGAACCTTCGTTTTGTTACATGTAAATCTAAAATTTTGATACCACGATATTTGTGTACTGAAAAATATCCGATTTATGTTAAATTGTTTTGTGAATGAAATCCTTGAAATATCGCGTGTGTTTAATTAAAAGTTACCGAAATTGTCTTCCTCTGTTTCTCTCTCTCTCTCTTGAATTATTGTGAAACGTTCTTTCTTCTATAAATAAATTAGTGAATCGTTAAAGTTTTATTGGAACGTAATTTTTCTACTTGCCAAATGACATTTCTATTTTACATAAATTTCTACAACATTTTTATTTCGATTAAATGTCTATTTTAACGATATATTCATTTCAACTAAATTTCTTATTAAACGAAATTCCCATTGCATTTAAATTTCCAGTTAAACAATATTTCTATCGAACTGCATTTTTCATTGCACTATATTCTATTCCAACAACATTTCAAATATCATAATTCCCGACTGTACGATATTCCTATTTCCACGTATGTCGATTAACTTACGTTTCAAATTATATCAACGTACATACATAAGAAAGTCATCGATCAGTGCAATTAAAACACGCGCCAGGAAATTTTCTGAATACGACGACGCATTTATCAGATTTCACTTTGTTCAAACGACCGATCTACCATATCTGCGATTAAATAGACATCAATCAGAGTTCGAAGAGATACTGATTTTCATTCCTTGTTCTCTCTGTCTTGACTTTACTTGGCTGTCATGCGGAAATTCCTAGGCCGCTTCCTAATCCGGTCCAGACAATTTCCTTTTCCACTAAGTCACTTCAGAGATTTATCCCTTGCGAGAATTCAACGTGAAAAACGAAATTCTTTTATGACTTTCAGCTGTATTGTCGTTTGTTAGCATAGAAATTACCATTTTAGGCCAGATAAGTGGCACACAGTTAAGGAAACTATTTAACGTTGACTGCGGAGAATTTATGAATACGTGAGGTAAGAAAAGCTTACAAGTTATTATATTTGCGAGTAGTACTTACTAATAGTAAGAAAGAGAGTGAGAAAGAAAACGAAACAGAAAGTGAACCATACGGTGCATCAATGGAAATTCTTATTCCTTTTGTTAGCTTTTAATCGATATACCCAATTTAAATCAGTTTTGGTTTCATTCGTTATTACTCGAATTAATTCCAGTTTTAGGTAGATATTATTTATTACAATAACGAATGGTTTTATCGCAAAATATACGGCGCATTGATTGTTATTATTTCGTCTTGTTAAGCGTAATTATGCATAAAACATATATGTTAAATTTAATCAAAATTGGTATTGGAATCATTGAAATATTTAAAAACCTAGAAATATAGTATACAGGGATATAACCGATATTAATATATTAAACATATACTAAATATAGCAACTCAATTACAAACCAATATATAACATTCAATTTAAGTATGTATCTCTCGTATATTTAGATGTTATCTTATTTAAATACTCTAAAGAAATTAAGAAATGAATGAAACAACATAATATAATATTTAAGAATAATGGCTTCATATCTCAGAGCTTGTCTTACTTTACTTTTATGTTGATCGTTGAAGCATTAAATTTAACGTAACAATATCGAGTGGGTAAAAATTACTAAATTATGTCTAGGCACGTATGCTATGCGTTAAGAATACAAAGAACATACAGATAGTAAGAATAAGAATACATCACATTGGAAAGTTCCGAGAGTATGTGCAAAATGCGTATTTTTACGGAACTTAGTATCGAGGATACGATATTTTCGTAGTTTTTCCTTTGTTTTACGCAACAACATTAAAATGATGCAATAAACCAAAATTCTGTTAGAATGTGGTATTTCATTTAGACTAAATACGAATATTGGATAATCATAATTATGCAAAAATATGGAAAAAGTTTATCCAATTCGAAAAGAATAAGGACTCTCGGTGTAATTAGAAGAAATTTAAATAATTTATTAATAATTAACAGTATGTTTCCATCTTGAATTTTTTTGTAACAAAAAAGTTCCTTTACCGCTCTTAGAATAAAATTGTACAAATAGTACGTAAAAATTATTTGTTTATAAAAATTTATCGAATTTTTAACTACTGGAAAGAATTATTTTTGCACGTGCAGATACAAAATGTTAGATCTTTAATGTAATTTCATCTGATCCTGCTACCCTTATCTCTTATTATAAGCAATTATATAAATCAATCTGTTTTGAACAGCCGTTAAATTGGTTCTGAAATTGTTAAAATCCTTCACTTAAACTTATTCTTCACCTAACCACCAGGATGAAATTAGCGTTACCCAAATAATAGACGTATTAGAAGTTGCTGAATTATAAATTGTTCGATTCTGATAAAATATGTTTCTTTTTAACGGGAAGTTACATTTCTATTTATAACGTGTACATTTTTCGTTTTATCAGTTGCACCAATTGTTTCTTTTTTAAGTTAGAGCAACTTAGTTTTTGTTTTCCTTGATTCATTTCCGCGATAAATCAAGCTTAAATATAAGATTAATATAAATTTGCGCGATAAATCTAACTCAGATATAAGATTAATATAAGTTTCTCTTACATATCGGTAATATTTACTTATTACTTTTACAAGTTACGTAGAAAGTAGACAGTACCAATAAGAATATATATCTTACAAGAAGATCTCTTTATTTATCTTCTGTACTTACATATAAAAACGTTTCTGAGGAAACTATGTGAAAAAACTAAGTAAAAGTTACTACTTTCGTTATGTTATTTTGATTGCAATATCGCTTAGTTATTTTCAAACACTTACCATCAAACTTAAATTAAGAAATTAATAAATTTCAACAAATGTGTTTCACAATATTCCTCGGCCTCAATTATTTATTTTCGAAAGTCATCGTATGGTGAAACTAAGTTCGGATTTTATATTCTTCCAATGATTCAGATTAATGTTCCAAAAATGTAATCATAAAAAATAGTTACAAAGTGATTTTACTCGATAACTGACAACTACAGATCTAGTTTTCAAATATTATTCCTTTATCATTTACTCCAACATTTTTCAAATATTAAAATTCCCTTTTCCTTCTCACAAAAGGAAAAAAAAAAAAGAAAAAATCAGTTTACACGCACATCAATCAAATAATTGCTTCGACCAATATATATTATAGAAATCGCGTTTTCTCCGCAGGACGTATTAAAGTATTCAGTAGATTTATAGAAAAATTTAAGAAAAACGTAAAGATAATATATTTCGACAGAGTTAGCATCCTATTAAATAAAATATACACCGTTTCTTCTAATAATTCATTGATGAATTGAGTTTCTTCAAATATTTTTCAGGTCCTTGACACGAGTACTCAGTTTCTCGAAATTAAATTCAGTCTTACAAGTTTTATAGAAGCCAGAACAGATAGTAGCGTAACTATGTTACATCCGGTCAATGGAATTCAATTTTCTGCCTATTTTCCTTATTTTACTAAAATAGGAAATCTTTGTAATTCCCCAATTTCGGACATTTTAATTTCCTTTGCTAATTATAAGCGATATCAAATTTGACATTTCATTTGATTATATCTTTCTCTGTCCCCCTAATTACATGACAGTATGAATCGACTGTCAAATACACTACGAACATTAGAATAGCTTAATACTAACACCGAATTTCAAGAACTTTTTCATCAAACTGAGAAACACGCTTTTCGTTTTACTTTCAATGATCCAAGATTTGATACTAAATGCGTAAATGCTGTAATCAAGAATAATGGAATCTTCAGTACTCAAAGACCTATCGAAATGTTCTACTAAGCGAACGATGTTTCCTGATTTAGTATTGGCAAATATAGACGCACAGTGGCTACAAAAAATCTTTACACCATTTTATCTATTATGACACGTATATACTACTTAGTTAGATACAAACATATTTAAATTTCAAATAACTTGATAGTACTTTTATGATTATAAAAATTTGATCTTACGTATGGAAATGAAACGTAGAACATGATAAAGACGCTTCGTTGAAACGTAAGGATATGTGCCAATACTTACCTAAATTTTAAATCCTCATACTGGAATAGAATAAGAATAAGGTAAAAGTGACTTTATAGGAACAAACCGAATGTAATTCAACACAACCCAACGTATTAAAAAACTTATACGATTTAGCAGCGAAGAAGATATAGCAATTACAACTAATTAAAGAAATACTACATTTACATCCTACTACTTTCTTTGAGATATACAGTGACTACGAGACGTATTTGCAGCCTTACATTCCAATAAAGTGTTTCTTTATCAGGTTCTACATTTCACTTCCACGGTTTCATATCTTTATAGTCACATAAAAGTACCATTGCATAATACGAAATTTAATAAACTGAGGCCTAATTACTTAATATGTAAATGCTACAATAAACACAGTGCTATGCAAATATCTTTTTATAACCATTGCGGAATAATAATTATGTCTCTGTACTCGAATACGGAGATTCTATCGCATATCACCGCGTAGTTTACAAAACAACCATCATCTTAGAAGGTGAGGAAATACAAAAGAAAAGGACAACTCTCGCTTTCTAATGGGAAACTATCGAATGGCAATCGGTATCGTTTTATATACGAAGTTGGTATTCGTATGAGAGAATCGTAACGATCTTCGTTTAAGGGCCACGTTTTCGATGCGTAAGAAACACGATGCTCGGCATTTACGAGCTACCAGAAACGATAATGGCCTGGTACCAGCCAGGTAGATACGAGGTTATTTTCTTTGCTGGATACGAGACACGAGTACGCGCACGAACACCGGTGATTCAGTGTCAGTGGGTCAACGGAAACTGGAGAAATCTTTCTCTTCGACTACGCACGTGCCTCTCTTTCAAGAATCTCACATTTTGTGAGGATACGGTGTGTACATCCCTCGTCGTTCGAAAAATCAATGTCAGACAAGATTTACAGACGAATATCTATCCGTTCGATGGTTTATGCATCTCTGAACGCGTCTAGATAAATCCACTTTTCTCTTTCACTCTCTTTTTCTCTCTCTCTCTCTCTCTCTCTCTCACACTCTCAGACACACACACACACACCTTGTTCCACTCGTTTTCTTCTGCTTTCATTTTCCTGCTTCTTCCCCCTTTCTTTTTTTTTGGACTTGATCTTATTGGACGATTCAGCTGTACTTGTTACTTTCACGTTCCCTGGAACGATGAGAAGTGAACGTGCCTGCTGACCAATCGCCAATTTTAGAGTCGTATGTTTGACTTAGAAAGGGGATATTCAGAAGCGACCAGAGTTGCAGTTTAGTTTTCTTCGTGGTTTTGTTAGAAAGCCACGATATGGTTTTTAATTGCTCTTCCTGTTTGGTGTAAATGATATAAATTTGACTATAATAATTAGAGGGGCGATATATGGTTGAGATGCTTTGCGATGTACATACTTTTAACGAGCTTCCGCCTTCTGTCTTTTTCCACATACGTTACAAATCGCCAAGAAATCCATTGAATCAAAGTATCAAGAAATTTTGTTTGTTCGTTGATAGTGATTTTCTCGAATAAAATATTTACCGCACGTAAGTAGTTTCCTCGACGTATCGGGTATTTAATCAAAATAATTTCTACGCGATTCTATTTTAAAAAGAGTTTAGCTTAAATATTCTACAAATATTGTAAAAGTTGTTGGTTATATCAGAATTCGAAAATTCTCCAAATGCTCAAAGTTGCCCTATTGAATGTTCCCCTATTTTCCCTATTTTCCCTATTTTCCCTATTGATATATTATTTTCAAATAATATATCAATTAACTTTTTAGCAATAATTTATTACAAATTGTTATCAAAAGTATAAAAAATATAAAATGATTAGATTTCTATTTCTTTAATGAGACGTTTCTTCAAGATAAGAAATCTTTCATCAAAAATCTATATTATAGAAATAAACCTATTTTACAAGTAGATAGGTTAAATTTAGCTATTATTAATTAAAATTCGAATATGAAAGAGCTGTTTAAATTTTCAAAGATCTATGTTTCAATCTTCGCTCTTGAATAATTAATTACTATGTAGCTGTTCCTAAGCCTTAGCTGTTTCAAAAAAATGATTTAATAGTACCATCTTAAATCGTATACCGAATATTTAGAAACACGTTTAACTAATTAATTTGTTTGCCTTTTCCTAATTAGAAATTTCTCTGGTCATAGATCCAAGATTAAAGAAGATAATCCTGATTGTAATTAAATTAACTATAGCGTTTTATAATACATTACGTAATTCAATTTATTCTTCAATGTCAATTTCTTCGAAAATAAAAAACTTAATATTCCCACTCCCTTAACGAATTACTCAAAATTATTGATACGATACCAAACAAACTATAGCGTAATATAAATAATATGTACTCTATATAATACAAAACTTTATAGTAAACTTTATATACTAAACTTTAATTCGACAAAAAATTCCCTACCCTATTCGTCAAATACTACAAATTAACAAATTCTCAAACGACTTTCCTTCACTGACTCGATTAAACATTTAGGCATCTAACGGTACTGATGAATGCCGGGAATGCATTAAAGCGTTAAGAAATTCTGTTGGAAGAGGCGTGATTTGTGCGCGAAAAACGTCGGTTGCACTATGGTTTTGTGCTAGTTTCATTGTCTCAACATTCGCCTTGCACAATATAAGGCCGCGCGACCTTGTTGCTTCTTTCCCTGGCCGGTTCGTAAGAGAGAAGGTGAGCTTCGATGCTGAAAACGTGCTCGGAGGAAAAAGAAGGGCGGCCTGGTGAATGAGCATAACCGAGCGAGGGTCGACCGTTTCCCCGGGCTATCAACGAGGAATAAAATCGACGCTGTCAAGGAGGAAGTGTCCGCGGGTGAAAGTGCTTCTGGGATGTTCGTCGAGAGCGGTCCGGCACGTTTGCCCATGAGAAAAACGACTCCGTGTTGGACGACACGGACGCGTCTTTCCACGTTGCAATCGAAGGTCACTATGACCACGATAATCCATCGATAATTCCAGTTTCAACACCATATCGGTGAAATTTGCAAGATCTAATCTGTTGTTGGGTAGATGCACGCGAAACCTTATTTCCGCAAGTGATTAATCTTATTGTAATAGATTTATAGAAATCATTGGCCATATTGGTATTTCAAAATTCACCGAGCGCTACCGTAGAGTTTCTTCCTTTCGAAACAGTTTCTTAGTTTCTCACATTTATATACGATTTATATACGACTTATTTTTTGCTATCAAAATTAATATTAAACATTTTAATAGGAAGATTATTGAAAGACATTATTACCATCATTATTCAACACTTAAAATAAGTTTGCTAAGATTTTCTGATGTTTGTCCAAAGCGTCATGTGTTGCAATTAATGTATATTTGATCAAAGTAATTTCCGTATGAGTCGAGTGCTGAATAGTGGTAAAATAAATAGTTTACTTTTATTCGAAATACTATTGTCCCTGTCATCAATCATAGATTATTTTATTTTCATTATTTGTCGATAGCATTTTCTTGCGTTGCAGTTGATTTTTCAATGAAAATTTATCAGTCATACACTTTTACGCTTAAGGTTAAACTAACGCTTACGTAATCTTCCGTAAATATTAAATTTATGTCTCCAACCAGTTTAGATATATTTACTTCAAATTAATTTCTATATAAAAAATTATACAAATTTCCTAATATTGTTATAGCATTGCTATCGATCACTATTACAATGGAAGCTCTAATATTTAATATTTCTATCGATATCTTCAACAAGTTTTACATTTTTGATACTTTTATTGATCTCTTTAGTATTCGATGCATATTTCATAAATATCTTTCTTTATTGTAGTTAACAATAGCTAATATATAGATGATACAACAAAATCACGGTATTACCTTGTTAAATTTAAAAAGTGGAGAAATTTAACGCACACCTTGATGTCTAATTAAACAATCTTTCAGTTTAAGAATCGAGTAACAATTATTATCTTAATCTTCTTAAAAAATCTCCAAGGTCTGCAAACTCTTCAAAAAGGATGTCTCTTTGATTTTAAATGATACTTTCCTGGTTGCCTTTCGTATTAACTAACTAGTCCGCGCAACCTCTTAATTAAATTTAACTATGCAGGATGAATAGGTGGATAATTTAAGTAGAGAGATTCTGATCTTAATTATTTAAAAAAAATTTATCTTTAATCTAAATGTATGTAGCACACGTAATCTCGTATGGTGTATCGTCGTATAGCTTTTACCAGAATATCTGTAGGTATTTAAATTATGATACTATATATTTCTCTGAACTTTTAGGTGATCTTACAAACATTCTGGACAAGCAAATAAAAGTGAAAGTGATGAGATCAAAAATTCAGCATATTCGTTAATTTTTATGTAACCGAGTGTCACCTGCGACTTTTTAAGTACTGTTTTACGATTCCCAAGGATATCAATTTTTATTATGTAACAAGATAAACGGGTAAAGTTATTTACTAAACATTTAAAAAATGAAGAAAACAAAATACCTTTACTGAGGATGTGTCAAAAATATTTATATATATCTAAAAATCTGTTCTTTTTGGTATTCTAACCATTTTCCCCACTATATTCTGTTCCAGATTCAACGTCGTTGTTAGTGGTCCCGCAGTCGATGTGAAAGTAAAACGCAGAAGAAGAAGGAGAAGAAGAAAAAGAAGAGGAAAATACAAAATATATTCAATCATGCCTTCAAGAATCGTTATTTCGAGAAATAAAAACAAAATTTTTTTAAATAAACGTATTATATATTATTATTATTATTATTATTATTATTACGTTGATTTAAAAAAAGTATGTTATATATTTCTTTTTATTCTCATTCATTATAATATATAATAATATTTTATAGAATATAATACTATCATTTGAAAATAAATTATTAAGCATGGAAGCAAATTATTAATACTCTTTGATTCTGAATGTTTTATCTCTAAGCAACAATATGACATATGTAATTCCCATTTTTAATGGCATACGTACCTTGAAAGTTAAAAATAAATTGTATCCGTAATTCGTAATTCATTCAAATAAAATGCAAATGAATTCAAATTACGAATATACGTAGCTACAATTAATACATTATCGTTACGTTAAAACAATCAGCACAGATTACTCATTCGGTTTCTCTTTGCACGTAATAATTCTACGTTTCGATATCAACGATCAAAGATATCGAACAAACTAGTCCCGTTGAACAATAGATCGGATTACCGACCTATACGATCAGATAGTTTCAGTACGTGCAATTTTTTTAATTTCAGCCAATTGTGTATTACATTTAAGCTCTGTACATAGCGGCGACATTTAAACGGAATAAATTATCAGCCACGTAATAGCAAATAGGTATACATTGAGAAAGAAAAAGAAAAGTGTGTCTTACAGCTTGTTCAACGTTAAATACCTTTGAAATAAAACGGCGTTTAATATAAGCACAATCCTAAGTATAGAAGGAAACGATTGCATAAAGGAATTAAGGAATTCTATAAGAAGGAAATGAGATATCGTCTTTTAGTGTTTTAAAAAAATGAGAAGAGCGGATATCAAAATTTTACAAGCAAATTTTATAAGTTTTATACGAAGTAAAATATCATTTTCTTGAAGTATAGTAATTTGACATTTTGAATTTATAAAGTTATAATATATGCTTTATAGTTATGCTTTAGATTTTTTTAATGTAATTTATATAGTTTACTTGCAGTTTTATATTTTACTTCTTATTTCTAAAAAACGAAGAAAACGTTTTATAAATTCGGTACGAATTAAGATATAATTTTTTAAAAATGCAGTAATTTCATATGTTATATGTATAAAGTAGTATATTTATTGTTTATTACTTGGAAAATATAAAAGAATCGAAGATTTTTAATTGTGGAAACATGCTGCAACGCATTAAACAAATTTTGCATCAAGGTAAATATTATAACCTTCTAGAATTGCCATAATTTGATATCCTGCATTTACAAATCTGTGCTTTTATTTGCTGTTATTTCGACAAAATAAACCTGTACATTTTATAAATGCAAACATACCAAATTTCTATATTTCTAATAAACTACACCTTTTCACACCTCACATTTTATAGTGAGTTACATAATCAAATTACAATTTCAAAAATCATGGTTTCGCAGTTTCAAATTAAATCCACATTTATATGTTAAATATTGAAAATGTTTCTTCATATGGAATCGAAGAATCATCAAGTAAGAACTATATTATATAAAAAATATTTATATATAGCATAGAAAGATTTTTTTAGAGAAATTTTTTAATTTCTATTTTAAGAAACTTTTTTTTTGATTGGCAGTAAGTCTATCGTAATATTGACAAAACAGAGTAATGAAGAAAAAAAATCGAAATTGTCATGAAGATGCGAACAAGAAAGAGAAAGATTGTCGTTAAAAGTCGCTCTCCTTGACTTCATCATCTTTGACATCGTTATCCTCGTTACGCACGCTTCTTACCGTAATCACACAAGATACAGGTGTGACAATAATTTACGTAACTTTTCTCGTGCTTCTTCGCGACATAATTCACCGGAGTCATTGGTCTTTGGAATTAATTGCTTTCTGATCGCTGACGTTGGTTTCGCAGGTAAAAGCTTTCCAACTTAGATCATCGTAATATGGATATTAACTATCATATACCGTAATATACTGCTTGGTTATATAGATAGCTATATTGCTCGCGTATCTAAATATTTTAAGTTTGATATTTCACTTTCTTATTATCGCGCTATTATATTTCATTACTTTATTATTTTGTTTGTACCAAGTAATTTATATCTAATATTTATTAATCGCTGATTTTTAGATCAGAGTCAGGAAGTGTAATTGATTATGTGTTTTGTTCTCACGAGTAAATGAGATCCTGGTTATAGAACGTTAAGTTCGTGCTAATAACCAGTTAATCATATCTAATGTGTAAAGTATATTAAGGTAAAATATAATTGCAAAATATAATAATAGATTAATTATAAACCAATGTAATTCAGTCGGTAGTTTGTTAATCAAGTTGTTTAATATGTTTATTCGATAACTGGAAAATGACGTAAATCAATCTCGACTTCTAAGTATATTTTTAAATTTTTTGTTGTATGAATTTAAAATTGGCAACATGTATACATATATCTATCTATCTATCTATCTATATATGTCTATTTCTTATTTCTGACAGTTTCCAGGCAATACGAATGGTACCGAAGTTTTGAAATATTTTCTTTCGTTACATGTGAATGTCACAGAATAGGCTTGTTTAAACGATAACAGAAGTAACTTATTATCTTTGCATTAATGTAACTGTGATCATAGAATTTACATTTGCGTTCATCGTTGTATAATATTCAATTATTATCCTAATGTACTTGTCAATCTATGTCTTTCGTTTCTTGTTTCTATCTTTTTTAACGGACAATTTGTCATCTTTTATCTTGAATTCTACGTCTCTTCCTTGTTTTACTCTACTATTTATTCAATAAGTACAATACTATTGAAATTTATACTTGATTCCTTGTTTGAGTTTGAATAAGAATATATTAGCCTCGAAAGAGGACTACTTCTAGGTGTATGTGTGCATAATTACGCTGTTCCACAAGTAACATGCGAGTTACTTTCTCTCTCGAAACTACGAGCTACGAAGTATTTACTCTCTTCCCATTGATATACTTCAACACGCGCTCTTCGAAAGCAAGGAATTGCAACGCATAAAAAAAGGTAGTTACACATCCAGCAGTGAAGAATAACGAATCGCGTATATAATTGTGATCCATTTAATAGTATCGGGGTAAACTCTGCTTTCTCTCTAACGAAACACATTGGTACGCTTCGATTTTCAAATTAATGTGATTATTTTAATGAAATCCGGATGTCCGTATACAAGAACCGTGGAGGATTAGAAATTGGTAGAAACGTTGCCACAATTGAATATTTACGGAATAGCGTGTTTAAGTTTCTCCGGAAGTCGAAATTGGAGGAAATTGTCTATTGTGTACAAGTGGATGGATACAAATTCTCCGATTTCGGAAGTATAAAATCTTGATCGATTAATTTGTCGGCATAGTATAGTATAATAAATGAAGTGTTTATCATTATAATCAAATAGTTGGGAATTTTTAAAGGGATATTTTGAAGAAATATGTACATTGAGTTATCAATACATAAGTTACATAAGTCTTAGTTTAGAATATTATTTTGGTAAATGATTGTTATACTCTTGGATGAATTCGTATTTGTACTGGTGCAGAAGCAATTTTTCAAATTTATTAATGCCAAATATGTCCTGGTTGTATTTAGTCTAACAAAGAAAAAAAAATTCGAATAAATAAAACAAAATATATCAAAATATCAAATTTTTTAGTTTATAGATTTTTTTATTCACCCTGCTATAATTTGAATTATATTTTTCAAACATTAATAAACTTCTTAAATTTTTAGGAAAATATGTTAGAGTCGTTGCTAATATATGTGATTTCTTGTTTTAATTCTGTGTCAGAATTTTTCTTAAAGCATTATAAATCCTTTCGTTGATATTGAGATGTGATCAGAGTTAAATTAAGGAATGTAAATTTAAAATAAAGCTTCCTCTACGACAGCTCGAAAGTTTGTTAAACACCAAAAAAAGTCTGAAATGTAATTTCAAGGATTAAGTCTAAATTCAAAGAACACTGTAAATAATCGCAACGTTTTATCACGGATGTCTGTTCGCGGTGACAATACCTTTTCATGGCAGTGACCTATCACGATTTAAGATAAAAAATGTTTTGTTGCGGGTCGAGAACTATACGATAGATCGAAATTGTTATAAAACGTGAGAATCAGTTACAATTTCGTAACAATTAATTAATTATCGATAATTTCGTATGCGGTGGCCAACGAAAATATTTGTAACGCTTATCATAGACAAATTTTATCCACGTTTATATCGTGTATGTTTTGAAAAAAATTTTGAAGTTTCATTAGCATGGTAATGAGACACGACTGTCATGATTACATTGATAAAATTTGAAACCAGTTCGAAAATTTCTATAGAAGTTACGAGATAATTGCTGAAAAATTAATAAAAAATTATTTAACAAAACATGAGCCCGCAATATAAATTGTAGGAAATCTTAAGTATATAACAAATATTAAAGGTGATTCCACTGAACGTTGACGCTTACTAACAATAAGATAATTGATTGGTTAAATACTTTTATCATATCTCCAAAATGTACACTTGTGTTAAATGTGTTGTAATTCCTATATACGTATATTTTCAGAGCTATTTCAAGTTTTACTAATATAGTCATAATAGTCCTATGACAGCGCTAATGGAATTTTAAAATGTTTCGTATAACATACATAATATAATTATAAAAAGTGCTTACAAGTACGAATACTTTCGTGAGTCACTATACAAATACCATGGGAATAATATTCAATGGTATTCACTTTGTGTATACAACTATAGTATACACTATACGCTATACACTATATTAGTAATCGCATTAAAAAGAAAAAAGATAAAATTATTTCTGATAGAAAATGAAAATTCGGCTATATAGACCTTATAAATACCATATAGTTCAAAATTTTCATCCTATCATAAGGTTAAAAAGAATGTGCTACTTTCAGTGATTTAATTTTTTCGCTATAGCAATGTCGACTCGCAGCTATAATGGAATATGATTATGCAGGTCGTTAACATTAAAGTATGATAAGATATTCAAAGAAAAAAAACAAGTATGAGGAGAGCTTCAGTGCGGAGATACAACTGTCACAAATAAAGAGCATAACAAAATTTTAGTATATGATGAGGAAGATACTGATATATTCTATTGATTCAAAATGATACTCGAGGTACATTATGATAATGGAAAAATGTATCTGACGAATGTATCTAAACTATATCTAGATTTTCTTAGCTTTGCTGTACGTATTGTACGTGAATGTATAAACTGTCAGGTATCACAGATAGTAGAAGGAAACAAAAAAATTGTACAGAAAAAATGACGTAATGTCATTTTTTTCACGCACTGACAATACCGACCTTTTGCCTTATGATCTAATTTGTTACTTAGAAATGCATCATGATAATTATGAATCATTCATATTTGTTAATACGTGCATTATCTCAGACAAAAACTTGTTTCATCTTCGTGCACGTGTCGACGAAAATATCTTCCTGAATCATCCGTTCAAAAAAATTACAAACACATTTAATTAATTCAAGGAAAGTTTGAATAAAGTTTTTATTTAAACAAGCCATATCCGCTATTCACACGGATTGCTTTTTTTTTATTATTTTTTTTTTAGGAACAATAATATTTTTTTAAAGCAATGCTCTGTTGCGAAACATCAATCTCCGTCCTACTATTTGCATCTAATTTCGTCTATGCAAATTAAAATTTAAATTTTTAATTACAAACACATTACATGCTAATTTTCCTCGAAGGGAAGCTTTTCGCGTGATAAATGTTAATGTAATGTAGATTTTATTTCACGCGATCGACTTATTTTCGTACGTGAAATCATTTCCTAATCACACGAAATACAGATGAAATGATAAGTATGCCACACAGGAACAAGAAAAATATTATGTTCGCTTCGTATGACTTCACTTTTAATATTACCGATACTTTTACAGTTTAGGTTTTCACGACACACTTTGATATAGTACTGGGATAGATAATCGTGATAATGTTCATACAAATTAATGGTTAACGCTGCAACAGTCTGTAATGTGCACCAACATATTCTATGTATGGATGATTAAAATTAAAATGGTATGCTGAAAAAAGATATATATTTATTATATTATTATTGTTTCATAATATAATACTATTTCCGGTAATTACGAAGTCAAGAATTTGAAGTTCTTATTACTTTAATAAATTTGATTGTTCTAGTCTTAAGACTCTGAGTATGTATCTATGCCAGTACTTTCATGTTCATATTTCATTCGCTTCTGACGTGTCTCGTTTGCTTTCTGCATCACGCAATGCTGTGCAGGTTTCAATTTGAGACATGACAGTTTCAACCTGCAACAAAGATGTTGTGTCTTTACGACTGTGTGAGAGAAACACGTACTATGTAGAACAAATCACATCTATTCCTTCTGCCATCTATTATCTCATTTTTACCACGTTGTACAAGGTATCCAGAGAAAAATGTATCTGCTTATCTCAAACGAAACACGAGCGTCTATCTATGTATTTTACGTGAAATTATTCAAATTTCCAAAAATGCATCGTTGTAAATTTATACGATTCCTAAGAAATATTAATCAATTTATTGAAATTAATTAATGTCATTAAAGTCGGTTATTTTGATCAACCACACAGAAGTTAAGCTGATCGAAGTCAATTGTTTTGTTCTTGAAGAATTACTAACTATGCATCCTAGCATTAAAATTGTGGAATCTTCACTTAATAGGATGGAACATGTTTGCTCCTAAATAGTTCATATATTCATTCATGATAGCTAGTGTTGAGAAGCTAATTTGTAATAAAAATACTTTATAACAGTGGACTTTGTTAGAATCGCTTCTACGTGGCTCTCGACACAATGATACAGATACGGTCAAACGATATTCAAGCGAACGGAGCAAATTTATAAACGTACAAGGAGCGTGAAAACTTCCTCTCGCGATTTCGAGCTATTTGGTCAAAGACATCGAATCGACGTTGGAAAAACGCGAAGCGTTGTCAAATTTATAGGAACATGATCGCGTACGGATTATTTCGCCGATCCGAATCGATCGACATAGTTTTCATCGACAACGATACACTAACCATAGTTCATCCACGCTAGATTTTACCGATAACAATGATCGACGATATATACGTTTTAATAAGTCATACACTGTGTTTTATGGATAGCAGCGAGTGGTAGAGTTGTCAGCGTTGCTCGCTCGTCACGAGAATTATAGTCTAAATTAATACGAATTCAAAGAGAGCGGGCGATTTTGCTCGCGTGGCAAATTGATATTCGTTTCGACTAGATTTTTTCGAACGAGCAGAGCGAACGATCATCGCGTACGTATGTACGTTAAATGAATGTTGCACGTGTTATACGGGCGAAAATGGAACGCAAACTGATACAATACTGGAAATTAAATGCGTACTTTGGCCGAGCTCGCTGTAAGCAGTTGGTTAAACTCTATGTCGGTCACTGTTGTTGTCGGTCAAAGCTGATGTCGGCGAAGTCTAGTATCGGTGAAGTTTAGCGTCGATGAATTGTCGGTGAAAACAGTGTCGGCCAATTCTGTGTCGGTCAAATGATACGGACCTAACGCGATTACTTGGCTACGCTGTCGTCGCGACTAACGAAATACGCGTTATTCTGCGAAATGATTAACGAGCTACATATCACGGAAAGCTACTTTCCGCAGGCATGTAATCTAACCGTGGCCGCGCCAGTGTTCATTGACTCGTCAGTTCCGTTCGACAAGCTGTAATTTTTTCGTTTTGCCGTTAAGTCGTTTGAAAATTTCCTGTCGCGGCCGCCAGTGAAACTGAGGACGTGTGCCTCTGCAACAGAGACAACGCGAAGGACGTTGCACTCCCGTAAGGATACCTGTGTTTACAACTGTAGTGGATTTACGGTAGAACGAACACGTGCATTATTAGATTATTAATCGTCGTAACATTCGTCATCTAGGACGACAACTGTAACACATACCCGAGGAATACACTTGATAACGTTCTATTTCTTAAAATTGCACTTATATATTCAGATATGTATCTCGTATACGTATAGTTCGAAGAGAACCATCAGACTTAAAATATAGGACAGGCTATGAATCAATTATTTTGCATTATATATGCATTTCTTTAACCTTCTTAACACTTTTTTCAAGTATCGTTCACATTAACATTGCGATATTTACAGGTATGAACTTTTCGTAAAATTACGTTTCCTATGACGTTAAAATGGAACGATCAAATTCAAAATTACCGTAAATTGCAGTAGAACGATCAAGATTAAAATAAGAAAGGTGACTATGAATTTGAATTATTGCACCTTACAGAAAGATTTTTACCTGAAAATTCTGAATATATGACTCTACTTTGTTGAATGTCGTTTAAATTACCATTGTAACGTACGATTTTTTCCTAAACTTGCATTCACGTAGCTCTACAATAGAACGATCAGGTTCGTAGAAGAGGTCATGAGTTTCGACTATTTTAAGAAGTTTTATATGTCAAGATTTTAATGGAAGAATTTCATTAAGATCTTTCTAATCGTTTTGTCCAATTATAATATACGAACTTTGCCTAAAATTACATCCTTGTAGTGTTAGGTTCAAAGTAAAGGATGAGCCACGAGAATTTTGATTATATTAGAAAATCTTTTATCCTAGAATTCTGCAGTGTCGTTTGGATCAATTCATTACCTTAAGATTTTTTAGAAGACATTTAAGTAATTTTCTAAACCGTGTCAATTGTGATGTATTTCTGCCGAAAAAGATGATAGGGGATGATTTCGCACTTGGCAAAAGTGGTGAAGTATTCAAACGATGCATGTAATTTATGTCTGATGGTCCTTAATAAAGCTTAAGATGGTGTTAAAAAGAAACTTTATTACGAATACAACGTGTCGTTGTTGCATTTGAACCATAACCTGTACGACGACTGTGACTCAATATCATAATACAAGTAGTTAATACTATCATATTACATGCGAATAAGGTCACGGATTTTCATATTAAAATCATGGCATGAAATTGAGCAGTTTGGTTTATGGTAGTTCCTCTGAAGAAAGCATTTGAAAAGGACTGAATGTACAAAGTATTATTATAGAAGGAATGAAAAGTTGCCAGTAGGAAACAATGCGGATGGCGATAAGAATGAGATAAATATTATAAATAAGAAATAATTCTTTAAGATATTAAGCAAATATTATAACGAAGTGTGTAATCTCTTTAGAAGGGGTAACAGAAAAACAATTGCATATATAGGTTTCTTCGTAAATAAGACAGAGAATTATAAGATAAAAAACATCTGACAACGCCCAATATTTTATAATAAAAGATTCTCCACTGAAGCAAAAAATAATTTTAGCATTTTGTTGGTGCATTTTATTTTATCTGACATTTAATTTTGATATGATGTTCGAAAACAATTCGGGATCTTAAACTCGTACTACTACTTTTTATTAGCCTGTAATTAAGAAGAAATTAAGAACTTTATATTTTTTGTTGTATAATATTTTACATAGTACATAGAGCTTATAAGTAAATAGTAAATAAGTCTGAAAATAATATACTTGTATAGATATATCTGTTTCTTGAAACTTTCAATTTAAAAAGAATAGGACATTTCCTGTAATAAATTATTATTAGGAAAATTTTGTTAAAGTATATGATACACAATTTAGTTAGATCCATTATTTGAATAATAAATTTCAATTAATACTAATGAGTCAGTTAAATTTTCAGTAACAATCGTATAAACAAAATTATTTGGAACTACCGAGAGTCAATTTTGATTATAATAACGACGATTTGTTCCTTAAGTCACTCAAAATAAATAAGTTGATCGCGTCACCTGAAAAATACCGCAACATTCCTAGAGCATGTTAAACGAGGAATTTGAAGAATCTCATTTAAAACTAATTCCTTTCACTTCAATACATCTTGTATATTCCGCACTTCGTAAAGAATGATTAATACAAAACAACGGATTTATGAGCAAGTAAAAACTGCATAAAATGCTTCCTATTACACATCATAGCTAACTTTGGTGCTGCAGTATTGAAGAAACAATGCAAAAATTAAAAAACTGCGTAATTATCGTTTCTTTATACTCTTATACGGTAATAAGGATTATACTATAACACGCTAGAGAGTAATTTTAATTACGTTTGGTCGCCCTTTCTTTTTAGTCAGTCATAAATTTTAAAAACAAATGCACACAAATTCGTTACTATTTTGAGCTTTTCTTTTATCTCCATGCGTGCACGCGGTTTTATAATATCGTATATATCTTTTCACTCTGAATTTCTCATTTTATTCTCGGACATCTTTGCTTTCGCGCCACGTTTCCATTGCATCTCCTAATAAATTATTTTCAACTCAAAATTAAACTGTCTATCGAAACGAGAAGATAATAGATAGAAATTAGTATATCGTTACTTAATTTTCTTTACTTATGTTTCTATTATTAATCCTATCTCAATAAATTTTTTGTGTACCGTTACTTTTAGTTTACGACATACAATTTTAATTTACATTCTACATTTTACGCGTTAATTGTCATTAGTGGCCGTTAAAATTAAGTAATCTAATCCAAAATTAATTTTAGAGTATTACGCTTTGTAATAATAATAGTAACTATTGTGGTAATCTATGATAATACATTGTTTAAAAATACTTTTGGAGGCTCTTTAACCACAACTCCATTTTTATAAAAATATCTATATTACAGCAATACAATATATACAATTAATTCCCTTTCATTATTTTTTTTAGGAAAAATGAATTTAATCGCTGTTCTTAACGTTTTTCGATAGAAGGCACGTGATAAGTAAAATGAGATTCGGAACTTTTGCACGAGAATGGCAAAGATTTCACTGTACGTGCACGCATGATTTCTATAAATCTTTACTTTTACGCTTACTTTCTATCAATGGAAAACTCTTGCAGATATGTTATTTATATAATATATCGTTCGCGTTAAACGAGCTAGAAACACGTATCAAAATGGAGGAGAAGATAGTATATTTTTACACTATACGCGTGAAAGCGTGCTTCTCTTATGTCCACGATGCCTGTAGAAATACCTACTTAGGACTATTAACAGTACGAATGCCTCTGAGACGTTCCAAATAACTGAACTAATCAAACAAAAAGCTTAAAATACTATTACTAATAATATTATTATTATTAATGAAAATATTTCACTTTCATGAATTAATATTTGACTAAAAAACTCTTGGTGCTATTTTAATTCTGTTTGTGTGTTTCAAAAAGTACTTTGTACTAGTTTGTAAGTAATTACTATTTAGTAATTAGTCAGTACTAATTTTATTGATGTATTTTCCTTTTTCTCTTTTTACTTGTTGGATAATGAGAATTATTTCGAGTAATAATTTTTCAGTAGACTCACTAGTTCCTGCCATTCTATTTATATTACCTCCAAATATTGGTTTATGGCTTTAGTTTTTCCTTTTTGCCACATTCTAAACAATTTCATATATGCATGTCTTTACTCAATATTTTCCAAAAATTTGTGAACCAACAATTTGGAGTAAAAGATTTCGATTCCTATGCCTCAGATTTTTGCACAGTACTGTATATGGATTATTAAAAAAAGAAAACGCGATGTTTAATCTACACTGAAATGAAATACCAGAAATAACAATTACCATAGTGATGATAATAAAGGTAACGATGTATGAAATAATGAGCTTCTATATTTTACATAATGCATACTAAACGTTGCGAAACACAACCACTCAAGCTTGGAATATAATTAGAGACATCCAGTGGAGTTCGTTGTAGCGATTAAACCATATACGTTATAAAAATTTCGATACACTTTCAAAATTAATATTTAACACTTCTTCGATAAAATTGCAAATGATTAAAGCTAAAACGTACAAATTTTAATCGAATTATAGAAATGAAAAATTACATAAGATATAATTATTCTTTCGTGAAAGTTTTCGTAGTTTTGGCAAGCTGGTTTTGCTGAAAGCTATATAGGAATATTCAAATTTTTATATAAAATCTTAAGTATCCAGATTTCATTAAATATTGATTAAAATTTTTAAGATTCATAAACATTTACTCTTATAATACATTCGCTTCACAGAACTATAAAGTTTTACAAACATCATGGCATTTTTCTATAATTACTACGTATGGCTCATTTAATATCACACTTGTCGGTATCCAACAAAACTGCGTGAAGGTTGCTAATTACATTTAATTGTCTACGATCAATGGCTCGTGTCTAAAATCTAACGACGTAATTATATTTACGAAACATATTTATTTAAATATGTAAATTATTAAAAAAAATATTAGTATATTTCAATTATAGAACGTTTATTTTTTATCTTCATAAATATTCGTGTTTTTTACCATAGTGTATCATACAGATTATGTCCTTCAAAGTGAGAGATCAATATCTTCTCAATAAGGAAGCAATGAATAGGATACCGTAATTGAAAGGATTAAAGGTTGTCGGCTACGGTAGGATGACAAAAAACTATGCAACACATTAATTCGATCCATTTAATGAAAAATTGTATGCTTTAATGTACACTGTACACTATCATTTCGCTATAAATCACGAGTCTAATACTATCGACTATGTAATTGCGTAATTCGATCATGAAAAGGAAAGCGATTTTCGATATAAATAAGCAGAATAGCTAACCGAAAAAGTGTTTATTAATTTTCAAGTTACAGAAAAATTTCTGTAATGCTTATAAAATGGAATCTATATTACCAATCATGAAATGAATTCCCCATAGAAAAATATAAACTAGTATCGCTAGTATAACGACATTTCAATTTTAAGAAAAATGAAACAAAGCTCTAAAAATAAATTGTTTCGCGTATTGATGCTAAACTTCGTTATTATAATATTATAAAATAATATAAAATAATAAAAAAGCATCTGTCACAATTATAAAAAGTCCAAAGTAAATTGTGTATAAAAATATAAATTCAAATTCTTGAAGTTTCATAAAAAAGAAGTTGTAAAATACATGCTTTACGTTATTTAAACAATTTATTATTATTTGAACAATTTCGTTCTTTAAATTAATAAAATATTTATTACTAAATCAAACTCATTAAACATATTCGGTAATTTAATGAATTCTAAATGCTTTCATTAATAGGCATGCTTTTCTTACTCACCGTGTTTTCCACGGCTGATTCTGGAATTTTTCTTCCTGTATTAGTATAATTTATCTCTCGGAAACTCTCGTGATTCAAGTCCCAGTAATTCTCAGTAATAAGAGAATCCTCTTTATTCAATTAGATTGTTACTACTTTTACGATCCATAGAATGTATTTTTACGTAAATGCATGTAGCTATAAACACATCGAAATTCATTTTATCGGGTTTTCTCTGCTCGATAGTGATTCGCAAATAGTTTCACACCAATTAATCTAAATATTCGATAAAAATACTGTTAAATACAATTATTTACTTGAATAATGTTTCTTCAGTACGTACACGTGTAAATGTCACAAAAGTGCACTTGCTCCTAAATGATCAACTAGATCTTAAAGTCTAGTAGCTTATGTTTCTGAAATAAACAATCTTTTTAAATATATACACGATGTTCCGTAACTGGTGGCACAAGCGATACAGGATGATTGCTACAAGGAAAAATAAGTTAGAAATATGGAATAAAATTTTTTCATAAAATGCTTTCTTTTAGAGAAAAATAAATTTGAGAATATATCATATGTCTGACCAGTTCTTAGCATTTAAACGTTCAAACTTTATTTTACAGTTTTGATTTATTTTCGTATATGTAATAATCTCCTGCTGACTGTTCAGTCATGTTTAGTCTCCACTTAGACAAGTTTAAGTATACTTAATAACTTTTCAAACTTGATTTTCTCAAAAACGAAGCGTCATATGAAAAAATTCCATATTTTTAATTTATTTCTTTCACATAGAATCACGCTGTACACAATTATACCATTACAGACAAGCGTGTACAATTGAAAATCTTTTCATTTATATATTAAAAGTATTAATAATTATAATTATTATAAAATAATAATTATGCCTTGATTATCATCCTAAAATTAAAAAATTTTTTTATTGTTTCAAATAGTATAATTAAAAGTATGTCAAAAAATTATTAATCAAAATTAGAGAATAAGATGACTGCGATTAAAATCCAAAGCATTTTTTAATTAATCTTCAAATATTAATGTTCATCATTAATAAGTACTTTTCAAAATTTAATCACACATATAAGAAAAATATTCTACATTAAATTCTTTAAACGCATAAATAATCCATAAAGTAATTTTTATGGTGACCTAATTTAAAAAATCTTTTCAAACATATTTCAAACGTTACATTTATGTAACAAAAATATCATCTTTATTTTTTAACAATTCGTTATTTCGTGTAAATGAATTATTATATCGTTTTGTATGAAATGAAAGCCAAGGTACTATAAGATCAAATATAAAATTCACCTGTTACGAGAATTCGTTCGAGTCTGACCTATAGCGTCTCATACTACTTGCACTGGAAGCTCTACATACTTCAATGCGCCGAACTTTACAACAATCGATTGCTCCTACTATAATATATATGAAAGATTTTAGCAACGCGCTATACAATTTGCAACTTACGTTATATCTTAAACAATAACTTCATAATAATGGTTAAGTACTAAGAATATAAAGAAGGATTACGTAGCGTTTATAGGCGATTAAACGGTTCAATTACAACGATCGATCACTGATAATCACGAGGAAAATCGATTCATGATTCCTTCGACATTTAACGTCAGATAGTTTACTGGAAATTTAACAAAATAACAGCTCATTTGTGGAAATGACGCGTTTTCGTTTCTATCGTCTTTTGTTGGATCAAGTGAAAAGTGTTCATCTCGTTAAAGCTTATTCTTCCTTTAGCAAATACATCATAATTACGTTTGTGTGATGCAAATCTATTGTTGGGAAAATTTTGTAACTAACACTTGTTAATCCTTAAGTATTACGTACAATGAATTAGTTATATATTTTAATAATTATGAACGTAATTACTATTTTATTATTTGGCTTATGTCCTTTGATTTTCAATTAAAAAATTAAGTAAATGTGGCAGTAATATAAAGATCGGAGATAGTAAAGTAAGTTAAAAATTAATATTTGGAATAATTAGTATTCTATCTTCTACTATGAATATATTTACATTATTAAGGTATCTGTCTGTCGTTTTCACACTTTTTTAGATTGTTTATCGAAATATTAATTTTTAATTACTCTAATGTTATTTATTTTATTTCAGTAACACTATTCATACCCGATAAAAATTACAAATATAGTATCGTAAAACGCCAACTTAATTCATAGAAATCAATGTTCTTTAGTTCAAGAAAAATACACTTCAGTGTACAATCGTTTACTCAATAAACGTTATGCATAAGTTAAGTAAGAACATATGATTCACGCTGCCATATAGATGCATCGTCTGAACGGTTTCTCCACACTAATTACAACGTTACAATATTTTCTCCTTATTTACGTTTCTACTTTTCATTCTATTTTAATAACTCACGTTTGAAAATGTGAAATATTTCCTGAGATACTTTAATAAAATAAATATCACACAGATAGAATAAAAATCTGAACAAATACGCTAGAGTAGGATTCGGAAAAACAATTTGTGCATAAGTGGAGTTCACATGTAATGGAAATTCACTGATTCACCCCTCTGCCTATGATTTTCCTTTCATATAGTAGGAATTCACGATCAGATAAATGGAATCAGGAATTCATTTAATCGCATTAAATAAAAGTTCGTTTTTAGAAATAGAACTTAGATATCATCTTTTCGACACTGATTATATGTATATTTAAGACCACTATTCATATTATATACTAATTTTTCACTAAAAGATGTATTTTCAATTTTTTCACTTAAAAGATTACAACGCTACTTTTATATACATTTTCAAATTGACTCAAGATTGATTTCAAATTTTATCGGTATAATTAGGATAGTCGTGTCTCGGTACAGTATTAATGGAATTTTACAAGGTTTCGTATTACAAACATTATATATCCCCAACAATTTTCTGTGTTCGAATACTTTCGTGAACGTGTATAGTTACGATTATTATAAAAAAAAAAAGAAAAAGAAAAATGAAATTATTGCGAATCTACTTGCTTTTAATTTTCGAATAGAAATACATCTTAAAAATAATCAGGTATCCGGATACTTTTAAACGTTAGTGTAAGCCACAGTTTCTCTTGATAGAGCCAGTTTGACAACCGAAACTGTTCCGTTATGCGGGTCGTATCATTCCGGTAATCACCAATATAACACAACAATTGCTACACATCGTCGTATCATTACAATAAAATGATTTCCCTTTACCCATCAAACGACTCATCTTTATCAGAAACGTCCTATCTGTGCTACTAAAGAGCAGGAGGGTCAAGAAGCGTGATTCGTGACTCGAAAATTTGAAAAACGTATCCGTCGACTTTCACTGTTGAACGTCCACTTCCTGTCCCGTCGACGAATTTACGATCGATTCTGATTCCCTGCACGCGCTCGCAACGAGCACACACAATCGACAGAAATGACTCGCGATGCTTGGTATCCGCAACGGTACAACATACGGGATTACCATGAGAAATCTGACATTTCTATATCGCGTACACACTGAACGCCCACGCGTTACTTAACTCGTTACGTTGATACACGTCAGATCTTAGGCAACCGAGCACAATTAAAGATACACGCAACGAGCCTCCGTCGAGGATTCACCGTGCATCAGCCTTCGAAGCCGAGACCCTATTCCAGTCAGACTTCGGTCAGTTCGACTGTGTCTCTCCTTATTAGACTCGAACACGTACACACACTGGTGTTGTGCAAAAGTCAGCCTGTATGTGTTTGCCGGTCTTCTGATCACGACGAAATATTTTTGGTGGAATGTTTTTTAGGCCATGGATTATGTAAATGAATTTTTACATAGTTTTTGCGTCACGTTAGTCGTTTCGTGTTTAAATCTCCGTTTAAGTCTGCGATACTGGGATTACCGGAATCAAAATTAGCAATTCGGAATTTTTCAGGGAACTTTTTCAGATTCATAATGACTTATTTTTTACCATTTCTTCGAACGATTCTTTATAAAATATGTGGACATTAGTTTGTTTTTCCTTCCACATTATATTCTTTCATGTTCCTTCCATCTTAACTTTTTCGACACAAGTTTTATATTTCTTGGTTAAAAATTCATGGAACTTGGATGAAATTGCATATAATATTCAAAGTACTTATAAAATTATATTAGAAACTATTTCTGAGCAAAGACTTTTATCTTTTGTATTTACGATAAGTAATTAAAGATATAAAATCCAGCTACAGAATGCTACAGAGGTAGAGTTAGAAGGGTTAAATAACACGATAATGCAGAATACGTATAAAATTGTCTAAAATGAGTCAGGAGCGGAAAGAAAGTAAAAAAAATGTTAAAAATGGGAATCAGCTGTTTGAAGTATCGAGGAGAAAATGATAGAAAATGCTGAACAAGTTTATTAAAAAGTTATTCGACAACTTTCTCAAAAGAACAGCCGCTTCTGAGAAGGCAAAGGGAGGTCATATAAAATATCCATTTATTTATAAATATCTTTTGAGCTAATTCGTGGACAAAATACTTTGTTTAAATTAACAAGTCTATCTCAGAAATATCATCGAGTGTTGCTAAATTCAATCATGAAATAAGAAAATACTTTCTCTTGGTAAATGTGATATTACATTTGCATGATATTTCATAAATAATTTGATTGCAAATTATATCTATTAGAGAATACTTCAGCTTTTCTATTAGGATTAATAAAAATAGGAATCTCATTATTATTATTAAACATTTCCCATTATCTTCATTAACAAATGGATAAATTTAATTTCTACGCTATATATCTGTTATATATTTCAATTTCTGTTGTTTCAATCTTTTTAATAATCTAACGTTGTTAAATACACAATTCTTCGTATTATTCGATATCTGAATATTATATCATCCCTGTTAAAATATTTAACCCTTAATTACTTCTTTTGAAAGCGAATATATGTTATTTCAATATTGGTCAGAAAAAGATACAAAGTTAGTGACAAAATGCGAAATTTTTTATTTGAGCCACTTTTGTAATTCTCGTGGAACCAACGTCGTGGATCAACCCTTCGTCTCGCAATTTCTTTAAGAAACATATTTCCTTAGTGGCTGTCAGAATACATATAAGAAAGACTCACTGAAGTTCCTGACAGAGGATACGTGCGATAGTATTATCATACTATTAAGATAGCGGGTTTTTGAAAGTAAAAGCCTATTGCACAAGCGTAACGTGTAATTTATACAAAATTCAATATATAATTTCGATCGAAATAAAATAATAATTTAGACTAAACATTTTTGGCAGTCTTTATATACTTTGATATCTTATTGCATAAAGAGCATTAAAATGTTATATGCAATCTATATTCGACAATTGTCAATCCTTTAAAATTACCTATTAAAATTCATGTTTCTAACAAGCACAATTTATTTTTGTCATATTCGGACCATTCTCTGCATCATTATGAGCGCGCTGCAAGGTATTCCAAGGGGTTAAGTCTTCGGATCGCTATATTGATCATACTACTGAATGTATCATCCTGCTCTTTCAAAAGAAGGCAATTAATTTCGTCGAAATCAATTCTTTCCCAAGACAATAACTCAAAAACTCTCACAGCGATATTTGCAAAATACGTGTTTCAACGATAACAAAAAGATAATGCCTTGCCAGTTACTAATTCCTTCCAAACCCATTGACTCTACCTCCTAGTTGAGCTTATAACCATACTCTATACCATCCAACAAGACCAGAGTAGTTACTCTGAAGGAACAAGTGAAGAATCCTTACCTGAACGAATCGAATCTGCCCATGTTCAATTGAGCACGGTGCACGATACCCTGATAAGATTTCTTTGTCTCGATACTTTAGAAGTGATCACAATTTTCCCAGAGAGGTCACGCGTGTCCACAGGCCTGATTTAGCTTTTTACCCAAAGACCGGCAAAGAGACGAACGTACCGTTGTAACGACTAAGCGAAAAACACTTTCTTCTTCTCAGGCCTTAGCACCAGTCGTGCTTCGTGCACGACATCGAACCACGCGACGGTCCGGCGGATACTGAGCTCTCAGGGCCTGCGATAGCCTCTTCACACGGACGAGTGAAAGCGAGAGGTGCCGCGAGAGGCACCAGCGAAGACCGACGAGTCACGAGTTCGAACAGGAAAGAGGAAGACGGAGGATCGTGTAGTTGAGCGAGAAAGCGAGTTACTTCAGTCACGTGAAAAGAAGGAAAACCTTACGAGCTACCAGTTGGAGGATAAAAGAAGCAGTCAAGAGGATAGACGTTCTCTGTGGAAGCGCGAGGACGATGGTCCTCCTGGTTACGTACATACATCCAACGAGGAGGACTGATTGAAGCGAGCAAGAAAGCACGACGCTGCAATTACGCTCCGAGAGGGAAGAAGAACGTACTTACAGGGACTTAAGGCGGAGGACGAAGGAAAATACACGCGAAGAAAAGACGAAGAAACAATGACGCTGGGAGATGGAGGAGAAGAAGGATCGAACGATCGGTCGGTGGTTGTTAGAACGCTGCCTGTTGTTGCCTCTTCTCTTACATGCAACTAGATAGACCGATTTAAGCGAGAGAGAAAGCACCACGTTACCGGTCATGTGAGAAACGGGAGGCATTTATGGATGAACCGTAGGCTGACGTGGGACGGAACGAGTGGAACCCGACAAGGACGAGCAGAAGAGTCCGGGGGAACCTCTCGTCACGTGCTAAGAAGAAAACGGAGCCAAACAGAACGAGTTGCAACGACAGGGAGTGGAACGACGGCGAAAGCACCACGCGGAAGGAACCTACTGATACGCGCCGGGTTCACCCGCTTTTCAGACGGATTCAATCTCGGCGATGACTCTCACGCACGAGCTGACCGATCTGTTCCTTGGTTTCTCTCGTCGCGATGCTCCCAAGAAATGTGATATATGCTTCTTTCCTTCTTATATATGCAGTATATAAAATGAAATATATATAAAATGTGTGAAATATGGCTTAAGTTTAGTTGCTCCCTAGACCATCCATGGGAAGGCCATCCTATTTTTGAAAACTACCGATTGAATGCGATTATACTTACGAATCAAAGATGATCAAATAGCTGTAATAATCAATAGCATTCACATTTTGGTGAATTTCTTCTTATTTCTTTTTCACTATTCAGTACCTTAAAATATATCTTAATAATACTGGTACTGGTATAAAGTTTGAGATGCTGATTAGTTACTAATTGCTTATTCAGCTTCACGATATTTGCTCCATACGTAAAATTGTTTTGAATCTGTTTTCTCGGAAACATTTTTCAAAATCTTTGACGTTTCTTTCTTATAGTAGAAATATGTGATGATAAATTAAATAACGGAGAGTTGAATTATTGAGCGCTAATTATCAATTTATTTGACTACTTTGCGATAAAAACTACATGGTTAGATTCTTATTGACATTGCAAGTTCTTGTCATCCTTCAGATATGTTTCTTAACTAATCAAATGTTAATTCATTCGAGGCTTCTTCTAGACAATTGCATAATTACGTTTTATACATTGCGCAGATATTTTATCTTCACTCTATTACCTAAATTATCCTGTAAATACTTTGTCGCTGATAAATCGCACCGATATCTTTCCTACTTTCTTTCACAATATTGTATTCGTAATTACATATCATGCAAGATAAATTATAAAGGAGAATGGCGGAAACTGATTAAAATTCAAGTAGCTTCAGAATTTAAAATGTTAGTAAAGCATCATTTCTTGCATTACAATGAATTGTACAATTATTATTGTATATAAATTATTTCTCGGAAATTCGGTAACAAAGACGGAAAAGAATAGCGCAAAAGTTGCAAAGAACAAATAGTAGGAAACTGTCGACTGCAAATGATCATAGTTTCGAAACAAAGTATACGAAAATAACATGCAGGAATTTAAATGTTGCTCTACGGATAAAAGTCCGTGTTGATATTATACATAAAAAAAACTACCAAAAATATTATTTACTAAAATCGCAGAAAGCAATAAATTAAAAATAATATGTAATGATATATCCAGTCGAGAAAATCTACCATTTGACTTACTTTTTTCTGTATGTAGCTAACGCTAAACATTTATTTTATTGCAAATATTTTTATCTGTTTCTAGTATATGTATAGATGTTTTAATCCTATAAGCGTAACCATCGCAATGAGATTTGCGCGTGACTGTATGTACGAATGGTTTTGGTACGATAGTTACGTGACGGGAAGTGATATAGAAAAATTGCTGGAACGATTGCTGGATCGACTCGATTTTTCGCGGAATCAATTTGTAGAGAGGGTAATTGAAAAGCGCTTCGGCGTTGCTGTATTCTTTGCGTATTGGATAGAACCAGTTACAATACTGGGAACCTAGAACAACTCATGGTTGAAGCATTTAACAGTTTCATCGTTTCAAGTTTTTTGTGCATAGAACTACACGATTGTAGATTTTACAGTTCCTTTTTTTAATGCGAAATAGTTTCATTAATTTTGTACGGTATTTGTTAAGATTTCCATAAAACATTGTATATCATGAGTTAAAAGTTACCTGTTTTCAAACGCATAAGAGATATAAAGTCAAAATTTTGAAAAGAAACTAAAAATAGAAAACTAAAAACTAGAAACTAAAAAGAAATAAAGTCAAAAGTTAAGATATACAAATATACTAAAGTCTTTTTAAATGATAAGTAACATATATATATATATATAAAATAAATAAAATAAATGAAAAGGCATTTTATTCTGTCGTTAAATTTAAAGAAAATTAGAACTGGGAAAATAATTAAGAATATAACGATTATAAAGGAATCAATTTTGGCAGGAAAAGTTAGAAGCATTTCTATTTTGAAATTTCAGAGTAATAATTATAAATTAATCATAGGAATTATAAATTGATAAAACCAAATATAATAACCATCAAATTTTTTATTTTTTATTTTTTATCAATATTAGTAAACTTAACTATTACTAAACCTCCATTCTTCTCTCGTTTTCGAAATGTGTAAATCAAAAATAATCGCTTGATATCTTAGACGCTAAAATGTGACGTCAGTATACCGATTATAATCGAAGGAACCAAAGATAGAGGCAATAAAGAAAAAATAAAGAAAAAAATTAAGCCCTAGACAAAGAAATTTTTTTTGGAATATTGTATTTGTTCTTTCATATATAATCACACCGTAGCTGCATTACGAGTATATTACGCGAAACACCGCGTATTTCTTTTTAGTATATTTCAAAATAATAATATAATGAAAAATTATATGTTCTACTATATCATTATAGAGTAATATTATATAATATATGTAAGTAAAATTAACGAGAGAATAATACTAATTATTATAATAACATAAACATTAGATATATCACGTTATATTGTAACGTACATTCGACCTGTTTTCTCCATTTATATAATAAATATAAAAGCAAGATGAATTTATGTTACAATCCAATACATTTTACCTATTTTATTTGCCATTGTATTTTTCTATTCGTATTTTTCTATTTTAAATGCATAAAAACCAAACAATCTATAGATTACCATTGTTTCACTCTGATTTAATCGTAGAAAGACAGAAAGTTACAAGCATTCAGTATTACGCTATCGAACCTCCTCGGGTTCGTCACATGAGTGTGCGTGATGATGATGCGTCTATGCTCACCTCTCTCGTCTCTCCTGTTCTCTCTCCTATTGTTTTTCATATTTTTTCATTCCTGTCCGCGTAATAAGAGAGGGAGGTTGGTGAACATCGATGGGATCGACGCTTCGGTATCGAGGTGTTCAGGGAAGAGGTTGAAACGAGAGTGTTACAAAAATTCCTAGAAACGACGAATAAGGAATCCTCGACGATCAGAATAGAGTGTCGTAATTGTCATGTGATCGGACGAAAGGATCGTCCAACGATATATCTCGCACCTTCACTGTTCCCTATACGATTTTTCCCGCGCACTTCGTGAGAATACTTAGATGAGGTAAAAATTGAATGAAGTGAAATTGTAAGGAAGTAATTTAGCAGTTGCGTCGAGTTTTTAAAAATGATCGGGGAACGGATAAAGAAGCGGCGAATGATTCTTATGGCTGATGGAGTGAAATTTTAGTTTTAGAATGTTCCTGATAATTGAGACAATCGTTAGGAAAGAGCGGTACAAGCATCATTTTCCCCCCAAACGAGATAGATACAGAAAATGAAACACCCGATCCATATTTACCTAAAAGTTGCTCTTATCAATTTTCAAGTCTCTATTAATATGAATAGTAACGTATTATGATGTTTAAGAACATGAAAGTCTGTTTATTAAAATGTAACTTTATTATAACGTTATTTATTTTATATTTAAAATTTCACATAATCTTACTGACAGGTTTTATCATTTTTATCACTTGTTTTTTCAATCCCTTCATTCAAAAAGTGAAATATTCAACTGCAACCATAGAGCATAAAGCTATCTTTTCTTCTAGGAAAATATTTTCTTCATTTTAAAAATTCTTTATACTTGAGAAAAATCAGGCTCATAATTTATATTTCTACGTAGAATATGTTTAAATCTTTAAAATTCATATTCTTATATAAAACACAATGTAAATTAATTAGTACATCTGTTCTATACAAAAATAATTTTCAAATTCTGGTATAAGCATACTCTTAAACTATTAGCTAACTATGAACCATGTATTATTACATTATAATAAATAAGAAAACTATTAAAATCTAACCTGCTGTTTGAATTAGAATACAAGAAAATATTTAAAACGAGCAAAAATTTTAGTTTCACTCTGTCCATAATAATTTGTTACTATGTTATACCTAGAATTAGTACCACGTAAGAAATTTTTCCTATGTAATGATATTGAACTATTATTAACATATTCATGAGAAAACATCCTGAAACGATTAAATCAACAGATTTCAATAAACTGAGCGAGTAATAAAAACGAGGCCACATAAAAGTAAGTAGAACACGGGGAGATCCCTACCTACAACGCCCAACTCTGTTTCGACGTCAAAGCCATGTCGTGACCTTGACCCTTGAATATAAATTGACATTCTACTTGTAATTCTACTTTCATCCACGGAGAAACTTCGATTTTGTTACTAAATCACAAATTGTTTTTTACATCTACCGTTTTACTGTTTCAAATAAAAAAATGTTTAGAATGATCGATCAATTCCCGATGAAACTACTCTTGTATTGTATCAGTTCGTCCCAATCTTAAGACAAAATATTCTCGAATCTTTACATCTGCCCTCAACATTAATTACAATGTACGTGACCATTTACGTATTTAATTAATCGATTAATCATTTGCGCAGCCAAGAATAATTTGCCACTTATAACATGCTTCCTAATTAGAAAAGTGAACTTTTTGCATATGATCCCAATTTGATGACCTATTTTTTTTTTTCTTTTTTTTTTTTCTATTCAGGCTCTTTCGTAATGAGGAGCCTTATACGTCTTTGGACAGTTCCAAATCTTTCTCCATCTTACAGATAAAAGCTCCATCTAATATATTTTACAATTCCACCAATTCCAACTGCAGTACTTCAACGTACTCCAATTGATACTCGATAATTGTTAGACATAAAAACAAATTAAGTTGCAAATAATACGGACAATAAACGTTTTAATTTGGAAAAATTTACACTCTTCAAACGAAGCTTATCCGACTTAAATTCTTCTCTTGTCTCAATTTTTGTGCTCGAACTAATCTCATTTCCTACAAAAAATTGAAATTCTGTAAAAAAGAGGGGCGTAAGATAAATAGCGATAGTACATTGATGAAGATGGAAATATGTGAGAAACGAGGCAAAGAAGAAGAAAGGGAGGTGCAGAATAGAAACAACCGGGATTCTAAAACCAAGGTGACTGTTCGCCTGAGGGTGAAATACTACTTCCTGCACTCAGAGCTTTGAACTCGTGACGCTTTAACTGGCAGGCTGCACTTTAGGTTCATATTTCCGTGGGTAACTTTTACTTCCGTCTTTAAGATGCAGTTTGTTCTCAAACATTCAGTTCTTTTTGATAACCAACAGTTTTAAACATTTATTCATTACATTTATATCGTAGGATATAAAACGCTAACAATTTTATGGACATTACATTGTTGATTATATTAGTACCACTAACAAATTAGAATAAAAAATAGCAGCAGAATTAATAAATAAAATTAAGTATCGTTAAAATCGACTGACAGATAATTGACATATATAATTTGACGGAATGTATATCAATTAACTTCAAATGTATGATACGTTAAATGAATAGTAATACAATTATTGTACCACTTAAAAGCAATAATCATCTTCTTACTCTAAGTTTTAAGTATGTTTTTACATCTTACGATACATTATTACCGTTTAAGTTTCCAGAAATCGAACGATTAGTTTGTATGGATTTGATCAATTTCCATTAATATAAAATTGAGGTAAGTTCAAAATATATATGTGTGTGTGTGTGTGTGTGTGTGTGTGTGTGTATGATGTACGTGCAAAATACTTTAAGTTTGATACGAATTTTCGTGAAAATTCATCCTTTATGAATTTCTTGAAAACGCTAAGTATTTAAAATTTGTTCGGTGATCAATTGTTCAGTTATCGAAACATGTACCATTATGCAAATATCACAACGTAATTATACCATCATTGGGGGAATATTTTCAGATGCGGGAAATATACATAAGTGAACAGGAAAACACCGTAAAGTTTGTAGAAACTGTAGTACAAATAGATTACTTTCACATTTCTAAAGAAAAACGTTCTATATATTTCTCTTTCAAAATTTTAATTTTTAGTTATCAATTTTACTTTTCTATCAGATATTTCTATAAATCCCATGTCTATACTAACTAAATTATGTTACATCTTATCGTTACTCAAAGTTTGCAAATTGGAGACAAAAGCAACAACATTACGATTAGGAACGCAATTTAATTGAATTACACTTTGCCACGGCAAAACTTGCTATCGTGCAAACGCAAGAAAGCGAAACATTCTATCCCGTTATCTTCTTCGAAATCTATTTTTACCAAAAATACAATAGGTTACGATTTTCTACAATTCACTATATTTTACGTAATGTTTAGATAACACTTCGTACTTTTGACTTCCAAATCTGTTAGCAATTTTTAATGGTGCGCAGTTTTGGTAGGAAACGCTTTGTTCGAGAACGATACGCCATTTATATTATTTTATTTTACAACATATCGTCCTTAACAATTAGCTAAAAATATTTTTTCCACGATCAGATATGATGGTAATTGCTAACAAGAAATAACAAAATAGCTTCGGACCAAACAATGATATTTAATAATGATATTTTCTATTATGCTTTAAATATTACATAAAAGGTAAGCTATATATTTTTATTGTATTCTCTTTTATATCGAAATTTGTATTAATTTTTCCTTCGATACTTAAAAAACTGTGGAAGACTACAAGCTTAAGATAATAAAACTAATAAATTCCCTTAATTAATAATATTTGATAAATTATGAAGTTTGTTTTTAACAAAAAAATCTAAAAATTTATAGAAAAACATAAATAGTTAAGGCATTATCCTCAATTATGATAATTGTAAGCAACCCTAGTTCCATGATGATTTCATAAAACATGTGTGTTTTGTCTCAGTTAAATTCTATGGACCTATTTGTCCCAACTACTTTACGAACCTTCTTTTCCTACAAAAAAAAAAAAAAAAAAAAAAATAGTCACCAATGAAGTAAAAATAAAATAAATGCATTAAATCTTAAACTCATGCAGTGGCGAACCTACTCATATTAACACTAACGATGAAATGTGCTAATTGGAGTTTATGTGGAATAATCATATTGCAAAGTACGGATATAAGATAACATATATGTTGAATAATATTAAATAAATAATATAGAAATAATAATCAAAATCTCTTTAGTATATCTTTAAATTTTCATATTAATATCTCGATTAATTTCAGAAATACGATATGAACATATTCACTCTAAACAGTGCATTATAAATACTATATCAAAGACGTGTGCTATTATATTATTACAAACGTTATAAGATCATTCTTCACTTATAATTTTCACTCTCTAACGCGACAAATTGTAACCATAAACTCTATCAAGTACTCGACAATCACAAGCAATCCTAGAAACACGAAATATAGTTGAGCAATTCGTCTAGGAAGTCGATGGATCCGCGTCGAAAGAAGCTTCCGAATTCATTGGTTGATCGTCGAAGCTGATCTTGAAAATGGCTCGCCACTATTTTTCCTCATTCCGTAATTCCCTAGAAAGCTATTGTCCGGGAATTACACGAGGAAACAAGAACCTCGAATGGACAAAAATTTCACGTGCACACCTGTATCGTAACGAGGACAAGAGCGACGAGGGAGGCAAGGGGATCAGAGTCACGGGACATGCAGTGAAAGTGTTGTTGAAGGAGAAAGAGGGAGGCTATAAAGTATTCCCCTCTTTGTTCTCAACGTTAACAACGCCGATGTGCGTTCAGCCAAAGAGACGAGTGAAAAATCGCCGAGTTGTACGGAGACTCGCGGAAATCGAGAAACAAATATGTATATACAAGGTGTCTCGTTTAACACTAGAGCCACGAAAATTTTATCTTATGACAAAGCTACTATATTTTGTGTTTTATTTATTTTTTAATACATCAGAATGATGTATTAAAATTTTATTATTAATATAAAATGATATCTAATATTTCGTTTTGTAATAAAATTTATTTATATATATTTATATATATATATAAATTATTTGTATTTTATTACATTACTTTCCATTATTTTAATATATTGAAATAACGTACTATTTTAGCTTAAGAACATGTAATTATATGATCGATTGTGATGAATTTGAGTATTAAAAATGTTGGAAATTTCTTTACTAACAATTCTATTACTGAGCATATGAAAATTGTGAATGTCCAAATTTTTTATTTATTCTACCCAGCTTTTAATCAGTATCACAATTCGTGCTCAGAAAGATAAACGGAGTAATGGAAAAGTGGGAATTTTTAATAAGTAAATTATGCAAAGATATTTCAACATAATGATTAATATTATTGAATCTATTATTTATTGTTACAGATTTTCTCCCTTTGCGTCCTTTTTACCTACCCCTACTTTGATGCTTAGATTACTTATGTTCCAATCGCACCACCTCCTGTCACTCAAAAGTTTGAAATAAATAAGAAAGATTTATTACATCCATAAAATAATTTTCCATTTTAACTGCATATTAACAATTCTTCGATTTAAAGGTTAGACAATTGTTTCGTAGAAAGGAAATCGCGATTATTCCCAAAGGATAAAAAATCTCGACAATATAGATACTTCAATAATAGAGAAAACAATATTTCTATTTGTCTCGTGAGTCTTGATCACTATGGATCACCTACTTGTAATGATGACTTACAATAGCTTGATTTATTCGAGATGCGGAAAGTTAGGCATCAGATTCTGTACGTAAATTGGCGAACAGAGTACAAAATGAGAAACTAGGCAGAACTATTAAGCATAGCAAGTCGACACTATCTGTGCAACTCAGACTCGAGTGTTATTTAACTGAAACATCGTAAAAATGTTATTTAATTAATAGTCAATTTTTTAATTTGTAACTTTATAACAAAAATATTCTATATTATAAATATTCTATAAACTCCAATTATTCAGTATGTTCACATGAAACATCAACTGTGGAGGTGTTCCAGTCGTTCCTCGATTTATTATTCTTGTTGACGCGACATTTATTGAAAAATGTCAGGATGTAGTAGACAAAATGGCAAGTTGTTTCGTTAAGTTCGAGGTATTGCCTAACATTTCCGCATTGTAATAAGATATCTAGAAATGGAAGCGCGTCAAAAATCCTGTTGCGTTTATAACCGGAGGAAAGTAAAATTTTTTGTCAATTTTTGCCTTTAATAGTAATCTTTTATGTATATTTGTTTTTTGTAAACTTTGGGGAGTAAGGGGACGGGAAAATTCTACATATCATTATAGAATTTTATTCTTGTTTTTTATTCTAAAATTATTATTATATTGGATTTTAATATTGTCCTTGTTAAAATAATTTTGGAGTACATTAATCACACTTAAAGAGAGGAATGAAAATAGTTGATGTTTGCTAATTAATTTGTATAACAATTTACTAGTAATTAAACCGAAGTAAACAATATTAAAAAAACACACATATACAGGGCACCCTTTTCCCTGCAGATTATAGGTGTATGAAGAAAGCAAAAGAAGAAAATATTTCACAGCGTTTTTTATCGATATCATAAAATATATCAATTTTTTTTTTATATTTGCAATATCTTTTTTTAAATACGTATGGCTGCCCTCAATGGAAAAGTATTTTCTTACATAAAAAGAAGTTGCTGATGAATTCAACTATGGCATATAATAACCTTTTATAAATATTTGTGATCATAAAACAAGAAGTGAAAAGACAGAAGATTTCAGGATACGAATGTTTTCTTCTTGTCTTTTATAGTATCTACTTCCTCTTATTTGTGATATAATATCTTTTGTGCAAGTCATTGTAGCCTGACATTAGTAAAGTGTTATAAGCTTCTCAGCTATTAGATAAAAACACAGTATCTGATATACTACAAATATACTATGCTTTAGAAATAGCTTCTAGTCATAGATTATCATTTCTATAAGATGTCAATTTGTAAAGTATAGCTTGTATTCAAAGTATAATCCTATATATAATAAGAAAAAGAAAAAAAAAAGAAAAGAAAAGATATATGCTGTAATCGATATGAAATCGCAAATTAATTAAAGTAACATTCTCGTTTGCAATTAAAGCAATTTAAAACAATTAAAGCACAGAAATTTACCGGAAGCGTGAAGAAATACAAGCCACTTGCAGAAGTATAACGAAAACGAATGCGAACGACTGTAAAAGAAGAAGCAGAATCAAAACATTGACTTTCTAACTAAGTTTAAATTCTACGATCCCAGTGATCCAGGAAAAATTTCTCCTTTTGCATTAATTTACGCCACTTCTGAATTCAAGTATTGATTGATACTCACAAATCATGGTAATGATATAACCGCAATGTCCGAGAGCACCGCTAGCTTTCTACACGTCCGGGTAACGTAATCCTCCTTGAAATTGAAAACTGCACCTCTACGACAAAGAAACAAGACCTTATTAAATTATTGCCCTCCTAACAGACAGTTTATTAAACTTTAAAACAAAATTTCACCACTGTGAAAGAACATGCTCTCAAATGCCGAGTTAAGGTATTTTCACTTTATCATTTTTAAGTTCTTTATAGACGCAATTCGTGCACCTTATTTAAATATGAACAGAATGCATAAAAATGATTTAATAGGAATAGCAAACTTTTGCTGTTCCTCATCTCTTTTCCTCTTTTAAAAAAATATTTTTTTATAATACCCAATAAATTGATAAATATTTATATACATTAATTTTATCAAATATTAATTTTCAGTTACTGAAATTTATTATTTTACTTAATTACTCAATAATTAAGCCTTTTAGAAACAAGCTCTTTAACATGCGGAAAAAGCTATCTTTTATTAATTAACAATCATAGAGGCGTATTTCTGCCACAGTTTTGAATATTTATAAAAGTTTGAAACCGCTTTTATCTAGGATAGAAAAATATATTTATTTTTATTTACTAATTTATTAAAAACACAACGTTGCTTATATATAACGTTGAATATGAAAGGAATAGTTATCTAGTAGCATTTAAGCAGTATTAAAATATAATATGACATGTATATTGTCAACTACTTGTGTTTATATAACCAAAGTAATTGTATATGTTATTCTTTTACATATAACAGGGCGAAATCTAATTTTAAAATCTCAGAAAATCTCCTAAAAGTTATAAGTTCTTGCTTATTCTTTTCTACTATTTCATTAAATAAATTCATTCTACAGTATAATTAATGTTATATCGTATTGAATTAATAAAAACGAAATATCACCTCTTATTGAATCAATTGAAGATCACAAGAGAAGAACATAAGCATATATGTTTGTTGATTTTATGACAGAAAAGTAGTATTTTAAAATGGCATTGTTAAGAAAGAGAATAAAATATTAGATCGAAAGATACATATCCTTTAACCAAAAGCCAAAGTGATATACAGTGTACATGTCTGTAATAGATTGTTTCTAGTCTATCGATTATTTTCTTCGTTCATCTTCATGAATTTAAGCTATCTGAAACTAAAATATTTTACTATGTATGTAACAAAAGATACATTATACCTTTATTTTCAACGTTTCGGTGTCAATTATAAGGTGTCGGTTAATTGCTATAAGAAATTAGTAAACCGGGCAAAAATTTGTACATCAAGGAGTTCAATATAGCTTACAACTTGACTTTTCTATAACTCTTAAGACAAGCGATACTTTAATATCTTCTAATATTGTAATATTATGACAAGTGAGATTTCTAAAATTACGAAGAGTGCGGAGCAATACACGTTTGGTTCCAGAACCAAATGGGAAGACAATTTTGATAACATAAAATTGAATAACAATGTATCGAATTCAGAAACTGCTTGCCGAGAGAATATGACTTATTTTATTCTTCTCTTGCAATCTTCCATTATAGAGAAAAAAAGAACAAACGAAATGGTGGTATGTATAAGAATTCGCTGTCACGCGTGCAGAGGCAACATTCTTTTATGGATCGTTACGTCTGCGCTTCCGGTGTCTCTCTCTGTCTTCGACGAATGCGGAATGAAAGAGCATTCGAGATTCGAAGACTCGCGAGCGGCGTATCCCGCGAGCCTTGTTTTCGAAATTTCTCTGACCGAATCGTTTAATTTGCAAACGTAAGAAGAGCAATGACTCGATCATCCGGGTCCTTTGACTGGCAGCTGTAAAGGGAAAAGGAGGAAGAAAAAAAAAGTAGGAGGGAGAGGAATTTCATTGGTGTTCCAGTGAAATTCGAAAGGTCGTTTTTTCGAGGTTAACTGCACGCGACGCATGCCACCAATCTACAATGTGACCGAGTAGTCTCCACGTGAGCATATATGATGTCCAGTTATTCATCCTTTTACATTCTTTCGTCGAATTCATTGTATACATAACTTCGAACAAGAAACTTAATAAATAGCAGATAAAGTTAAATCGTTGCTACTGCTGCTATCGTGTAAATAGTATTTAATTTAAGTCGTCGATTTATGTCCTTTTATTTAAGTTATTTTAAATTCTGTAACCATCTTCGTTCATGAATATAAACTCATATAAATAAGTTAACACTGGAATTACCAAACCCGTTAACGTGGCAGATTTCAGATTTTCCTTTTTTACGATTATATTTTGGAAACATACAGATATTTTTGCTAAGATCGATATTAACTGTTATTTATTTGAATAGATACATAAAATGAATTTAAATCAATTTATCTTCATTAATATCACTTGAATTATAATGATTTACATGTAGGATATTTAAGTATGTATTATAGACCGGTAGTTCTAGTATTAACAATATTATAATAAATATAATAAACACTGCTATATAAGCCAACGTAAACTTTGCTTCTATAGTTTATAAGAGATGAGAATAAAATATTTCCATTAGTCCTTTATGAATTGGATACATAGGAAAGCTTTTTATAATGACAAACTTAATACCAACGAATATTCATTCTTTCAGGCAGTACAATCGGTTTAGCTAGAAAAAATGAAATAATTTTCAGGTGGAAATATAACAAATCCTTTTTTAAAGACAAATTTAAAGATTTTTATAAAAGTAGTATGACGAAATGTCCACAGGGGTGAATGTTATAAATTAAATTTGTAGAAAATGCATTCCGGACTGAAATTTTGTAGCAAAAAACAGTAATTTTTTGCCCCTTTAAAAATTAATTAATCCAGACACGCCTATAATCTTTCCAGAAGGATGACTGCGGAATAATTTTATATTAGTATAAACAGTAATGTTAAAATACAATCAATACATTCGATTACCCAATTTAGACACTAAACAAAAGAAAGCAGCATTGTCTTGCAAAGTATCATGAAAGAAACTTAAACTCTTGTATCCAGGATCAGTAAATTAATTCACCAAAATATCGTATAATATACAGTGACCATAGGCTGCCTTGTTTTGTCATATTCTGTGTAGATTTGTAGACACGATTCTTTAATTAATTCCTTTGTAAAATTTCGACTGAAAAGATCGAATATAAAATTCGAATTTAAAGCTTAAATACATTGCATAAGACAGTTAGAAGATTATTTTCTATGTTACTCTGATTTTTAAGTTTAACTTTATCGTAGAACCAATATGAGGCCCAATATATCAATCTAGAGTCATTATATTTTACTCCGAAATAAATAATTTAATTCCAAAACGGATCTAATCTGTGCGAATATTTTTATTATCCGTAGGTACATATGTATATGTATATTTTAGAATCTACAGCAAATATGTATACAGCAACAGTACATGAATGTGTATTTTAATATTGGATTGTAACCTATGAAATGTTCATTTGAACGCTTCAGATTCTTTACATAGATTATATCAAGAAGCGTGTATATCGTTTACCTGCAATATGATCTACATATATAAAATTAAATGTCGATTTGTGATCTTTTGCTTCGTATATCTTCTACTTAAAATAGCATGAGAAATTTCTCAGTATGCCCTTTGTGATGAATAGGCATGGCATTGAATTATTTCCTTTTATAAATTCAAATTTAGTCGCATAATATTAATATAGTTTTCGAAGAGAATGCTGTTATTCGTCACTGATTCTCTAAATCTTCTTTGTTTTTCTTCACGATACTTGAAAACAAGGAATATCGTATTCATAATTTATGTGAATTTTATGAAACTCGGAATAATATTTTTCGAAACATAATGAAAAGAACAATTCGAAAGCCAAATTTATTACAATATGATCATATAGTGGTTATTCTAAAGCATTCGTGTAATTATAAGCGTTATAAAGAAGATTAATGTATTATTGCTGGTGGAAGTCTCTTTCGTAAACTTTCAGTATCTTTGTACCTTCCTTCAGTCTTTATTAAAAATCTACCTCATAAATTCGATTGGACGAAGAGGACGTAATTTCCCAAAGAAAAAGTAAGAAAAGAAAGGAAAAGTTTCCCCCTATTTTTTATCAAAAAACTTTACAAGATTGAGTGGATTTACCTATGCTTATGCGAAAACAAAACAGTATCATTCTTCCCTATAAGTAGGCTAAAAAGGACAGAAAAGAATCTTCTTCAAACAATTTTCAAACAAAAACAAGACGATTTATTAGTACAGTGAAATCTCGATTATTGGAACATCAGTTAATAAAACGATCGACTATGAATCGATTGCCCATCGATTAATAGAAGATTTGGGGCTAGTTAGTTCAAGATAAGTGACCTTTTCTCATTTATAAGCAAAGAGACCGAGACTTTTATCTTTAATTAGCATTAATTTAGATAATTGAGATTCTACCATATAACAACTACTTCATTTATCATTTATTTCTACTGAACCGATACGATACGATTTCTTTAAAAAAGAAACTGGTTCCAGCAATTATCTGTTTCTTTCTTCATTAACAATCTATATCGTTGCAATCAAGAAACGCATACAAATCGCATTATGAAAAAAGAAAATTTCCTAGAAATAATACACCAAGTCATTACTCTCTTTCTCTCTGCTTTATCACTAATCTGTAACTTTACAAACCGTCCAAGCCGAACAAAAACGAAGTGAATAAATAAAGGAGGTGCAATAACAAGTTTCACCTAGGCGTTTCGTAACGTTCGTAACATTAAAATTATTACCTCCGACAAAATACTCAAGTACCGTTCACGATAACGCTGATTCCTTCCTTTTTACTCGTCGAGATTCTTTTTGCCCCTCTATCGGTGACGCGAGGAGCAGCCGCCATAAAGTCGATTTCTGTGTCAGTGTGTCATACGGGCTCGTATCAATAGCGAGAGTGAGCGTTACTCAATGAGCAATTCTTGCGTGTGACGAGCATACGCGCGCACGAACGCCATGCCGCGTCCGTACGCGTCACGTTAACTCGCGTCACATCACCATATGAAGAGCACGGGCAAGATATAAGTCCACTTTTGTTGACTTTTTGGATTTTATAACACTGCTCGGTGGCTGAAGTAATACGCAAGCGATGCGGAGGGAACGAGAGGGACGGATGGATGGTTTAAAAAAATATAGTGACTGAAAAGAAGTATTTTTATGCGAAGCACAACGAGCCCGCCATATAACGCATTTTGCTGTAACGCGGATTTGTATAATGTCACACTCACACTTTTTCTTATTTTTTCCTTTTTTTTTTTTTTTTTGTACGTTTATTCTCGCGACGTACAAAAGCTTACCAATTTTAAGTTCTGCAATCCGACAAATCTCCTTTTTACGCGAATAGACCCGCCGGATACACGTCTAGCGTTATAACAGAATGTATTTCTCTTCGTTTGCGTGATACAGCGACAGAGCGCAAGAATTAATATAATGATTTTCTTCATTATTCAGTGGATTTTTGCACGATTACATTACATTACATTACACCCATCCCTCAATTTACGCGGAGTATCCGTTCCACGTGGATTCGTTTTACGCGAATGAAGATCGCGCAAATAAAGTCTGTCTGAACGAAAGAAAAAATATGTACACATATGATGACTAGCGCAACGTAATGTACTTTTATCCTTATCTCTTACAGCACTGACGTGACCGGCCGCGTAAATTAAGATCGCGCACATAAAAACTACTGTGTAAATTATGTTGTAATTTGCTATTTGTTATATGTGAAAGAATAAGTTTACTATTTACTATATGTATATATTATTTATTACTCGAATGAACTGTTGGAACAGTAGTAAAAAATGTAGAAAATTTGGTAGAAATAAAAAGAAAGATACTGGTAAATTGTTAAATTATTAAATATTTTAATTATTAAATATATTAATTATATATTAAATTATTTGTTGTATTGTCGAAAATCTTAAGCCAAAATTGACGAAAATAATACAAAATAAAATAGACGGAAAAGTATTACTATTCCGAGAGTTTAGAGTTGCGAACTTTCAAATTTTTGCATCAAAATCAGGATTTTACGTCACGATAAGTTATCTCTTGATTTTTTCACGCAAAGTTAAAAAGAAATTCTCTATTCTTCTCATACTAAGTTATGTTAGATTACAGGGTGCTCGCACTAGTAAGCAATTCCTATTGTATTAATTACGTTTCATAACATATTCCTAAAAAGCTACAAAAGAGATAATTCTATTATACATAACGCGATGCATATATGCTTGAATAAATTTTTGTGAAACAGTTGTCCATATAACCTACAATTTAACGCTTATCAATTTACTGATATTAAGAACTAATGAATTATTACTCAAGAAATTGCAGATAACATTTATGCCATATGTTTATTTCAAAATTTGAAAGGACAACGTTCCATATGCAAGAAGCTAATATTATCAAATTACGCTTCTACCATCAGAAGTACATCATAGATCGGTGGTATACGTTAGAGACTTCTTATTTAACTTGTCGCCCACGCATTTAGCAACGACGTATTTTTAAATATCGTCGAAAGCAATTAATCCGGTGCTGTTGTACTATCGTGCGATTTATACCAGTGACTTCGCCTCTTTACTAGAGAAAGTGTTGGATGTCCATGGATGGTTAGGAATTCGAAGACACGTAGCTATAATGCGCCATAGAATTACACGTTTGGTGTTTAAAAATGGTCATTATCTTTAACCGATTAATGGAGAAGACAGACAGATTTTGATAAAGATCGGTTAAGTTCTTGATTCGAAAGCATACGCGAATAATAATATAACTAAAGAAATTATTTTAATTCTCAATATATTAGTTATAAATTTTTACAAATATGGAATCATATTTCTAGTTATACATACTTATATATTGTATCATCCGCTAATTTTATTATTAGTTTAGAATTAATACCGTTGATTAATAATTATTTCTTTCCTTTCAATAGATTTTTGACAACTGCTAAATTTTTCTACGAGGATCTTCTGAAACCAGAATTCTAAGTAGACTTTTCTTTCTAAATTTTGATTTCTATAGAACACATACTAATTTAAAAATATGCAAAATTTTACAACGAATCTATTCTCTACTATAGCAATGGATAGACAGTATTTATTTTACATTCGTATCATGGTCGGTAATATGTATCTGTTGGAACTCATCGCATATTTGTGACATAACGTAATAAATTTCGCGAAATATGTTGGTCATTTAGTTAATAGTTGGTTTTACTTGCGTCATCGTATCGAAATATGTAAGTATACGATATAGAGATGTAGTTTTTCAAAACGGTTACTTCTGAATCTTAGAATTTAAACAGTTTAGGTGTTAAAATGGTTATATGGCGGTTAACAGCAGAAATAGAATTTGGACGTTATCCCCAATCTCATACAGAGCGTCATTATCTCTATCAACTTTATCGAGCGAAGTGAGAGAAAGTAAAGTTAACTCGGTTGAGCTATAGTTATGACGCTTTTTCCACGAGAATGTGTTTCCTGGATGAAAGATATTTATTAATCGATTGAGATGAAAACGTTTTCCAAGCGTACCCTTCCGGACAAGAAGATTACAATACAAAAGTATCACGCGTTTCTGATCATGTTTGTAGCGATTTTCTTGCAAGATATAGTATCTTTCCATCCTTTTGTCTGTTTTTTTTTTTATGTTAGTCACTTTTTGTTAGGAGTTTTCGCTTCTACATCCGGACATTTGTTTCTCGTTAGCGTGTTTAAACTAACTGAGTTAAATGAGTACTTTCTGATGATGCATGTTCGCTTTTCTAGTGTTTAACGATGAAAAACTACGATGAAGGTACTACGATATGGAATATCAGACGAATGCAGTTACTTGAACGACAGTTTCGTGATTATTTGGTGCGTCTAATTTGCATGAAGATAGCATTTTGGTGAATATTATGTAAATTTTGAATTATATAATAATAATATATTCTTTTTATTATTTAGTTATTACCAAGGACAATAGTATTAATATTTAGGAACAGTATTATTTAAACGGTATTATTATACAGTGTATAATATTTATGATATTTGCCACTTGTCGATTGATTGTTTAATATTTTTTTATTTGAGAAAAAGTTAATTCGTCATTTTGTCACTAGATGAAGATTATAAAATTGCTTATTAATACAAATACAAGAGAAAATAAAAGGTATGAAATTAAAAGCACAAATTAAAAACAATTTAATCGAAAGTATCATCGGTAGAATAGTTTATAAGTATTAATATTCACATTTCTATAATATAAACAGAAATAAGTTAATTAATATACTCATTGATAAAAATGATTTTTGAGAAATCATTTTTACTTTTACGTAATGTATTTTCGAATCCTTTATTAATGTTCCGATAGTAATACGTAAAGAGTATTCTTCACGGTTCATTTACATTTGTAAAAGGCTTAAAATATTTGGCAATAGTTGATAATAAATTTCGAAACAAATTTGAAACGCATCATATATTCAATTTGTCCGAGTGAAAGTCAAAAAGTAAAAGTGCATATAATGTTTTTCTACGTAATTCTCTTCATCCTCTATGCATATGATCCATCTCTTAATAAATTTCTAGACATTTTATTGGAAAAAACATTTGACCTCCAGCATATTCTTGCAGTCTTGCATCATCATAAAGTCTCTTGTTTACTCTTCGCGGGGTAAAATTGTTCATCTTTGCATTTCATAAGTTGTACCGATCCAGTTTAAATTAAAAAGAAATAAGTCACGTTTCTCATCCCTTTTTCTGTACATTTACATTTCTTTACATAAATACAATAATAGAATAAAGTATCTATAAAACTTGACTACATTGTGCCTTTATTAGATTGTACACAGAGCTTTGTACACCATGTTTGCGTATTCACCGTAAAACTACGGTTGTTACAATAATCTGTCACAAAACACCGCGTATAAATTTAATATTATCATTTATTCACGCAGATATTTTCTCATTGGTCCATATCATGGATTTAGCAAATTAAATCCCTTGTGTATTTTTTGTCTAGTTTTCTCAAGATAGATTAGCTGCACAGATTCTTTGCTGTAATGTTTTGATGGCTCGTTAATCTGTATTTAGTGTTCTATTACTTTCAGGGATAGTAATAGAAGAATATTTCACTAACAAAAATGAAAAGTTCAGCAGCAACAGAACAAATGAATCGCGAGTTAAGTAAGAAATAATCACGTGAGATGATAAATATTACATTGAAGACTAATTGATAGACATACAGACTAAAACAATTAACCTCTTCCCATTCGAAGAACAAACACGAAAGAACAAATTTTCGGATCAATCTGACGATCATTAAGCATTCATCGACTAGATGAAAAATATCGTAATAATACGCGAAACGCATCGAGTTGGTGAATTCAATCGGTCATCAAGATTAAGTATAAGCGGCCTCAATAAGACCTTGAAAAGTCTCGTCTACGAAATATTCGCCGGTGAATGAAGGATATGGCGTCACCTACATTCGTGTCTAACATGCGTTCGAAATCGGTTCAAGGTTCGGATTTATCATCGATTAACTCACGTAGCATCGGAATGCGATGGTTCGTAAACGGAAGCGAGACACGAGCATCGACACGTACGCGTTTTAAGTCCGCTTTTGGCTGGATTCCTAAACGCAACTGCCTTTAAAAATAACGTTGACTCACGTACAGACCTCTTCTATTCGATATGCTTTCATCGAATGAACAATGGAAGAAAATTCGACGATCGAACGATTAGATTAACTGATTAACTTAATTTATCTCCTGGATTTTTTACTCCCGGATCTTTTTTTTAACTTTATCTTCTTGCATAATTAGACTAATACTATCAGTGAAATTTTTTAAGTCACAGTTTACAAATTACCAGTACTATTAATAAAATGTGTTTACATGGTAATAACAAGTTTGGTAACAAAAGTGATCGTTGAAATAATTTTAGAAATTAGCAACATGACTCTCTCTTGTGCAATAATTTAACAAATAATAATAGTAAGTGCTAAAAATAATAATTATGATGATAGGTTATGGACATTTCCTTTTGATTTTACAATTTTTCTCCCAATAAGAGGATTTTTTAATTTGGAACATTTATTTACAAAATTTTCTTTGTTTTGTCGTTATCAAACTAGTTAGCACTGGTTGTTATGCAATAGTATTTATTAACAGCGCTAATTTACAATCTGTCAAATTTGTCATTTGTAAACTTTCTTTAATAATATTAATTTAGCTCATATGAGCCAGAAGAAAAATGAATTCTATAAATTATAAGTCAGCTGTTTATACTGTTTGATGTGAAATTATCAAATTGTATACATTGCTTGTGCAATTGAAATCTACATATAACTCAGAATTTAGCAATTTACTAATATATTACATACATATATTTTAGTAACAATATACATACTCAGTTGCTCACATAATCAGAATTAACTTGTAATCGGCGAAGAAAGTGCATGTGTCAGTTTCCAGCAGACTTAATACTACGCTTACTTCTAGAACACTATCTAATAAGTTCCTGCTTCTCAGATTTCCATTATACTTGTATAATCATTTATCGATTGTATAGATACATGTATCAGAGATATAGAATGATTGTAATTCACGCGTTAAATTATATGTTGTAACATTGTAACAATATTCTGTAGAAATACCTATCTTTAAATTCAGCTCCTGCATATTTATGTACAGCTGGTAAGCATAGTTTTAGGAGAATATAATATAAATACCATCTTCAGAATATTTGTAACATATTTGATTATGTAATATATTAATTCATAATAATAATGAATAATGAATTGATAATTATATTTTGGATATATTTTGTTATGCTTTCTATGAGATTACAAAATTAATTGTTATTAATTGCAAAGTTTTATTAAGTAATAGAAGTTGAATAAATACTGGTTCTATTTAAAGGGTAAATTAAAAAGAAATTAACTACAAAATTACAAAAATCAATTAATGAAGTAGGTTCTGCTTGTCGATATGATAATTTTTTAATTTTGCATACCGATAAGGAACAGGTAGAAACTATGATTATATGTATGCATCGATGCATCTGTTCTGCGAAAGCAATTGAATGAAGATGACTTTGTATAATTAGATACTTTCATGCTTGGATACAGGATAATTATGAATCTCATAAAATAATTAATTATAATTAATGTTTCCTGATTCGTTCTTCTGATTATTTTAATGTACATATTGTGGATATATCTGTAAAATATAAAATTGAGTAAGCACGTGCCTTAAACGATTAGGTGTAAAAGAAGTGACCGCATAAGCAATCGTGATATTAAACATTACTATTATTTATCTTTCAATGAAATGAATCGTTTATTTTAAATTGCTGTCATTATGTTGTTAAAATTCCTACAAAACTAATAAATAAAATAAAAGTTGTATCAAATAGTGAAACCAGGTGAATATAACGAATATAACGAATGAAACGCCTTTGAAAACTGAGAATCGAATTTAATCGACAAGCATTCGTAAATTATTGGATTGAATTTTCTATTTTGAATATATTCCATTTAACTTTCAAATAATAACTTCAATTCTCTTCGTTTAAAAGCTATAGTCATTCCTTTTCAGGTCTTGCAAAAAATAATTAAAAATCATCATTTTCATTTCTTAATTTTCCCTTTCGCTAAAATCTCGTTTATATTAAATATATTTTTAAGCATTATGATTTTTATATTACAATCACTAATCAAGTGAATGTGAATAAAAGAAAATAATTATCTTTTCATTGTACACAATACAAGCGAATCTCCATTCATGCAATGAAAAGTAAAAGATATAAAAATTCCTCATTTATGGAAAATCTAATGTTCCCTTATAAACTGTATCACAATAATCATCTTTAACAACAGTATGGCAGACTGAAAATCACAGTGGTGCAAGTCAAGATTTTGGAGATTCAAATTCAGTTACGTATATTAAATTTCCTTTTTACTTTTAGATTCCCTTAGTTTTATAATTAATTAAGTTGTATCGTATAACTTCTCCGTCTAGCTATTGTATAGCTTTAGCCTGTGCTATGGATACATTTTTATAATCTCAAGAAATATAATCAATTTTTTACAATAGCAAATGCAGAATATACTTCCATGAAAATGAGCAGCGATGTTTAACTACGGTTAAACAAAACGCAGCAAAGAAAGTGGAGTTGCACGAAACAATTCTTTGTTCAATTTCGCAAACGGTAGTTTCCAGTTTGTGACTACCTGACTCACTGTTCATCCTGTCTTGAATCGCATTATCTAACGCAATTTCGTAAACAATTTTACATACTGTTATATAGCCGTGAATAAAAGTTTCCTTTTATTCGTTAGCAGCTCGGCGATTCATGAAAATATCACGATTTCTGATACCAAAATTGCCAGAGATGTTTTAATATGTTCTGGAAAACAAACGAAGTGTAATTACACGTCCAGTTGATTTGCACATCATTGTACGCGTTCGTTGGCCACGAATATAGTTCATTCTTATACAATACGTTTACGTATAGAGAATTGGTCACCGAATGCGGTCGAATATGGCAGGTAATATGCGCTAAAAACATAACAACTTTCTCCTACTTGCGTTACATCTTGTTACGCCAGGAGGATTATTCTGGAATGCAATCGCGAACAGGATGAGTATCGATCGGATTCACGCTATCAGCGTGTAGTGGACTTAATGAATCTTAATTGGAAAGAGTTACTCAATTCTTTAAAGTAAGCTTGACTTTATCGTGCACATGTATCGTGTAATATCATGACAAGTAAATATAAAATTAGTATAGAAGAATCACAGTGGAAGCATTCATTTACTTCTTTACTTGAATGCGTCGTTGCTCATTGCTAAAAGTTAAACTGAATAATTTCATTCTCTGAGAACATTTTAATTATCATCTGAAAGTTTGTTAGTATCGTAGTACGTAATCGGTATACAATTCTTTAAAAACCGAATGATGAATTTTGATGGAATTAATTGATTTGGCTTCTGTATGAAACAAACGACAATGTAATTATACTACTTTGAATAATACTACATATAAATCTATTATAAGTGTAAAGTAATCATTTAATATTTAAAGAAGCTGAATTCAATTTCGATTGTAGAAAAACCCTTTGAATTAAACTTACGCAAAAATGAAAATTTTCTATTGGACGAACATGTCACTTTACGCTGTACTTATAATAATGTGACGAAGAAATGTCACTACGAATCGTATTATTGTAACGCATATTTTCCATACAGAATTAATAATGAAATGAATATGAATGGCAAAAATATACGTAGAAAAATAAGTAACTTTAAAAATAGCTTAATCAAAATAAAAAAAATTATTACTTTCTAACATTCTCTAATCTTTTTTATTCTTATTATTATTTCATAATTCTTAGTTTACTGTTGATCAAATTTTCATTGTCTATACTATATATATATATAGCGTTATATAACTTTATATACTTCTAGTGTTGTATTTGATAATTCTTATATATGTAAAACTTTATTTATACTTTATATAAATTATCAGAGAAAGTTTCTTCCAGAAAATTTCGTATTTTTGAAACTTACATGATACGTCTAGCAATGAGTTAGTCACATGAATATTGTAAGAGTACGTGTGAATTTTTAAATCCGAGAAACTGTGAACGTATTAAACAATGTTATATTCTTTTCACGACTTAATAATCGATTGAGTCTGACAATGAAAATACAATAATATGCAAGAAACATTAAAATTTTTTCTCTGATTTGTTTAACTTTTAATTTTATTAATTGTAAACTTCACAATAGTACTTCACAATGTTTGAGGCCGAGGATATCTTTCGAATATTCTAACAACGAAATGAATAAGAAAATAAATTTTGAAAAGTGAAGGAAAATAAATTAATAAGATAAAAGTAAGGAAAATAAGTATATTATTGCTACTGTTTTGTTATCATTATAAACTTCATGTTATGTTATCATAATAAACTAACAAGATAAACATAAGGAATGTAACTATATTGTTACTACTGTTTTGTTAAGCATTATATAACCGCGTGTAATTTTAAACGACAGTTTAAATTTCCTAAAAATAAAGTATCAAAATGTATTCAACAATCATACATCTACCTATCTATATAAAAAATTAATTTTATTCGTTCCATTAAAAAAGGGTAGCTTTTCGTTATAATCATGGACAAAATTCTATGAATATGAACTGCAATTAATTGCTAGAACATCTTATTGCTTCATCGCATTTTCAAAATTCCTGAAACGTCGGAGAAACTGTGAAATATTGATTTCCATGAAGTATTCCGTAGAACATTTGACTCTCCGACAATATCTCGCTGCTGGAACAGTGGATTACTTTACATTGACGTGGATATATCATCGACGTTAACCCTAATTAACCTTCCTCCTTCGTGTCAATATCAAACACTCGCTTCTATTCAATGTAATGTACAATGTCATGTGTTTTCAATACGTTTTCATCTTCATCCAGCACAACAAGAATACCACGCGTACTTCTATTCCAGCAAGTATAATGGGGACAATCTTTCAACGTTATTGAAATAGAGATACAACTTTTCTCTAGAAATAATCGCTTCCGCATTTCAAGAAGAAAATGCATTAATCTGGAGTTCAAGTCACGCTATATGTTCATTATCAGGGACAAAAGTGATTTATTGTTCAATTTTAGTGTTAAAATATAAAAATTATATACATGTTCATGGCCATCGGTTTATAAAAATAAACTATCTGAATGACATAAAGATACGTGGAATTTTACTTACATTTATGTAAAATTTACGCAACTCGTGCAAATATTACAAACGCAAAGTCAAAGTTTTATCATTTTTACGTAAAATATACTGAATACATGCAAATATTACAAACGCAAGAATCAAACAAGTTTTATAATCTAGTACAAGTGTATAATTATATGACAAAATTTAAATGCGTGAAATTGTACAAAATATATATAATATGATATATCATAATAAAACAATCGTTATAATGTTTAGAGGATGAAGCAAAGTTCTCTTTCAGTTCCATTTCTATAGCTGATTTGCAATAGTATAATCGAAACTATAGGCAAAAATAGAAGCTACAACTTTAAAGCTTTCACTAACTTATCGAAAATAGAATTTATTCGCGTGCACAGATATGTAGGACAGAATTTAGATCTTTCCAAAGTAGTTATACTTTTACTTCCCAATTAAGTAAAATGTATATTAATAACAATTCGTCGGCATCGTTGGTAAATTTAAAAAGTTTATTAATCAAATACAAGGTGATTTATATTAAATCAGCATAAGCAGAAGATTCGGAAGAGACATAGCTATTGTAGAGCAAAGGAAATCCATAGGAAGATGAAATAATTGTATACAAAGCATTTCTCAAAAATACAGAAACGAGGCATCATTAAATAAAAGAGATCCAAAATGAACTAAAGTAATCACAAGCAAATTATTCCTCAAATACTTTGAAACGAAACTTAAATAGAGCGAAACTAACTTGCAAGAGAATGAAATAACTGTGCGCAAAGTATTCTTCGTGACCTCACATCGGTTCAAAGAAACCATCTATAACAAGACAATGCCTCTTCGAACCGTTCGAAAACTTAATCCAATGTATCACACTGAGAAAAAGTATATGCATACCTTTTTTTCAGAATATTTAAACGAGTATTATCAACGACAGAATCTGAAAGACGTTCAGCCTGCTCGACGTTCTTGGTGACAGAGCACGAGGTGCAACTGGAAAAGTTTAGTCGAAACCTTCGCAACGAGAAGCACGATCGCTTCGAGTGGAAAGCAGTCAGTATCTTCTCGAAGGAATTTTATTCTAACGTGCAACAGGAGGCTCGTATCGCGCAAGGACACTCTTTATTTCCAATCTTGAGAATCTCTGGACCACTCGGTTCACTTGATGGACTTTCGTAGTGTGCAAAAGAGCACAATCATTTTTTCGTGTCTTTCCATCAGGTTAGCTATGGGTCAGCAGGTCATCGGTGGCGTAAAGTACGTACACTTGTATCAAGGACGTTTGCGATTGTACCACACGTGGCGACTGCCACGCGTAATTACCCAACGTATGCTAATAGGATTGGACACGAATCGATGAAATAATAAACTACACTAATGTTCATAAATATTAGATCATTAGGAAGACGATGTGTTGTATAAACTGGATGCAAAATACAGAAGTTTATCTACAATTTGAGCGAAAATTTGGAATTAAACAAGAGAAAATACGATAGAAAAATTAATACTATTGATATTGATTATTAGAACGATGGTATTGGGTAGCGACGATCCAGAGACATAATGGATATAAACGAAAAGAAATTTGAGGTTATTATATAGAAAGATGAGATTTTTATGATAATATTCAATATATCAATTATTTATTTATTTCAAAATTCCACGCTCCCAATTTACTTTAACACAAATTTCAATGTGATTTCCTAATCATTTCTAAGATTTACCTTACTTTACGTTAGCGTCTTAACAACTATGATCGGGGGTGTGCTTATTCTAATAATAGATTGCCTATTTACTATGACATACATTTTTACTACTCTCTCTTGAATTAATGAAAGCATACCAGAGTGTTGAATAATCTGATTTACAGAAGTAAACACCGTAATGCCAATCGTTGCGGTAATCAATGAATGCGAGGATGCAATGCATATTGTGAAATCTGTTTTGAATTTCTAATCCCATAGGAATAGACTTTGTAATGTAGGTACTTGTCAGGCGTATCTATTTTTTTAAATTAGTCAATTTTTTGTAAAATCGTCGTAGTTAAGAAATACGAAAGAAACTATAGGCTCTCGAAAAGCAAAGAAAATATTTCTCGTTTCCAGCACAAAAATAAAATATTTCTGTAAATTCGAGTGAACTTGCTCCATATTAAAAGTAGCGTGTTGGACTAACATTATGCAATGTCTGAGTTACAATCTAGTTTACAAAGATGAAGAAATTCGCGTGATAAATTAGGGACATTCTCGAGGCTGATGAAATGATGATACTTGTACAAATTAACACGAGATTTATATTTATCTATGTAGATAAACATACGTAGGTAGCCATCAGTGTTGAGCAAGTTTTAATGCAATTAAAGTTAACTTGACTGAATTTTTGTACATTTATTGAAAATTTGAAGATGTACAGGATATACATAATTTTCTATACAAACAAAATTTTTGTTCAAGTGCCATCTTTTTAATTATATTCATAAAAATATGAATTTGTATAAATTATCGTAGTTTAATGATAACCAGTTACTAATTACAAAAATATTTTTATATGAGTTGTGATCAACAATTAAATTTTTATTTAATCGATGTATAATTCCAACTGACAATTAAGGTGGATATATAATCATTAGTTAAATTAGCGATTAAATTAGTTATTTAACATTTGAACCATTGACGTCTAATATCCTTAAATATCCCGTGTATGGATAATTACAAGTAAAATGAAAATTAATAGACATACGGTGTAAGGCCATTTATCTAAACAAAAAATCATAATTGACGGGGAAAATCAGTGAGCTTCTATCACATAAATTGTTTATCTCCTGATGGATTCAGATAAATCATGTCTGACAAATCATGCAGTAAATACGATTACCCGTGATTATTAATCGTGATGAATATTGGGATAATTGAGTAACATTTTTAACAATGTAAGGGAAGATTACTTGTTTGAAACTATTTTATAAATATTGGTATTAAACACACACACACAATTAATTATGCCTTTCTTTGTATTGAATGTAATTGTGTATTTCAATTTCTGATATCCTATTACTGGATATTCCGATAATAATCGATCAGTTCCAATAATCACGATTGCATTGTGAGATACAAAACTATTATGTATAAACGTTCAGTCGGATATTATGTTTCATATTCGTGAGAAAAACCATAAAGATTGATAAAACATGACACTGAGCGGTACATTGTAGACAATATAGGTGGATAAATTTCCTAAACGATATTTTCATGCACCTTCCGGTATTCTTTCATTTCTTCTATAACATACAAAAATGTTCTAACGTTTAATGAATGTCGAACAACTAAACGGTCAAACAGTAGGTAGTTCCAAACAGTAATCTGCATATATCAAGTTTCTAGCTGATACATCAATAACCAATACACCTCCAATCGAGTCAAATTAGCTTTACGATATCCATGAAAAATGATATTAAATACCTGCTGAAACACTGCTATTTTTATTTCGTCGAAACAAATTCATAAAATTAGCCATTATACGTTCATTGTAAGATTCTTGCGCGTGACATCTCGTACGCTACATTCATCTCGAACCCTCTTGGAAACGTCCATTGTAAACTATTCTCGTGTTCGCGATCTACACGCTGGACTAGACGATGGCGCGAGATGGCAAGCGATGTTGATCGAACTGTTTTCGATAACTCGAGCGAAGAAAGAGGAGCAAAGAGGACGGTGACTAGGTGAAACGATGCAGGAACCGGGCGCAACAAATAAACGAACCGTGCAGTGACCCGCTTTCCGTCGCAGACATCCTTGTTTCATAATATGCAGGCGGCTGAACGACGCTTAGGGGCCGGCTTGTTGTAACCGAGGGAGAGATGCATCTTCGTGCATTAGTCAGCTAGTGTGTTTCCCTGCTCGCTAGCAACACAACGGACTCGCGGGTCTCGGTGATCCGTTACGCAACCCTGGCTCACGGTTGCAATTCACTGTGTGTATTATACTTGCTACTCTCTGGGTAAAGACGAGAAGAAGAGACGCGTTCCTACCATACCGAAGGATTGGTCTTTAATGATCGTAGACGTAGCCGCGCGCGTTCGTCACGACTGATGCGCGTAATTCCTCGCGTGTAGATGCTGTGTGTCGAGTAATCGTCGCGCAAGACGAGCTTCGTGTGCATTTGTATAGGGTGTCACAAAATTGCGCCGTTGAGTGCATTGTGGTAGTTTCATGTGCCGAGAAAATTAATCGCATTTCCTTTAGAGCAATTGATTAAATAGAATATCAATCAGGTCGTATTTTGTGAATTATGCAACGCTGTATCAATGACAAATCACATCATCTTACAATACAAGCAATACTCTTTCTACGAATGATAATCTAATAATAGTATATAATTAGTATAATTAGTATTAAGTAATCTAATTATAGTAAAAAGAAAATAATAGATATTCAATAACTAAAAAGACAATGCCCTATTACAAAAGCAATGGAACGCTTGATAATAAGAAATGAGCGCTGCTTATAGGATCGACTCCGAACAATAAAGGAGTGAAAAAAGTTCATGTATGAAAATGTCGTTTCAGAATAATTTTGCAAGTTATGGATAATTTCATTTTACGCTGGATATGTACATACGAGTGATATACTGGTGTCAATAAATCAGCCGATGTATCTTTCTCTCTATCTGCAAACACTAATACAAATTTCGATCGTTATATTTAATTTCGTTCGTTTGCTTCGGAATGTAAAACTCGGTATCGTCCATATGTTTTCTGACATTCTGTATATGCATGTACTTTTGCAAGATTTTTTGCACCTCTGTATATGGATCCTTTATCGTGATCCGCTCCGTTTGGTATTGGAATGGTTCGATGGTTGATTCTAATTGAAACGATCGAGAAAGATACAGTTTCATGCGATGACTTAACTTAATGTATTTTATATGTGATACTTTCTCGTTCTTTCTTTCTGTCTTCGTTTTTGTTTATCAAGCGAGGAAAACAAGCCGTTGTTTGGATTTTCAACCTCGATTATAAATATAAAAATATTTTAATTTTTTATGGCTTAATGATTATAGCATCACATACGTGCACTTACTGATAAAGGTTAAGGAACATAATGATCGCTTGAAAATTACTGCATAACTTGTTCCGACATCTTGTGAGATACATTAGCTGTGTAGATGCATACATGAACATACAATAAGTTTTAATGTTAAATACCTAAACGAACAATGGTCCTGGTCCGCTAATACAGATAGCTGATTCGCAATCTTATATGTTGCCATTCTGAAACATTCTTCTAAATTAATTGAAACATTTCTTCTGGAACAAGATGTTAATATAATTAAGTGGTCAACTCAATTTCCTGACTTGAACCCAATTGAACATTTGTGGCATCACACTAGACGTTAATTGGATAGTCGATCTTTTACAAGGAAAATGGGAGTTAGTGCGAAAAATAACAAAAATATCATGCAAAATATCGATTGCACATTGTGTTCGATTAATTGAATCAGTGCCACGCAGATGGCATGCAGTCATTAAATCCAAGGATATCCTAACATCTTATTGGATTATTTTTTACTTATTTTTCGTTAAACGTAATTATATAATTCAAACAAAGTATATTTCTTAACGTTTGTCACAAAATTTAATTTTGTTCACCTGATCCAATATTAATCGTAGATCTTACACGAGTATAATCGAAGGGAAACAACATTGCAACTTCATGTTTGAACAGATGTGTGTACATCTCTGTACACTATTTAATTTCATCCAATGTATCTCGGAAGATAAAAAAATATACAGTAATTTACGTACTATTGCCTCTCATCGACGTCGTATTTAACTGCACAAAGAAGAAATTTTATTGTACGCACGTGATAGAGGCTTTTCCTTGTTTTCAGGTTAATTTCATAATTGTGATTTCGAAGAAATTTATAGGTATAATTATTTATAGCTAAAATTATTCAAATTAGACAAGCATCGTAATGAAATATGTAATGTGAAATGATAATCATATATCGTACAAGGTGTAATAATTATGCATAGGTAGTATTTTTAATGATTTTTCTTTCATTCATTGAATTTTACTCTAAATTCCTTCATGTGATATACAGTTAAATGAAACTATCTATAAATTGTAAAAAATACTGAAAGTTACAGATCACACATTATGATTCTAAGAGTAGAAAATTACGAAGAAATTATTTTATTTTTGCAACATAATCTTCGAATTTAATTCACGTTCAGCTAAAAAATAACTAAATAATGATTAGCTAGCAAAATTTATGAATTTTCAGAACTTCGTACAAAATAATCTATTTTCTGTACTGCAATTATGAAGAAATGTTTAGCAATGAAGTACTTTATTTACTATGTATTTGAACGAGATTTAAATTTTCCATGTTTCCAATATACGTACGCAACAAAATTGCAAGAAGAAAATTTCAATCATGTCATTTGAAGGATAACTAAGATTGAACGAAGCGAATAATTACTGATTCTGATGCGGCAGTTTCAATCTAACATACAGGGTCACCCATTTCCTGGATAAACTTTCTCAAAGCATACCTACCTACAACCTTGTGTAACGAACCATCTTTCGATCATTAGATCCCACGTTAAAACACACATCTGTGTCCAGCGATAATTATATTTTCATGCATTGAAACGTCAAGTCAATCATCTTAGAAATATCAAACACAACGAGTAATAAAGTATACAATGATATGGATCACCCGCTAATTATTACATGAAATCGTTAATTAGTCAGTTTCATATAACATATTAAAACTAAATATTTTTTACAACTGACTACATCGTCACGAATTAAATGCATTATTAAATACTTTTCAACATATTGAATTTTCACTTTCAACAGGTCATTTGTACTAACTCTTAATTCTAGAACACAAATTCTCGTAATTCTCCAAACATACGAAGGTTTCACTGGGCGAAGATTTAAAAGTTATTAACTGAAGATAAAATATGTACTATTGTGTAATATTGTGTAATGTAGAAATAAAAACGTGAGAAAATTCACAAATGTGACGAATATTCGTGTTCCATAGAAACATTTGATAATTTGTGTAAGCTGTTTCATTAGTTTTGTACTCAGTTTATATTTTTAAAGTTACAGAAATTTTATATAATTCTTGCAAGCAATCCAACAGAATATTGCGTGAACTTTCAACAATTTCTATAAATAACTATTTACTTGAAGTTCTTTTTAAATGGTTTATAAGTAATTTTGTAATCTTATCGAATGTAAGTAAGTTTCCTAATACGTACTATTGAAGGGAGTATAACTATCAAAGAGGAACAGAAATTACTTTTTTAATAGTAAGAAATAGCAAATACAAGAATTCATTTTAAGATAAAGTTAGAAATGCAAGTGCAAACTACACGCAGTTGGAAAACACCAAAGTGCCATTTATCTATTTATCCTATTGATTTATGAAGGTGGTAAATGTTAAAAGCATATAGCGTCCAAGTGATAAACGACGTAAGTGCCAAAATTAACGAGTACGTGCTTTTCATTTATACTGAAAATCTTCATCTCTGGTACTTACATCATTTACAATTACAACGTCCCAATTACATGTAATTTACATTAAATGTAAAAGAAAATTTTGTGCTTTTAATTTAATAATGTAAAGATTTAATTTTTTAAACAATTGTTATAATAATTTGAAATACCTATCGATTAGTATTTTAATTGGCAATATTTTAATTTAAAGTATTTTAGTTGCAAAGTAAGCATATTTAACATTTCTGCTATATTTTTAATTCGACAAGAACGCTATTAAAGATGCTAATACGATTCGTTTTATTCCTATTGTTAATGATAATACCTATTATGATGCATATTTTATGTGAAAATTGATATGAAAGATTTTTCAGAGATTCCTTTATTTTAAGCAAAGGCGGCCACAAATGATTTCGTAGTGATCGTACGAAATTCAAGATTCATAAATAATAAGAATTACTGAATCAATCTAAATATTTCAATTTTTAAGAATATTTTGTTCACAAAAGCACATGGACTATGAATCTAAAAATCTAGAAGACCAAAATATTTTATATCACATTCTTCGAAAATGTTTCAAAGCACAATATCTCTGTTTCAAAATAGTTTTAAGTGGAACTACTGACCAATTACCATTCTCTAATAACTTACACAATGAGTATTCAAATTCATGTAAAAACTAACAATGAGTATTCTAATACCTTTACGATGTTACAATCATGTTGCAAGGTGTTTTTTCACTGAACGAATTGAGAAATTTCGGTGACGTTGCTTCAGAAAGAAAGGACGAGCGAATCAGGGTTGAGGTTGACTGGTTTCTACCATAGACGTTGGTTTAATTGCTCGATCCGAGATAGTAAAGGAAGTCGTTAATGGCAAAAACGCAAGGGCGAGAGTGAATTGAAATTGTCACAATCGAGAACTTACGATAATGGTCAACGAATTGGTTTCTTTGATTACAGTTAACGATATCAAGATGTAAGAACAAGTAATGAAAATCTTTGGTTTCGTTTTACGTGTGGAAACATTAATTTAAAAAATGACCTTAAAAAGTATTTTGAAAAATATTATACAATATATTAAAGATAATAATCATGAAAAATATTGTAAAAAGGTGAACACAGGTGAGTACAGAGTAGCAATATACAAAATCTGGTGGAATATTTAAAATGCATTTAGAATATACAATATGCAATTTACATATAATATATATATATATATATTATATAGTATATAGTATATATATATATATATATATATATATATATATATATATATATATATACTATATACTATATACATATATATATATATATATATATATATATATATATATATATATGTCGGAGATGAAAGGACATCCGGGCCTTTCTTTTGGAATGTTTGGGAAAGTCGCCAATACTTTAATCCAGACTTTTTATTGTAGCCGTACTTAAACAATAAAACTGAGAAATAGCTGTTTATGAGCCACGGTCACGGGAGGGACATGTACCTAACAGAGGTATAAAGTAATTAAATAACTCCCCTTAAAAACAAAGATTGACCCGAGGGGTACAGAGAGGTACGGAGAGGAGTATATAAGGGCAGTTCCATTTGGACTTGGGCTCAATCCGATAAGTACGACTAGGACAGTGAGCACGTACGTCGAGTTCCAAATTGCAATCGTCATCCCGCTGACCGTGTATTCGTTATCGAACCTAAATTCATCGTCATCGACATCTTGATTATTCAATCATCGCTATCACTTGTTAACCTTTGTAATACATTCGCTTCGACAAGTATCATCTGGTATACAACAACGATGACCAACTCACAAGAAGATTCATTACACGCCCCGACTGACAACGTAACTCCGACATATATATAATATATGTATAAATAATATATACAATATATTAGCACCTATATTGATTAGACATTTTTTACCTCTTCCGATGACTACTACAAACTTTTTAAGTATGGAACCTCTTTTTTCTAACATCTGTATAATTATCGTTACACAATATCTACTAATCTGTCACTAAATTAACACGGAAAGATCGGACATGTGGTTCCTTAATAATCTTATATATCGTATATAGATGGCAATGGATATAAACAACAGTATATTAGACAATTTACTATAATACAATTATTTTCATGTTTTTGTTAACAAAATTGCTTTAGATTAAAACCATGAACTCATCAAATTCATCTTGTATTTCTCTTCAAATGATATATTTATTTTGACAGAAACAGATAAAAATCGTGTCAGAGTTTACTTCAATATTTACGCTTTTAAATTCCAGAATATACTATAATATATTATATCCGAAAGCAGTAGAATGTATGGATGGTGCAATATGTTATTATTATTTCTTGTTATTATTCTTATTATATCATACTTTTCAATTCTTTGCATGATCCGAAATATTCTAGAGCACGAAAAATGGGTAAATTTCACTTTAAAATAATCATACTTAAATAATTCCATAAAAATTCTTTTATTATATGATAAATTTACTATTTAACGACTGGTGCTTAATTAATAAGCAAGAGGAATATCCAAGTCTTTTGAACTTGTTATAAACAAATGTATTTATATTCGCGATCCACGTCAATGCTATCCATCAAATAGTTTAATCTTTATTTGATTTCAAAAAAACAGTTTACCTGTAAAGATTGAACGCACGCAGACTTTAAAATAACTCGGAGGACGAGACACGATGAAGGTCGTGCGATCATTCGATCATTCGAAACATGTGGAAGCAAAGAATCGGTTACAAACAATTTATCAAGGTGGGTCATGGTCTCGGAGTGCGTAAATTTCAACTCGATCACGACTACATCCGCGAAGAATGTTGACCAGGCTAATGCCAAAGAAAAACAAAGATTTCGAAAATCGGCCGAAGGTTATTGGACTTTTTGCGACACATAGATATTTATGGAGGAGAACGAATGATGATCAAAAGTAAATTTTGTCTTTTTTTAAGAATCTCTAATTACCTAAATTCCCTCTCAGACTGAGAGGTATAGGTAATAACATACACAGAATGTTAAAATATTTGTCATCTTAATTGTAATTCGTAATTTAATCGTTGATTTTTCCACACGAAGCATTTAAAGACATCCAGCTTTGCACTTTTAATTTAACTGAACATTTTTACCAGATTTTAACTTCACTGGATCTTTATTGATTTGAAAAACTCTTCCTATTAAATGTAATTTAATTTAATTGTAATTAATGTCTTAATTGTTTAGAATTAGGTAAGTTACGTTCTTAATTTCAGTAGAATATTAAGTTATATTTAGTTATAGCTATATTTAGTATCAAGCATAAATTTTTAACTTCAATTTTAAACGTATTCTTATTCAGACGTTGTTGCACCTATTGCAAATCATAATTGCGCGATTCTCCTCATTTAATGCAACAAGAAATTTTATCTGCTTTTGCTTTTAAAAATGATGTACCACCAAAGATAAAACACTTTCTATAAAATTAAACAAAACAAAATTTTTTGAATAAAAATCAGTTGTGAAAGTGCATCAATTAAAAGAACAATGTTTTAAACATTTCTGCATTTTCTAAAAAATTACAGAAAATTACATGAAAATACATGAAATGCGCAAAAATATATTACAAAATACACAAAATTTACAAATTTATGGATATACAATATATTCGTAACTGAATAAATTTGTTAAAAGTTCCTACAATTTCGTTAATCTTTATGTAACACGATAGAAAATGAGTCATGAAAAATGGAATACCAAATATTCCTCTTGAATTTCAAACAAAAGATAAACGATTTCGAAGAACAAACCCAACTGCACATAATTTATGAAAATGATTAAAATGAAATACTGGAAGTAAATTTGTGTTTGCCATAAATTTCAATGCATAATATACTTTAACAAACTTTTATATATGCATATAGTATAAAAAAATAACATAGAATTTCACTAATAATGAATACACATACGTAATAATTTAATAATTGGCCATTCAATAAAAAACAAAAATGAAACTAAAGAAGTCAATTTATCGATCAAAGTATATACTGTGCGGTGCAGTATTGTGAGTCACAAAAATTGTTCTTGGTATTACTTACGTTAGAGAAAATTTGAGATTTTGGAAAAGATTAAGGAAAATAGTTTTTCATGAAAGGTTTGTGAACAACACCTATAATCCGATAGTAGAAGAACTTGCGAGAAAGGTGCACTTTCCTCTAAGTTTATAGGAAAGTAATCGACAGAAATCGTGAGTAAAATAACATATAACGTGATTCTCGTTCGATCATAAAATAAATTATCCAAGTTTCATGGAAAGTTACACGTAAACGTGTGATGTAATATATGTGATATCGGGAAACGCGAATATTCTTGTTGATACTATTACGTGATTAGTTTATATATCTTGTATTAAATGCTATTAGTTCGTTCTAATCGTGTGAGGAATCGATTCATCAAATTCTTCAACTAATCAATACAGGCTATATATTACTAATATATAATTATCTCATATATTTTAATGCACTTTAAATGAATACCGTTTATAAAATAAAGTTAATTTAACTTATCTGTAAAATTATATAATTTTCTTAACAATATCCTTTTGAAAATTACAATGTTCCCTTCTTAAAAATGACTACCTTAAAAACATAAATTTAACATATAGATACGAAACGAAATGTATACATCAGAGTACTATACAGTAAAGAATCGAATGACCGATTATATCTATTAAGTGAAATTTTCTATTCCTGTTCTTGCTTTAATTATTTGAGTTGATTAAACTATCTGTACAATCACTACTATTTCATAATCTTGTTCATTTGTTCCAATTATTTCGAATCTTAGCAAAAAAAAAAAAAAAAAAAGAAAAAAAAGAAAAATGTTAAAGGAAAATGGGTTTAAAATCATTCTACAAAAATAAAGTATGACTTTAGCTCATATAGTATAATTATCGCAGAAATAAAATTAAAAAAAAAAAAGTTATCTATCCATTTGTAAAAAATGATCAATTTAGAAGCACGTAAACATTGAATAATACAATCTACCAAACGTAAATAATTAAGAGAAATATTTTCAGAAATATAAAATTCTAAGGTAATGTTTAAGTAAAATTGAAAGAATACTAAGATCAAAATGATAAAGAACATCAATCGATAAAACTAAAAATGTAAAAATGAAATGTTAATGCAAGAAATATCTACATATATGTCATAGCATACTAAATTATACTATTTTATGAGATAAGAAGAGCGTCTTAAAAGAATGAAACTTTAAAATACTGTGCAAGAATATAAAAGAAGAATGACGTCTTAAAATGAAAAGAACAGTAATCAAATTAATGAAAGAGAAAATAAAAAGCTAATAGAAAATGTGTTTGTGGATATACGCACAGCACATAATATATTTAATTTTTTACTTCCACTTTTTAAATGAGGCTAAAACTATTTCATCCGTATAATATTCCTAAATCATTACAAATCATTCAAAAAGTTACATTTCATTTAAAAAATACTAGCTTTCGAATATCTGTTTAATTTCCAATGAGCTGCAATTTTGACTAAACTTACAATCCTATCTCTGATATATCATTTCGTTATCTTCCCTCTCACCGATAAACAAAAAGTCGTGAAATTTATCTGCAGAAATGAAATTCGTCGAACAATCCAGAATAACTGGTAATCCCGTAAACTAGTTTTTCTCGTCCTCGGAACGGTTTTTTTTTTATACAATCCAACCCGAGAATTCGGGTGAATCACGTTCGAACCGAATGTCGCTGCAGAAGTAAAACAATTTATAACCGCCGCGTCGGCCAGGTACTTGCGTAATCGAGTGCCATAAGAAAAAAATTGGATTTTCTAGGCATACGTGCGTCGATTGGTAAATCAGTCGCAGACTTGCATTCCACGCTGACTACAACGCGTTCGACCAGCAACGCTTCTTTACACGCCTCTCACGAATTCTCTGTAAATATAAATGTTCCGCCATTGCGAGAGAAAGTAACACTGCAACGATTATAATTTACCGATCGAAAAGTAAATCTGTGTAGCTACGTATCGCGCTACACCGTATTTTCCCATTGAAGCGTGTAAAACGATTGGAGTAACGCGCTGTGATTATAATTTATCTAGTTATGCAAAGAAATTGTTTTAAAGTCAGTTTTAAATAGGATTCAATAATAGTAATAATTTGAAATTGAATGTCCCTGACTTCTCTCCACAAATTATAGGAATTGTAATTTATAAATCATTTCTACAAAAAAAAAAAAAAAAAAAAAAAAAATAAGGGGCTTTTCAAGAACAGAATAATGAACTGTGAAACGATGCTATTTTTATAACCAAGTATAATAAGAATTTATACCTAAATTCATTGCTCACTCAACATTTTTTTATGACTATATTGTATAGCAATGTGTTTATAACCAAACTTTGTATAACACTTTTTTCTTAATTTTACATATAAACTACATATCTATAATAAAGACATATAAAGACATAAATATAAGAAAGAAATAATATAATCGAGAAACTGTACGATGCACAGATTCATCTATAAGTGACTGAAAAAGGAATGGACTTCTAAATCATAATTTAAGAATGATAATTTATCGCATAACGACCTTCTTTCTGGTGAATTCTGATTTTTAGATAGTCGAAAATTCCTTTTCCTTGAATTTAGTAGTCGGAACATCGTTAAGCTGTCAACATGGACAATTTATTAAACTTGTTTTTCTCACTTTCTTATTGTCAGTCACATCCGAAACCGAATATAAAAATGAAACAGCTAACTATTTTTAAAGTTGGAATATTCTTGGAGAAAGATGGTTTGGATTTCTGAGTCGATATTCTACCAACTTTAACTGCCCATCTGTATTTCAAATTGTTGATTCAGGATAAACCTTAGGTTCAAAAACTACACGCGTATTATATGTCTATAAATTGCCTTCTCAAATTAAATTTAACAAAATAATTCCTCGCTAAATTTAATTAACTTCGATCACACACAGATGATCCATATATTTACTTTAATCATCTTGTGAATCCCTCTTGATAAAAATAAAATCTTGATAAAAATAAATTCACGTGAAAGTAGCGTATTTAATTAACAACTTCTACGCGTTTTAAAAATAAATCGCTTTTAAATGAAGAACGAACGAAGATAATAAGTTAATACTCAACAGCGCATATTCATGGAAGTTCATATTCCTATGAATATAATTAAAGAAATGAAATCTAGGCAGAGATTATTTCATCTATTAAATATTGATATTAGACTGCATTAGACTGCATTAGAAATTCATATTTTTATAAACAGAACATATAGCAAAATATATAATAACAAGTAACAAAGTAAATAAATAGATAAATAAAAAAATAAAACAAAGAATAACAAAATAGAACTTGAGAACAATATAAAAAATATGTTTAGATATTGAATATTGTAACGAATACTCTGCGTTGAATATTTTATACATTATTACATTTTATGTGCATTCTGTGCATGAAATAAATTGGCAAATTTTCCATAAATTTATTTAAAAATCTGCTGTTTAATTATATTTGATGTTCTACTTTTTGAATTTTATACATTTTTGCGTATTATGTGCATTTTGTGAACGTTTCAATTTCTCATAAACGCATAAAAATCTGTAATCTACCTATTGCGTAATAAATAAAATAATCTCTTACATACTGACAAGGTAATTAATGGGTATAAAGTCGTACTCACGTATAATTGTTGATAAACCTTAATTGAAATTTTAACTCCACAAAGATTTCACGATCCATTTTCTACCAAACAGTGGAAGACAATATTTCACTATTGAAATGGAATACGCTTCCAAATATTGAATTTGCTCTTTGAATATTGTTTTCGATTATTTCACTGTGTAAAGTTGAATCTATGTGTCCAAATGTCGAATCTCGAATCACGCAATAAACCCAATTTGTTGGAAATTTCACTTCCGCGCACATTGAAAGAAGTTGGATAACTGACTGAAAATATGACACGTGAAGCTTCGAACACAGTAGTGTTAGAATGATAAATGAACCAATCAAACAAAGGCTTTCAAAGGATAGAATGAGTCACGTTGAACGAATGTGCTGGTCTATTTCAAAGCTAATATTTCACGATTTATTTATATCTATTATTATATTATTATATTATTATTATATTATAATGTCATGAAAAGGCCATTGCTTTGAATTATAAATTTTTTCTAAATATTGCCTTGGATTTTGTTCTAATCTCAAAGAAATTTGTTGGTAAGGCGACAGGTTAGAAAGAAGATCTAAAAGCACTGATCTAAGAAAAATTTAAGAAGGAAATTTAAAGAGATTAATTTAAGGCGAAAAGACAGACAAAATCCTAAAAAGAGGAAAAGATATCGATGAGAAATACATCAATACGAATCTGAAATAGAATCTAAAGCATAAATGGAATACAAGAACAGTCAAGAATAGAAAGGAATGTATAAACCCATAAACCTCAAAGACAAATCAACAAGAATAAACCAAAGAATAAAATCAGAAATGATGAATTTAAAGACGAAATATCTAGAAAAGAAATCCTGGACGAATATAAAATGGAGCAAAAAGAACTATGATACCTTAGAACTTCAATAAATAATTCAAATTAAAAATTAAATTCTTCTAATCTAATCGTGGTTTTGTTTCCTTCAAAAAGATGTTATAATTTTGAGAGACATAATATTTTATCATACAATTAAAATAAAAAATCGCCATAAAAGAGATTCAAAGATAAGAAATCTTCAGATGGAAATTCTTCATATTTAATCCCGCTCACGTCTCATTAAAAAATTTTTGCATAAATTACAATTAAAATTTAGAAAACGCTATAAAAGATGCACTTAATCCTGTTAATTATTATCTTCGAAATTCTTCTATCCAATAACGTATTCGTTTCTTTAAAAAATGTCTTGATTTTTATAACATTTTAACTTATATTTAAAACAAACATTTTAACTTACATTTAAATCCTGTATATCTCACAAAATTCGAGAACATTTTTGCGAAAGATGAACACAATGTTTCTTTATTGCATAAAATAATGAACAATGGGAAATTACAATAAGATTAAAAAGAGGAGTTAAGAAGGAGTTAAGAAGATTGAAAATGAAAGATGAGATTTTAAGAAAGTATATCTGATTGTAAGAATAAAATGTAAAAGTATGAACCAATGGAAAATTCGAAGGTGAATAAAGAAGGATGAATTTAAAAACGAAATTTTGCTGCAGGTGTTGCGGAGCTTCTCTCAAGGTTAGAACAAAACATCTTCAACTGTATCTTACGGTGATTCGCGTGAACGCCTGTTGAAGTTCATGGACAAATAGAGTTCCTTCATGAAGACGTAATCGCGGAACATCAATCATGCGCGAATTAGATAAAAGGCAATTACGTAAACCGTACGGTCGATAGAAATACTTCTTCCAGGATCTAAAGCCAATGCAAATTTCCTAGATAAGGTCTACATTCGATAAACCTGCGTGTAAACACGGTATGCACATAAAACAGATTGCAGATGTGTAGATTTAGAGACGCACTTGATTTTGTTTTATCAACAGATACCAAGACATTTAGAAGATTCGTTTTATGATATAGAAACATTATATTCAAATGCAACCACACAATGCACACATAATGGAATATTTTAGAATTATAAAGAAGCAAATATTTTGTTAATCGAGGGCTTCACTTTCAAAATGGTGTTTCCGTGGAAATTTCAAACTTGGACAGCGCAAATGGTAAAATTTAAATGACAGGAAGAAAGATTTCTAATGGAAACAACAAGTGCATTTCTGCTAATTTTAATACTTAAATTATGTGTCATTTGAAAGTTATATGTATGAACTTTCTGCATTTATTATCTTTATAGACTTAGAAGGGGAATAAATGATGTCGAACTAGTCAAATAAATAGATATTTGTACACTTGTATACTTTCATTTCCTCCGATCACATCTTAATTGATACCTACGATCCATATCTATGTATTACTATGTATTACTATAGCCCTAAGCTATGTTAGTGAGAAGGTAAAATAAAGTATTCTACTGTGAGTAGTAACTATAAAGTATTATACAGTGCCTATAATTTTTTACTGTGTTCTGTATGAAAATTTTCTACTAGATAAACTTTCTTTACTGACACATGCATCGTTTACTATTTCAGACTTTCAATTATTCCACCAGACACACAGTACACAGTATTACTAAAATAAATTAGTTACTATATATTATTTACTATAGTAATTTATTCAAAATATTTTAACCGAAATGAATTACGTTTCTATTGTGTGATACTTTCGAATGCATTCATTAATATATAGGGTAGCTGAATTACATATTAGATGCTAAATGACTTCTATTTTATATATTATCTAAAGAAATTGTTGCACAATTTTGTTTCAGAAAAAATGCTACTTGACATACCTATATTGCCTTGCAGATAGTAGCCCATTGCAGATAAAATAATTAAAATTTGGTTTCATTGATCGAACCGACCAATATTCCGTTACTTTTTAAACCTTTGCATACTTTGGAAACATAATTGCCTCGATCAAGTTTTCCCTACATAATTCTTTTATATATCTCCGATTTCTCCTACAGAAATTCTCAATTGAACACTTTTTCAATTTCATAAAATGTAGCAGCCGTCATTAACTGTCCCCAGTCCAAGCTGCTAAGTAACTGATTATTTATAACTTTCAAACCCGTCGTCAAAGCTATTTTTAAATATTATCAAATATCGCATCATACACAGAACTCCTCGCAAACAAACAGAGTAATCATACACAAGTAACCGTGACACAAGTAACGCCAACGGGATTTCCCTTTCTTCTAATGATCCTTATTTCCATTTTTTCAAAGAGAACGATTAAGTTTTCCATGCTACTATCGCATTTCCATCGGGCGAGGAGAATAATTAAGATCCTGTTCCGTATGCGGAACACGTGAGTCGTCGCATCTTTATCTGCATAATTTATTACGAAAACGGTAAAATGCCGATGCGTCCGAGCGAAATATGTCTTGGTCGACTGTACAGATAATGAAGAAGAATGATGTACGAAAGATCATTAGCGATCGTTTTCTGATTCTCCCTTGAAAACGACAAAGCATACGCGTTGTCGCCTGTATTACTGAACAGCATGCCTATCAACGATTGCGATTGATGAATCTTCCCGGAGAAAGGTTTGGTTCTCGAGTGTTTCAGATACTCTAAATGTCATCGTAAATATGAATTATTGATAAAATGTTTAGAAAAGATTCAAAGTATATAAACTCTTACGGATAGTAAACTTTTTACAGAACCCGACGCAATTCGTTAACTTGTATCTAAACGATTCATGAATCATTCATTTCTAAAATAATTAATTATCAACAGCTACTCGTCAATGACCACATAATTGTGGTTGATGCAACGTAAGGAGTAAAATAAAAAAAAGCAGAAAGATAATTTTTTAAAGAATTGCATATGATTCAGTAGCTGTCGAGACTTCATAAATCATTCATCCCATACAGTAGCTATTGTTAATAAACACATAAGTGGAATTGATGCGATGTAAATGAATATTAAAGAAATACAGGAAGTATAAATACTAATCTTTTATGGCTCTACGTAACATGAAAATTACATAGTCGTATTTATGTTCTTCAAATTTTATTTTATTTTATTTTATTATTATCGTGCTATCACTTTTTACTAGTATAGAATTATACTGAAATCAAGCGATTTCTTTAGAATAATTGAGGCACTTGTTTAAAAAATGACAAATACGTACATACGATACGTATTTATCTCCAGGATTGTGTTACGAACTTTCGGCTTTTTTTGTAAATATGGATAGAAATGTGTCTGAACATTTGACAGTACATATATTTATCTATTAAAGTTATTCAGGAATTAAAAGTTTGGTCTTGTAATATTTTTTCTTGTAATATCTTGTAATATATTTTGGGCGACTCAATTGTTCTTACATTTTAGTTTTAAATGATTAAAATGAACACTTTTTACGATCTACAGCCCTCTTTACTCACAGAGAAGCAAAATTATGTTTGAGATCTTTAAATTAAACATTTTTATTAGATATTGTTAGCTTGACAATATCTTGATATATCTAATTTTAAAATACAATTTTTTTCATGAAAAATTAGATGTCGCTGTTATGAACATGAAATGTGTATGTTGCTTGAAGCTTGGCCCTATTTTCCAAACAATTTTACACCAATACATTGAAGCTTTCCAAGAAGGAATAGTACAAAAGAAAACGAAATTACAAAAGTCTAGTGGAAATAATTATTTGTCGTAACAACGTCTTGTTTTGGTAAAATTAATTTCTGGAAAACAAATTCCTCGCAACATGAGTAATGCTCGAAATAATAATTCTTCGTAGGAAAATATATGACTTGCTACCTATTAATAATCACTCAAGTAATTTCATTCTGTGTGTACATAACATTCTTGAACATTTTCAATGTAAAGTTAGAAATACACGAGTGAAAAGAAGTATTCATGAAATAAAAATATCGCATATCATTCACACATTCCGTATAATGCCGTGTATATGTTCAATTTCCCTTTAAGTTTGTAGAACGAAACAGATTTGCAGCTTCTATTTCTATTTAAGCATGAAGTATATTATAAAATTCAATTAATAAATGATCACTGAACAAAATGCACATTCTACATAAATTATACAGTATCTGTTTAACCCAACAAACCCAACTGTTCCAGTAATGTAGAAAAGTAAATTGATTGCGTATCATTAACTGGATTACACGAAGTTTCACTCAAAAATTGCCAAGTAAAACTTTATGCGAAATGTCATTTTCATAAATATTGCAATGTCTGAATAAAGAAACGAATGAATAAACGAAAGTTTTGCCTCTGACAGTTTAGTAGAAAATATGTATACGCGCACTAATGATGTATCTTGAGATGAAAAATATTTGTTGAAACCTTAGGCAATGAATGAACTAAAAATATTGAGAGACGCGTTAGTAAATTTGAAAATAGAACGGCAATTCTTTAGGAATATGTGGTAAACATCATTGGAAATACCAAAGGAAAACTTCGAAAATAGGAACACCGAGATGTATTGCGAAAATGTTTAAAATAGTGTTGGCAATAACAACATCACAATGAAATGTAGAATATGTGAAAGACACATTTCTAAAACTCACTCAACCAAAAAAAAAAAAGTAATATTTTATACGTAAATTATATAACTAGTGAATAAAGAAAAATTAAAAGGAAAATAAAACATTTATTAATTTTGAAATATGAAAATTCTGTTAGACGGTCAGCTGTTCAAGAGTTAATTCAAGTACCCATTATTTCGTTTCTATAAAAATTGAAATATCTATTCCGATTTCTTTTATGTTTGCGTGGAGAGCAGCATTATCCGTCAAACATTGCAGTGCTATAGTTCGCATCAAACTCTGCCGTACAAAGAAACAGCCCCGCACGAAATTCAACCGTACCTAAGAAGTTAAGAATGATAGGGTTGTAGTTCTACGTAGTCTAAGGAAAGAAATATTAAATAGGTTATGCTATAGTCACTTAGGCGTGGGAAAACATTAAAATAAAGCGCGAGAAATACTTTTCTGATTAGGTATACATAAGCAGATGGAACAAATGATTTAAAATTGCGAAACTTGCTTACGTATTCAAGAAAGTAACACACAAGACCCATTAATATCTCGTGAGGTATCAGAAACACCATCAAAATAGGCACAGACTTATTAGAATTTAAGAACAAGAACTATCTCCTGATTACAGATTATTATTCGAAATATGTAGAAATATGTCTTCTACCAAACGTTAGTGAAGATACAATAAATGTATTAAAGTCTAGTTTTGCAAGATGCGATATATAAAAGATTGTATAATCCGATGAAGGAACGCAATATACAAGTAGAAAATTTTGGAAAAAACTGGGATTTTAAGAATATCACTTACAAGATATCTACAGAGTAACGGAATGGTCGAAGGATATATTCAGACTGTTTAACAACGCATGTCGAAGAAAGCGAAATTTGATAATAAAGATCCATATTGAGTTCTATTAGAATATAGATATTTACTAACGTTCAATATGAATTATGAAAATACGAAAGACAATGATTATGAAACAGAGACAAATTGTGGGGCAGACAAATCACACAAAAAAAAGCATTTTGGCAGGAAAACAAAGATTCTTTCGGATTTCTCAGTTGATGATAAAGTTAAGATACAAAATGATAAAAATAAAGTGTTTGATAAATCGGGAATATCTTGTAACATTTTAACAAAATCGGAAAGGTTTGTTAATGGACACAAGAAATATATCATACGCGATTCGAATAATAGTAAATTAGATTGTTAAACAGGAAATAAATGAAAACACAGTATCTATTAGTAATAATAGTGTAAGAAGTAAACTAAATATAGTATTAAACAAAGAATAGGCAGTGAGAAGAAAATGCGATAGACCTTAAGAATAATCAAACAGATGTAAAAATAAAAGATGAAAAGCTCAAAAAAAGCAATACACTTAGTTATTTAAAAAGTTACGTTTTAAAATACAAATTTTATGTTACGTTATTTTAAGATGCTAAGATTAAAATTCCTTATTTTGTTAAAAAAGTATATGAGTATATGTAGGTGATAGAGCAGCCAGCATGGCGCTGACCAAGAGACTGAGCATCTATATTATAAGACATATTTTAGGATAAAGCTTTTATATCGTATTATAATAATATCATAATTTTAATTACAAGACATAGTAGACGTCGATAATGCAGCCAACATGTCGTACAATTGCTTATCTGTCGCTACTGATGTATATATTATTAAATGTTCTTATAATAGTTCAAAATACTCTAAACAACTTTTTTCACAACTGACTAAATTAGTGACAACCAAACGGAGGTATGAAAAGACAACAAAGGGATGCTTGAGGGAGAAGGACGATTAATCGTCAGTTGTTAATTGAGAATCTAGTTGCGAGGAGTTAGTTAGTTGCGGGTCGAGAGTTGAGTCGAGAGAGAGAGAGTTGCGAGCGAGTTGTGAGCGAGTTGCGAGCGAGTTGCGAGCGAGTTGCGAGTTGGTTAATTATTAGTTGCCGAGTTATTATAAATCGTTAATTATTAGTTGTGAATTGTGAATTATCAATCTAGTTATCTTAGTTATATCACATTACTACATTAAGTTCATATTAAATAACTATCGTTTCCTATTTAACCCACTTTAAATAAATCCATTTATCAATAAATTTACCATATAGAATAGGAATTACTGAAAATCCAAATTTGTAGTAATTCTGATAATAATTCTATATTATTTTAATACAACTTTATCCAAACTAAATCAACGCTGAAAGACAAGAATCCAAATGTCATTAACCACAATGACTTTAATTAATTGTCTACGACAGTTGCGTTACAAAATTACATGATATCAATATCAACGTACATTAATAAAAAGAAGTATATTTTGATTGTTCTCAAAACGTCAATTATGCCTTTCAAGGTTGTTACGAATTCTGAACTTCCATATCGTATAAAAAATTCTCTCGAAGCGTATGAAAGTTAACTCAAATTCGACTCTCTCCTAACTTTCTCGGTAAGTTGCAGGTAGCGACAGTACTCTTTCATTAAAATAATTTTGTCGGTTATCTTAATGCCTCTAGAAAGACTAAAGATCATCTTTTATCGCACTCATCGCTTATATCGTAAGGCAAGGTATGCTTACACCATAAATGCGGTTACGTCCAACGGGCTTAAAAATCGCGTTACATACGTTTTAATTGTGTTATATATTATGATTTTATCTGTATAATCATTACAGTGGTATTGCATTAGATTAAAAAATTCTTTAAAGAGACTACATTGTAAAATTTGAGAAGTTGAAAGAAATATTTGATGAATGAAGCTATGAAACGTGCTGTTCTTCCATTGGTCCTCGGATAATGTCAAGTCAAAATATAATTTCGATAGTCTATTGTTGATATTACTTGGAAAACTGTATGGTTGGTATTCTTGAGTATTATTACTTTGACTAAAAATATTAATAATGGCCATTCTTTCTTTTTCTTCTTTTTGTACTACGATATTGAAATGCTTTCTCAAATTTGTTTACCAATTCCATCAATTCCATCAATTCCATCAATTCCATCAATTCCATCGATTATTCCTAACATAAAAATGTAACGTATTTGACGATGTTATCAAAAATCTACATAGATACTTCTTTCCGCATTTTGTTTAAACGACACTTTAAGCTGTGATTTTTTATCGAAAATTTCACGCATAGTTGCAAAATTTATAAGAGTTTCTAAAGGCATTTTTCACTTTACGGACCATAGATGAATAAACGTAAGAAAAGCAGTCCTTGACGATTGACTGAATGTCGTGTATCTGGTGAAAGAAGAATTAGAGCATATACATATGTATGGAACCGTTTGCGGCTTCTGACTATAGGGTCCCAAACAATGAAAGGAAAGGAACTGTTGATTTACTGTAAAGCATTTACCACCAGATCAATCAATCAATTAATCAAACGAGTTCAATTATAAAATAATGCAAATTTAGAAAAAAATTGTGAATTTCTGCACAACTGCAAAGATACCTAATGCTCAAAATATGAATGAACAATACAGAATAAACCATATATGAATAATCGACTAATTATCTAAATAGTCTACATTTGAAAAAGGAAAAAGAAGAAAGAACCCAAAAGATAAAATATTTAGAAAAATTCCTCATCAAACCTGAAACAATCAACTCCAAAATGTATCAAATACGCGAAAGCAAGCTTGCAAGCCATTTAGGTTCGCGTGGCACAAAGATATTTTACTCGACAACCATATCGTGAATTACACAGTCACCTATAAGATAGAATCTAGCCGCCACGCGACTCGTACGAGATAAATCGCGTATTCGTGCGCTTGTACGTGAATGCGCGTTCCACCAAGCTGTGGTCACGCGCCAAATTGTGCAATCCTTCTTTCCATTTTTTCTCCTTCTCGTCCACTCCTTCTCTATTTGTTCGTTCTATTGGATGTTCCTTGTTAGACGAAATGACGACAAGTGGAAAACATTAAATCCTATACGTGGTAATACGTATGATACATATACACTGCTATACAAAAATATCCAGAAACTTGCTTATTCTTTAATTCAAGATATATTTTATTTCTAAAATTACAGATAAATTAAATTATGATCGTTAATCTTTATAATTACCTTAACTACGTATGTAAGAATACACTTATAAGATTATATAAGATATAATACAATACTATAGAATATATAAGAACATTATGGCATGATGATATTAATTTTTAAAATGCGATATGTAATATAGCTGGTGTTTGTAAATTGTCAAACCTCGTAGAATCATTTTGCTACTCAGTAAACTCTTTGTCTTTAGATTTCTGGATTTTTGATTCATAAGTCAGATTAAGAAGGATCTCCTTAACTGATAGAAAGACTTGTAATGTTGATACAATTAGTACCAATTAAATAACAAATATGTGTAGTAGAATATATATTAAATAGTAACATATATTATTGCTATATGCCCTTTATATAACCAACCTAATTTTATATAAACTAATTTTATATTAAATTTTTTTATATAACCAACCTAAATTTATATTTTACCAATTCCATAAAAAGATAGTAAATATTTAATTAATTAATTGCATTTAATTAATTCATCATTCATCTGTACGTTGATCAAATTTGAATATGTACTGTTACTCCTAAGTTGACTAAACTTATGGACGCTAATGTACATACGTATAATCAAATAGTATCCAACAACACTTATACAAAAAATCGCACTATAAATATATAAACGCACGTCGTCCGCGTAATGTTACGATAATTGCAATTTTGTGTCAATGCTATCAGCAGTATCGACTCATAGTCACGAGTAAACTTTCATCATACATTGTTTCAAAAGTTGGTTCGATTGAATCATCATGACCACTGCTAACCTGTGAAATTTTGCCACGTTCCGACTGTACGTATAAATGGACTTGTGATTCGAGAGGCGAAGAACTTGAAGATTTAAACAACTGCCACAAAATTTGAACATTATTGAGAATGATTGTGCGGGCAGCAGCTACTGGTATCGTCATCTGATAGTATTGTGAGCTTATAAGTGCTTGTTGAATTTTATACGCGTTGAATGAATGAAGTGGTTTTTGTAGGAATTTTCTTGGAATATACATATTTAATATTTAATACGTTGCAGGAATTGTAGTTTCTCTTTGAAGATTACTAACTAATCTTAAAACTATAATCTTATGAATAAAACTTGCAAGAGAGATTTTACCTTAAAAAAGAAGTTTGTTATTCCAACAATTTTAGAACCTAGGAAATGAATAATGCCTAATTAGAATGTTTAAAAAAATGAATAATGATGAACACTTAAAAATTGAAATTACTTTTATTTTCCAAAAGGAAAAGTGTTTCTTAACAAAATCACAGAGGTCTTAATTCATATATTAATTATCCCTTTGTTATCGCAATTCACATTACGTTTGGTACTGTTACATTTAATATTACTTCATCTTCCGAGTATTAGCGCGATATCCTGAAGCCAGCTGCAATACTGGCGAAACGTCGGAAACCTTCTTCTTCTTTCCAGGAAGCTCCAAATTGTCTTAGCTGAAGTAATATTAAATATAACAGTGCCAAGTGATAATATAGACCGTAAAAGCATCAAGACTCTCATTTGTTACTGTTTATTGTTTCATTATTTCAAAAATGAAGCTTCAAACGGAATAGCATTAAATAAATAATCTTTACTGAAACCTTTTCAATTCTTACACTTTTACGATTTCTTCATGTAAAGTCACTCGTTTTTACTTATACGAGTCGCTGTTGGAATCTCATTCCTCATCTTTATATTTCTTAGGAAACACTGTTCAATCATGATTGAATATTTTTATAATGAATATTATTATAATGAAAGATATTTAGATGTATTTACACAAAACGAATAGAATTTAATTTCTAATAAATCTAATTTCTCAAAAACTATTATTTTAGACAGTCTTCTTTTCATATCTGCCCAAACATATACATTCTTAACCTAATATAATACATAATATAGTATTTTCTCTATATACACATAAATATATCTATATACACATAAAAATATCTTTCCAATAAAATATACAACACTTCTATCATAGCAAGGTTTGTTAACCTCTGTAATATATATGTATATACTATATTCAATTACATCACCGCTTAAAAATACCGAAAATATACTTATTTTTGTTGAAATATATCTTAATTGTACAATTATAGGTAAATCTAGTTTCAATGAGTTTATTTCTTGTGGTTATAGCTATGTATGTATAACATACTACGAATATTATGATGTGATTAAATAGACTTTTAAAAACCAATATGCAGTATTAAAGCTAGTGTTCGTAATTGTTAAAACTTGCAGAACAATTTTGTTACTTGATAAGTTCTTTACCTTCAGATCTTTTAATTTCTGAATTATAAGTCAGATTCCTTTAAAACAAGATTCTTTTTAACTGATAAAAGGTCTTTGATGACGTAATACAAACAACGATATTTAAATAACAAATATATATATATATGTATAGTACTATCTGTAGTAGATAATAAAATATATTATTATTATCTTTTTAATAAATAATTTAAATTATATATAGTCTGTTGACTCCATAGGGCGATAGTTAAATGCTGCCTCTAATGATTAATTCATTACTAATTTTCACGTTCTGAGCGAATTCAAACATTATCAATACAAATCAACCAAATGTGTGAATACTTATGAATGATTTATATGATATTATACCTCAATATTATACACACGCAATGGGTGTAAAGGTATTAGTACATTCTTTGGAATGGAATGGAATAACTTTTTTTATATTGGACCAAACGACTTGAATTCTATTGAGAAGATAGAAGAATTAGTTTACTATATACTACATACAGACGATGTACAAAAAACTTTTGAAAAAATTGTGATTGGTCCCGAAGAAAATAGTAAAGGTCGCTTTCTACAACTTTTCTATGTAAGCCTGCAATGAAAATGTAAATGACACATTTTGAAGATCTATGCCAGTTATATACAAGATGTTTCATAAGATTTGAAACTCACTGAAAAACTGCAATTTTCACCATTTTTAACTGTTTGTAGCACACAGTAACGTCATTCGATTTCGAAATGAAATGTTCACTGTAGCATTGTATATAGCTGACCATACATCTACAAAGTGTGCGTTTCAAAATTTTTATTACAGCCTTAGAAAAAAAAGTTGTAAAAAATGATCTTTACTATATTCTTCAGGACCAACGGCAATTTTTCCCAAAAATTTTGTACACGTTATCTAGTAAACTGATCCTTTTATCTTATCAAAAAGACTCAAGTCGTTTGATCCAATTTTAAAAAAGTTATTCTGTTTTAAAGAGTGTACGAATACTTTCTACATCCAATTCTATATGAATTTAACTCTGTATATTATTGAATTAGAATCACGTGTACTTGACGAAATAAGGTACATCCTACTATTGAATCTGTTTCGCAAATTAATTACACACGTAATTCGAAATAGAGGGCTGACGATAACCGTTCTGAATAATCGATGAGTCCGATCGATTTTACGACTTATGACAAATAAATTTTCGCCGGTGCAATAACCCGCAACACCGTAAAGCAGCGGCCTTGTCACAGTATTTAGTCGGGAAAAACGCACAGTCGAGTTAAGAAGTTCGGCGTCCTTGCGGCAGATCGCTTGTCAGTTATTACTGTCTTTTCCAGAATGCGTTTGTGCAATCCTTCAGACCATTGCAAAACAACGATTACGCCAATAGTTTTGTGTACTTTACAACAATACGTAGTTTTATCGAATATCGTTAAAAATATTAATTAAATATCCGACTTATCAGTTTTTTGACTAAGAATGATACTTCCAGACAAAAAAAAAAAAAAAGTAGCACATCTAAACTATTATTAGATTTTTAGATAGATATCTAAATACTTAGGAACCTATAGTATATTTACTAACCTAAATAGTATAGTTTATTTAGGAACCTATCTCACAACGGTATTCGAACACTTATGTTAGAGAAACCAACTGTAGAAATTTATGTTTATACGTGTTTACGTATAGAAACATTTTAAAATTTCATTAATACTGTAATAGAAATACAACTGTAAGATTACGATAAGATTACGACTATAATGATTAGAATTATCATGATTATATTGGTAATAGTGCGATATCGTGGGAAATGTGCTATTGAAACTGTAGAAGAAAGCTACAAAATATTTAGTGCAAGTACATATTTCGCAGAGATTTCAAAAATATTTAAACAGTCAATTATTCACTTTGTTAATAAGTTTCAATATTCAGTCAAACATATTAATATTATATATTATAATACTATAGTATTAAATACTAATTATATTATAGGTGTAAGACTGCTATTCGTACCGTATACTAATTTTTCTTAAATATTTTTTTTGTAGTAAATGTCTCGTAATTTCTGTACACAAATTTTTAAATTTTTAAATTTTTAAATTTTAATTTTTTTAAATTTAAAAATTTAAATTTTAAATTTAAATTTTTAAATTTAAAAAAATTAATTAAAATTTAAAATTTAATAAAATAAATAAAATTTAATAAAATTAAATAAAAAATTTAAAATTTAAAATTTAATTTAAAAAATTTAACAAATTTAACAAATTTAAAATTAAAATTTAAAAATTTGTGTACAGAAATTACGAGACATTTACTACAAAAAAAATATTTAAGAAAAATTAGTATACGGTACGAATAGCAGTCTTACACCTATAATATAATTAGTATTTAATACTATAGTATTATAATATATAATATTAATATGTTTGACTGAATATTGAAACTTATTAACAAAGTGAATAATTGACTGTTTAAATATTTTTGAAATCTCTGCGAAATATGTACTTGCACTAAATATTTTGTAGCTTTCTTCTACAGTTTCAATTTTAAATTTAAATTTTAAATTTTAAATTTAAAAAATTTAAAATTTTAAATTTAAATTTTAAATTTTAAATTTTATCGATATAATCAAGTTAGTTGTGTTTCATTATAATGTCAATGAAATTTGAAAACGTTTTATATAAACATAAAATATACAGAATGTACACGTAAAAGTTTTCTATGATAACTGTTCAAATACTTTGCCGAGTAATACAATACTTAATTGTAGAGTGGAATTGCATTACTTATTCTTATATTAGCAAAAGAGGAAAATTGAGTAAAATGACAACACATTCTCAAAACTAAGACGTTTCTTTTCTAACAAGGTGTTAGTGTTGTCAACTATAGATTTTGGAGAAAGAATGATACAGCTTGCGAATATAATTTTGCGATGGGTTACCCTATTCTTTACTGTGGTATTCTTTTAATTCATTAATAATTTCAAATTGTCTATTCCCTTTATATTTATACTTGAAAAAACATTTGCCTGAACAATAGGAAAAATAACCTTTAACAATTTTGGTAACATTCTCAAATGGCATTAAAAATATTAAAAAATTCTTAAATTATTATATAAATAGTTTGGTCACAATATTTATGAATATTCCTTCTTTTGAAACACGATAATACGTCAGCAACCTTGACCAGTTCATTATTCTCCGGTTAGTAATTTTGGTAATAAAACCTAACCGCAAACAAATGTATACCGACGCTTTCATTGTTTTACGAGATAGTCATTCACACTCACTGTGAAATTTAATACCTAGTAATCATTAGATGTTATCCGCGACCAACATTCCATCAAAGAAGAATTCTATGTATTGTGTATTATAGTTGTGTATAAAATAATTGTATGTATGTTGTACTTAATTGTGTACATCGAAATCAATATTACTTGATCGTATGTAATTAAAGTTGGATTATTAACAAGATTCGTGTTATTTCTTGAAATTGTAAAATATCAAATGCGATGTACAATTTTTTAATTTTTTGGTAGTATGTGACAATTTCTTGTGTACTTCTTCTTAACTAAATGAATCTAGCCCTCATGATAATTTCTATGCCCAATAAATTTTTCTTATAAATTTGTTCTGCATGAATCACATTAAATTGTTTTATAATAGAAATAAACAAGTATTGTAAAATTATATATAGAATTCAATACGTACTTCATTTACAATTATACGATATCTTGTTCTATACTTTATTTATAATTTTGAATCAAAATTTAGAGTTTGAATTCTGAACCATTGCTGTAATTATATTCTATGGTGAATCGATAACGTTGAAAGTTATAATATAATAATTAGAGAATTCTGAAGCTCTCCAAACATGTGAGACAAAAATGCATTATAAAAATACTGATGCGACTTTGTACTCGTTTTAATAATTGATGCTAATTTGTGTTTATTAATTAGTATAGTATTAATCGAGTTTTTCAAATTTCGAAATTCGTCGATTTACTCACTATTATTTGTTAGTTTTTATTGGTTTCTATTTCTCTCAATTGATTTCTATTTTATGTAAAATTTTATAATCTTACCTTCTATATTAATACGTATGTATATATACTTACGATACATATATACATATATACAAGAAATTGTAATAAGTTTTTAGCATATTACGAAATCATTTTAAATTGGTCATACCTGATTATCCTAGTGATGCGAGAACATATAAAGCACGACAATGAGAACTGAATTGAAATGAATTAACTTTAATTTAAAAAAGTACTGAGACATTAAAAAGTTTACTGGCGTTGCTACATGAATTAAATGTTATAATTTAAGAAAACATGCACTTACTTGAAATATCTTACCACATGCTTTACTATAATCGATATAAATAGAACACTAACCACTAATATATCATGCACTTTTTATGATAAGTCAAATTAATATTGCGTTAAATAGACACAAAACAGAGCATCTCTCACCGACTGTTTAACATATATTGAAATCGAAATATCGAAATATTAGAAAGAATTTTTGTGAGGATCGATTCTGGAACTTGTAGCTAGTAGCAACGTTCAGATGACATGTTTGTTATTACCGCGGTATAGGTTATGGTATGATTTAAGAATTTAAAGAAACGACAAAATGATTATTGTCAGCAGACAGTAGACTTGAATTTTTAAGACAGATATAGTACATAATCAATTTTGTACTCTTGGAAGAGATTTTGCTTACAAAAGTGCTTTTTTTCTTGATAAGCTATATCCTACAAGCAATTTAATACGGTTCACGCCAACCTTCGTAAGTTTATTATAATTTAATAATGTACTAGAATCTACTATTTCGTACATTTTATTTTGTTGACTTCACGCACGAAATCTCCTGTGATTATTTATTTAAAATCTTGCTTAGAATATTTTTTATATTTATGTTTCAAATAAAATTAACATAACTAACTTTAACTAAACAATTTTTAAAAATTATCTTATACGTTATAAAATATAAAGACTTATAATTAAGAATTATTTATACTATATAATTGTATAACATTCTCAGGTTATGATGATTCAAATGCTAAATTTGATGGCTGTATACTAATTAAAGAACTTGATACCACCTATAGTCGTAGCAGCGATGCTGGAGGACAGCATGTAAATCGCACAAATAGTAAAGTAGATTTAAGATTGCATGTAGAAAGTGCTACATGCAGGCAGAGGATATGAGAAATAAATTATTGGAACAGGTTTGTAATTTTTCACAACTACAAACAAATAGCACAACTATAAGTACTAATTTCACATAAGAAAGGTTTTAAATAATTATATCATTACAATATAAAAATAAATTATCTAAAGAATGTTACTTAATAATCCAGTCAGAGGTAACAAGATTTCGATAACTAAATTTAGCTGATGCTCTTAAAAAATTGAGATAAGTAATATGAGAATTGGTGAAAACCACCATCAGAAATATCTCCTGAAATTTTGGAAATGAAAAGAAAACAGTATCTTAGAGCAGCAAGACAAAGATTTTTAATCTTCTTTATGTTATATATTGTACATACAACAATATACTTTTCAATAAATGAAACATAATACAAAATATATAATCATAGAAAATATATGTATATATTATTATAGCAGTAATGATTTCAAATATTAGTGATTTTTAATATTAGATGGTGATTTTCTTAATTTTTATTAATTTGACTTTTATCAATTTTTATGAATTTTTTAAAATCTATATTTAATCTACTTTAGAAAGAAATAATTCAATTAATTAATAATTGCCATTCTGATGTAAATATTCAATACCAATATGTACCATCATTCATTTGCGAATTATAAGTATTACATTATATAAACTTGGGATTCTTTACAAAAATTGATATATTACGATTTACTTACTATAATTTCAATTAAATTTGTTAATTTGATATGTATTTATGGTTACAACAGAAGTAGAAAAAATGTATGAATCAAAATTTTGAGTAATATTTTCGAAGGCCTTCTTTTAAGCCTATGATTCAAAGAAAAATAATGTCTTATATATATAATGTATGAAACTCGATATTTCCTTGACAACATGCTCAACATAAATTAGAATATAACTTGATACGATAATTATATTTATTTTTTTGATAGATTTTACGGAAATGATGCCAGTCCTTGGTTATCCTAGATCAATTTCTGTTGGAAATTTTCGACTGCCAAATTTTTCACTGGATGCTGAAATTCTTGTTTGGCTGCTCAAAAGATTTGACCCAGATGCGGATATATCTAGAGAGCATAATACTGAAGAAGAGTATATTTCATTAATACGTGCAGTTGCTGAATTTATGGTAATAAATCTTGCAGTTTGTAATTTTTTATTTTTTTAGTTTTATATTTCATGAAAATAAAATGTTTCATCATCGAATTTTATAATTTATATTTTTACCATCTATGTTTATTTCTTCATTATTATTTAATTTTTAAGCATGCATAGAGAAGGTACCTAATTAATTTAGTTTCTAATTTTAATTTTAAGTTCCTCTGGAAGTATCAACTTCTCATTAACGAAATTATAAAAAAATAAAAATAACGAATTAATATTTGTATTTTTTAATGAATTAATATTATACTGTTTATACTATGTTGTTTTTATATTTTTATACTAAAATTTATCATTGTCAAATGATTTTAATACAGGCTTTAAAATCAAATGTCAAATTATACCAAGCTGATGGCTATGCTGTAAAAGAATTAATAAAAGTAGCCACATTACTATACGATGCACAAAATAATAGTGTTAATAACAGTATAATGTCTGATGGTAATTTTAGTACAGTTAGTTTTGACATTTCCAATAAAGTAAATGAACTAAAATCAACTAGGCAGTTAGCCAGTCAGTTGACTGTTACTGGTGCATCACTTTTTGACTTATTAGGTCGTGAAGTTGATCTCAGAGAGACTTGTAACTCAAAAATTGCTAGACAATTTGACATCACAGAAATTGAGATGGCCTTGAAAAGTGTCATAGAAAATGTACATAAAGAAATTGATGACACTAAAAAACAAATTGAGAACGTTAAGGTATTACTACCTCTTCATTTTATTCTTTGAATGGTAAAATATTCTTTAGTAATTTCTCTAATCTCTAAATATTTCATTATAATTTCTAATGATTAAAGGACAGAGCAAAGTTTGGATACAAGAATCGAGAGATGACGTGCAGAGCTTAACAGCAACCAAAAGAGATTGCAAACATTAAGAAAGGTACACCCAGTTTTCATGGAGGAATTTGAAAAATTTTAAGTTGAATTAAGAGTTTTATATGACGACTATATTAAAAGAATTCGTTACTTTGCTTACCTTGAACACCTGTATGAAGATGCAGCTAAGACAGAGCAAGAAAGATTTGAAAGATGATACATATAGAAATAAGAAAAATTAATGCTTACTATGCAGAAAATATAATATAATGTTTTCCAATTCATAATAGGCAAGAAACAAAACGAAAACAATTAGAAAAAATGAAGGCAGAAGATGCTAAGTTTGAAAGCATAATGGAAGGAAATGATTCTATATTTTTTATTAATCTTCAAGAGTCTCCGCCTCCTCTTGCTAATACAGAAAAACAAAATACCGAGAAAATAACACCAAGTAGTCGATTGAAATCTGGTAAAAATATAGTGCAGCTTTCTTCTCAACATTTTTAAGAGCATGTTATAATATGTAATTCTTTTAACAAAATTAATATAATAGCTATTAATACATGCTTATAATACTTAATAATACAAAATAATTGTAAATATCACAGCGTCGTATTTACGGAAATATGTCTGGACGTTAGAGAGGGACTTGAAGAATCAAATGAAACTGATGGGTCGCTAGATAGTGACAGTGACTTGTTAATCGATCGTGATCTCAATGACGACGATGATAATGATATTCTAAACTCTAGTAAGGAGGAGTAGAAATTGGGAATTTTGATTTGAAGGTGGGACAAGAAAAACGTGTCGTTAGTAAGCTAAATCATTTGAATGAGGATTTTTAACCATTACAAAAAACAATTACAAAAATTTCAAAATATACCGTTCATGTAATTATCGATCTCTATACGCACATTTTTACAATAACTATAAATAGGTGTCAATAAAAGGTAATATATTAATAGTCGTCGTGATCGAATAATTTTAAACGTGGTAAAAGGTACTTAAGATATATATGTCGGAGATGAAAGGACATCGGACCTTCCCTTTGGAATTCTTTGGAAAATCCCCAATACTTTAACCTTTATAAGTTAACCCGATTATAATTGTCCGAGATTGCGATAATGAGCTTGGGCTCGAGGCGACAACTAGTCGTCTAACGTAGCCGCGGTCACGGGATGAACGTTTTAGCTAATAGAGGTACAGAATAATTGTATAGCTCTCCTTAAAAAGAAATAGTTGTAGCGGCACTTGATAGTAAACATTCCAATAGTCTCTGCCCCGTGGCTCACCACACACAGACCCTATTCTTCGGGCATGATGATTACCAGATGTCGATGCACCTCCACAGGATATGTTCAGCTAGGCTGAGGACCTATAAATCTATAACGCTATAAATCTTAGAATTTAGTTAACTAAGGTTCTTCAATAGCACAAACAGTCTTTATCCTAACAGTCTCTAAATCTGTCACCTACTACGGGAAGATACGGGAAATCTGCTTTTCTCACGAACGACGCTTCCCGCTAGCAACTTTCTCTCAAGGGCGGCTAGCATCTTTCTCTAACCATTAACATAGAAATTAACCAATTAACAGCAACGTCCATTTCCCTTACATTCTGAACGAGGGTTGTTCTCGACGAATCTGATGATCTCGTGCCCTGAGACACACCCCATTATGGTTTTCCTCTGCAGCATTACTGTGACGGAGAGGAACACTCTTGAGTGATCTCGTCAGCGAGTAAAACAACGTCTTTACGATCAGTGGATACTTCACGTTTTAACAACGAGTTCGACTTAGACTTTGGAAAAAAGTATATTCGTTATCACGTTGGCCGCGGATTCGTTATTGAACCTAAGATCATTGTCATTAGCATCTCGAGTATCTAGTTACTACGGCTACTTGCCAAATTCTTTAATATTGATATTTGTACTAGTAAATACCTTCTCTATTGCGTAATAACAATGTCTAATCCAAATGAAGATTCGTTACACGCCCTTAATCATAATGTGAACCCGACGTATAAAACGTTATACGTTATATCGTATAGCTGCACAACGTTATGCGTTACATCGCATAGCTGCACAACGTTATACGTTATATCGCATAGCTACATAACGTTATACGTTATCGAAAATTTTGCCAGCATTCGCTGCGTCTCCCCTGGGTGACAGATAGTCTCGATTTTGGTAACGGGTCCATTCCGGAGCTTCCAGTTGAAGCTAAACTGCACCCGAGTCCCCTAGGACCATAGGGGTTGGGATACGCCCAACCAGCGCGTAAGGCGCCCAGCATCTTACTACCTGTATTGGCTAAGCCTGCAGGGGCTGTCGCCCATCTCAGGTCGAACGGGGCGTTTCTAAGCCCTAGTCTCCCGGGACGGTTCCGGAGCAGTTGGGACGCTGCTCACCCGCCGACGGCCATTCGGGGGAGCCAACACCCCTTAAATCGGCTGTCTTGGCCAGCATCTCGGCCCATCAACCACTACCACCACGAGTCCATACCCATTATTGACCGAGCAGAGGGGTCGCTACTCCCTCCGGGCTAACACTCGACCCCCGTGGTACCAATCTAAGTCATTGGTGGGACTATCGTGTGGATGTACGGCCACGTCACTGCCGGTCGGCGACCTGCTAACCGAGCGCAGCAGACCCAGATGGGACTTCACGTAAGCGGGTGCCCAAGGTACCGAAGTACCCGGGAGATCTTACCCCGACGGTCCCACCCTTGGCATCAGGAACGGGGGTGCGCTACTACCCCAGGCCACGTAGGAAGAGTGTAACCAAAAACGCCTTATACTCCCTGCGACCTTCCCTGCGGTGTACATAGTGGACTCACGAAAGCGGGACACTTGTCACCGTCGGTCCACCCTGGCTGCGGGAATGTGGGTTTGCCAGCCCCCATAGATTCACATAAGTGAATCCTCCCTGCGGGACCCCTGGGTGATACACATAGTGTAGGTTTTGGAAACGGGTACTTACCTGGACTTCGTGTTGAAGTTAAACAGCACCCGAGTCCCCTAGGACCATAGGGGTTGGGATACGCCCAACCAGCGCGTAAGGCGCCCAGCACCTTACTACCTGTATTGGCTAGGCTTGCAGGAGCTGTCGCCCATCTCAGGTCGAACGGGGCATTTCTAAGCCCTACCGTCTCCCGGGACGGTTCCGGAGCAGTTGGGACGCTGTTCACCCACCGACGGCCATTCGGGGGAGCCAACACCCCTTAAATCGGCCGTCTTGGCCAGCATCTCGGCCCATCAACCACTGCCACCACGAGTCCATATCCATAATTGGCCGAGCAGAGGGGTCGCTACTCCCTCTGGGCTAACACTCAACCCCCGTGGTACCAATCTAAGTCATTGGTGGGACTATCGTGTGGATGTACGGCCACGTCACTGCCGCGTCGGTCACCCTGCTAACCGGGCGCGACAGACCCAGATGGGACTCACGTAAGCGGGTGCCCAAGGTACCGAAGTATCCGAGGGTCTTATCCCGACGGTCCCACCCTTGGCATCAGGATCGGGGGTGCGCTACTACCCCAGGTCACGCAAAGAGAGGCGATAATACGTCTTACACTCCTGGCGACCTTCCTTGCGGAGTACATAGTGGACTCACGAAAGCGGGACGCTTGTCTCCGTCGGTCCACCCTGGCTGCGGGAACGTGGGTTTGCCAGCCCCCATAGATTCACATAAGTGAATCCTGCGGGAACCCCTGGGTGACAGGGCGACGTCGTGAATATTTGTTAAAAACCTAATAATTAGGCACATATTCCGGTCGAAATCGGTGCGAGAATGTACCCAGGGATCGCCTCTATATTCTTCGATTCCAAATGTGCGGAATTTTTGTTCCAAAAGCGGAGGAACAATCGAAAATTCGATTAATTAAAAAAATGTGTGTCCGATCGATGCCATCTATGGAAGACGGCTGGAACTGCGAGAAAGTAACAGGAGTATAGAACGAGCTTGATGGTATCTCGACTCCTGTTAGACAAGGAGAACCACATTGTGCGAAAAGGACAGATGTACATCTCCCTCCAATTTCATGATTATTGCTTTATTACTATTATTATTATTTATTATTCGCGAAATTTGATGCGCAACGCTAATAAATATTAATCTACGCGCTCGTATTTAAACTATACACAACACTAATAGCGAGAGATCCCAGATTTATTAATATTTAATATTAAATATAAATCGTATATCAAACGTTACTCATGCTCGAATAAAAGAAATGATAAAGTCGTTTATACACGGCTGTCTTAGTTAAGATAAATTAAACATTACCAAATTTCCATAAAAATTCATCGGATTGATTATTAATTGTCGTTGCGTCCATATATTAATATTCCTGTTACTTGTTTATTATCCCTGCTATCGACCAATAACCTGCACAAAACAAATAACTAGAAGAATTTAAAACAAACGTATAAAATGATTAAATGAAGACGCAATTAAACTCAAAATTTATTACAAAGGCTTCCGATAGAATTTACCGGTAATAGTATCATTTAGTAGACGATTAAAGAAAAATTAAGACAAAAAATTTCAGAAAGCCACTTAATTTCATTATCTTAATGTTCAATGGAACGTTAAATAAATCGAGTATTAATTAAACGATATAAATAACGAAATATAAACGATAGTGAAAATATAGTAACGAATAGTAACGAAGAAGCGACGCCATTTCCAATGTGGTATGGGGTCGCACGAGCCGCTGGCACAAGCAGGTACGAAAAGTTAAATGTTAAATGTACACAAAAACAAACGTATACATCTGCAAAAACATTCATCTTCCACGCAACGCGTACATGATTCAAATTCAAAACAAAGCATACTCACGCAATACCTAATATCCCACATAATGATTACATCGGTCTTTATAAACATCATATAATTTGTCTAGCTTAGAACGAAAGAAAGAAAATGAAGCTACTGACACTGTATATACAGTTTCGAGTCTTGCAAAAGGAGCATACGGCTTGTGCTAAACTCTTTAACGTTTTATTTTCGCGACACTAAACATTTGACGATATCGAAAGATTATTAACTCCGAGATGTCTAAATTAAATTTCCCTTAAAAGTAGGTAGAAGCCAAAGAGAAACAGCAACCCATCAGAGAATAAATTCAAAATTGCGGCGCGTACTAACGAATTTGCGATCTTTCGAAAGAATCAATGGACCCACGCGACGCGCACCCGTACGCAAATTAATAGATGAGGGTAAAACAAGGAAAAAAATATAATAGAAAGGAGAATAGATCTTTGTATTTTGTTCAAAGTCAGATAAGTATCATTGTACAGAATGGGCTTACGATGGACTTGACATAGTCCAGACATATCCCACGGTGACTCACAGTGTCCCACGATACAATTCAATCTAGATCATCCAAAATTGTATCCGTGACATTTGATGATCCAAACGGGACTGTACTAGCGTAGTTCTTGGCTTGGTATCGATTTCCAAACATTAAACAACTGAATAGCTTTTGGAAAACGGTGCCAATTACCAGGTCTCACCACGAGGAGGTGACTACGCATGAGACCCGCCCATGAGTTATTTAACATTATGCATAGCTCTCCACATTCAACCTATTGGCAAAAATGTCGAGTTCTGACTCTACTTGATCATGGGACTACGTAAAGAGATAGTTATTTCATTGTGAAACACCTATCTCCTACGCAGTATTTACACGAATCTTTACAAATGTAAAATAAAGCTTACACAAAGCAACATCTATCTCCCACAAAACGCAACATATATCTCATACACAACGATTACATCGATCAGTACAAACATCGTACAATAATTCGCAGCCCTATCGGCAACATTCCGTATCAAAGATACATTTGTACAACTTGCAACAAAAGAGCCCGATGGTAAAGGAGTCCGAAAAATCAGACGATGAAGGAAAAACCGAAGGGCGATCGGAACGGACGAAATTGCGATCTCTCGAATGAACTAACAAACCTACATAAAATACCCCCGTGCACCAGATAATAGGATAGGATATAACTTATATTATATATCTACATAACGTTATACGTTATAACGTAATACTATGTAACGGTATAAGTTATATCCTATATCTACATATCGTCATACGTAATATCCTACATCTACATAACGGTATACGTAACATCCTATAACTACATATCGTTATATGTTATATCCTATATTTACATATCGTTACACGTTATATCCTATATCTACATATCGTAATACGTTATATCCGATATCTACATATCGTATACGTTATATCCTATATCTACATAACGTTATACGTTATAACGTAATACTATATAAAGTTATACGTTATATCCTGTATCTACATATAGATATACGTTATATCCTATATGCAGATAACCTTATACGTTATATCCTATGTCTACGTAACGTTATACGTTATATCCCATATGTAGATAACGTTATACGTAATATCCTATATCTACATATTGTTATACGTTATATCCTATGTCTACGTAACGTTATACGTTGTATCCTATTTCTACATAACGTTATACGTTATATCCTATGTCTACGTAACGTTATACGTTATATCTTATGTCTACGTAACGTTATACGTTGTATCCTATGTCTACGTAACGTTATACGTTGTATCCTATATGAACATATCGTTATACGTTATATCCTATGTCTACGTATCTTTATACGTTATATTCTATATCTACATATCGCTATACGCTATATTCTATATGTAGATACCGTTATACGTTATATCCTATATCTGCGTATCGTTATACGTTATATCCTATATCTACATATCGTTATACGCTATATCCTATGTCTACATATCGTTATACGTTATATCCTATGTGTAGATAACGTTATACGTTATATCCTCTATGTAGATATCGTTATACGTTATATCCCATATCTACGTATCGTTATACGTTATATCCTATATCTACGTATCGTTATACGTTACATCCTATATCTACGTATCGTTATACGTTGTATTCTATGTGTAGATTACGTTATGCGTTATATCCTATATGTAGATATCGATATACGTTGTATCCCATATCTACGTGTCGTTATACGTTATATCCTATATCTACGTATCGTTATATGCTATATCCTATATCTCCATATCGTTGTACGTTATGTCGTACATTTACATATCGTTGTACGTTATATCCTATATGTAGATAACGTTATACATTATATCCTATATCTACGTATCGTTATACGTTATATCCTATATGTAGATAACGTTATACGTTGTATCCTATATGTGGATATCGTTATACGTTATATCCTATATCTACGTATCGTTATGCGTTCTATCCTATATCTACGTATCGTTATACGTTATATCCTATATCTACATATCGTTATACGTTATATCCTAAGTCTACATATTGTTATACGTTATATCCAATGTGTAGATAACGTTATACGTTATATCCAATATGTATATAACATTATACGTTCTTTCCTATATCTACGTATCGTTATACGTTGTATCCTATATCTGCATGTCGTTATACGTTATATCCTATATCTACATATCGTTATACGTTATATCCTATATGTGGTTATCGTTATACGCTATATCCTATATGTAGATAACGTTATACATTATATCCTATATCTACGAACCGTTATAAGTTATATCCTATATGTATATAACGCTATACGATATATCCTATATCTACGTATCGTTATACGTTATATCCTGTAGCTGCATGTCGTTATACGTATTATCCTAAGTCTACATATCGTTATACGTTATACCCAATGTGTAGATAACGTTATACGCAATATCCTATGTCTACGTATCGTTATACGTTATATCCTATATCTACATATCGTTATACCTTATATGCTATATCTACGTACCGTTATACGTTATATCCTATATGAACATATCGTTATACGTTATATCCTATATGTAGATAACGTTATTCGTTATATCCTATGTCTACATATCGTTATACGTTATATCCTATGTGTAAGTAACGTTATAAGTTATATCCTATGTGTAGATAACGTTATACGTTATATCCTATGTCTACATATCGTTATACGTTATATCCTAAGTCTACATATCGTTATACGTTATATTCAATGTGTAGATAACGTTATACGTTATATCCTATATGTATATAGCATTATACGTTCTCTCCTATATCTACGTATCGTTATACGTTATATCCTATATCTACATATCGTTATACGTTATATCCTAAGTCTACATATCGTTATACGTTATATTCAATGTGTAGATAACGTTATACGTTATATCCTATATGTATATAGCATTATACGTTCTCTCCTATATCTACGTATCGTTATACGTTATATCCTATATCTACATATCGTTATACGTTATATCCTAAGTCTACATATCGTTATACGTTATATCCAATGTGTAGATAACGATATACGTTATATCCTATATGTATATAACATTATACGTTCTCTCCTATATCTACGTATCGTTATACGTTATATGCTATATCTGCATGTCGATATACGTTTTATCCTATATCTACATATCGTTATACGTTATATCCTATATGTAGATTACGTTATACGTTATATACTATATCTATGTTTCATTATACGTTATATCCTATATCTACATATCGTTATACGTATTATCCTATATCTACATATCGTTATACGTTATATCCTATATCTACGTTTCGTTATACGTTATGTCCTATATGTAGATAACGTTATACGCTATATCCTATATCTACGTATTGTTATACGTCATATCCTATATCTACATATCGTTATACGTTATATCCTATATGTAGATTACGTTATACGTTATATCCTATGTCTATGTGTCATTGTACGTTATATCCTATATCTACGTATCGTTATACGTTATATCCTGTATCTGCATGTCGTTATACGTATTATCCTAAGTCTACATATCGTTATACGTCATATCCAATGTGTAGATAACGTTATACGTTATATCCTATATGTATATAACATTATACGTTCTCTCCTATATCTACGTATCGTTATACGTTATATCCTATATCTACGTATCGTTATACGTTATATCCTATATGTAGATAACGTTATACGTTGTATCCTATATGTGGATATCGTTATACGTTATATCCTATATCTACGTATCGTTATACGTTCTATCCTACATCTACGTATCGGTATACGTTATATCCTATATCTACATATCGTTATACGTTATATCCTATATCTACGTATCGTTATACGGTATGTCCTATATCTAGATAACGTTATACGCTATATCCTATATCTACGTATCGTTATACGTTATATCCTATATCTGCATATCGTTATACGTTATATCCTATATCTACATACCGTTATACGTTATATCCTATATGTGGATATCGTTATACGTTATATCCTATATGTAGATAACGTTATACATTATATCCTATATCTACGAACCGTTATACGTTATATCCTATATGTAGATAACGTTATACGTTATATCCTACATCTACGAATCTTTATACGTTATATCCTATATCTACATATTGTTATACGTTATATCCTATGTCAACAGATCGTTATACGCTATATCCTATGTGTAGATAACGTTATACGTTATATCCTCTGTCTACATATCGTTATACGTTATATCCCATATGTAGATAACGTTATACGTTATATTCTATATCTACGTATCGTTAAACGTTATATCCTATATCTGCATGTCGTTATACGCTATATCGTATATCTACATATCGTTAGACGTTATATCCTATGTCAACATATCGTTATACGCTATATTCTATGTGTAGATAACGTTATACGTTATATCCTCTGTCTACATATCGTTATACGTTATATCCCATATGTAGATAACGTTATACGTTATATTCTATATCTACGTATCGTTAAACGTTATATCCTATATCTGCATGTCGTTATACGCTATATCGTATATCTACATATCGTTAGACGTTATATCCTATATGTAGATAACGTTATACGTTATATCCAATATCTATATATCATTATACGTTATATCCTATATCTACATATCGTTATTCGTTATATCCTACATCTACATATCGTTATACGTTATATCCTATACCTACGTATCGTTAAACGTTGTATCCTATATGTAGATAACATTATACGTTATAACCAATATCTACGTATCGTTAAACGTTATATCCTATATGTAGATAACGTTATACGTTATATCCTACATCTACGTATCGTTATACGTTATATCCTATATCTGCATGTCGTTATACGTTATATCCTATATGTAGATAACTTTATACGTTATATCCTATATCTGCGTACCGTTATACGTTATATCCTATTTCTACATATCGTTATACGTTATATCCTATGTGTAGATAACGTTATACGTTATATCCTATATCTACATATCGTTATACGTTATATCCTATATCTAGGTATCATTATACGTTATATCCAATGTGTAGATATCGTTATACGTTATATCCTATATGTAGATATCGTTATACGTTATATCCTCTGTCTACATATCGTTATACGTTATATCCCATATGTAGATAACGTTATACGTTATATTCTATATCTACGTATCGTTAAACGTTATATCCCATATCTGCATGTCGTTATACGCTATATCGTATATCTACATATCGTTAGACGTTATGTCCTATATGTAGATAACGTTATACGTTATATCGTATATCTACGTATCGTTATACGCTATATCCTAAATCTCCATATCGTTATACGTTATATCCTATGTCTACATATCGTTATTCGCTATATCCTATGTGTAGATAACGTTATACGTTATATCCTATATGTAGATATCATTATACGCTATATCCTATATCTACGTATCGTCAAACGTTATATCCTATATGTAGATAACGTTACACGTTATATCCTACATCTACGAATCTTTATACGTTATATCCTATATCTACATATCGTTATACGTTATATCCTATGTCTACATATCGTTATACGCTATATCCTATGTGTAGATAACGTTATACGTTATATCCTATATGTAGATTACGTTATACGTTATATCCTATATCTATGTATCATTAAACGTTATATCCTATATCTACATATCGTTATACATTATCCTATATCTACATATCGTTATACGTTATATCCTATATCTACGTATCGTTAAACGTTGTGTCGTATATGTAGATAACTTTATACGTTATATCCTACATCTACGTATCGTTATACGTTATATCCTATGTCTACATATCGTTATACGTTATATCCTATGTCTACATATCGTTATACGTTATTTCCTATATCTGTGTATCATTATACGTTATATCCTATATCTACATATCGTTATACGTTATATCCTATATCTACATATCGTTATACGTTATATCCTATACCTACGTATCGTTAAACGTTGTATCCTATATGTAGATAACGTTATACGTTATATCCTACATCTACGAATCTTTATACGTTATATCCTATATCTACATATCGTTATACGTTATATCCTATGTCTACATATCGTTATACGCTATATCCTATGTGTAAATAACGTTATACGTTATATCCTATATGTAGATATCATTATACGCTATATCCTATATCTACGTATCGTTAAACGTTATATCCTATATGTAGATAACGTTACACGATATATCCTACATCTACGCATCTTTATACGTTATATCCTATATCTACATATCGTTATACGTTATAACCTATGTCTACATATCGTTATACGTTATATCCTATGTGTAGATAACGTTATACGTTATATCCTATATCTGCATATCGTTATACGTTATATCCTATATCTACGTATTGTTATGTGTTATATCCTATGTGTAGATAACGTTATACGTTATATTCTATATCTACGTACCGCTATACGTTATATCCTATATCTACATATCGTAATACGTTATATCCTATGTCTGCATATCGTTAAACGTTATACCCTATGTGTAGATAACGTTATACGTTATATCCTATATGTAGATATCGTTATACGTTATATCCTATATCTACATATCGTTATACGTTCTATCTTATTTCTACGTATCGTTATACGTTATATCCTATATCTACATATCATTATAGGTTATATCCTATGTCTACATATCGTTATACGTTATATCCTATGTGTAGATAACCTTATACGTTATATCCTATATCTGCATATCGTTATACGTTATATCCTATATCTACGTATCGTTATACGTTCTATCCTATTTCTACGTATCGTTATACGTTATATTCTATTTCTACATATCGTTATACGTTATATCCTATGTATACATATCCTTATACGTTATACCCTATGTGTAGATAACGATATACGTTATATTCTATATCTACGTAGCGCTATACTTTATATCCTATATCTGCATGTCGTCATACGTTATTTCCTATATCTACATATCGTTATACGTTTTATCCTATATGTAGATAACGTTATACATTATATCCTATATCTACATATCGTTATACGTTATACCCTATATGTAGATAACGTTATACGTTATATCCTATATCTATGTATCATTATACGTTATATCCTATATCTACATATCGTTATACGTTATATCCTATATCTACATACCGTTATACGTTATATCCTATATCTGCATATCGTTATACGTTATATCCTATATCTACATATCGTTATACGTTATATCCTATATGTAGATAACGTTATACAGTATATCCTATATCTACGTATCGTTAAACGTTATATCCTATATCTGCATATCGTTATACGATATATCCTATATCTGCATATCGTTATACGTTATATCCTATATCTACGTATCGTTAAACGTTGTATCCTATATGTAGATAACGTTATACGTTATATCCTACATCTACGAATCTTTATACGTTATATCCTATATCTACATATCGTTATACGTTATATCCTATGTCTACATATCGTTATACGCTATATCCTATGTGTAAATAACGTTATACGTTATATCCTATATGTAGATATCATTATACGCTATATCCTATATCTACGTATCGTTAAACGTTATATCCTATATGTAGATAACGTTACACGATATATCCTACATCTACGCATCTTTATACGTTATATCCTATATCTACATATCGTTATACGTTATAACCTATGTCTACATATCGTTAAAAGTTATATCCTATGTGTAGATAAAGTTATACGTTATATCCTATATGTAAATATCGTTATACGTTATATCCTATATCTACATATCGTTATACGTTCTATCCTATTTCTAGGTATCGTTATACGTTATATCCTATATCTGCATATCGTTATACGTTATATCCTATATCTACGTATTGTTATGCGTTATATCCTATGTGTAGATAACGTTATACGTTATATTCTATATCTACGTACCGCTATACGTTATATCCTATATCTACATATCGTTGTACGTTATATCCTATGTCTACATATCGTTAAACGTTATATCCTATGTGTAGATAACGTTATACGTTATATCCTATATGTAGATATCGTTATACGTTATATCCTATATCTACATATCGTTATACGTTCTATCCTATTTCTAGGTATCGTTATACGTTATATCCTATATCTGCATATCGTTATACGTTATATCCTATATCTACGTATCGTTATACGTTCTATCCTATTTCTACGTATCGTTATACGTTATATTCTATTTCTACATATCGTTATACTTTATATCCTATGTCTACATATCCTTGTACGTTATACCCTATGTGTAGATAACGATATACGTTATATTCTATATCTACGTAGCGCTATACTTTATATCCTATATCTGCATGTCGTCATACGTTATTTCCTATATCTACATATCGTTATACGTTTTATCCTATATGTAGATAACGTTATACATTATATCCTATATCTACGTATCGTTATACGTTATATCCTATGTCTACATATCGTTATACGCTATATCCTATGTGTAGATAACGTTATACGTTATATCCTATATGTAGATATCATTATACGCTATATCCTATATCTACGTATCGTTAAACGTTATATCCTATATGTAGATAACGTTACACGTTATATCCTACATCTACGAATCTTTATACGTTTTATCCTATATCTACATATCGTTATACGTTATAACCTATATCTACATATCGTTATACGTTATATCCTATATGTAGATAACGTTATACATTATATCCTATATTTACGAATCGTTATACGTTATATCCTATATGTAGATAACGTTATACGATATATCCTATATCTACGTATCGTTATACGTTATATCCTGTATCTGCATGTCGTTATACCTTATATCCTATATCTACATATCGTTATACGTTATACCCTATATGTAGATAACGTTATACGTTATATCCTATATCTATGTATCATTATACGTTATATCCTATATCTACATATCGTTATACGTTATATCCTATATCTACATACCGTTATACGTTATATCCTATATCTGCATATCGTTATACGTTATATCCTATATCTACATATCGTTATACGTTATATCCTATATGTAGATAACGTTGTACGTTATATCCTATATATAGATATCGTTATACGTTATATCCTATATCTACATATCGTTATACGTTCTATCCTATTTCTACGTATCGTTATACGTTATATCCTATATCTGCATATCGTTATACGTTATATCCTATATCTACGTATCGTTATGCGTTATATCCTATGTATAGATAACGTTATACGTTATATTGTATATCAACGTATCGCTATACGTTATATCCTATATCTACATATCGTTATACGTTATATCCTATGTCTACGTATCGTTAAACGTTATATCCCATATGTAGATATCGTTATACGTTATATCCTATATCTACGTATCGTTATACTTTCTATCCTATTGCTACGTATCGTTATACGTTATATTCTACTTCTACATATCGTTATACGTTATATCCCATGTCTACATATCGTTATACGTTATATCCTGTATGTAGATAACGATATACGATATATCCTATATCTATGTATCGTTATGCGTCCTATCCGATATCTGCATGTCGTTATACGTTATATCCTATATCTACGTATCGCTACACGTTATATCCTATATCTACGTATCGCTACACGTTATATCCTATGTGTAGATAACGTTATACGTTATATCCTATATGTATATAACGTTATACGTTATATTCTATATCTACGTACCGTTATACATTCTATCCTATATGTCCGTATCGTTGTACGCTATATCCTATATGTAGATAACGTTATACGTTATATCCTATATCTACGTATCGTTATACGTTGTATCCTATATCTGCATATCGTTATACGTTATATCCTATATCTACATATCGTTATATGTTATATTCTATATCTACATATCGTTATACGTTATATCCTATATCTACATACCGTTATACGTTATATCCTGTATGTAGATAACGTTATACGTTATATTCTATACCTACGTACCGTTATACGTTATATCCTATATGCCCGTATCGTTATACGTTATATCCTATATGTAGATAACATTATACGTTATATCATATATCTACGTATCGTTATACGTTATATCCTATATCTACATATGGTTATACGTTATATCCTATGTCAACATATCGTTTTACGTTATATCATATGTGTAGATAACGTGATACGTTATATCCTACATTTCCATATCGTTACACGTTATATCCTATATCTACATATCGTTATACGTTATATCCAATATCTACGTAACGTTATACAATATATCCTATGTTTAGATAACGCTATACGTCATATCCTATATGTAGATATCGTTATACGTTATATTCTATATCTACGTATGGTTATACGTGCTATCCTATATCTACATATCGTTATGCGTTATATTCTATATCTACATATCGTTATACGTTATATACTATATCTACATATCGTTATACGTTATATCCTATATGTAGATAACGTTATACAATATATCCTATATCTACGTATCGTTAAACGTTATATCCTATATCTGCATATCGTTATACGATATATCCTATATCTGCATATCGTTATACGTTATATCCTGTATCTACACATCGTTATACGTTATATCCTATATCTGCATATCGTTATACGTTATATCCTATATCTGCATATCGTTATACGTTATATCCTATATCTACATATAAGTTATACGTTATATCCTATATGTAGATAACGTTATACGTTATATCCTATATCTACGTATCGTTACCCCTTATATCCTATATGTACATATCGTTATATGTTATATCCTATATCTACATATCGTTATACGTTATATCCTATATCTACGTATCGTTATCCGTTATATCCTACATCTACATATCGTTATACGTTATATCCTATATGTAAATAAAGTTATACGATATATCCTATATCTACATATCGTTATACGTTATATCCTACATCTACATATCGTTATACGTTATATCCTATATCTACATGTCGTTATACGTTATTTCCTATATTTACGTATCGCTACACGTTATATCCTATGTGTAGATACCGTTATACGTTATATCCTATACGTAGATAACGTTATACGTTATATTATATATCTACGTATCGTTATACGTTATATCCTACATCTACATATAGTTATACGTTATATCCTATATGTAGATAACGTTATACGTTATATCCTACATCTACGTATCGTTATACGTTGTATCCTATATCTGCATATCGTTATACGTTATATCCTAGAACTACGTATCCTTATACGTTATATCCTATATCTACATATCGTTATACGTTATATCCTATATGTAGATAAATTTATGCGATATATCCTATATCTACGTATTGTTAAACGTTATATCCTATATCTGCATATCATTATACGTTATATCCTATATCTACATATCGTTATACGTTATATCCTATATGTAGATAACGTTATACAATATATCCTATATCTACGTATCGTTAAACGTTATATCCTATATCTGCATATCGTTATACGATATATCCTATATCTGCATATCGTTATACGTTATATCCTGTATCTACACATCGTTATACGTTATATCCTATATCTGCATATCGTTATACGTTATATCCTATATCTGCATATCGTTATACGTTATATCCTATATCTACATATAAGTTATACGTTATATCCTACATCTACATATCGTTATACGTTATATCCTATATGTAAATAAAGTTATACGATATATCCTATATCTACATATCGTTATACGTTATATCCTACATCTACATATCGTTATACGTTATATCCTATATCTACATGTCGTTATACGTTATTTCCTATATTTACGTATCGCTACACGTTATATCCTATGTGTAGATACCGTTATACGTTATATCCTATACGTAGATAACGTTATACGTTATATTATATATCTACGTATCGTTATACGTTATATCCTACATCTACATATAGTTATACGTTATATCCTATATGTAGATAACGTTATACGTTATATCCTACATCTACGTATCGTTATACGTTGTATCCTATATCTGCATATCGTTATACGTTATATCCTAGAACTACGTATCCTTATACGTTATATCCTATATCTACATATCGTTATACGTTATATCCTATATGTAGATAAATTTATGCGATATATCCTATATCTACGTATTGTTAAACGTTATATCCTATATCTGCATATCATTATACGTTATATCCTATATCTACATATCGTTATACGTTATATCGTATATCTACATATCGTTATACGTTATATCATATATGTAGATAACGTTATACAATATATCCTATATCTACGTATCGTCAAACGTTATATCCTATATCTGCATATCGTTATACGTTATATCCTATATCTACGTATCGTTATACGTTATATCCTATATCTACATATAGTTATACGTTATATCCGATATGTAGATAACGTTATACGTTGTATCCTACATCTACGTATCGTTATGCGTTGTATCTATATCTGCATATCGTTATACGTTATATCCTACATCTACATATCGTTATACGTTATATCCTATATGTAGATAAAGTTATGCGATATATCCTATATCTACGTATCGTTATACGTTATATCCTATATCTACATATCGTTATACGTTATATCCTACATCTACATATCGTTATACGTTATATCCTATATGTAGATAACGTTATACAATATATCCTATATCTACGTATCGTCAAACGTTATATCCTATATCTGCATATCGTTATACGTTATATCCTATATCTACATATCGTTATACGTTATACCCTACATCTACATATCGTTATTCGTTATATCCTATATGTAGATAAATTTATGCGATATATCCTATATCTACGTATCGTTATACGTTATATCCTAAATCTGCATATCGTTATACGTTCTATCCTACATCTACATATCGTTATACGTTATATCCTATATGTAGATAAAGTTATGCGATATATCCTATATCTACGTACCGTTATACGTTATATCCTATATCTACATATCGTTATACGTTATATCCTACATCTACATATCGTTATACGTTATATCCTATATGTAGATAAATTTATGCGATATATCCTATATCTACATATCGTTATACGTTATATCCTATATCTACGTATCGCTACACGTTATATCCTATTTGTAGATACCGTTATACGTTATATCCTATACGTAGATAACGTTATAAGTTATATTATATATCTACGTATCGTTATACGTTATATCCTACATCTACATATCGTTATACGTTATATCCTATATGTAGATAACGTTATACGTTGTATTCTATATCTACGTATCGTTATACGTTATATCCTATATCTGCATATCGTTATACGTTATATCCTATATCTACATATAGTTATACGTTATATCCTATATGTAGATAACGTTATACGTTATATCCTACTTCTACGTATCGTTATACGTTGTATCCTATATCTGCATATCGTTATACGTTTTATCCTAGAACTACGTATCTTATACGTTATATCCTATATCTACATATCGTTATACGTTATATCCTATATGTAGATAAATTTATGCGATATATCCTACATCTACGTATCGTTATACGTTATATCCTATATCTACATATCGTTATACGTTATATCCTACATCTACATATCGTTATACGTTATATCCTATATCTACATGTCGTTATACGTTATTTCCTATATTTACGTATCGTTATACGTTATATCCTATATGCAGATAACGTTATACGTTATATCCTATATCTACGTATCGTTATACGTTATATCCTATATCTACGTATCGTTATACGTTATATCCTACATCTACATATAGTTATACGTTATATCCGATATGTAGATAACGTTATACGTTGTATCCTACATCTACGTATCGTTATACGTTGTATCTATATCTGCATATCGTTATACGTTATATCCTACATCTACATATCGTTATACGTTATATCCTATATGTAGATAAAGTTATGCGATATATCCCATATCTACGTATGGTTATACGTTATATCCTATATCTACATATCGTTATACGTTATATCCTACATCTACATATCGTTATACGTTATATCCTATATGTAGATAAATTTATGCGATATATCCTATATCTGCATATCGTTATACGTTATATCCTACATCTACATATAGTTATACGTTATATCCGATATGTAGATAACGTTATACGTTGTATCCTACATCTACGTATCGTTATACGTTGTATCTATATCTGCATATCGTTATACGTTATATCCTACATCTACATATCGTTATACGATATATCCTATATGTAGATAAAGTTATGCGATATATCCCATATCTACGTATCGTTGTACGTTATATCCTATATCTACATATCGTTATACGTTATATCCTACATCTACATATCGTTATACGTTATATCCTATATGTAGATATAGTTATGCGATATATCCCATATCTACGTATCGTTATACGTTATATCCTATATCTACATATCGTTATACGTTATATCCTACATTTACATATCGTTATACGTTATATCCTATATGTAGATAAATTTATGCGATATATCCTATATCTACGTATTGTTAAACGTTATATCCTATATCTGCATATCATTATACGTTATATCCTATATCTACATATCGTTATACGTTATATCGTATATCTACATATCGTTATACGTTATATCATATATGTAGATAACGTTATACAATATATCCTATATCTACGTATCGTCAAACGTTATATCCTATATCTGCATATCGTTATACGTTATATCCAATATCTACGTATCGTTATACGTTATATCCTATATCTACATATAGTTATACGTTATATCCGATATGTAGATAACGTTATACGTTGTATCCTACATCTACGTATCGTTATACGTTGTATCTATATCTGCATATCGTTATACGTTATATCCTACATCTACATATCGTTATACGTTATATCCTATATGTAGATAAAGTTATGCGATATATCCCATATCTACGTATCGTTATACGTTATATCCTATATCTACATATCGTTATACGTTATATCCTACATCTACATATCGTTATACGTTATATCCTATATGTAGATAAATTTATGCGATATATCCTATATCTGCATATCGTTATACGTTATATCCTATATCTACATATAGTTATACGTTATATCCTATATGTAGATAACGTTATACGTTATATTCTATATCTACGTATCGTTATACGTTATATCCTATATCTACGTATCGCTACACGTTATATCCTATGTCTACATATCGTTATACGTTATATCCTATATGTAGATAACGTTATACGTTGTATTCTATATCTACGTATCGTTATACGTTATATCCTATATCTACGTATCCCTACACGTTATATCCTATGTCTACATATCGTTGTACGTTATATCCTATATGTAGATAACGTTATACGTTGTATTCAATATCTACGTATCGTTATACGTTATATCCTATATCTGCATATCGTTATACGTTATATCCTATATCTACATATAGTTATACGTTATATCCTATATGCAGATAACGTTATACAATATATCCTATATCTACGTATCGTTAAACGTTATATCCTATATCTGCATATCGTTATACGTTATATCCTATTTCTACATATCGTTATACGTGATATCCTATATGTAGATAACGTTATACAATATATCCTATATCTACGTATCGTTAAACGTTATATCCTATATCTGCATATCGTTATACGTTATATCCTATATCTGCATATCGTTATACGTTATATCCTATATCTACATATAGTTATACGTCATATCCTATATGTAGATATCGTTATTCGTTATATCCTATATCTACGTATGGTTATACGTTCTATCCTATATCTACATATCGTTATACGTTATATTCTATATCTACATATCGTTATACGTTATATCCTATATCTACGTATCGCTACACGTTATATCCTATGTCTACATATCGTTATACGTTATATCCTATATGTAGATAACGTTATACGTTGTATTCTATATCTACGTATCGTTATACGTTATATCCTATATCTGCATATCGTTATACGTTATACCCTATATCTACATATAGTTATACGTTATATCCTATATGCAGATAACGTTATACATTATATCCTATATCTACGTATCGTTAAACGTTATATCCTATATCTGCATATCGTTATACGTTATATCCTATTTCTACATATCGTTATACGTTATATCCTATATGTAGATAACGTTATACAATATATCCTATATCTACGTATCGTTAAACGTTATATCCTATATCTGCATATCGTTATACGTTATATCCCTTATCTGCATATCGTTATACGTTATATCCTATATCTGCATATCGTTATACGTTATATCCTATATCTACATATAGTTATACGTCATATCATATATGTAGATAACGTTATACAATATATCCTATATCTACGTATCGTCAAACGTTATATCCTATATCTGCATATCGTTTTACGTTATATCCTATATCTACGTATCGTTATACGTTATATCCTATATCTATATATAGTTATACGTTATATCCGATATGTAGATAACGTTATACGTCATATCCTACATCTACATATCGTTATACGTTATATCCTATATGTAGATATTGTTATACGTTGTATCCTACATCTACGTATCGTTATACGTTGTATCTATATCTGCATATCGTTATACGTTATATCCTACATCTACATATCGTTATACGTTATATCCTATATGTAGATAAAGTTATGCGATATATCCTATTTCTACGTATCGTTATACGTTATATCCTATATCTACATATCGTTATACGTCATATCCTATGTCTACGTAACGTTATACGTTATATCCTATATGTAGATAACGTTATACGTTAAATTCTATATCTACGTATCGTTAAACGTTATATCCTATATCTATGTATCGTTATACGTTATATCCTATATCTGCATATAGTTATACGTTATATCCTATATCTACATACCGTTATACGTTATATCCTATATCAACATATTGTTATACGTTATATCCTATATCTGCATATCGTTATACGTTATATCCTATATCTACATACCGTTATACGTTATATCCTATATCTACATATCGTTATACGTTATATCATATATGTAGATAACGTTATACAATATATCCTATATCTACGTATCGTCAAACGTTATATCCTATATCTGCATATCGTTTTACGTTATATCCTATATCTACGTATCGTTATACGTTATATCCTATGTCTACATATCGTTATACGTTATATGCTATATCTACGTACCGTTATACGATATATCTGTTGTCTACATATCGTTATACGTTATATCCTATATCTACGTATCGCTACACGTTATATCCTATGTGTAGATAACGTTATACGTCATATCCTATATGTAGATAACGTTATACGTTATACTATATACCTACGTATCGTTATACTTTATATCCTATATTTGCATATCGTTATACGTTATATCCTATATGTAGATAACGTTATACGTTATATCCTATATCTACGTACCGTTGTACGTAATATCCTATCTCTACATATCGTTATGCGTTATATCCTATATCTACATATCCTTATACGTTATATCTTATATTTGCATATCGTTATACGTTATATCCTATATGTAGATAAAGTTATACGATATATCCTAAATCTACGTATCGTTACCCGTTATATCCTATATGTATATATCGTTATACGTTATATCATATATCTACGTACCGTTATACGTTATATCCTATATCAACATATCGTTATACGTTATATCCTATATTAACATATCGTTATACGTTATATCCTATGTCTACATATCGTTATACGTTATATCCTATATGTAGATAACGTTTTACGTTATATCCTATATGTAGGTAACGATATACGTTATATTCTATATCTACGTATCGTTAAACGTTGTATCCTATATCTGCATATAGTTATACGATATATCCTATATCTACATACCGTTATACGTTATATCCTATATCAACGTATCGTTATACGTTATATCCTATGTCTACATATCGTTATACGTTATATCCTATGTCTACAAATCGTTATACGTCATATCCTATATGTAGATAACGTTATACGTTATATCCTATATCTACGTAACGTTATACGTTATATCCTATATGTAGATAACGTTATACGTTATATTCTATATCTACGTATCGTTAAACGTTGTATCCTATATCTGCATATAGTTATACGTTATATCCTATATCTACATACCGTTATACGTTATATCCTATATCAACGTATCGTTATACGTTATATCCTATGTCTACATATCGTTATACGTTATATCCTATGTCTACAAATCGTTATACGTCATATCCTATATGTAGATAACGTTATACGTTATATCCTATGTCTGCAAATCGTTATACGTTATATCCTATATGAACATATCGTTATACGTTATATCCTATATGTAGATAACGTTATACGTTATATCCTATATGTAGATAACGTTATACGTTATATTCTATATCTACGTATCGTTAAACGTTGTATCCTATATCTGCATATCGTTATACGTTATATGCTATATCTACGTACCGTTATACGTTATATCCTATATGAACATATCGTTATACGTTATATCCTATGTCTACATATCGTTATACGTTATATCCTATGTGTAGATAACATTATACGTTGTATCCTATATCTGCATATCGTTATAAGTTATATGCTATATCTACGAATCGTTATACGTTATATCCTATATGTAGATAACGTTATACGTTATATCCTATATGTAGATAACGTTATACGTTATATTCTATATCTACGTATCGTTAAACGTTATTTCCTATATCTGCATATCGTTATACGTTATATCCTATATCTACATATCGTTATACGTTATATCCTATATCTACGTATCGTTATACGTTATATCCTACATCTACATATCGTTATACGTTATATCCTATACTTAGATAACGTTATACGTTATATCCTATATGAACATATCGTTATACGTTATAACCTATGTCTACATATCGTTATACGTTATATCATACGTGTAGATAACGTTATACGTTATATCCTATACCTATGTATCGTTATACGTTATATCCTATATCTGCATATAGTTATACGTTATATCCTGTATCTACATACCGTTATACGTTATATCCTATATCAACATATCGTTATACGTTATATCCTATGTCTACATATCGTTATACGTTATATCCTATATGTAGATAACGTTATACGTTATATCCTATATCTACGTATCGTTATACGTTATATCCTACATCTACACATCGTTATACGTTATATCCTAAACTTAGATAACGTTATACGTTATAACCTATATGAACATATCGTTATACGTTATATCCTATGTCTACATATCCTTATACGTTATATCCTATGTGTAGATAACGTTATACGTTATATCCTATATCTATGTATCGTTATACGTTATATCCTATATCTGCATATAGTTATACGTTATATCCTATATCTACATACCGTTATACGTTATATCCTATATCAACATATCGTTATACGTTATATCCTATGTCTACATATCGTTATACGTTATATCCTATATGTAGATAACGTTATACGTTATATCCTATATGTAGATAACGTTATACGTTATATCCTATATGTAGATAACATTATACGTTATATCCTATATCTACGTATCGTTATACGTTATATCCTATATGTAAATAAAGTTATACGATATATCCTATATCTACGTATCGTTATACGTTATATCCTATATCAACATATTGTTATTCGTTATATCCTATATCTACGTATCGTTATCCGCTATATCCTATATCTACATATCGTTATACGTTATATCCTATACTTAGATAACGTTATACGTTATAGCCTATATCTACGTATCGCTACACGTTATATCCTATGTCTACATATCGTTATACGTTATATCCTATGTGTAGATAACGTTATACGTTATATCCTATATCTATGTATCGTTATACGTTATATCCTATATCTGCATATAGTTATACGTTATATCCTATATCTACATACCGTTATACGTTATATCCTATATCAACATATCGTTATACGTTATATCCTATGTCTACATATCGTTATACGTTATATCCTATATGTAGATAACGTTATACGTTATATCCTATATGTAGATAACGTTATACGTTATATCCTATATGTAGATAACATTATACGTTATATCCTATATCTACGTATCGTTATACGTTATATCCTATATGTAAATAAAGTTATACGATATATCCTATATCTACGTATCGTTATACGTTATATCCTATATCAACATATTGTTATTCGTTATATCCTATATCTACGTATCGTTATCCGTTATATCCTATATCTACATATCGTTATACGTTATATCCTATACTTAGATAACGTTATACGTTATAGCCTATATCTACGTATCGCTACACGTTATATCCTATGTGTAGATAACGTTATACGTCATATCCTATATGTAGATAACGTTATTCGTTATATCCTATATCTATGTATCGTTATACGTTATATCCTATATCTGCATATAGTTATACGTTATATCCTATATCTACATACCGTTATACGTTATATCCTATATCAGCATATCGTTATACGTTATATCCTATGTCTAAATATCGTTATACGTTATATCCTATATGTAGATAACGTTATACGATATATCCTATATGTAGATAACGTTATACGTTAAATTCTATATCTACGTATCGTTAAACGTTGTATTCTATATCTGCATATCGTTATACGTTATATGCTATATCAACGTACCGTTATACGTTATATCCTATATGAACATATCGTTATACGTTATATCCTATGTCTACATATCGTTATACGTTATATCCTATGTGTAGATAACGTTATACGTTATATCCTATATCTACGTACCGTTATACGTTATATCCTATATCTACATATCGTTATACGTTATATCCTATATCTACGTATCGTTATACGTTATATCCTATACTTAGATAACGTTATGCGTTATATCCTATATCTACGTACCGTTATACGTTATATCCTATATCTACGTATCGTTATACGTTATATCCTATATGTAGATATCATTATACGTTATACCCTATATCCACGTATCGTTATACGTTATATCCTATATGCAGATAACGTTATGCGTTATATCCTATATCTACGTATCGTTATACGTTATATCCTATATCTATATATAGTTATACGTTATATCCGATATGTAGATAACGTTATACGTCATATCCTACATCTACATATCGTTATACGTTATATCCTATATGTAGATATTGTTATACGTTGTATCCTACATCTACGTATCGTTATACGTTGTATCGATATCTGCATATCGTTATACGTTATATCCTACATCTACATATCGTTATACGTTATATCCTATATGTAGATAAAGTTATGCGATATATCCTATTTCTACGTATCGTTATACGTTATATCCTATATCTACATATCGTTATACGTCATATCCTATGTCTACGTAACGTTATACGTTATATCCTATATGTAGATAACGTTATACGTTAAATTCTATATCTACGTATCGTTAAACGTTATATCCTATATCTATGTATCGTTATACGTTATATCCTATATCTGCATATAGTTATACGTTATATCCTATATCTACATACCGTTATACGTTATATCCTATATCAACATATTGTTATACGTTATATCCTATATCTGCATATCGTTATACGTTATATCCTATATCTACATACCGTTATACGTTATATCCTATATCTACATATCGTTATACGTTATATCATATATGTAGATAACGTTATACAATATATCCTATATCTACGTATCGTCAAACGTTATATCCTATATCTGCATATCGTTTTACGTTATATTCTATATCTACGTATCGTTATACGTTATATCCTATGTCTACATATCGTTATACGTTATATGCTATATCTACGTACCGTTATACGTTATATCTGTTGTCTACATATCGTTATACGTTATATCCTATATCTACGTATCGCTACACGTTATATCCTATGTGTAGATAACGTTATACGTCATATCCTATATGTAGATAACGTTATACGTTATACTATATACCTACGTATCGTTATACTTTATATCCTATATTTGCATATCGTTATACGTTATATCCTATATGTAGATAACGTTATACGTTATATCCTATATCTACGTACCGTTGTACGTAATATCCTATCTCTACATATCGTTATGCGTTATATCCTATATCTACATATCCTTATACGTTATATCTTATATTTGCATATCGTTATACGTTATATCCTATATGTAGATAAAGTTATACGATATATCCTAAATCTACGTATCGTTACCCGTTATATCCTATATGTATATATCGTTATACGTTATATCCTATATCTACGTACCGTTATACGTTATATCCTATATCAACATATCGTTATACGTTATATCCTATATTAACATATCGTTATACGTTATATCCTATGTCTACATATCGTTATACGTTATATCCTATATGTAGATAACGTTTTACGTTATATCCTATATGTAGGTAACGATATACGTTATATTCTATATCTACGTATCGTTAAACGTTGTATCCTATATCTGCATATAGTTATACGTTATATCCTATATCTACATACCGTTATACGTTATATCCTATATCAACGTATCGTTATACGTTATATCCTATGTCTACATATCGTTATACGTTATATCCTATGTCTACAAATCGTTATACGTCATATCCTATATGTAGATAACGTTATACGTTATATCCTATATCTACGTAACGTTATACGTTATATCCTATATGTAGATAACGTTATACGTTATATTCTATATCTACGTATCGTTAAACGTTGTATCCTATATCTGCATATAGTTATACGTTATATCCTATATCTACATACCGTTATACGTTATATCCTATATCAACGTATCGTTATACGTTATATCCTATGTCTACATATCGTTATACGTTATATCCTATGTCTACAAATCGTTATACGTCATATCCTATATGTAGATAACGTTATACGTTATATCCTATGTCTACAAATCGTTATACGTTATATCCTATATGAACATATCGTTATACGTTATATCCTATATGTAGATAACGTTATACGTTATATCCTATATGTAGATAACGTTATACGTTATATTCTATATCTACGTATCGTTAAACGTTGTATCCTATATCTGCATATCGTTATACGTTATATGCTATATCTACGTACCGTTATACGTTATATCCTATATGAACATATCGTTATACGTTATATCCTATGTCTACATATCGTTATACGTTATATCCTATGTGTAGATAACATTATACGTTGTATCCTATATCTGCATATCGTTATAAGTTATATGCTATATCTACGTATCGTTATACGTTATATCCTATATGTAGATAACGTTATACGTTATATCCTATATGTAGATAACGTTATACGTTATATTCTATATCTACGTATCGTTAAACGTTATTTCCTATATCTGCATATCGTTATACGTTATATCCTATATCTACATATCGTTATACGTTATATCCTATATCTACGTATCGTTATACGTTATATCCTACATCTACATATCGTTATTCGTTATATCCTATACTTAGATAACGTTATACGTTATATCCTATATGAACATATCGTTATACGTTATATCCTATGTCTACATATCGTTATACGTTATATCATACGTGTAGATAACGTTATACGTTATATCCTATACCTATGTATCGTTATACGTTATATCCTATATCTGCATATAGTTATACGTTATATCCTGTATCTACATACCGTTATACGTTATATCCTATATCAACATATCGTTATACGTTATATCCTATGTCTACATATCGTTATACGTTATATCCTATATGTAGATAACGTTATACGTTATATCCTATATCTACGTATCGTTATACGTTATATCCTACATCTACACATCGTTATACGTTATATCCTAAACTTAGATAACGTTATACGTTATAACATATATGAACATATCGTTATACGTTATATCCTATGTCTACATATCGTTATACGTTATATCCTATGTGTAGATAACGTTATACGTTATATCCTATATCTATGTATCGTTATACGTTATATCCTATATCTGCATATAGTTATACGTTATATCCTATATCTACATACCGTTATACGTTATATCCTATATCAACATATCGTTATACGTTATATCCTATGTCTACATATCGTTATACGTTATATCCTATATGTAGATAACGTTATACGTTATATCCTATATGTAGATAACGTTATACGTTATATCCTATATGTAGATAACATTATACGTTATATCCTATATCTACGTATCGTTATACGTTATATCCTATATGTAAATAAAGTTATACGATATATCCTATATCTACGTATCGTTATACGTTATATCCTATATCAACATATTGTTATTCGTTATATCCTATATCTACGTATCGTTATCCGTTATATCCTATATCTACATATCGTTATACGTTATATCCTATACTTAGATAACGTTATACGATATAGCCTATATCTACGTATCGCTACACGTTATATCCTATGTGTAGATAACGTTATACGTCATATCCTATATGTAGATAACGTTATTCGTTATATCCTATATCTATGTATCGTTATACGTTATATCCTATATCTGCATATAGTTATACGTTATATCCTATATCTACATACCGTTATACGTTATATCCTATATCAGCATATCGTTATACGTTAAATCCTATGTCTAAATATCGTTATACGTTATATCCTATATGTAGATAACGTTATACGATATATCCTATATGTAGATAACGTTATACGTTAAATTCTATATCTACGTATCGTTAAACGTTGTATTCTATATCTGCATATCGTTATACGTTATATGCTATATCTACGTACCGTTATACGTTCTATCCTATATGAACATATCGTTATACGTTATATCCTATGTCTACATATCGTTATACGTTATATCCTATGTGTAGATAACGTTATACGTTATATCCTATATCTACGTACCGTTATACGTTATATCATATATCTACGTATCGTTATACGTTATATCCTATATGTAGATATCATTATACGTTATACCCTATATCCACGTATCGTTATACGTTATATCCTATATGCAGATAACGTTATGCGTTATATCCTATATCTACGTATCGTTATCCGTTATATCCTATATCTACATATCGTTATACGTTATATCCTATATCTACATATCGTTATACGTTATAGCCTATACTTAGATAACGTTTTACGTTATATCCAATATCTACGTATCGCTACACGTTATATCCTATGTGTAGATAACGTTATACGTCATATCCTATATGTAGATAACGTTATACGTTATATTATATAGCTACGTATCGTTATACGTTATATCGTATATTTGCATATCGTTATACGTTATATCCTATATCTGCATATAGTTATACGTTATATCCTGTATCTACATACCGTTATACGTTATATCCTATATCAGCATATCGTTATACGTTATATCCTATGTCTACATATCGTTATACGTTATATCCTATATGTAGATAACGTTATACGATATATCCTATATCTAGATAACGTTATACGATAAATTCTATATCTACGTATCGTTAAACTTTGTATCCTATATCTGCATATCGTTATACGATATATGCTATATCTACGTACCGTTATACGTTATATCCTATATGAACATATCGTTATACGTTATATCCTATGTCTACATATCGTTATACGTTATTTGCTATGTGTAGATAACGTTATACGTTATTTCCTATATCTACATACCGTTATACGTTATATCCTATATCTACGTATCGTTATACGTTATATCCTATATGTAGATATCGTTATACATTATATCCTATATCTACGTATCGTTATCCGTTATATCCTATATCTACATATCGTTATACGTTATAGCCTATACTTATATAACGTTATACGTTATATCCTATATCTACGTATCGCTACCCGTTATATCCTATGTGTAGATAACGTTATGCGTCATATCCTATATGTAGATAACGTTATACGTTATATTATATATCTACGTATCGTCATACGTTATATCGTATATTTGCATATCGTTATACGTTATATTCTATGTGTAGATATCGTTATGCGTTATATCGTATGTCTACATATCGTTATACGTTATATCTTATATTTGCATATCGTTATACGTTATATCCTATATGTAGATAACGTTACACGTTATATCCTATATCTACGTACCGTTATACGTAATATCCTATATCTACATATCGTTATGCGTTATATCCTATGTCTACATATCGTTATACGTTATATCCTATGTCTACATATCGTTATACGTTATATCCTATATGTAGATATCGTTATACGTTATATCCTATAACTACGTATCGTTATTCGTTATATCCTATATGTAGATAACGTTATGCGTTATATCCTATATCTACGTACCGTTATACGTTATATCCTATATCTACGTACCGTTATACGTTATATCCTATATCTACGTATCGTTATACGTTATATCCTATATGTAGATATCGTTACACGTTATATCCTATAACTACGTATCGTTATTCGTTATATCCTATATGTAGATAACGTTATGCGTTATATCCTATATCTACGTATCGTTATCCGTTATATCCTATATCTACATATCGTTATACGTTATATCCTATATCTACATATCGTTATACGTTATATCCTATATCTACGTATCGTTATACGTTATATCCTATATGTAGATAACGTTATGCGTTATATCCTATATCTACGTATCGTTATCCGTTATATCCTATATCTACATATCGTTATACGTTATAGCCTATACTTATATAACGTTATACGTTATATCCTATATCTACGTATCGCTACCCGTTATATCCTATGTGTAGATAACGTTATGCGTCATATCCTATATGTAGATAACGTTATACGTTATATTATATATCTACGTATCGTCATACGTTATATCGTATATTTGCATATCGTTATACGTTATATTCTATGTGTAGATATCGTTATGCGTTATATCGTATGTCTACATATCGTTATACGTTATATCTTATATTTGCATATCGTTATACGTTATATCCTATATGTAGATAACGTTACACGTTATATCCTATATCTACGTACCGTTATACGTAATATCCTATATCTACATATCGTTATGCGTTATATCCTATGTCTACATATCGTTATACGTTATATCCTATGTCTACATATCGTTATACGTTATATCCTATATGTAGATATCGTTATACGTTATATCCTATAACTACGTATCGTTATTCGTTATATCCTATATGTAGATAACGTTATGCGTTATATCCTATATCTACGTACCGTTATACGTTATATCCTATATCTACGTACCGTTATACGTTATATCCTATATCTACGTATCGTTATACGTTATATCCTATATGTAGATATCGTTATACGTTATATCCTATAACTACGTATCGTTATTCGTTATATCCTATATGTAGATAACGTTATGCGTTATATCCTATATCTACGTATCGTTATCCGTTATATCCTATATCTACATATCGTTATACGTTATATCCTATATCTACATATCGTTATACGTTATATCCTATATCTACGTATCGTTATACGTTATATCCTACATCTACATATCGTTATACGTTATATCCTATACTTAGATAACGTTATACGTTATATCCTATATCTACGTATCGTTATACGTTATATTCTATATAAACGTATCGTTATACGTTATATCCTATACTTAGATAACGTTATGCGTTATATCCTATATCTATGTACCGTTATACTTTATATCCTATATCTACGTATCGTTATACGTTATATCCTATATGTAGATAACGTTATACGTTATATCCTATATCTACGTACCGTTATACGTTATATCCTATATCAACATATAGTTATACGTTATATCCTATGTCTACATATCGTTATACGTTATATCCTATATGTTGATATCGTTATACGTTATATCCTATATATATGTATCGTTATACGTTATATCCTATATCTACGTATCGTTATACGTTATATCCTATATGTAGATAACGTTATGCGTTATATCCTATATCTACGTATCGTTATACGTTATGTCCTATATCTACATATCGTTATACGTTATATCCTATATCTACGTATCGTTAAACGTTATATCCTATATGTAGATAACGTTATGCGTTATATCCTATATCTACGTATCGTTATACTTTATGTCCTATATCTACATATCGTTATACGTTATATCCTATGTCTGCATATCGTTATACGTTATATCCTATGTGTAGATAACGTTACACGTTATATTCTATATCTACGTATCGTTAAACGTTATATCCTTTATCTGCATATCGTTGTACGTTATATCCTATATGTAGATATCGTTATACGTTATATCCTATATATATGTATCGTTATACGTTATATCCTATATCTACGTATCGTTATACGTTATATCCTATATGTAGATAACGTTATGCGTTATATCCTCTATCTACGTATCGTTATACGTTATGTCCTATATCTACATATCGTTATACGTTATATCCTATGTCTGCATATCGTTATACGTTATATCCTATACTTAGATAACGTTATACGTTATATCCTATATCTACGTATCGTTATACGTTATATTCTATATAAACGTATCGTTATACGTTATATCCTATACTTAGATAACGTTATGCGTTATATCCTATATCTACGTACCGTTATACTTTATATCCTATATCTACGTATCGTTATACGTTATATCCTATATGTAGATAACGTTATACGTTATATCCTATATCTACGTACCGTTATACGCTATATCCTATATCAACATATAGTTATACGTTATATCCTATGTCTACATATCGTTATACGTTATATCCTATATGTAGATATCGTTATACGTTATATCCTATATATATGTATCGTTATACGTTATATCCTATATCTACGTATCGTTATACGTTATATCCTATATGTAGATAACGTTATGCGTTATATCCTATATCTACGTATCCTTATACGTTATGTCCTATATCTACATATCGTTATACGTTATATCCTATATCTACGTATCGTTAAACGTTATATCCTATATGTAGATAACGTTATGCGTTATATCCTATATCTACGTATCGTTATACTTTATGTCCTATATCTACATATCGTTATACGTTATATCCTATGTCTGCATATCGTTATACGTTATATCCTATGTGTAGATAACGTTACACGTTATATTCTATATCTACGTATCGTTAAACGTTATATCCTTTATCTGCATATCGTTGTACGTTATATCCTATGTCTACATATCGTTATACGTTATATCCTATATGTAGATATCGTTATACGTTATATCCTATATATATGTATCGTTATACGTTATATCCTATATCTACGTATAGTTATACGTTATATCCTATATGTAGATAACGTTATGCGTTATATCCTATATCTACGTATCGTTATACGTTATGTCCTATATCTACATATCGTTATACGTTATATCCTATGTCTACATATCGTTATACGTTATATCCTATATGTAGATATCGTTATACGTTATATCCTATATATATGTATCGTTATACGTTATATCCTATATCTACGTATCGTTATACGTTATATCCTATATGTAGATAACGTTATGCGTTATATCCTATATCTACGTATCGTTATACGTTATGTCCTATATCTACATATCGTTATACGTTATATTCTATATCTACGTATCGTTATACGTTATATCCTATGTCTACATATCGTTATACGTTGTATCCTATGTGTAGAAACGTTATACGTTATATCCTATATGTAGATAAAGTTATGCGATATATCCTATATCTATGTATCGTTATACGTTATATCCTATATCTAGATATCTTTATACGTTATATCCTACGTCTACATATCGTTATACGTTATATCCTATGTGTAGATAACGTTATACGTTATATCCTATATGTAGATAACGTTATACGTTATATTGTATATCTACGTATCGTTAAACGATATTTCCTATATCTGCATATCGTTCTACGTTATATCCTATATGTAGATAACGTTATACGTTATATCCTATATCTACGTACCGTTATACGTTATATCCTATATCAACATATCGTTATACGTTATATCCTATGTCTACATATCGTTATACGTTATATCCTATATGTAGATATCGTTATACGTTATATCCTATATATATGTATCGTTATACGTTATATCCTATATCTACGTATCGTTATACGTTATATCCTATATGTAGATAACGTTACACGTTGTATTCTATATCTACGTATCGTTAAACGTTATATCCTATATCTACGTATCGTTAAACGTTATATCCTATATGTAGATAACGTTATGCGTTATATCCTATATCTACGTATCGTTATACGTTATGTCCTATATCTACGTATCGTTATACGTTATATCCTATGTCTGCATATCGTTATACGTTATATCCTATATGTAGATAACGTTATACGTTATATCCTATATCTATGTATCGTTATACGTTATATCCTATATCTGCATATAGTTATACGTTATATCCTATATCTACATACCGTTATACGTTATATCCTATATCTACATATCGTTATACGTTATATCCTATATCTACATATCGTTATACGTTATATCCTATATCTACGTATCGTTAAACGTTATATCCTATATGTAGATAACGTTATGCGTTATATCCTATATCTACGTATCGTTATACGTTATGTCCTATATCTACGTATCGTTATACGTTATATCCTATGTCTGCATATCGTTATACGTTATATCCTATATGTAGATAACGTTATACGTTATATCCTATATCTATGTATCGTTATACGTTATATCCTATATCTGCATATAGTTATACGTTATATCCTATATCTACATACCGTTATACGTTATATCCTATATGAACATATCGTTATACGTTATATCATATGTCTACATGTCGTTATACGTTATATCCTATGAGTAGATAACGTTATACGTTATATCCTATATCTACGTACCGTTATACGCTATATCCTATATCTACGTACCGTTATACGTTATTTCCTCTATCTACGTATCGTTATACGTTATATTCTATATCTACGTATCGTTATACGTTATATCCTACATCTACATATCGTTATACGTTGTATCCTATACTTAGATAACGTTATACGTTATATCCTATACCTACGTATCGTTATACGTTATATTCTATATCTACGTATCGTTATACGTTATATCCTATATGTAGATAACGTTATACGTTATATCCTATATCTACGTACCGTTATACGTTATATCCTATATCAACATATCGTTATACGTTATATCCTATGTCTACATATCGTTATACGTTATAACCAATATGTAGATATCGTTATACGTTATATCCTATATATATGTGTATCGTTATACGTTATATCCTATATCTACGTACCGTTATACGTTATATCCTATGTCTACATATCGTTATACGTTGTATCCTATGTGTAGATAACGTTATACGTTATATCCTATATGTAGATAAAGTTATGCGATACATCCTATATCTACGTATCGTTATACGTTATATCCTATATCTACATATCGTTATACGTTATATCCTATGTCTACATGTCGTTATACGTTATATCCTATGAGTAGATATCGTTATACGTTATATCCTATATCTACGTATCGTTATACGTTATATTCTATATCTACGTATCGTTATACGTTATATCCGATACTTAGATAACGTTATGCGTTATATCCTATATCTACGTACCGTTATACTTTATTTCCTATATCTACGTATCGTTATACGTTATATCCTATATGTAGATAACGTTATACGTTATATTCTATATCTACGTATCGTTAAACGTTATTTCCTATATCTGCATATCGTTATACGTTATATCCTATATGTAGATAACGTTATACGTTATATCCTATATCTATGTATCGTTATACGTTATATCCTATATCTGCGTATAGATATACGTTATATCCTATATCTACATACCGTTATACGTTATATCCTATAAGAACATATCGTTATACGTTATATCCTATGTCTACATATCGTTATACGTTATATCCTATGTGTAGATAACGTTATACGTTATATCCTATATCTACGTACCGTTATACGTTATATCCTATATCTACGTATCGTTATACGTTAAATCCTATATGTAGATATCGTTACACGTTATATCCTATATCTACGTATCGTTATTCGTTATATCCTATATGTAGATAACGTTATGCGTTATATCCTATATCTACGTATCGTTATCCGTTATATCCTATATCTACATATCGTTATACGTTATATCCTATATCTACATATCGTTATACGTTATATCCTATATCTACGTATCGTTATACGTTATATCCTACATCTACATATCGTTATACGTTATATCCTATACTTAGATAACGTTATACGTTATATCCTATATCTACGTATCGTTATACGTTATATTCTATATCTACGTATCTTTATAAGTTATATCCTATACTTAGATAACGTTATGCGTTATATCCTATATCTACGTACCGTTATACGTTATATCCTATATCTACGTATCGTTATACGTTATATCCTATATGTAGATAACGTTATACGTTATATCCTATATCTACGTACCGTTATACGTTATATCCTATATCAACATATCGTTATACGTTATATCCGATGTCTACATATCGTTATACGTTATATCCTATATGTAGATAATGTTATACGTTATATCCTATATGTAGATAACGTTATACGTTATATCCTATATGTCGATAACGTTATACGTTATATTCTATATCTACATATCGTTAAACGTTGTATCCTATATCTGCATATCGTTATACGTTATATGCTATATCTACGTACTGTTATACGTTATATCCTATATGTAGATAACGTTATACGTTATATCCTATATCTACGTACCGTTATACGTTATATCCTATATCAACATATCGTTATACGTTATATCCTATGTCTACATATCGTTATACGTTATAACCTATATGTAGATATCGTTATACGTTATATCCTATATATATGTATCGTTATACGTTATATCCTATATCTACGTATCGTTATACGTTATATCCTATGTCTACATATCGTTATACGTTGTATCCTATGTGTAGATAATGTTATACGTTATATACTATATGTAGATAAAGTTATGCGATATATCCTATATCTACGTATCGTTATACGTTATATCCTATATCTACATATCGTTATACGTTATATCCTATGTCTACATGTCGTTATATGTTATATCCTATGAGTAGATATCGTTATACGTTATATCCTATATCTACGTACCGTTGTACGTTATATCCTATATCTACGTATCGTTATACGTTATATCCTATATGTAGATAACGTTATACGTTATATCCTATGTCTACGTACCGTTATACGTTAGATCCTATATCTACGTATCGTTATTCCTTATATCCTATATGTAGATAACGGTATGCGTTATATCCTATATCTACGTATCGTAATCCGTTATATCCTATATCTACATATCGTTATACGTTATATCCTATATCTACATATCGTTATACGTTATATCCTATATCTACGTATCGTTATACGTTATATCCTACATCTACATATCGTTATACGTTATATCCTATATGTAGATAACGTTATACGTTATATCCTATATCAACGTACCGTTGTACGTTATATCCTATATCAACATATCGTTATACGTTATATCCTATGTCTACATATCGTTATACGTTATATCCTATATGTAGATATCGTTATACGTTATATCCTATATATACGTATCGTTATACGTTATATCCTATATCTACGTATCGTTATACGTTATATCCTATATCTGCATATAGATATACGTTATATCCTATATCTACATACCGTTATACGTTATATCCTATATGAACATATCGTTATACGTTATATCCTATATGTAGATAAAGTTATGCGATATATCCTATATCTACGTATCGTTATACGTTATATCCTATATCTGATATCGTTATACGTTATATCCTATGTCTACATATCGTTATACGTTATATCCTATGTGTAGAATACGTTATACGTTATATCCTATATATACGCACCGGTACACGTTATATCCTATATTACGTATCGTTATACGTTATATCCTATATGAAGATAACGTTATACGTTATATCCTATGTCTACATATCGTTATACGTTATATCCTATATGTAGATATCGTTATACGTTATATCCTATATGTAGATAACGCTATACGTTATATTCAATATCTACGTATCGTTATACGTTATATCCTATGTCTACATATCGTTATACGTTGTATCCTATGTGTAGAAACGTTATACGTTATATCCTATATGTAGATAATGTTATGCGATATATCGTATATCTACGTATCGTTATACGTTATATCCTATATCTACATATCGTTATACGTTATATCCTATATGTAGATAACGTTATACGTTATATCCTATATCTACGTACCGTTATACGTTGTATCCTATATCAACATATCGTTATATGTTATATCCGATGTCTACATACCGTTATACGTTATATCCTATATGTAGATAATGTTATACGTTATATCCTATATGTAGATAACGTTATACGTTATATCCTATATGTCGATAACGTTATACGTTATATTCTATATCTACATATCGTTAAACGTTGTATTCTATATCTGCATATCGTTATACGTTATATCCTAAATGTAGATAACGTTATACGTTATATCCTATATCTATGTATCGTTATACGTTATATCCTATATCTGCATATAGATATACGTTATATCCTACATCTACATACCGTTATACGTTATATCCTATATGAACATATCGTTATACGTTATATCCTATGTCTACATATCGTTATACGTTATAACCTATGTGTAGATAACGTTATACGTTATATCCTATATCTACGTACCGTTATACGTTATATCCTACATCTACGTACCGTTATACGTTATATCCTATATCTACGTACCGTTATACGTTATATCCTATATCTACGTATCGTTATTCCTTATATCCTATATGTAGATAACGTTATGCGTTATATCCTATATCTACGTATCGTTATCCGTTATATCCTATATCTACATATCGTTATACGTTATATCCTATATCTACATATCTTTATACGTTATATCCTATATCTACGTATCGTTATACGTTATATCCTACATCTACATATCGTTATACGTTATATCCTATACTTAGATAACGTTATACGTTATATCCTATATCTACGTATCGTTATACGTTATATTCCATATCTACGTATCGTTATACGTTATATCCTATACTTAGATAACGTTATGCGTTATATCCTATATCTACGTACCGTTATACTTTATATCCTATATCTACGTATCGTTATAAGTTATATCCTATATGTAGATAACGTTATACGTTATATCCTATATCAACGTACCGTTGTACGTTATATCCTATATCAACATATCGTTATACGTTATATCCTATGTCTACATATCGTTATACGTTATATCCTATATGTAGATATCGTTATACGTTATATCCTATATATACGTATCGTTATACGTTATATCCTATATCTACGTATCGTTATACGTTATATCCTATGTCTACATATCGTTATACGTTGTATCCTATGTGTAGATAACGTTATACGTTATATCCTATATGTAGATAATGTTATGCGATATATCCTATATCTACGTATCGTTATACGTTATATCCTATATCTACATATCGTTATACGTTATATCCTATGTCTACATATCGTTATACGTTATAACCTATGTGTAGATAACGTTATACGATATATCCTATATATACGCACCGTTATACGTTATATCCTATATAACGTATCGTTATACGTTATATCCTATATGTAGATAACGTTATACGTTATATCCTATGTCTACATATCGTTATACGTTATATCCTATATGTAGATATCGTTATACGTCATATCCTATATGTAGATAACGCTTATACGTTATATTCTATATCTACGTATCGTTATACGTTATATCCTATGTCTACATATCGTTACACGTTGTATCCTATGTGTAGAAACGTTATACGTTATATCCTATATGTAGATAATGTTATGCGATATATCATATATCTACGTATCGTTATACGTTATATCCTATATCTACATATCGTTATACGTTATATCCTATGTCTACATATCGTTATACGTTGTATCCTATGTGTAGATAACGTTATACGTTATATCCTATATCTACGTACCGTTATACGTTATATCCTATATCTACGGATTGTTATACGTTATATCCTATATGTAGATAACGTTATACGTTATATCCTATATCTACGTATCGTTATACGTTATATCCTATATGTAGATAACGTTATACGTTATATCCTATATCTATGTATCGTTATACGTTATATCCTATATCTGCATATAGATATACGTTATATCCTATATCTACATACCGTTATACGTTATATCCTATATGAACATATCGTTATTCTATATATCCTATATGTAGATAACGTTATGCGTTATATCCTATATCTACGTATAGTTATCCGTTATATCCTATATCTAAATATCGTTATACGTTATATCCTATATATACGCACCGTTATACGTTATATCCTATATAACGTATCGTTATACGTTATATCCTATATGTAGATAACGTTATACGTTATATCCTATATGTCGATAACGTTATACGTTATATTCTATATCTACATATCGTTAAACGTTGTATCCTATATCTGCATATCGTTATACGTTATATCCTATATCTACGTATCGTTATACGTTATATCCTATATCTACGTATCGTTATACGTTATATCCTATATGTAGATAACGTTATACGTTATATTCTATATCTACGTATCGTTAAACGTTATTTCCTGTATCTGCATATCGTTACACGTTATATCCTATGTGTAGATAACGTTATACGTTATATCCTACATCTACGTACCGTTATACGTTATATCCTATATCTACGTACCGTTGTACGTTATATCCTATATCTACGTACCGTTATACGTTATATCCTATATCTACGTATCGTTATTCCTTATATCCTATATGTAGATAACGTTATGCGTTATATCCTATATCTACGTATCGTTATCCGTTATATCCTATATCTACATATCGTTATACGTTATATCCTATATCTACGTATCGTTATACGTTATATCCTACATCTACATATCGTTATACGTTATATCCTATACTTAGATAACGTTATACGTTATATCCTATATCTACGTATCGTTATACGTTATATTCCATATCTACGTATCGTTATACGTTATATCCTATACTTAGATAACGTTATGCGTTATATCCTATATCTACGTACCGTTATACTTTATATCCTATATCTACGTATCGTTATACGTTATATCCTATATGTAGATAACGTTATACGTTATATCCTATATCTACGTACCGTTATACGTTATATCCTATATCAACATATCGTTATATGTTATATCCGATGTCTACATATCGTTATACGTTATATCCTATATGTAGATAATGTTATACGTTATATCCTATGTGTAGATAACGTTATACGTTATATCCTATATATACGCACCGTTATACGTTATATCCTATATAACGTATCGTTATACGTTATATCCTATATGTAGATAACGTTATACGTTATATCCTATATCTACGTACCGTTATACGTTATATCCTATATCAACATATCGTTATATGTTATATCCGATGTCTACATATCGTTATACGTTATATCCTATATGTAGATAATGTTATACGTTATATCGTATATGTAGATAACGTTATACGTTATATCCTATATGTCGATAACGTTATACGTTATATCCTACATCTACGTACCGTTATACGTTATATCCTATATCTACGTACCGTTGTACGTTATATCCTATATCTACGTACCGTTATACGTTATATCCTATATCTACGTATCGTTATTCCTTATATCCTATATGTAGATAACGTTATGCGTTATATCCTATATCTACGTATCGTTATCCGTTATATCCTATATCTACATATCGTTATACGTTATATCCTATATCTACATATCGTTATACGTTATATCCTATATCTACGTATCGTTATACGTTATATCCTACATCTACATATCGTTATACGTTATATCCTATACTTAGATAACGTTATACGTTATATCCTATATCTACGTATCGTTATACGTTATATTCCATATCTACGTATCGTTATACGTTATCTCCTATACTTAGATAACGTTATGCGTTATATCCTATATCTACGTACCGTTATACTTTATATCCTATATCTACGTATCGTTATACGTTATATCCTATATGTAGATAACGTTATACGTTATATCCTACATCTACGTACCGTTGTACGTTATATCCTATATCAACATATCGTTATACGTTATATCCTATGTCTACATATCGTTATACGTTATATCCTATATGTAGATATCGTTATACGTTATATCCTATATATACGTATCGTTATACGTTATATCCTATATCTACGTATCGTTATACGTTATATCCTATGTCTACATATCGTTATACGTTATATCCTATGTGTAGATAACGTTATACGTTATATCCTATATCTACGTACCGTTATACGTTATATCCTATATCTACGTATCGTTATACGTTATATCCTATATGTAGATAACGTTATACGTTATATCCTATATCTACGTATCGTTATACGTTATATCCTGTATGTAGATAACGTTATACGTTATATTCTATATCTACGTATCGTTAAACGTTATTTCCTATATCTGCATATCGTTATACGTTATATCCTATATGTAGATAACGTTATACGTTATATCCTATATCTATGTATCGTTATACGTTGTATCCTATATCTGCATATAGATATACGTTATATCCTATATCTACATACCGTTATACGTTATATCATATATGAACATATCGTTATTCTTTATATCCTATATGTAGATAACGTTATGCGTTATATCCTATATCTACGTATAGTTATCCGCTATATCCTATATCTAAATATCGTTATACGTTATATCCTATATCTACGTATCGTTATACGTTATATCCTACATCTACATATCGTTATACGTTATATCCTATACTTAGATGACGTTATACGTTATATCCTATATCTACGTATCGTTATACGTTATATTCTATATCTACGTATCGTTATACGTTATATCCTATACTTAGATAACGTTATGCGTTATATCCTATATCTACGTACCCTTATACGTTATATCCTATATCTACCTATCGTTATACGTTATATCCTATATGTAGATAACGTTATACGTTATATCCTATATCTACGTACCGTTATACGTTATATCCTATGTCTACATATCGTTATACGTTGTATCCTACATCTACATATCGTTATACGTTACATTCTATATGTAGATAACGTTATACGTTATATCCTATATCTACGTAACGTTATACGTTATATCCTATATCTACGTATCGTTATACGTTATATCCTATATGTAGATAACGTTATACCTTATATCCTATGTCTACATATTGTTATACGTTATATCCTATATGTAGATATCGTTATACGTTATATCCTATGTCTACATATCGTTATACGTTATATCCTATATGTAGATATCGTTATACGTTATATCCTATATCCGCGTACCGTTATACGTTATATTCTATATCTACGTATCGTTATACGTTGTATCCTACACTTAGATAACGTTATGCGTTATATCCTATATCTACGTAACGTTATACGTTATATCCTATATCTACGTATCGTTATACGTTATATCCTATATGTAGATAACGTTATACGTTATATCCTATATGTAGATAACGTTATACGTTATATCCTATATGTAGATAACGTTATACGTTATATTCTATATCTACGTATCGTTATACGTTGTATCCTACACTTAGATAACGTTATGCGTTATATCCTATATCTACGTAACGTTATACGTTATATCCTATATCTACGTACCGTTATACGTTATATCCTATATCAACATATCGTTATACGTTACATCCTATGTCTACATATCGTTATACGTTATATCATATGTGTAGATAACGTTATACGATATATCCTATATGTAGATATCGTTATACGTTATATCCTATATCAACATATCGTTATACGTTATATCCTATGTCTACATATCGTTATACGCTATATCCTACATCTACATATCGTTATACGTTACATTCTATATGTAGATAACGTTATACGTTGTTTCCTATATCTACGTATCGTTATAGGTTATATCCTATATCTACATATCGTTATGCGTTATATCCTATATGTAGATAACGTTATACGTTATATCCTATATCTACGTATCGTTATACGTTATATCCTATATCTGCATATCGTTATACGTTATATCCTACATCTACATATCGTTATACGTTATATCCTATATGTAGATACATTTATGCGTTATATCCTATATCCACGTACCGTTATACGGTATATCCTATACCTACATATCGTTATACGTTGTATCCCATGTCTACAAATCGTTATACGTTATATCCTATATCTACGTACCGTTATACGTTATATCCTATATCTACGTATCGTTATACGTTATATCCTATATCTACGTATCGTTATCCGTTATATCCTATATCTACATATCGTTATACGTTATATCATATGTGTAGATAACGTTATACGTTATATCCTATATGTAGATATCGTTATACGTTATATCCTATATCAACATATCGTTATACGTTATATCCTATGTCTACATATCGTTATACGCTATATCCTACATCTACATATCGTTATACGTTACATTCTATATGTAGATAACGTTATACGTTGTTTCCTATATCTACGTATCGTTATAGGTTATATCCTATATCTACATATCGTTATGCGTTATATCCTATATGTAGATAACGTTATACGTTATATCCTATATCTACGTATCGTTATACGTTATATCCTATATCTGCATATCGTTATACGTTATATCCTACATTTACATATCGTTATACGTTATATCCTATATGTAGATACATTTATGCGTTATATCCTATATCCACGTACCGTTATACGTTATATCCTATACCTACATATCGTTATACGTTGTATCCCATGTCTACAAATCGTTATACGTTATATCCTATATCCACATATCGTTATACGTTATATCTGCTGTCTACATATCGTTATACGTTATATCCTATATTTACGAATCGCTACACGTTATATCCTATGTGTAGATTACGTTATACGTTATATCCTATGTGTAGATAACGTTATATGTTATATTATATATCTACGTATCGTTATACGTTATATCCTATATCTGCATATCGTTATACGTTATATCTGCTGTCTACATATCGTTATACGTTATATCCTATATCTACATATCGTTATACGTTATATCCTATATGTAGATAACGTTTTACGTTATATACTATATCTACATATCGTTATACGTTATATCCTATATCTACGTATCTTTATACGTTATATCCTATATGTAGATAACGTTTTACGTTATATCCTATATCTACGTATCGCTATACGTTATATCCTATATGTAGATACCGTTTTACGTTATATACTATATCTACGTATCGTTATACGTTATATCCTATATCTACATATCGCTATACGTTATATCCTATTTGTAGATAACGTTTTACGTTATATCCTATATCTACGAATCGTTATACGTTATATCCTATGTCTACATATCGTTATACGTTATATCCTATGTCTACATATCGTTATACGTTATATCCTATATCTACGTATCGTTATACGTTATATCCTATATCTACTATGTGTAGAATACGTTATACGTTATATCCTATGTGTAGATAACGTTATACGTTATAATATATATCTACGTATCGTTATACGTTATATCCTATATCTGCATATCGTTATACGTTATATCCTATATCTACGTACCGTTATACGTTATATCCTATATCTACATATCGTTATACGTTGTATCCTATATCTGCATATCGTTATACGTTATATCATATGTCTACATATCGTTATACGTTATATCCTATATCTACATATCGTTATACGTTATATCCTATATCCACATATCGTTATACGTTATATCTGCTGTCTACATATCGTTATACGTTATATCCTATATTTACGTATCGTTATACGTTATATCCTATATGTAGATAACGTTATACGTTATATCCTATATCTACGTATCGTTGTACGTTAAATCCTATATCTACGTGACGTTATACGTTATATCCTATATTTACGTATCGTTATACGTTATATCCTATATGTAGATAACGTTATACGTTATATCCTATATCTACGTATCGTTATACGTTATATCCTATATCTACGAATCGCTACACGTTATATCCTATGTGTAGATTACGTTATACGTTATATCCTGTGTGTAGATAACGTTATACGTTATATTATATATCTACGTATCGTTATACGTTATATCCTATATCTGCATATCGTTATACGTTATATCCTATATGTAGATAACGTTATACGTTATATCCTACGTCTATATATCGTTATACGTTATATCCTATATGTAGGTAACGTTATACGCTATATCCTACGTCTACATATCGTTATACGTTATATCCTATATCTACATAACGTTATACGTTATATCCTATATCTACATACCGTTATACGTTATATCCTATATGTAGATAACGTTTTACGTTATATACTATATCTACATATCGTTATACGTTATATCATAAATCTACGTATCGTTATTCGTTATATCCTATATGTAGATAATGTTATACGTTATATCCTACGTCTACATATCGTCATACGTTATATCCTATATGTAGATAACGTTATACGTTATATCCTATATGTACGTATCGTTATACGTTATATCCTATATCTAAATATCGTTTTACGTTATATACTATATCTACATATCGTTATACGTTATATCCTATACGTAGATAACGTTTTACGTTATATACTATATCTACATATCGTTATACGTTATATCCTATATCTACGTATCGCTACACGTTATATCCTATGTCTACATATCGTTATACGCTGTATCCTATGTGTAGATAACGTTATACGTTATATCCTATATGTAGATAACGTTTTACGTTATATCCTATATCTACGTATCGCTATACGTTATATCCTATATGTAGATACCGTTTTACGTTATATACTATATCTACGTATCGTTATACGTTATATCCTATATCTACATATCGTTATACGTTATATCCTATTTGTAGATAACGTTTTACGTTATATCCTATATCTACGAATCGTTATACGTTATATCCTATGTCTACATATCGTTATACGTTATATCCTATGTCTACATATCGTTATACGTTATATCCTATATCTACGTATCGTTATACGTTATATCCTATATCTACGAATCGTTATACGTTATATCCTATATCTACATATCGTTATACGTTATATACTACGTCTACATATCGTTATACGTTATATCCTATATGCAGATATCGTTATACGTTATATCCTACATCTACATATCGTTATACGTTATATCCTATGTCTACATATCGTTATACGTTATATCCTATATCTACGTATCGTTATACGTTATATCCTATATCTACATATCATTATACGTTACATCCTATATCTACATATCGTTATACGTTATATCCTATATCTACGTATCGTTATACGTTATATCCTATATGTAGATAACGTTATACGTTATATCCTACGTCTACATATCGTTATACGTTATATCCTATATGTAGATAACGTTATACGTTATATCCTACGTCTATATATCGTTATACGTTATATCCTATATGTAGGTAACGTTATACGCTATATCCTACGTCTACATATCGTTATACGTTATATCCTATATCTACATAACGTTATACGTTATATCCTATATCTACATATCGTTATACGTTATATCCTATATGTAGATAACGTTTTACGTTATATACTATATCTACATATCGTTATACGTTATATCATATATCTACGTATCGTTATTCGTTATATCCTATATGTAGATAATGTTATACGTTATATCCTACGTCTACATATCGTCATACGTTATATCCTATATGTAGATAACGTTATACGTTATATCCTATATGTACGTATCGTTATACGTTATATCCTATATCTAAATATCGTTTTACGTTATATACTATATCTACATATCGTTATACGTTATATCCTATATGTAGATAACGTTTTACGTTATATACTATATCTACATATCGTTATACGTTATATCCTATATCTACGTATCGTTATACGTTATATCCTATATTTATGTATCGTTATACGTTATATCCTATATGTAGATAACGTTTTACGTTATATCCTATATCTACGTATCGTTATACGTTATATCCTATATGTAGATAATGTTATACGTTATATCCTACGTCTACATATCGTTATACGTTATATCCTATATGTAGATAACGTTATACGTTATATCCTATATCTATGTATCGTTATACGTTATATCCTATATGTAGATAACGTTATACGTTATATCCTATATGTAGATACCGTTATACGTTATATCCTACATCTACATATCGTTATACGTTATATCCTATATCTACGTATCGTTATACGTTATATCCTATATCTACATATCGTTACACGTTATATCCTATATCTACATATCGTTATACGTTATATCCTATATCTACGTATCGTTATACGTTATATCCTATATGTAGATAACGTTTTACGTTATATCCTATATCTACGTATCGTTATACGTTATATCCTATATGTAGATAATGTTATACGTTATATCCTACGTCTACATATCGTTATACGTTATATCCTATATGTAGATAACGTTATACGTTATATCCTATATCTATGTATCGTTATACGTTATATCCTATATGTAGATAACGTTATACGTTATATCCTATATGTAGATACCGTTATACGTTATATCCTACATCTACATATCGTTATACGTTATATCCTATATCTACGTATCGTTATACGTTATATCCTATATCTACATATCGTTACACGTTATATCCTATATCTACATATCGTTATACGTTATATCCTATATCTACGTATCGTTATACGTTATATCCTATATGTAGATAACGTTATACTCTATATCCTACGTCTACATATCGTTATACGTTATATCCTATATCTACATAACGATATACGTTATATCCTATATCTAAATATCGTTTTACGTTATATACTATATCTACATATCGTTATACGTTATATCCTATATGTAGATAACGTTTTACGTTATATACTATATCAACATATCGTTATACGTTATATCCTATATCTACATATCGTTATACGTTATATCCTATATGTAGATATCGTTATAAGTTATATCCTACATCTACATATCGTTATACGTTATATCCTATCCGTAGATATCGTTATACGTTATATCCTACGTCTACATATCGTTATACGTTATGTCCTATATCTACATAACGTTATACGTTATATCCTATATCTACATATCGTTATACGTTATATCCTATATGTAGATAACGTTTTACGTTATATACTATATCTACATATCGTTATACGTTATATCCTATATCTACGTATCTTTATACGTTATATCCTATATGTAGATAACGTTTTACGTTATATCCTATATCTACGTATCGCTATACGTTATATCCTATATGTAGATACCGTTTTACGTTATATACTATATCTACGTATCGTTATACGTTATATCCTATATCTACATATCGCTATACGTTATATCCTATTTGTAGATAACGTTTTACGTTATATCCTATATCTACGAATCGTTATACGTTATATCCTATGTCTACATATCGTTATACGTTATATCCTATGTCTACATATCGTTATACGTTATATCCTATATCTACGTATCGTTATACGTTATATCCTATATCTACTATGTGTAGAATACGTTATACGTTATATCCTATGTGTAGATAACGTTATACGTTATAATATATATCTACGTATCGTTATACGTTATATCCTATATCTGCATATCGTTATACGTTATATCCTATATCTACGTACCGTTATACGTTATATCCTATATCTACATATCGTTATACGTTGTATCCTATATCTGCATATCGTTATACGTTATATCATATGTCTACATATCGTTATACGTTATATCCTATATCTACATATCGTTATACGTTATATCCTATATCCACATATCGTTATACGTTATATCTGCTGTCTACATATCGTTATACGTTATATCCTATATTTACGTATCGTTATACGTTATATCCTATATGTAGATAACGTTATACGTTATATCCTATATCTACGTATCGTTGTACGTTAAATCCTATATCTACGTGACGTTATACGTTATATCCTATATTTACGTATCGTTATACGTTATATCCTATATGTAGATAACGTTATACGTTATATCCTATATCTACGTATCGTTATACGTTATATCCTATATCTACGAATCGCTACACGTTATATCCTATGTGTAGATTACGTTATACGTTTTATCCTGTGTGTAGATAACGTTATACGTTATATTATATATCTACGTATCGTTATACGTTATATCCTATATCTGCATATCGTTATACGTTATATCCTATATGTAGATAACGTTATACGTTATATCCTACGTCTATATATCGTTATACGTTATATCCTATATGTAGGTAACGTTATACGCTATATCCTACGTCTACATATCGTTATACGTTATATCCTATATCTACATAACGTTATACGTTATATCCTATATCTACATATCGTTATACGTTATATCCTATATGTAGATAACGTTTTACGTTATATACTATATCTACATATCGTTATACGTTATATCATAAATCTACGTATCGTTATTCGTTATATCCTATATGTAGATAATGTTATACGTTATATCCTACGTCTACATATCGTCATACGTTATATCCTATATGTAGATAACGTTATACGTTATATCCTATATGTACGTATCGTTATACGTTATATCCTATATCTAAATATCGTTTTACGTTATATACTATATCTACATATCGTTATACGTTATATCCTATATGTAGATAACGTTTTACGTTATATACTATATCTACATATCGTTATACGTTATATCCTATATCTACGTATCGCTACACGTTATATCCTATGTCTACATATCGTTATACGCTGTATCCTATGTGTAGATAACGTTATACGTTATATCCTATATGTAGATAACGTTTTACGTTATATCCTATATCTACGTATCGCTATACGTTATATCCTATATGTAGATACCGTTTTACGTTATATACTATATCTACGTATCGTTATACGTTATATCCTATATCTACATATCGTTATACGTTATATCCTATTTGTAGATAACGTTTTACGTTATATCCTATATCTACGAATCGTTATACGTTATATCCTATGTCTACATATCGTTATACGTTATATCCTATGTCTACATATCGTTATACGTTATATCCTATATCTACGTATCGTTATACGTTATATCCTATATCTACGAATCGTTATACGTTATATCCTATATCTACATATCGTTATACGTTATATACTACGTCTACATATCGTTATACGTTATATCCTATATGCAGATATCGTTATACGTTATATCCTACATCTACATATCGTTATACGTTATATCCTATGTCTACATATCGTTATACGTTATATCCTATATCTACGTATCGTTATACGTTATATCCTATATCTACATATCATTATACGTTATATCCTATATCTACATACCGTTATACGTTATATCCTATATCTACGTATCGTTATACGTTATATCCTATATGTAGATAACGTTATACGTTATATCCTACGTCTACATATCGTTATACGTTATATCCTATATGTAGATAACGTTATACGTTATATCCTACGTCTATATATCGTTATACGTTATATCCTATATGTAGGTAACGTTATACGCTATATCCTACGTCTACATATCGTTATACGTTATATCCTATATCTACATAACGTTATACGTTATATCCTATATCTACATATCGTTATACGTTATATCCTATATGTAGATAACGTTTTACGTTATATACTATATCTACATATCGTTATACGTTATATCATATATCTACGTATCGTTATTCGTTATATCCTATATGTAGATAATGTTATACGTTATATCCTACGTCTACATATCGTCATACGTTATATCCTATATGTAGATAACGTTATACGTTATATCCTATATGTACGTATCGTTATACGTTATATCCTATATCTAAATATCGTTTTACGTTATATACTATATCTACATATCGTTATACGTTATATCCTATATGTAGATAACGTTTTACGTTATATACTATATCTACATATCGTTATACGTTATATCCTATATCTACGTATCGTTATACGTTATATCCTATATTTATGTATCGTTATACGTTATATCCTATATGTAGATAACGTTTTACGTTATATCCTATATCTACGTATCGTTATACGTTATATCCTATATGTAGATAATGTTATACGTTATATCCTACGTCTACATATCGTTATACGTTATATCCTATATGTAGATAACGTTATACGTTATATCCTATATCTATGTATCGTTATACGTTATATCCTATATGTAGATAACGTTATACGTTTTATCCTATATGTAGATACCGTTATACGTTATATCCTACATCTACATATCGTTATACGTTATATCCTATATCTACGTATCGTTATACGTTATATCCTATATCTACATATCGTTACACGTTATATCCTATATCTACATATCGTTATACGTTATATCCTATATCTACGTATCGTTATACGTTATATCCTATATGTAGATAACGTTATACTCTATATCCTACGTCTACATATCGTTATACGTTATATCCTATATCTACATAACGATATACGTTATATCCTATATCTAAATATCGTTTTACGTTATATACTATATCTACATATCGTTATACGTTATATCCTATATGTAGAAAACGTTTTACGTTATATACTATATCAACATATCGTTATACGTTATATCCTATATCTACATATCGTTATACGTTATATCCTATATGTAGATATCGTTATAAGTTATATCCTACATCTACATATCGTTATACGTTATATCCTATCCGTAGATATCGTTATACGTTATATCCTACGTCTACATATCGTTATACGTTATGTCCTATATCTACATAACGTTATACGTTATATCCTATATCTACATATCGTTATACGTTATATCCTATAAGTAGATAACGTTTTACGTTATATACTATATCTACATATCGTTATACGTTATATCCTATATCTACGTATCTTTATACGTTATATCCTATATGTAGATAACGTTTTACGTTATATCCTATATCTACGTATCGCTATACGTTATATCCTATATGTAGATACCGTTTTACGTTATATACTATATCTACGTATCGTTATACGTTATATCCTATATCTACATATCGTTATACGTTATATCCTATTTGTAGATAACGTTTTACGTTATATCCTATATCTACGAATCGTTATACGTTATATCCTATGTCTACATATCGTTATACGTTATATCCTATGTCTACATATCGTTATACGTTATATCCTATATCTACGTATCGTTATACGTTATATCCTATATCTACGAATCGTTATACGTTATATCCTATATCTACATATCGTTATACGTTATATACTACGTCTACATATCGTTATACGTTATATCCTATATGCAGATATCGTTATACGTTATATCCTACATCTACATATCGTTATACGTTATATCCTATGTCTACATATCGTTATACGTTATATCCTATATCTACGTATCGTTATACGTTATATCCTATATCTACATATCATTATACGTTATATCCTATATCTACATATCGTTATACGTTATATCCTATATCTACGTATCGTTATACGTTATATCCTATATGTAGATAACGTTATACGTTATATCCTACGTCTACATATCGTTATACGTTATATCCTATATGTAGATAACGTTATACGTTATATCCTACGTCTATATATCGTTATACGTTATATCCTATATGTAGGTAACGTTATACGCTATATCCTACGTCTACATATCGTTATACGTTATATCCTATATCTACATAACGTTATACGTTATATCCTATATCTACATATCGTTATACGTTATATCCTATATGTAGATAACGTTTTACGTTATATCCTAAATCTACGTATCGTTATACGTTATATCCTATATCTACATATCGTTACACGTTATATCCTATATCTACATATCGTTATACGTTATATCCTATATCTACGTATCGTTATACGTTATATCCTATATGTAGATAACGTTATACTCTATATCCTACGTCTACATATCGTTATACGTTATATCCTATATCTACATAACGATATACGTTATATCCTATATCTAAATATCGTTTTACGTTATATACTATATCTACATATCGTTATACGTTATATCCTATATGTAGATAACGTTTTACGTTATATACTATATCAACATATCGTTATACGTTATATCCTATATCTACATATCGTTATACGTTATATCCTATATGTAGATATCGTTATAAGTTATATCCTACATCTACATATCGTTATACGTTATATCCTATCCGTAGATATCGTTATACGTTATATCCTACGTCTACATATCGTTATACGTTATGTCCTATATCTACATAACGTTATACGTTATATCCTATATCTACATATCGTTATACGTTATATCCTATATGTAGATAACGTTTTACGTTATATCCTATATCTACGAATCGTTATACGTTATATCCTATGTCTACATATCGTTATACGTTATATCCTATGTCTACATATCGTTATACGTTATATCCTATGTCTACATATCGTTATACGTTATATCCTATATCTACGTATCGTTATACGTTATATCCTATATCTACGAATCGTTATACGTTATATCCTATATCTACATATCGTTATACGTTATATACTACGTCTACATATCGTTATACGTTATATCCTATATGTAGATATCGTTATACGTTATATCCTACATCTACATATCGTTATACGTTATATCCTATGTCTACATATCGTTATACGTTATATCCTATATCTACGTATCGTTATACGTTATATCCTATATCTACATATCATTATACGTTATATCCTATATCTACATATCGTTATACGTTATATCCTATATCTACGTATCGTTATACGTTATATCCTATATGTAGATAACGTTATACGTTATATCCTACGTCTACATATCGTTATACGTTATATCCTATATGTAGATAACGTTATACGTTATATCCTACGTCTATATATCGTTATACGTTATATCCTATATGTAGGTAACGTTATACGCTATATCCTACGTCTACATATCGTTATACGTTATATCCTATATCTACATAACGTTATACGTTATATCCTATATCTACATATCGTTATACGTTATATCCTATATGTAGATAACGTTTTACGTTATATACTATATCTACATATCGTTATACGTTATATCCTATATCTACGTATCTTTATACGTTATATCCTATATGTAGATAATGTTATACGTTATATCCTACGTCTACATATCGTTATACGTTATATCCTATATCTACATAACGTTATACGTTATATCCTATATCTACGTATCGTTATACGTTATATCCTATATCTACATATCGTTATACGTTATATCCTATTTGTAGATAACGTTTTACGTTATATCCTATATCTACGAATCGTTATACGTTATATCCTATGTCTACATATCGTTATACGTTATATCCTATGTCTACATATCGTTATACGTTATAGCCTATATGTAGATATCGTTATACGTTATATCCTACATCTACATATCGTTATACGTTATATCCTATCTGTAGATATCGTTATACGTTATATCCTACGTCTACATATCGTTATACGTTATATCCTATATGTAGATAACGTTTTACATTATATTCTATATCTACATAGAGTTTTACGTTATATTCAATATCTACATAGAGTTATACGTTATATCCTATATGTAGATAACGTTTTACGTTATATCCTATATCTACGTATCGTTATACGTTATATCCTATACCTACCTATCGTTATACGTTATATCCTGTATCTACATATCGTTATACGTTATATCCTATATCTACGTATCGTTATACGTTATATCCTATGTCTACATATCGTTATACGTTATATCCTATATCTACGTATCGTTATACGTTATATCCTGTATCTACATATCGTTATACGTTATATCCTATATCTACGTATCGTTATACGTTATATCCTATGTCTACATATCGTTATACGTTATATCCTATATCTACGTATCGTTATACGTTATATCCTATATCTACATATCGATATACGTTATATCCTATATGTAGATAACGTTTTACGTTATATCCTATATCTACATATCGTTATACGTTATATCCTATATGTAGATAACGTTATACGTTATATCCTATATCTACGTATCGTTATACGTTATATCCTATATCTACATATCGTTATACGTTATATCCTATTTGTAGATAACGTTTTACGTTATATTCTATATCTACGAATCGTTATACGTTATATCCTATTTCTACATATCGTTATACGTTATATCCTATGTCTACATATCGTTATACGTTATATCCTATATCTACGTATCGTTATACGTTATATCCTATACCTACCTATCGTTATACGTTATATCCTATATCTACATATCGTTATACGTTATATCCTATATCTACGAATCGTTATACGTTATATCCTATGTCTACATATCGTTATACGTTATATCCTACATCTACATATCGTTATACGTTATATCCTACATCTACATAACGTTATACGTTATATCCTATATCTACGTATATTTATACGTTATATCCTATATGTAGATAACTTTATACGTTATATCCTACGTCTACATATCGTTATACGTTATATCCTATATGTAGATAACGTTATACGTTATATCCTATATGTACGTATCGTTATACGTTATATCCTATATCTAAATATCGTTATACTTTATATCCTATATCTACGTACCGTTATACGTTATATCCTATATCTACGAATCGTTATACGTTATATCCTATATCTACATATCGTTATACGTTATATCCTACGTCTACATATCGTTATACGTTATATCCTATATGTAGATATCGTTATACGTTATATCCTATATGTAGATATCGTTATACGTTATATCCTACATCTACATATCGTTATACGTTATATCCTATATCTACGTATAGTTATACGTTATATCCTATATCTACGTATCGTTATACGTTATATCCTATATCTACGTATCGTTATACGTTATATCCTATATCTACCTATCGTTATACGTTATATCCTATATCTACATATCGTTATACGTTATATCCTATATCTACGTATCGTTATACGTTATATCCTATATGTAGATAACGTTATACGTTATATCCTATATCTATGTATCGTTATACGTGATATCCTATATGTAGATAACGTTTTACGTTATATCCTATATCTACGTATCGCCATACGTTATATCCTACATGTAGATACCGTTTTACGTTATATACTATATCTACGTATCGTTATACGTTATATCCTATATCTACATATCGTTATACGTTATATCCTATTTGTAGATAACGTTTTACGTTATATCCTATATCTACGAATCGTTATACGTTATATCCTATGTCTACATATCGTTATACGTTATATCCTATATCTACATATCGTTATACGTAATATCCTATATCTACGTATCGTTATACGTTATATCCTATATGTAGATAACGTTATACGTTATATCCTATATCTATGTATCGTTATACGTGATATCCTATATGTAGATAACGTTTTACGTTATATCCTATATCTACGTATCGCTATACGTTATATCCTATATGTAGATACCGTTTTACGTTATATACTATATCTACGTATCGTTATACGTTATATCCTATATCTACATATCGTTATACGTTATATCCTATTTGTAGATAACGTTTTACGTTATATCCTATATCTACGAATCGTTATACGTTATATCCTATGTCTACATATCGTTATACGTTATATCCTATGTCTACATATCGTTATACGTTATATCCAATATCTACGTATCGTTATACGTTATATCCTATATCTACGAATCGTTATACGTTATATCCTATATCTACCTATCGTTATACGTTATATCCTATATCTACGTATCGTTATACGTTATATCCTATATCTACGTATCGTTATACGTTATATCCTATATGTAGATAACGTTATACGTTATATCCTATATCTATGTATCATTATACGTGATATCCTATATGTAGATAACGTTATACGTTATATCCTATATCTACGTATCGTTATACGTTATATCCTATATGTAGATAACGTTATACGTTATATCCTATATCTATGTATCGTTATACGTGATATCCTATATGTAGATAACGTTTTACGTTATATCCTATATCTACGTATCGCTATACGTTATATCCTATATGTAGATACCGTTTTACGTTATATACTATATCTACATATCGTTATACGTTATATCCTATTTGTAGATAACGTTTTACGTTATATCCTATATCTACGAATCGTTATACGTTATATCCTATATCTACATATCGTTATACGTTATATCCTACGTCTACATATCGTTATACGTTATATCCTACATGTAGATATCGTTATACGTTATATCCTACATCTACATATCGTTATACGTTATATCCTATATCTACGTATCGTTATACGTTATATCCTATATCTACATATCGTTATACGTTATATCCTATATCTACGTATCGTTATACGTGATATCCTATATGTAGATAACGTTATACGTTATATCCTATATCTACGTATCGTTATACGTTATATCCTATATGTAGATAACGTTATACGTTATATCCTATATCTATGTATCGTTATACGTTATATCCTATATGTAGATAACGTTTTACGTTATATCCTATATCTACGTATCGCTATACGTTATATCCTATATGTATATAACGTTTTACGTTATATACTATATCTACATATCGTTATACGTTATATCCTATATGTAGATAACGTTATACGTTATATCCTACGTCTATATATCGTTATACGTTATATCCTATATGTAGGTAACGTTATACGCTATATCCTACGTCTACATATCGTTATACGTTATATCCTATATCTACATAACGTTATTCGTTATATCCTATATCTACATATCGTTATACGTTATATCCTATATCTACGTATCGTTATACGTTATATCCTATATGTAGATAACGTTATACGTTATATCCTACGTCTACATATCGTTATACGTTATATCCTATATGTAGGTAACGTTATACGCTATATCCTACGTCTACATATCGTTATACGTTATATCCTATATCTACATAACGTTATACGTTATATCCTATATCTACATATCGTTATACGTTATATCCTATATGTAGGTAACGTTATACGCTATATCCTACGTCTACATATCGTTATACGTTATATCCTATATCTACATAACGTTATACGTTATATCCTATATCTACATATCGTTATACGTTATATCCTATATGTAGATAACGTTTTACGTTATATACTATATCTACATATCGTTATACGTTATATCCTATATCTACGTATCTTTATACGTTATATCCTATATGTAGATAATGTTATACGTTATATCCTACGTCTACATATCGTTATACGTTATATCCTATATCTACATAACGTTATACGTTATATCCTATATCTACGTATCGTTATACGTTATATCCTATATGTAGATAACGTTATACGCTATATCCTACGTCTACATATCGTTACACTTTATATCCTATATGTAGATAACGTTATACGTTTTATCCTATATCTACGTATCGTTATACGTTATATCCTATATGTAGATAACGTTATACGTTATATCCTATATGTAGATACCGTTATACGTTATATCCTACATCTACATATCGTTATACGTTATATCCTATATCTACGTATCGTTATACGTTATATCCTATATCTACATATCGTTATACGTTATATCCTATATCTACATATCGTTATACGTTATATCCTATATCTACGTATCGTTATACGTTATATCCTATATGTAGATATCGTTATACGTTATATCCTATATGTAGATATCGTTATACGTTATATCCTACATCTACATATCGTTATACGTTATATCCTATATCTACGTATCGTTATACGTTATATCCTATATCTACGTATCGTTATACGTTATATCCTATATCTACCTATCGTTATACGTTATATCCTATATCTACATATCGTTATACGTTATATCCTATATCTACGTATCGTTATACGTTATATCCTATTTGTAGATAACGTTTTACGTTATATCCTATATCTACGAATCGTTATACGTTATATCCTATGTCTACATATCGTTATACGTTATATCCTATGTCTACATATCGTTATGTGTTATATCCTATATCTACGTATCGTTATACGTTATATCCTACATCTACATATCGTTATACGTTATATCCTATATCTACGTATCGTTATACGTTATATCCTATATCTACATATCGTTATACGTTATATCCTATATCTATGTATCGTTCTCGTTATATCCTATATGTAGATAACGTTTTACGTTATATCCTATATCTACGTATCGCTATACGTTATATCCTATATGTATATAACGTTTTACGTTATATACTATATCTACGTATCGTTATACGTTATATCCTATATCTACATATCGTTATACGTTATATCCTATTTGTAGATAACGTTTTACGTTATATCCTATATCTACGAATCGTTATACGTTATATCCTATGTCTACATATCGTTATACGTTATATCCTATATCTACATATCGTTATACGTTATATCCTATATCTATGTATCGTTATACGTTATATCCTATATGTAGATAACGTTTTACGTTATATCCTATATCTACGTATCGCTATACGTTATATCCTATATGTATATAACGTTTTACGTTATATACTATATCTACGTATCGTTATACGTTATATCCTATATCTACATATCGTTATACGTTATATCCTATTTGTAGATAACGTTTTACGTTATATCCTATATCTACGAATCGTTATACGTTATATCCTATGTCTACATATCGTTATACGTTATATCCTATGTCTACATATCGTTATACGTTATATCCTATATCTACGTATCGTTATACGTTATATCCTATATCTACGAATCGTTATACGTTATATCCTATATCTACATATCGTTATACGTTATATACTACGTCTACATATCGTTATATGTTATATCCTATATGTAGATATCGTTATGCGTTATATCCTACATCTACATATCGTTATACGTTATATCCTATGTCTACATATCGTTATACGTTATATCCTATATCTACGTATCGTTATACGTTATATCCTATATCTACGTATCGTTATACGTTATATCCTATATCTACCTATCGTTATACGTTATATCCTATATCTACCTATCCTTATACGTTATATCCTATATCTACGTATCGTTATACGTTATATCCTATATGTTGATAACGTTATACGTTATATCCTATATCTATGTATCGTTATACGTTATATCCTATGTCTACATATCGTTATACGTTATATCCTATGTCTACATATCGTTATACGTTATATCCTATATCTACGTATCGTTATACGTTATATCCTATATCTACGAATCGTTATACGTTATATCCTATATCTACATATCGTTATACGTTATATCCTATTTGTAGATAACGTTTTACGTTATATCCTATATCTACGAATCGTTATACGTTATATCCTATGTCTACATATCGTTATACGTTATATCCTATATCTACATATCGTTATACGTTATATCCTATACCTATGTATCGTTATACGTTATATCCTATATGTAGATAACGTTTTACGTTATATCCTATATCTACGTATCGCTATACGTTATATCATATATGTATATAACGTTTTACGTTATATACTATATCTACGTATCGTTATACGTTATATCCTATATCTACATATCGTTATACGTTATATCCTATTTGTAGATAACGTTTTACGTTATATCCTATATCTACGAATCGTTATACGTTATATACTACGTCTACATATCGTTATATGTTATATCCTATATGTAGATATCGTTATGCGTTATATCCTACATCTACATATCGTTATACGTTATATCCTATGTCTACATATCGTTATACGTTATATCCTATATCTACGTATCGTTATACGTTATATCCTATATCTACATATCATTATACGTTATATCCTATATCTACATATCGTTATACGTTACATCCTATATCTACGTATCGTTATACGTTATATCCTATATGTAGATAACGTTATACGTTATATCCTACGTCTACATATCGTTATACGTTATATCCTATATGTAGATAACGTTATACGTTATATCCTACGTCTACATATCGTTATACGTTATATCCTATATGTAGATAACGTTATACGCTATATAATACGTCTACATATCGTTATAGGTTATATCCTATGTCTACATATCGTTATACGTTATATCCTATATCTACGTATCGTTATACGTTATATCCTATATCTACGTATCGTTATACGTTATATCCTATATCTACCTATCGTTATACGTTATATCCTATATCTACATATCGTTATACGTTATATCCTATATCTACGTATCGTTATACGTTATATCCTATATGTAGATAACGTTATACGTTATATCCTATATCTATGTATCGTTATACGTTATATCCTATGTCTACATATCGTTATACGTTATATCCTATGTCTACATATCGTTATACGTTATATCCTATATCTACGTATCGTTATACGTTATATCCTATATCTACGAATCGTTATACGTTATATCCTATATCTACCTATCGTTATACGTTATATCCTATATCTACGTATCGTTATACGTTATATCCTATATCTACGTATCGTTATACGTTATATCCTATATCTACCTATCGTTATACGTTATATCCTATATCTACATATCGTTATACGTTATATCCTATATCTACGTATCGCTATACGTTATATCCTATATGTAGATAACGTTATACGTTATATCCTATATCTATGTATCGTTATACGTGATATCCTATATGTAGATAACGTTTTACGTTATATCCTATATCTACGTATCGCTATACGTTATATCCTATATGTAGATACCGTTTTACGTTATATACTATATCTACGTATCGTTATACGTTATATCCTATATCTACATATCGCTATACGTTATATCCTATATGTAGATAACGTTATACGTTATATCCTATATCTATGTATCGTTATACGTGATATCCTATATGTAGATAACGTTTTACGTTATATCCTACATCTACGAATCGTTATACGTTATATCCTATGTCTACATATCGTTATACGTTATATCCTATGTCTACATATCGTTATACGTTATATCCTATATCTACGTATCGTTATACGTTATATCCTATATCTACGAATCGTTATACGTTATATCCTATATCTACATATCGTTATACGTTATATCCTACGTCTACATATCGTTATACGTTATATCCTATATGTAGATATCGTTATACGTTATATCCTATATCTACGTATCGTTATACGTTATATCCTATATCTACATATCGTTATACGTTATATCCTATATCTATGTATCGTTATACGTTATATCCTATATGTAGATAACGTTTTACGTTATATCCTATATCTACGTATCGCTATACGTTATATCCTATATGTATATAACGTTTTACGTTATATACTATATCTACGTATCGTTATACGTTATATCCTATATCTACGTATCGTTATACGTTATATCCTATTTGTAGATAACGTTTTACGTTATATCCTATATCTACGAATCGTCATACGTTATATCCTATGTCTACATATCGTTATACGTTATATCCTATGTGTACATATCGTTATACGTTATATCCTATATCTACGTATCGTTATACGTTATATCCTATATCTACGAATCGTTATACGTTATATCCTATATCTACATATCGTTATACGTTATATACTACGTCTACATATCGTTATATGTTATATCCTATATGTAGATATCGTTATACGTTATATCCTACATCTACATATCGTTATACGTTATATCCTATGTCTACATATCGTTATACGTTATATCCTATATCTACGTATCGTTATACGTTATATCCTATATCTACATATCATTATACGTTATATCCTATATCTACATATCGTTATACGTTAAATCCTATATCTACGTATCGTTATACGTTATATCCTATATGTAGATAACGTTATACGTTATATCCTACGTCTACATATCGTTATACGTTATATCCTATATGTAGATAACGTTATACGTTATATCCTACGTCTACATATCGTTATACGTTATATCCTATATGTAGATAACGTTATACGCTATATCCTACGTCTACATATCGTTATACGTTATATCCTATGTCTACATATCGTTATACGTTATATCCTATATCTACGTATCGTTATACGTTATATCCTATATCTACGTATCGTTATACGTTATATCCTATATCTACCTATCGTTATACGTTATATCCTATATCTACATATCGTTATACGTTATATCCTATATGTAGATAACGTTATACGTTATACCCTATATCTATGTATCGTTATACGTGATATCCTATATGTAGATAACGTTTTACGTTATATCCTATATCTACGTATCGCTATACGTTATATCCTATATGTAGATACCGTTTTACGTTATATACTATATCTACGTATCGTTATACGTTATATCCTATATCTACGAATCGTCATACGTTATATCCTATGTCTACATATCGTTATACGTTATATCCTATGTGTACATATCGTTATACGTTATATCCTATATCTACGTATCGTTATACGTTATATCCTATATCTACGAATCGTTATACGTTATATCCTATATCTACATATCGTTATACGTTATATACTACGTCTACATATCGTTATATGTTATATCCTATATGTAGATATCGTTATACGTTATATCCTACATCTACATATCGTTATACGTTATATCCTATGTCTACATATCGTTATACGTTATATCCTATATCTACGTATCGTTATACGTTATATCCTATATCTACATATCATTATACGTTATATCCTATATCTACATATCGTTATACGTTAAATCCTATATCTACGTATCGTTATACGTTATATCCTATATGTAGATAACGTTATACGTTATATCCTACGTCTACATATCGTTATACGTTATATCCTATATGTAGATAACGTTATACGTTATATCCTACGTCTACATATCGTTATACGTTATATCCTATATGTAGATAACGTTATACGCTATATCCTACGTCTACATATCGTTATACGTTATATCCTATGTCTACATATCGTTATACGTTATATCCTATATCTACGTATCGTTATACGTTATATCCTATATCTACGTATCGTTATACGTTATATCCTATATCTACCTATCGTTATACGTTATATCCTATATCTACATATCGTTATACGTTATATCCTATATGTAGATAACGTTATACGTTATATCCTATATCTATGTATCGTTATACGTGATATCCTATATGTAGATAACGTTTTACGTTATATCCTATATCTACGTATCGCTATACGTTATATCCTATATGTAGATACCGTTTTACGTTATATACTATATCTACGTATCGTTATACGTTATATCCTATATCTACATATCGTTATACGTTATATCCTATTTGTAGATAACGTTTTACGTTATATCCTATATCTACGAATCGTTATACGTTATGACCTATATCTACATATCGTTATACGTTATATCCTATATCTACGTCTCGTTATACGTTATATCCTATATGTAGATAACGTTATACGTTATATCCTACGTCTACATATCGTTATACGTTATATCCTATATCTAGATAACGTTATACGTTATATCGTATATCTACGTATCGTTATACGTTATATCCTATATGTAGATAACGTTTTACGTTATATCCTACATCTACATATCGTTATACGTTATATCCTATGTCTACATATCGTTATACGTTATATCCTATATCTACGTATCGTTATACGTTATATCCTATATCTACATATCATTATACGTTATATCCTATATCTACATATCGTTATACGTTAAATCCTATATCTACGTATCGTTATACGTTATATCCTATATGTAGATAACGTTATACGTTATATACTACGTCTACATATCGTTATACGTTATATCCTATATGTAGATATCGTTATACGTTATATCCTACATCTACATATCGTTATACCTTATATCCTATGTCTACATATCGTTATACGTTATATCCTATATCTACGTATCGTTATACGTTATATCCTATATCTACATATCATTATACGTTATATCCTATATCTACATATCGTTATACGTTATATCCTATATCTACGTCTCGTTATACGTTATATCCTATATGTAGATAACGTTATACGTTATATCCTACGTCTACATATCGTTATACGTCATATCCTATATGTAGATAACGTTATACGTTATATCGTATATCTACGTATCGTTATACGTTATATCCTATATGTAGATAACGTTTTACGTTATATCCTATATCTACGTATCGCTATACGTTATATCCTATATGTATATAACGTTTTACGTTATATACTATATCTACGTATCGTTATACGTTATATCCTATAGCTACATATCGTTATACGTTATATCCTATTTGTAGATAACGTTTTACGTTATATCCTATATCTACGAATCGTTATACGTTATATCCTATGTCTACATATCGTTATACGTTATATCCTATGTCTACATATCGTTATACGTTATATCCTATATCTACGTATCGTTATACGTTATATCCTATATCTACGAATCGTTATACGTTATATCCTATATCTACATATCGTTATACGTTATATACTACGTCTACATATCGTTATACGTTATATCCTATATATAGATATCGTTATACGTTATATCCTACATCTACATATCGTTATACGTTATATCCTATGTCTACATATCGTTATACGTTATATCCTATGTCTACATATCGTTATACGTTATATCCTATATCTACGTATCGTTATACGTTATATCCTATATCTACATAACGTTATACGTTATATCCTATATCTACATATCGTTATACGTTATATCCTATATGTAGATAACGTTTTACGTTATATACTATATCTACATATCGTTATACGTTATATCCTATATCTACGTATCTTTATACGTTATATCCTATATGTAGATAATGTTATACGTTATATCCTACGTCTACATATCGTTATACGTTATATCCTATATCTACGTATCTTTATACGTTATATCCTATATGTAGATAATGTTATACGTTATATCCTACGTCTACATATCGTTATACGTTATATCCTATATGTAGATAACGTTTTACGTTATATACTATATCTACATATCGTTATACGTTATATCCTATATCTACGTATCGTTATTCGCTATATCCTATATGTAGATAATGTTATACGTTATATCCTACGTCTACATATCGTTATACGTTATATCCTATATGTAGATAACGTTATACGTTATATCCTATATGTACGTATCGTTATACGTTATATCCTATATCTAAATATCGTTTTACGTTATATACTATATCTACATATCGTTATACGTTATATCCTATATGTAGATAACGTTTTACGTTATATACTATATCTACATATCGTTACACGTTATATCCTACATCTACATATCGTTATACGTTATATCCTATGTCTACATATCGTTATACGTTATATCCTATATCTACGTATCGTTATACGTTATATCCTATATCTACATATCCTTATACGTTATATCCTATATCTACATATCGTTATACGTTATATCCTATATCTACGTATCGTTATACGTTATATCCTATATGTAGATAACGTTATACGTTATATCCTACGTCTACATATCGTTATACGTTATATCCTATATGTAGATAACGTTATACGTTATATCCTATATGTAGATAACGTTATACGTTATATCCTACGTCTACATATCGTTATACGTTATATCCTATATGTAGATAACGTTATACGCTATATCCTACGTCTACATATCGTTATACGTTATATCCTATATCTACATAACGTTATACGTTATATCCTATATCTACATATCGTTATACGTTATATCCTATATGATGATAACGTTTTACGTTATATACTATATCTACATATCGTTATACGTTATATCCTATATCTACGTATCTTTATACGTTATATCCTATATGTAGATAATGTTATACGTTATATCCTACGTCTACATATCGTTATACGTTATATCTTATATGTAGATAACGTTTTACGTTATATACTATATCTACATATCGTTATACGTTATATCCTATATGTAGATAACGTTATACGTTATATCCTATATGTACGTATCGTTATACGTTATATCCTATATGTAGATAACGTTATACGTTATATCCTATATGTAGATATCGTTATACGTTATATCCTACATCTACATATCGTTATACGTTATATCCTATATCTACGTATCGTTATACGTTATATCCTATATGTAGATAACGTTATACGTTATATCCTACGTCTACATATCGTTATACGTTATATCCTATATGTAGATAATGTTATACGTTATATCCTACGTCTACATATCATTATACGTTATATCCTATATGTAGATAACGTTTTACGTTATATACTATATCTACATATCGTTATACGTTATATCCTATATCTACGTATCGTTATTCGTTATATCCTATATGTAGATAATGATATACGTTATATCCTACGTCTACATATCGTTATACGTTATATCCTATATCTACGTATCGTTTATTCGTTATATCCTATATGTAGATAATGTTATACGTTATATCCTACGTCTACATATCGTTATACGTTATATCCTATATGTAGATAACGTTATACGTTATATCCTATATCTACGTATCGTTATACGTTATATCCTATATCTATGTATCGTTATACGTTATATCCTATATGTAGATAACGTTTTACGTTATATCCTATATCTACGTATCGTTATACGTTATATCCTATATGTAGATAATGTTATACGTTATATCCTACGTCTACATATCGTTATACGTTATATCCTATATGTAGATAACGTTATACGTTATATCCTATATCTATGTATCGTTATACGTTATATCCTATATGTAGATAACGTTATACGTTATATCCTATATGTAGATATCGTTATGCGTTATATCCTACATCTACATATCGTTATACGTTATATCCTATATCTACGTATCGTTATACGTTATATCCTATATCTACATATCGTTATACGTTATATCCTATATCTACATATCGTTATACGTTATATCCTATATCTAATTATCGTTTTACGTTATATACTATATCTACATATCGTTGTACGTTATATCCTATATGTAGATAACGTTATACTCTATATCCTACGTCTACATATCGTTATACGTTATATCCTATATCTACATAACGATATCCGTTATATCCTATATCTAAATATCGTTTTACGTTATATACTATATCTACATATCGTTATACGTTGTGTCCTATATGTAGATAACGTTTTACGTTATATACTATATCAACATATCGTTATACGTTATATCCTATATCTACATATCGTTATACGTTATATCCTATATGTAGATATCGTTATAAGTTATATCCTACATCTACATATCGTTATACGTTATATCCTATCCGTAGATATCGTTATACGTTATATCCTACGTCTACATATCGTTATACGTTATGTCCTATATGTAGATATCGTTATACGTTATATCCTACATCTACATATCGTTATACGTTATATCCTACGTCTACGTATCGTTATACGTTATATCCTATATGTAGATAATGTTATACGTTATATCCTACGTCTACACATCGTTATACGTTATATCCTATATGTAGGTAACGTTATACGTTATATCCTATATGTACGTATCGTTATACGTTATATCCTATATCTAAATATCGTTTTACGTTATATACTATATCTACATATCGTTATACGTTGTATCCTATATGTAGATAACGTTTTACGTTATATACTATATCAACATATCGTTATACGTTATATCCTATATCTACATATCGTTATACGTTATAGCCTATATGTAGATATCGTTATACGTTATATCCTACATCTACATATCGTTATACGTTATATCCTATCTGTAGATATCGTTATACGTTATATCCTACGTCTACATATCGTTATACGTTATATCCCATATGTAGATAACGTTTTACGTTATATCCTATATCTACATATCGTTATACGTTATATCCTATATGTAGATAACGTTTTACGTTATATCCTATATCTACGTATCGTTATACGTTATATCCTATATGTAGATAACGTTTTACGTTATATACTATATCTACATATCGTTATACGTTATATCCTATATCTACCTATCGTTATTCGTTATATCCTATATGTAGATAATGATATACGTTATATCCTACGTCTACATATCGTTATACGTTATATCCTATATCTACGTATCGTTTATTCGTTATATCCTATATGTAGATAATGTTATACGTTATATCCTACGTCTACATATCGTTATACGTTATATCCTATATGTAGATAACGTTATACGTTATATCCTATATCTACGTATCGTTATACGTTATATCCTATATCTATGTATCGTTATACGTTATATCCTATATGTAGATAACGTTTTACGTTATATCCTATATCTACGTATCGTTATACGTTATATCCTATATGTAGATAATGTTATACGTTATATCCTACGTCTACATATCGTTATACGTTATATCCTATATGTAGATAACGTTATACGTCATATCCTATATCTATGTATCGTTATACGTTATATCCTATATGTAGATAACGTTATACGTTATATCCTATATGTAGATATCGTTATGCGTTATATCCTACATCTACATATCGTTATACGTTATATCCTATATCTACGTATCGTTATACGTTATATCCTATATCTACATATCGTTATACGTTATATCCTATATCTACATATCGTTATACGTTATATCCTATATCTAATTATCGTTTTACGTTATATACTATATCTACATATCGTTGTACGTTATATCCTATATGTAGATAACGTTATACTCTATATCCTACGTCTACATATCGTTATACGTTATATCCTATATCTACATAACGATATCCGTTATATCCTATATCTAAATATCGTTTTACGTTATATACTATATCTACATATCGTTATACGTTGTGTCCTATATGTAGATAACGTTTTACGTTATATACTATATCAACATATCGTTATACGTTATATCCTATATCTACATATCGTTATACGTTATATCCTATATGTAGATATCGTTATAAGTTATATCCTACATCTACATATCGTTATACGTTATATCCTATCCGTAGATATCGTTATACGTTATATCCTACGTCTACATATCGTTATACGTTATGTCCTATATGTAGATATCGTTATACGTTATATCCTACATCTACATATCGTTATACGTTATATCATACATCTACATATCGTTATACGTTATATCCTATATCTACATATCGTTATACGTTATATCCTACGTCTACGTATCGTTATACGTTATATCCTATATGTAGATAACGTTATACGTTATATCCTATATGTAGATAACGTTTTACGTTATATACTATATCTACATAACGTTATACGTTATATCCTATATCTACATATCGTTATACGTTATATCCTATATGTAGATAACGTTTTACGTTATATACTATATCTACATATCGTTATACGTTATATCCTATATGTAGATAATGTTATACGTTATATCCTACGTCTACACATCGTTATACGTTATATCCTATATGTAGGTAACGTTATACGTTATATCCTATATGTACGTATCGTTATACGTTATATCCTATATCTAAATATCGTTTTACGTTATATACTATATCTACATATCGTTATACGTTGTATCCTATATGTAGATAACGTTTTACGTTATATACTATATCAACATATCGTTATACGTTATATCCTATATCTACATATCGTTATACGTTATAGCCTATATGTAGATATCGTTATACGTTATATCCTACATCTACATATCGTTATACGTTATATCCTATCTGTAGATATCGTTATACGTTATATCCTACGTCTACATATCGTTATACGTTATATCCCATATGTAGATAACGTTTTACGTTATATCCTATATCTACATATCGTTATACGTTATATCCTATATGTAGATAACGTTCTACGTTATATCCTATATCTACGTATCGTGATACGTTATATCCTATATGTAGATAACGTTTTACGTTATATCCTATATCTACGTATCGTTATACGTTATATCCTATACCTACCTATCGTTATACGTTATATCCTGTATCTACATATCGTTATACGTTATATCCTATATCTACGTATCGTTTTACGTTATATCCTATATCTACATATCGTTATACGTTATATCCTATATGTAGATAACGTTTTACGTTATATCCTATATCTACGTATCGTTTTACGTTATATACTATATCTACATAACGTTATACGTTATATCCTATATCTACATATCGTTATACGTTATATCCTATATGTAGATAACGTTTTACGTTATATACTATATCTACATATCGTTATACGTTATATCCTATATGTAGATAATGTTATACGTTATATCCTACGTCTACACATCGTTATACGTTATATCCTATATGTAGGTAACGTTGTACGTTATATCCTATATGTACGTATCGTTATACGTTATATCCTATATCTAAATATCGTTTTACGTTATATACTATATCTACATATCGTTATACGTTGTATCCTATATGTAGATAACGTTTTACGTTATATACTATATCAACATATCGTTATAAGTTATATCCTATATGTAGATAACGTTTTACGTTATATCCTGTATCTACATATCGTTATACGTTATATCCTATATGTAGATAACGTTTTACGTTATATCCTATATCTACGTATCGTTATACGTTATATCCTATGTCTACATATCGTTATACGTTATATCCTATATCTACGTATCGTTATACGTTATATCCTATATCTACATAACGATATCCGTTATATCCTATATCTAAATATCGTTTTACGTTATATACTATATCTACATATCGTTATACGTTGTGTCCTATATGTAGATAACGTTTTACGTTATATACTATATCAACATATCGTTATACGTTATATCCTATATCTACATATCGTTATACGTTATATCCTATATGTAGATATCGTTATAAGTTATATCCTACATCTACATATCGTTATACGTTATATCCTATCCGTAGATATCGTTATACGTTATATCCTACGTCTACATATCGTTATACGTTATGTCCTATATGTAGATATCGTTATACGTTATATCCTACATCTACATATCGTTATACGTTATATCATACATCTACATATCGTTATACGTTATATCCTATATCTACATATCGTTATACGTTATATCCTACGTCTACGTATCGTTATACGTTATATCCTATATGTAGATAATGTTATACGTTATATCCTACGTCTACACATCGTTATACGTTATATCCTATATGTAGGTAACGTTATACGTTATATCCTATATGTACGTATCGTTATACGTTATATCCTATATCTAAATATCGTTTTACGTTATATACTATATCTACATATCGTTATACGTTGTATCCTATATGTAGATAACGTTTTACGTTATATACTATATCAACATATCGTTATACGTTATATCCTATATCTACATATCGTTATACGTTATAGCCTATATGTAGATATCGTTATACGTTATATCCTACATCTACATATCGTTATACGTTATATCCTATCTGTAGATATCGTTATACGTTATATCCTACGTCTACATATCGTTATACGTTATATCCCATATGTAGATAACGTTTTACGTTATATCCTATATCTACATATCGTTATACGTTATATCCTATATGTAGATAACGTTTTACGTTATATCCTATATCTACGTATCGTTATACGTTATATCCTATATGTAGATAACGTTTTACGTTATATACTATATCTACATATCGTTATACGTTATATCCTATATCTACGTATCGTTATTCGTTATATCCTATATGTAGATAATGATATACGTTATATCCTACGTCTACATATCGTTATACGTTATATCCTATATCTACGTATCGTTTATTCGTTATATCCTATATGTAGATAATGTTATACGTTATATCCTACGTCTACATATCGTTATACGTTATATCCTATATGTAGATAACGTTATACGTTATATCCTATATCTACGTATCGTTATACGTTATATCCTATATCTATGTATCGTTATACGTTATATCCTATATGTAGATAACGTTTTACGTTATATCCTATATCTACGTATCGTTATACGTTATATCCTATATGTAGATAATGTTATACGTTATATCCTACATCTACATATCGTTATACGTTATATCCTATATGTAGATAACGTTATACGTCATATCCTATATCTATGTATCGTTATACGTTATATCCTATATGTAGATAACGTTATACGTTATATCCTATATGTAGATATCGTTATGCGTTATATCCTACATCTACATATCGTTATACGTTATATCCTATATCTACGTATCGTTATACGTTATATCCTATATCTACATATCGTTATACGTTATATCCTATATCTACATATCGTTATACGTTATATCCTATATCTAATTATCGTTTTACGTTATATACTATATCTACATATCGTTGTACGTTATATCCTATATGTAGATAAAGTTATACTCTATATCCTACGTCTACATATCGTTATACGTTATATCCTATATCTACATAACGATATCCGTTATATCCTATATCTAAATATCGTTTTACGTTATATACTATATCTACATATCGTTATACGTTGTGTCCTATATGTAGATAACGTTTTACGTTATATACTATATCAACATATCGTTATACGTTATATCCTATATCTACATATCGTTATACGTTATATCCTATATGTAGATATCGTTATAAGTTATATCCTACATCTACATATCGTTATACGTTATATCCTATCCGTAGATATCGTTATACGTTATATCCTACGTCTACATATCGTTATACGTTATGTCCTATATGTAGATATCGTTATACGTTATATCCTACATCTACATATCGTTATACGTTATATCATACATCTACATATCGTTATACGTTATATCCTATATCTACATATCGTTATACGTTATATCCTACGTCTACGTATCGTTATACGTTATATCCTATATGTAGATAACGTTATACGTTATATCCTATATGTAGATAACGTTTTACGTTATATACTATATCTACATAACGTTATACGTTATATCCTATATCTACATATCGTTATACGTTATATCCTATATGTAGATAACGTTTTACGTTATATACTATATCTACATATCGTTATACGTTATATCCTATATGTAGATAATGTTATACGTTATATCCTACGTCTACACATCGTTATACGTTATATCCTATATGTAGGTAACGTTATACGTTATATCCTATATGTACGTATCGTTATACGTTATATCCTATATCTAAATATCGTTTTACGTTATATACTATATCTACATATCGTTATACGTTGTATCCTATATGTAGATAACGTTTTACGTTATATACTATATCAACATATCGTTATACGTTATATCCTATATCTACATATCGTTATACGTTATAGCCTATATGTAGATATCGTTATACGTTATATCCTACATCTACATATCGTTATACGTTATATCCTATCTGTAGATATCGTTATACGTTATATCCTACGTCTACATATCGTTATACGTTATATCCCATATGTAGATAACGTTTTACGTTATATCCTATATCTACATATCGTTATACGTTATATCCTATATGTAGATAACGTTCTACGTTATATCCTATATCTACGTATCGTGATACGTTATATCCTATATGTAGATAACGTTTTACGTTATATCCTATATCTACGTATCGTTATACGTTATATCCTATACCTACCTATCGTTATACGTTATATCCTGTATCTACATATCGTTATACGTTATATCCTATATCTACGTATCGTTTTACGTTATATCCTATATCTACATATCGTTATACGTTATATCCTATATGTAGATAACGTTTTACGTTATATCCTATATCTACGTATCGTTTTACGTTATATACTATATCTACATAACGTTATACGTTATATCCTATATCTACATATCGTTATACGTTATATCCTATATGTAGATAACGTTTTACGTTATATACTATATCTACATATCGTTATACGTTATATCCTATATGTAGATAATGTTATACGTTATATCCTACGTCTACACATCGTTATACGTTATATCCTATATGTAGGTAACGTTGTACGTTATATCCTATATGTACGTATCGTTATACGTTATATCCTATATCTAAATATCGTTTTACGTTATATACTATATCTACATATCGTTATACGTTGTATCCTATATGTAGATAACGTTTTACGTTATATACTATATCAACATATCGTTATAAGTTATATCCTATATGTAGATAACGTTTTACGTTATATCCTGTATCTACATATCGTTATACGTTATATCCTATATGTAGATAACGTTTTACGTTATATCCTATATCTACGTATCGTTATACGTTATATCCTATGTCTACATATCGTTATACGTTATATCCTATATCTACGTATCGTTATACGTTATATCCTATAGCTACATATCGATATACGTTATATCCTATATGTAGATAACGTTTTACGTTATATCCTATATCTACATATCGTTATACGTTATATCCTATATGTAGATAACGTTTTACGTTATATCCTATATCTACGTATCGTTTTACGTTATATACTATATCTACATAACGTTATACGTTATATCCTATATCTACATATCGTTATACGTTATATCCTATATGTAGATAACGTTTTACGTTATATCCTATATCTACGTATCGTTATACGTTATATCCTATACCTACCTATCGTTATACGTTATATCCTGTATCTACATATCGTTATACGTTATATCCTATGTCTACATATCGTTATACGTTATATCCTATGTCTACATATCGTTATGCGTTATATCCTATATCTACGTATCGTTATACGTTATATCCTATATCTACGAATCGTTATACGTTATATCCTATATCTACATATCGTTATACGTTATATACTACGTCTACATATCGTTATACGTTATATCCTATATGTAGATATCGTTATACGTTATATCCTACATCTACATATCGTTATACCTTATATCCTATGTCTACATATCGTTATACGTTATATCCTATATCTACGTATCGTTATACGTTATATCCTATATCTACATATCATTATACGTTATATCCTATATCTACATATCGTTATACGTTATATCCTATATCTACGTCTCGTTATACGTTATATCCTATATGTAGATAACGTTATACGTTATATCCTACGTCTACATATCGTTATACGTTATATCCTATATGTAGATAACGTTATACTCTATATCCTACGTCTACATATCGTTATACGTTATATCCTATATCTACATAACGATATACGTTATATCCTATATCTAAATATCGTTTTATGTTATATACTATATCTACATATCGTTATACGATATATCCTATATGTAGATATCGTTATACGTTATATCCTACATCTACATATCGTTATACGTTATATCCTATATCTACGTATCGTTATACGTTATATCCTATATCTACATATCGTTATACGTTATATCCTATATCTACATATCGTTATACGTTATATCCTATATCTACGTATCGTTATACGTTATATCCTATATGTAGATAACGTTATACTCTATATCCTACGTCTACATACCGTTATACGTTATATCCTATATCTACATAACGATATACGTTATATCCTATATCTAAATATCGTTTTACGTTATATACTATATCTACATATCGTTATACGTTATATCCTATCCGTAGATATCGTTATACGTTATATCCTACGTCTACATATCGTTATACGTTATGTCCTATATGTAGATATCGTTATACGTTATATCCTACATCTACATATCGTTATACGTTATATCATACATCTACATATCGTTATACGTTATATCCTATATCTACATATCGTTATACGTTATATCCTACGTCTACGTATCGTTATACGTTATATCCTATATGTAGATAACGTTATACGTTATATCCTATATCTACGAATCGTTATACGTTATATCCTATGTCTACATATCGTTATACGTTATATCCTACGTCTACATATCGTTATACGTTACATCCTATATGTAGATATCGTTATACGTTATATCCTACATCTACATATCGTTATACGTTATATCCTATGTCTACATATCGTTATACGTTATATCCTATGTCTACATATCGTTATACGTTATATCCTATATCTACGTATCGTTATACGTTATATCCTATATCTACATATCATTATACGTTATAACCTATATCTACATATCGTTATACGTTATATCCTATGTCTACATATCGTTATACGTTATATCCTACATCTACATATCGTTATACGTTATATCCTACATCTACATAACGTTATACGTTATATCCTATATCTACGTATATTTATACGTTATATCCTATATGTAGATAACTTTATACGTTATATCCTACGTCTACATATCGTTATACGTTATATCCTATATGTAGATAACGTTATACGTTATATCCTATATGTACGTATCGTTATACGTTATATCCTATATCTAAATATCGTTATACTTTATATCCTATATCCACATATCGTTATACGTTATATACTATGTCTACGTATCGTTATACGATATATCCTATATGTAGATATCGTTATACGTTATATCCTATATCTACATATCGTTATACCTTATATCCTACGTCTACATATCGTTATACGTTATATCCTATATGTAGATATCGTTATACGTTATATCCTACATCTACATATCGTTATACGTTATATCCTATATCTACGTATCGTTATACGTTATATCCTATATCTACGTATCGTTATACGTTGTATCCTATATCTACCTATCGTTATACGTTATATCCTACATCTACATATCGTTATACGTTATATCCTATATCTACGTATCGTTATACGTTATATCCTATATGTAGATAACGTTATACGTTATATCCTATATCTATGTATCGTTATACGTGATATCCTATATGTAGATAACATTTTACGTTATATCCTATATCTACGTATCGCTATACGTTATATCCTATATGTAGATACCGTTTTACGTTATATACTATATCTACGTATCGTTATACGTTATATCCTATATCTACATATCGTTATACGTTATATCCTATTTGTAGATAACGTTTTACGTTATATCCTATATCTACGAATCGTTATACGTTATATCCTATGTCTACATATCGTTATACGTTATATCCTATGTCTACATATCGTTATACGTTATATCCTATATCTACGTATCGTTATACGTTATATCCTATATCTACGAATCGTTATACGTTATATCCTATATCTACATATCGTTATACGTTATATCCTACGTCTACATATCGTTATACGTTATATCCTATATGTAGATATCGTTATACGTTATATCCTACATCTACATATCGTTATACGTTATATCCTATATCTACGTATCGTTATACGTTATATCCTATATCTACATATCGTTATACGTTATATCCTATATCTATGTATCGTTATACGTTATATCCTATATGTAGATAACGTTTTACGTTATATCCTATATCTACGTATCGCTATACGTTATATCCTATATGTATATAACGTTTTACGTTATATACTATATCTACGTATCGTTATACGTTATATCCTATATCTACATATCGTTATACGTTATATCCTATTTGTAGATAACGTTTTACGTTATATCCTATATCTACGAATCGTTATACGTTATATCCTATGTCTACATATCGTTATACGTTATATCCTATGTCTACATATCGTTATACGTTATATCCTATATCTACGTATCGTTATACGTTATATCCTATATCTACGAATCGTTATACGTTATATCCTATATCTACATATCGTTATACGTTATATACTACGTCTACATATCGTTATATGTTATATCCTATATGTAGATATCGTTATACGTTATATCCTACATCTACATATCGTTATACGTTATATCCTATGTCTACATATCGTTATACGTTATATCCTATATCTACGTATCGTTATACGTTATATCCTATATCTACATATCGTTATACGTTATATCCTATGTCCACATATCGTTATACGTTATATCCTATATCTACGTATCGTTATACGTTATATCCTATATCTACGAATCGTTATACGTTATATCCTACATCTACATATCGTTATACGTTATATCCTATATCTACGTATCGTTATACGTTATATCCTATATCTACGTATCGTTATACGTTATATCCTATATCTACATATCGTTATACGTTATATCCTATATCTATGTATCGTTATACGTTATATCCTATATGTAGACAACGTTTTACGTTATATCCTATATCTTCGTATCGCTATACGTTATATCCTATATGTATATAACGTTTTACGTAATATACTATATCTACGTATCGTTATACGTTATATCCTATATCTACATATCGTTATACGTTATATCCTATTTGTAGATAACGTTTTACGTTATATCCTATATCTACGAATCGTTATACGTTATATCCTATGTCTACATATCGTTATACGTTATATCCTATGTCTACATATCGTTATACGTTATATCCTATATCTACGTATCGTTATACGTTATATCCTATATCTACGAATCGTTATACGTTATATCCTATATCTACATATCGTTATACGTTTTATACTACGTCTACATATCGTTATATGTTATATCCTATATGTAGATATCGTTATACGTTATATCCTACATCTACATATCGTTATACGTTATATCCTATGTCTACATATCGTTATGCGTTATATCCTATTTCTACGTATCGTTATACGTTATATCCTATATCTACATATCATTATACGTTATATCCTATATCTACATATCGTTATACGTTATATCCTATATCTACGTTTCGTTATACGTTATATCCTATATGTAGATAACGTTATACGTTATATCCTACGTCTACATATCGTTATACGTTATATCCTATATGTAGATAATGTTATACGTTATATCCTACGTCTACATATCGTTATACGTTATATCCTATATGTAGATAACGTTATACGTTATATCCTATATGTACGTATCGTTATACGTTATATCCTATATCTAAATACCGTTTTACGTTATATACTATATCTACATATCGTTATACGTTATATCCTATATGTAGATAACGTTTTACGTTATATACTATATCTACATATCGTTATACGTTATATCCTATATCTACATATCGTTATACGTTATATCCTATATCTATGTATCGTTATACGTTATATCCTATATGTAGATAACGTTTTACGTTATATCCTATATCTACGTATCGTTATACGTTATATCCTATATGTAGATAACGTTTTACGTTATATCCTATATCTACGTATCGCTATACGTTATATCCTATATGTATATAACGTTTTACGTTATATACTATATCTACGTATCGTTATACGTTATATCCTATATCTACATATCGTTATACGTTATATCCTATTTGTAGATAACGTTTTACGTTATATCCTATATCTACATATCGTTATACGTTATATCCTATATGTAGATAACGTTTTACGTTATATACTATATCTACATATCGTTATACGTTATATCCTATATCTACGTATCTTTATACGTTATATCCTATATGTAGATAATGTTATACGTTATATCCTACGTCTACATATCGTTATACGTTATATCCTATATCTACGTATCTTTATACGTTATATCCTATATGTAGATAATGTTATACGTTATATCCTACGTCTACATATCGTTATACGTTATATCCTATATGTAGATAACGTTTTACGTTATATACTATATCTACATATCGTTATACGTTATATCCTATATCTACGTATCGTTATTCGTTATATCCTATATGTAGATAATGTTATACGTTATATCCTACGTCTACATATCGTTATACGTTATATCCTATATGTAGATAACGTTATACGTTATATCCTATATGTACGTATCGTTATACGTTATATCCTATATCTAAATATCGTTTTACGTTATATACTATATCTACATATCGTTATACGTTATATCCTATATGTAGATAACGTTTTACGTTATATACTATATCTACATATCGTTACACGTTATATCCTACATCTACATATCGTTATACGTTATATCCTATGTCTACATATCGTTATACGTTATATCCTATATCTACGTATCGTTATACGTTATATCCTATATCTACATATCCTTATACGTTATATCCTATATCTACATATCGTTATACGTTATATCCTATATCTACGTATCGTTATACGTTATATCCTATATGTAGATAACGTTATACGTTATATCCTACGTCTACATATCGTTATACGTTATATCCTATATGATGATAACGTTTTACGTTATATACTATATCTACATATCGTTATACGTTATATCCTATATCTACGTATCTTTATACGTTATATCCTATATGTAGATAATGTTATACGTTATATCCTACGTCTACATATCGTTATACGTTATATCCTATATGTAGATAACGTTATACGTTATATCCTACGTCTACATATCGTTATACGTTATATCCTATATGTAGATAACGTTATACGCTATATCCTACGTCTACATATCGTTATACGTTATATCCTATATCTACATAACGTTATACGTTATATCCTATATCTACATATCGTTATACGTTATATCCTATATGTAGATAACGTTTTACGTTATATCCTATATCTACGTATCGTTATACGTTATATCCTATACCTACCTATCGTTATACGTTATATCCTGTATCTACATATCGTTATACGTTATATCCTATATCTACGTATCGTTTTACGTTATATCCTATATCTACATATCGTTATACGTTATATCCTATATGTAGATAACGTTTTACGTTATATACTATATCTACATATCGTTATACGTTATATCCCATATGTAGATAATGTTATACGTTATATCCTACGTCTACACATCGTTATACGTTATATCCTATATGTAGGTAACGTTATACGTTATATCCTATATGTACGTATCGTTATACGTTATATCCTATATCTAAATATCGTTTTACGTTATATACTATATCTACATAACGTTATACGTTATATCCTATATCTACATATCGTTATACGTTATATCCTATATGTAGATAACGTTTTACGTTATATACTATATCTACATATCGTTATACGTTATATCCTATATGTAGATAATGTTATACGTTATATCCTACGTCTACACATCGTTATACGTTATATCCTATATGTAGGTAACGTTGTACGTTATATCCTATATGTACGTATCGTTATACGTTATATCCTATATCTAAATATCGTTTTACGTTATATACTATATCTACATATCGTTATACGTTGTATCCTATATGTAGATAACGTTTTACGTTATATACTATATCAACATATCGTTATAAGTTATATCCTATATGTAGATAACGTTTTACGTTATATCCTATATCTACATATCGTTATACGTTATATCCTATATGTAGATAACGTTTTACGTTATATCCTATATCTACGTATCGTTATACGTTATATCCTATGTCTACATATCGTTATACGTTATATCCTATATCTACGTATCGTTATACGTTATATCCTATAGCTACATATCGATATACGTTATATCCTATATGTAGATAACGTTTTACGTTATATCCTATATCTACATATCGTTATACGTTATATCCTATATGTAGATAACGTTATACGTTATATCCTATATCTATGTATCGTTATACGTTATATCCTATATATAGATAACGTTTTACGTTATATCCTATATGTAGATAACGTTTTACGTTATATCCTATATGTAGATAACGTTTTACGTTATATCCTATATCTACGTATCGCTATACGTTATATCCTATATGTAGATAACGTTTTACGTTATATACTATATCTACGTATCGTTATACGTTATATCCTATATCTACATATCGTTATACGTTATATCCTATTTGTAGATAACGTTTTACGTTATATTCTATATCTACGTATCGTTATACGTTATATCCTATCTGTAGATATCGTTATACGTTATATCCTACATCTACATATCGTTATACGTTATATCCTACATCTACATATCGTTATACGTTATATCCTATATCTACATATCGTTATACGTTATATCCCATATCTACGTATCGTTATACGTTATATCCTATATGTAGATAACGTTATACGCTATATCCTACGTCTACATATCGTTATACGTTATATCCTATATGTAGATATCGTTATACGTTATATCCTACATCTACATATCGTTATATGTTATATCCTATATGTAGATAACGTTTTACGTTATATACTATATCTACATATCGTTATACGTTATATCCTATATCTACGTATCGTTATACGTTATATCCTATATGTAGATAATGTTATACGTTATATCCTACGTCTACATATCGTTATACGTTATATCCTATATGTAGATAACGTTATACGTTATATCCTACATCTACATATCGTTATACGTTATATCCTATATCTACGTATCGTTATACGTTATATCCTATATGTAGATAACGTTATACGTTATATCCTATATCTATGTATCGTTATAAGTTATATCCTATATGTAGATAACGTTTTACGTTATATCCTATATCTACGTATCGCTATACGTTATATCCTATATGTATATAACGTTTTACGTTATATCTTATATGTATATAACGTTTTACGTTATATCCTATATCTACGAATCGTTATACGTTATATCCTATATCTACATATCGTTATACGTTATATACTACGTCTACATATCGTTATACGTTATATCCTATATGTAGATAACGTTATACGTTATATCCTATATCTACGTATCGTTATACGTTATATCCTATCTGTAGATATCGTTATACGTTATATCCTACATCTACATATCGTTATACGTTATATCCTACATCTACATATCGTTATACGTTATATCCTATATCTACATATCGTTATACGTTATATCCCATATCTACGTATCGTTATACGTTATATCCTATATGTAGATAACGTTATACGCTATATCCTACGTCTACATATCGTTATACGTTATATCCTATATGTAGATATCGTTATACGTTATATCCTACATCTACATATCGTTATATGTTATATCCTATATGTAGATAACGTTTTACGTTATATACTATATCTACATATCGTTATACGTTATATCCTATATCTACGTATCGTTATACGTTATATCCTATATGTAGATAATGTTATACGTTATATCCTACGTCTACATATCGTTATACGTTATATCCTATATGTAGATAACGTTATACGTTATATCCTACATCTACATATCGTTATACGTTATATCCTATATCTACGTATCGTTATACGTTATATCCTATATGTAGATAACGTTATACGTTATATCCTATATCTATGTATCGTTATAAGTTATATCCTATATGTAGATAACGTTTTACGTTATATCCTATATCTACGTATCGCTATACGTTATATCCTATATGTATATAACGTTTTACGTTATATCTTATATGTATATAACGTTTTACGTTATATCCTATATCTACGAATCGTTATACGTTATATCCTATATCTACATATCGTTATACGTTATATACTACGTCTACATATCGTTATACGTTATATCCTATATGTAGATATCGTTATACGTTATATCCTACATCTACATATCGTTATACGTTATATCCTATGTCTACATATCGTTATACGTTATATCCTATATCTACGTATCGTTATACGTTATATCCTATATCTACATATCATTATACGTTATATCCTATATCTACATATCGTTATACGTTATATCCTATATCTACGTATCGTTATACGTTATATCCTATATGTTGATAACGTTATACGTTATATCCTACGTCTACATATCGTTATACGTTATATCCTATATGTAGATAACGTTATACGTTATATCCTACGTCTACATATCGTTATACGTTATATCCTATATGTAGATAACGTTATACGCTATATCCTACGTCTACATATCGTTATACGTTATATCCTATATCTACATAACGTTATACGTTATATCCTATATCTACATATCGTTATACGTTATATCCTATACGTAGATAACGTTTTACGTTATATACTATATCTACATATCGTTATACGTTATATCCTATATGTAGATAATGTTATACGTTATATCCTACGTCTACATACCGTTATACGTTATATCCTATATGTAGATAACGTTTTACGTTATATACTATATCTACATATCGTTATACGTTATATCCTATATCTACGTATCGTTATACGTTATATCCTATATGTAGATAACGTTATACGTTATATCCTATATCTACGTATCGTTATACGTTATATCCTATCTGTAGATATCGTTATACGTTATATCCTACATCTACATATCGTTATACGTTATATCCTACATCTACATATCGTTATACGTTATATCCTATATCTACATATCGTTATACGTTATATCCCATATCTACGTATCGTTATACGTTATATCCTATATGTAGATAACGTTATACGCTATATCCTACGTCTACATATCGTTATACGTTATATCCTATATCTACATAACGTTATACGTTATATCCTATATCTACATATCGTTATACGTTATATCCTATACGTAGATAACGTTTTACGTTATATACTATATCTACATATCGTTATACGTTATATCCTATATGTAGATAATGTTATACGTTATATCCTACGTCTACATATCGTTATACGTTATATCCTATATGTAGATAACGTTTTACGTTATATACTATATCTACATATCGTTATACGTTATATCCTATATCTACGTATCGTTATACGTTATATCCTATATGTAGATAATGTTATACGTTATATCCTACGTCTACATATCGTTATACGTTATATCCTATATGTAGATAACGTTATACGTTATATCCTATATGTACGTATCGTTATACGTTATATCCTATATCTAAATACCGTTTTACGTTATATACTATATCTACATATCGTTATACGTTATATCCTATATGTAGATAACGTTTTACGTTATATACTATATCTACATATCGTTATACGTTATATCCTATATCTACATATCGTTATACGTTATATCCTATATCTATGTATCGTTATACGTTATATCCTATATGTAGATAACGTTATACGTTATATCCTATATGTACGTATCGTTATACGTTATATCCTATATCTAAATACCGTTTTACGTTATATACTATATCTACATATCGTTATACGTTATATCCTATATGTAGATAACGTTTTACGTTATATACTATATCTACATATCGTTATACGTTATATCCTATATCTACATATCGTTATACGTTATATCCTATATCTATGTATCGTTATACGTTATATCCTATATGTAGATAACGTTTTACGTTATATCCTATATCTACGTCTCGTTATACGTTATATCCTATATGTAGATAACGTTATACGTTATATCCTACGTCTACATATCGTTATACGTTATATCCTATATGTAGATAACGTTATACGTTATATCGTATATCTACGTATCGTTATACGTTATATCCTATATGTAGATAACGTTTTACGTTATATCCTATATCTACGTATCGCTATACGTTATATCCTATATGTATATAACGTTTTACGTTATATACTATATCTACGTATCGTTATACGTTATATCCTATATCTACATATCGTTATACGTTATATCCTATTTGTAGATAACGTTTTACGTTATATCCTATATCTACATATCGTTATACGTTATATCCTATATGTAGATAACGTTTTACGTTATATACTATATCTACATATCGTTATACGTTATATCCTATATCTACGTATCTTTATACGTTATATCCTATATGTAGATAATGTTATACGTTATATCCTACGTCTACATATCGTTATACGTTATATCCTATATGTAGATAACGTTATACGTTATATCCTATATGTACGTATCGTTATACGTTATATCCTATATCTAAATATCGTTTTACGTTATATACTATATCTACATATCGTTATACGTTATATCCTATATGTAGATAACGTTTTACGTTATATACTATATCTACATATCGTTACACGTTATATCCTACATCTACATATCGTTATACGTTATATCCTATGTCTACATATCGTTATACGTTATATCCTATATCTACGTATCGTTATACGTTATATCCTATATCTACATATCCTTATACGTTATATCCTATATCTACATATCGTTATACGTTATATCCTATATCTACGTATCGTTATACGTTATATCCTATATGTAGATAACGTTATACGTTATATCGTACGTCTACATATCGTTATACGTTATATCCTATATGATGATAACGTTTTACGTTATATACTATATCTACATATCGTTATACGTTATATCCTATATCTACGTATCTTTATACGTTATATCCTATATGTAGATAATGTTATACGTTATATCCTATATCTACGTATCTTTATACGTTATATCCTATATGTAGATAATGTTATACGTTATATCCTACGTCTACATATCGTTATACGTTATATCCTATATGTAGATAACGTTTTACGTTATATCCTATATCTACGTATCGTTTTACGTTATATACTATATCTACATAACGTTATACGTTATATCCTATATCTACATATCGTTATACGTTATATCCTATATGTAGATAACGTTTTACGTTATATACTATATCTACATATCGTTATACGTTATATCCTATATGTAGATAATGTTATACGTTATATCCTACGTCTACACATCGTTATACGTTATATCCTATATGTAGGTAACGTTGTACGTTATATCCTATATGTACGTATCGTTATACGTTATATCCTATATCTAAATATCGTTTTACGTTATATACTATATCTACATATCGTTATACGTTGTATCCTATATGTAGATAACGTTTTACGTTATATACTATATCAACATATCGTTATAAGTTATATCCTATATGTAGATAACGTTTTACGTTATATCCTATATCTACATATCGTTATACGTTATATCCTATATGTAGATAACGTTTTACGTTATATCCTATATCTACGTATCGTTATACGTTATATCCTATGTCTACATATCGTTATACGTTATATCCTATATCTACGTATCGTTATACGTTATATCCTATAGCTACATATCGATATACGTTATATCCTATATGTAGATAACGTTTTACGTTATATCCTATATCTACATATCGTTATACGTTATATCCTATATGTAGATAACGTTATACGTTATATCCTATATCTATGTATCGTTATACGTTATATCCTATATATAGATAACGTTTTACGTTATATCCTATATGTAGATAACGTTTTACGTTATATCCTATATGTAGATAACGTTTTACGTTATATCCTATATCTACGTATCGCTATACGTTATATCCTATATGTAGATAACGTTTTACGTTATATACTATATCTACGTATCGTTATACGTTATATCCTATATCTACATATCGTTATACGTTATATCCTATTTGTAGATAACGTTTTACGTTATATTCTATATCTACTAATCGTTATACGTTATATCCTATGTCTACATATCGTTATACGTTATATCCTATATCTACATATTGTTATACGTTATATCCTATATCTACGTATCGTTATACGTTATATCCTATACCTACCTATCGCTATACGTTATATCCTATATCTACATATCGTTATACGTTATATCCTATATCTACATATCGTTATACGTTATATCCTATATCTACATATCGTTATACGTTATATCCTATATCTATGTATCGTTATACGTTATATCCTATATCTACGTATCGCTATACGTTATATCCTATATGTAGATAATGTTATACGTTATATCCTACGTCTACATATCGTTATACGTTATATCCTATATGTAGATAACGTTATACGTTATATCCTATATCTACGTATCGTTATACGTTATATCCTATCTGTAGATATCGTTATACGTTATATCCTACATCTACATATCGTTATACGTTATATCCTACATCTACATATCGTTATACGTTATATCCTATATCTACATATCGTTATACGTTATATCCCATATCTACGTATCGTTATACGTTATATCCTATATGTAGATAACGTTATACGCTATATCCTACGTCTACATATCGTTATACGTTGTATCCTATATGTAGATATCGTTATACGTTATATCCTATATCTACATATCGTTATATGTTATATCCTATATGTAGATAACGTTTTACGTTATATACTATATCTACATATCGTTATACGTTATATCCTATATCTACGTATCGTTATACGTTATATCCTATATGTAGATAATGTTATACGTTATATCCTACGTCTACATATCGTTATACGTTATATCCTATATGTAGATAACGTTATACGTTATATCCTACATCTACATATCGTTATACGTTATATCCTATATCTACGTATCGTTATACGTTATATCCTATATGTAGATAACGTTATACGTCATATCCTATATCTATGTATCGTTATAAGTTATATCCTATATGTAGATAACGTTTTACGTTATATCCTATATCTACGTATCGCTATACGTTATATCCTATATGTATATAACGTTTTACGTTATATCTTATATGTATATAACGTTTTACGTTATATCCTATATCTACGAATCGTTATACGTTATAGCCTATATCTACATATCGTTATACGTTATATACTACGTCTACATATCGTTATACGTTATATCCTATATGTAGATATCGTTATACGTTATATCCTACATCTACATATCGTTATACGTTATATCCTATGTCTACATATCGTTATACGTTATATCCTATATCTACGTATCGTTATACGTTATTTCCTATATCTACATATCATTATACGTTATATCCTATATCTACATATCGTTATACGTTATATCCTATATCTACGTATCGTTATACGTTATATCCTATATGTTGATAACGTTATACGTTATATCCTACGTCTACATATCGTTATACGTTATATCCTATATGTAGATCACGTTATACGTTATATCCTACGTCTACATATCGTTATACGTTATATCCTATATGTAGATAACGTTATACGCTATATCCTACGTCTACATATCGTTATACGTTATATCCTATATCTACATAACGTTATACGTTATATCCTATATCTACATATCGTTATACGTTATATCCTATACGTAGATAACGTTTTACGTTATATACTATATCTACATATCGTTATACGTTATATCCTATATGTAGATAATGTTATACGTTATATCCTACGTCTACATATCGTTATACGTTATATCCTATATGTAGATAACGTTTTACGTTATATACTATATCTACATATCGTTATACGTTATATCCTATATCTACGTATCGTTATACGTTATATCCTATATGTAGATAATGTTATACGTTATATCCTACGTCTACATATCGTTATACGTTATATCCTATATGTAGATAACGTTATACGTTATATCCTATATGTACGTATCGTTATACGTTATATCCTATATCTAAATACCGTTTTACGTTATATACTATATCTACATATCGTTATACGTTATATCCTATATGTAGATAACGTTTTACGTTATATACTATATCTACATATCGTTATACGTTATATCCTATATCTACATATCGTTATACGTTATATCCTATATCTATGTATCGTTATACGTTATATCCTATATGTAGATAACGTTATACGTTATATCCTATATGTACGTATCGTTATACGTTATATCCTATATCTAGATACCGTTTTACGTTATATACTATATCTACATATCGTTATACGTTATATCCTATATGTAGATAACGTTTTACGTTATATACTATATCTACATATCGTTATACGTTATATCCTATATCTACATATCGTTATACGTTATATCCTATATCTATGTATCGTTATACGTTATATCCTATATGTAGATAACGTTTTACGTTATATCCTATATCTACGTCTCGTTATACGTTATATCCTATATGTAGATAACGTTATACGTTATATCCTACGTCTACATATCGTTATACGTTATATCCTATATGTAGATAACGTTATACGTTATATCGTATATCTACGTATCGTTATACGTTATATCCTATATGTAGATAACGTTTTACGTTATATCCTATATCTACGTATCGCTATACGTTATATCCTATATGTATATAACGTTTTACGTTATATACTATATCTACGTATCGTTATACGTTATATCCTATATCTACATATCGTTATACGTTATATCCTATTTGTAGATAACGTTTTACGTTATATCCTATATCTACATATCGTTATACGTTATATCCTATATGTAGATAACGTTATACGTTATATCCTATATGTACGTATCGTTATTCGTTATATCCTATATGTAGATAATGTTATACGTTATATCCTACGTCTACATATCGTTATACGTTATATCCTATATGTAGATAACGTTATACGTTATATCCTATATGTACGTATCGTTATACGTTATATCCTATATCTAAATATCGTTTTACGTTATATACTATATCTACATATCGTTATACGTTATATCCTATATGTAGATAACGTTTTACGTTATATACTATATCTACATATCGTTACACGTTATATCCTACATCTACATATCGTTATACGTTATATCCTATGTCTACATATCGTTATACGTTATATCCTATATCTACGTATCGTTATACGTTATATCCTATATCTACATATCCTTATACGTTATATCCTATATCTACATATCGTTATACGTTATATCCTATATCTACGTATCGTTATACGTTATATCCTATATGTAGATAACGTTATACGTTATATCCTACGTCTACATATCGTTATACGTTATATCCTATATGATGATAACGTTTTACGTTATATACTATATCTACATATCGTTATACGTTATATCCTATATCTACGTATCTTTATACGTTATATCCTATATGTAGATAATGTTATACGTTATATCCTACGTCTACATATCGTTATACGTTATATCCTATATGTAGATAACGTTATACGTTATATCCTACGTCTACATATCGTTATACGTTATATCCTATATCTACATATCGTTATACGTTATATCCTATATGATGATAACGTTTTACGTTATATACTATATCTACATATCGTTATACGATATATCCTATATCTACGTATCTTTATACGTTATATCCTATATCTACATATCCTTATACGTTATATCCTATATCTACATATCGTTATACGTTATATCCTATATCTACGTATCGTTATACGTTATATCCTATATGTAGATAACGTTATACGTTATATCCTACGTCTACATATCGTTATACGTTATATCCTATATGATGATAACGTTTTACGTTATATACTATATCTACATATCGTTATACGTTATATCCTATATCTACGTATCTTTATACGTTATATCCTATATGTAGATAATGTTATACGTTATATCCTACGTCTACATATCGTTATACGTTATATCCTATATGTAGATAACGTTATACGTTATATCCTACGTCTACATATCGTTATACGTTATATCCTATATCTACATATCGTTATACGTTATATCCTATATGATGATAACGTTTTACGTTATATACTATATCTACATATCGTTATACGATATATCCTATATCTACGTATCTTTATACGTTATATCCTATATGTAGATAATGTTATACGTTATATCCTACGTCTACATATCGTTATACGTTATATCTTATATGTAGATAACGTTTTACGTTATATACTATATCTACATATCGTTATACGTTATATCCTATATGTAGATAACGTTATACGTTATATCCTATATGTACGTATCGTTATACGTTATATCCTATATGTAGATAACGTTATACGTTATATCCTATATGTAGATATCGTTATACGTTATGTCCTACATCTACATAACGTTATACGTTATATCCTATATCTACGTATCGTTATACGTTATATCCTATATGTAGATAACGTTATACGTTATATCCTACGTCTACATATCGTTATACGTTATATCCTATATGTAGATAATGTTATACGTTATATCCTACGTCTACATATCGTTATACGTTATATCCTATATGTAGATAACGTTTTACGTTATATACTATATCTACATATCGTTATACGTTATATCCTATATCTACGTATCGTTATTCGTTATATCCTATATGTAGATAATGATATACGTTATATCCTACGTCTACATATCGTTATACGTTATATCCTATATCTACGTATCGTTTATTCGTTATATCCTATATGTAGATAATGTTATACGTTATATCCTACGTCTACATATCGTTATACGTTATATCCTATATGTAGATAACGTTATACGTTATATCCTATATCTACGTATCGTTATACGTTATATCCTATATCTATGTATCGTTATACGTTATATCCTATATGTAGATAACGTTTTACGTTATATCCTATATCTACGTATCGTTATACGTTATATCCTATATGTAGATAATGTTATACGTTATATCCTACGTCTACATATCGTTATACGTTATATCCTATATGTAGATAACGTTATACGTTATATCCTATATCTATGTATCGTTATACGTTATATCCTATATGTAGATAACGTTATACGTTATATCCTATATGTAGATATCGTTATGCGTTATATCCTACATCTACATATCGTTATACGTTATATCCTATATCTACGTATCGTTATACGTTATATCCTATATCTACATATCGTTATACGTTATATCCTATATCTACATAACGATATCCGTTATATCCTATATCTAAATATCGTTTTACGTTATATACTATATCTACATATCGTTATACGTTGTGTCCTATATGTAGATAACGTTTTACGTTATATACTATATCAACATATCGTTATACGTTATATCCTATATCTACATATCGTTATACGTTATATCCTATATGTAGATATCGTTATAAGTTATATCCTACATCTACATATCGTTATACGTTATATCCTATCCGTAGATATCGTTATACGTTATATCCTACGTCTACATATCGTTATACGTTATGTCCTATATGTAGATATCGTTATACGTTATATCCTACATCTACATATCGTTATACGTTATATCATACATCTACATATCGTTATACGTTATTTCCTATATCTACATATCGTTATACGTTATATCCTACGTCTACGTATCGTTATACGTTATATCCTATATGTAGATAACGTTATACGTTATATCCTATATGTAGATAACGTTTTACGTTATATACTATATCTACATAACGTTATACGTTATATCCTATATCTACATATCGTTATACGTTATATCCTATATCTACATATCGTTATACGTTATATCCTATATGTAGATATCGTTATAAGTTATATCCTACATCTACATATCGTTATACGTTATATCCTATCCGTAGATATCGTTATACGTTATATCCTACGTCTACATATCGTTATACGTTATGTCCTATATGTAGATATCGTTATACGTTATATCCTACATCTACATATCGTTATACGTTATATCATACATCTACATATCGTTATACGTTATATCCTATATCTACATATCGTTATACGTTATATCCTACGTCTACGTATCGTTATACGTTATATCCTATATGTAGATAACGTTATACGTTATATCCTATATGTAGATAACGTTTTACGTTATATACTATATCTACATAACGTTATACGTTATATCCTATATCTACATATCGTTATACGTTATATCCTATATGTAGATAACGTTTTACGTTATATACTATATCTACATATCGTTATACGTTATATCCTATATGTAGATAATGTTATACGTTATATCCTACGTCTACACATCGTTATACGTTATATCCTATATGTAGGTAACGTAATACGTTATATCCTATATGTACGTATCGTTATACGTTATATCCTATATCTAAATATCGTTTTACGTTATATACTATATCTACATATCGTTATACGTTGTATCCTATATGTAGATAACGTTTTACGTTATATACTATATCAACATATCGTTATACGTTATATCCTATATCTACATATCGTTATACGTTATAGCCTATATGTAGATATCGTTATACGTTATATCCTACATCTACATATCGTTATACGTTATATCCTATCTGTAGATATCGTTATACGTTATATCCTACGTCTACATATCGTTATACGTTATATCCCATATGTAGATAACGTTTTACGTTATATCCTATATCTACATATCGTTATACGTTATATCCTATATGTAGATAACGTTTTACGTTATATCCTATATCTACATATCGTTATACGTTATATCCTATATGTAGATAACGTTTTACGTTATATCCTATATCTACGTATCGTTATACGTTATATCCTATACCTACCTATCGTTATACGTTATATCCTGTATCTACATATCGTTATACGTTATATCCTATATCTACGTATCGTTTTACGTTATATCCTATATCTACATATCGTTATACGTTATATCCTATATGTAGATAACGTTTTACGTTATATCCTATATCTACGTATCGTTTTACGTTATATACTATATCTACATAACGTTATACGTTATATCCTATATCTACATATCGTTATACGTTATATCCTATATGTAGATAACGTTTTACGTTATATACTATATCTACATATCGTTATACGTTATATCCTATATGTAGATAATGTTATACGTTATATCCTACGTCTACACATCGTTATACGTTATATCCTATATGTAGGTAACGTTGTACGTTATATCCTATATGTACGTATCGTTATACGTTATATCCTATATCTAAATATCGTTTTACGTTATATACTATATCTACATATCGTTATACGTTGTATCCTATATGTAGATAACGTTTTACGTTATATACTATATCAACATATCGTTATAAGTTATATCCTATATGTAGATAACGTTTTACGTTATATCCTATATCTACATATCGTTATACGTTATATCCTATATGTAGATAACGTTTTACGTTATATCCTATATCTACGTATCGTTATACGTTATATCCTATGTCTACATATCGTTATACGTTATATCCTATATCTACGTATCGTTATACGTTATATCCTATAGCTACATATCGATATACGTTATATCCTATATGTAGATAACGTTTTACGTTATATCCTATATCTACATATCGTTATACGTTATATCCTATATGTAGATAACGTTATACGTTATATCCTATATCTATGTATCGTTATACGTTATATCCTATATATAGATAACGTTTTACGTTATATCCTATATGTAGATAACGTTTTACGTTATATCCTATATGTAGATAACGTTTTACGTTATATCCTATATCTACGTATCGCTATACGTTATATCCTATATGTAGATAACGTTTTACGTTATATACTATATCTACGTATCGTTATACGTTATATCCTATATCTACATATCGTTATACGTTATATCCTATTTGTAGATAACGTTTTACGTTATATTCTATATCTACTAATCGTTATACGTTATATCCTATGTCTACATATCGTTATACGTTATATCCTATATCTACATATTGTTATACGTTATATCCTATATCTACGTATCGTTATACGTTATATCCTATACCTACCTATCGCTATACGTTATATCCTATATCTACATATCGTTATACGTTATATCCTATATCTACATATCGTTATACGTTATATCCTATATCTACATATCGTTATACGTTTTATCCTATATCTATGTATCGTTATACGTTATATCCTATATCTACGTATCGCTATACGTTATATCCTATATGTAGATAATGTTATACGTTATATCCTACGTCTACATATCGTTATACGTTATATCCTATATGTAGATAACGTTATACGTTATATCCTATATCTACGTATCGTTATACGTTATATCCTATCTGTAGATATCGTTATACGTTATATCCTACATCTACATATCGTTATACGTTATATCCTACATCTACATATCGTTATACGTTATATCCTATATCTACATATCGTTATACGTTATATCCCATATCTACGTATCGTTATACGTTATATCCTATATGTAGATAACGTTATACGCTATATCCTACGTCTACATATCGTTATACGTTATATCCTATATGTAGATATCGTTATACGTTATATCCTATATCTACATATCGTTATATGTTATATCCTATATGTAGATAACGTTTTACGTTATATACTATATCTACATATCGTTATACGTTATATCCTATATCTACGTATCGTTATACGTTATATCCTATATGTAGATAATGTTATACGTTATATCCTACGTCTACATATCGTTATACGTTATATCCTATATGTAGATAACGTTATACATTATATCCTACATCTACATATCGTTATACGTTATATCCTATATCTACGTATCGTTATACGTTATATCCTATATGTAGATAACGTTATACGTTATATCCTATATCTATGTATCGTTATAAGTTATATCCTATATGTAGATAACGTTTTACGTTATATCCTATATCTACGTATCGCTATACGTTATATCCTATATGTATATAACGTTTTACGTTATATCTTATATGTATATAACGTTTTACGTTATATCCTATATCTACGAATCGTTATACGTTATATCCTATATCTACATATCGTTATACGTTATATACTACGTCTACATATCGTTATACGTTATATCCTATATGTAGATATCGTTGTACGTTATATCCTACATCTACATATCGTTATACGTTATATCCTATGTCTACATATCGTTATACGTTATATCCTATATCTACGTATCGTTATACGTTATATCCTATATCTACATATCGTTATACGTTATATCCTATATCTACATATCGTTATACGTTATATCCTATATCTACATATCGTTATACGTTATATCCCATATCTACGTATCGTTATACGTTATATCCTATATGTAGATAACGTTATACGCTATATCCTACGTCTACATATCGTTATACGTTATATCCTATATGTAGATATCGTTATACGTTATATCCTATATCTACATATCGTTATATGTTATATCCTATATGTAGATAACGTTTTACGTTATATACTATATCTACATATCGTTATACGTTATATCCTATATCTACGTATCGTTATACGTTATATCCTATATGTAGATAATGTTATACGTTATATCCTACGTCTACATATCGTTATACGTTATATCCTATATGTAGATAACGTTATACATTATATCCTACATCTACATATCGTTATACGTTATATCCTATATCTACGTATCGTTATACGTTATATCCTATATGTAGATAACGTTATACGTTATATCCTATATCTATGTATCGTTATAAGTTATATCCTATATGTAGATAACGTTTTACGTTATATCCTATATCTACGTATCGCTATACGTTATATCCTATATGTATATAACGTTTTACGTTATATCTTATATGTATATAACGTTTTACGTTATATCCTATATCTACGAATCGTTATACGTTATATCCTATATCTACATATCGTTATACGTTATATACTACGTCTACATATCGTTATACGTTATATCCTATATGTAGATATCGTTGTACGTTATATCCTACATCTACATATCGTTATACGTTATATCCTATGTCTACATATCGTTATACGTTATATCCTATATCTACGTATCGTTATACGTTATATCCTATATCTACATATCATTATACGTTATATCCTATATCTACATATCGTTATACGTTATATCCTATATCTACGTATCGTTATACGTTATATCCTATATGTTGATAACGTTATACGTTATATCCTACGTCTACATATCGTTATACGTTATATCCTATATGTAGATAACGTTATACGTTATATCCTACGTCTACATATCGTTATACGTTATATCCTATATGTAGATAACGTTATACGCTATATCCTACGTCTACATATCGTTATACGTTATATCCTATATCTACATAACGTTATACGTTATATCCTATATCTACATATCGTTATACGTTATATCCTATACGTAGATAACGTTTTACGTTATATACTATATCTACATATCGTTATACGTTATATCCTATATGTAGATAATGTTATACGTTATATCCTACGTCTACATATCGTTATACGTTATATCCTATATGTAGATAACGTTTTACGTTATATACTATATCTACATATCGTTATACGTTATATCCTATATCTACGTATCGTTATACGTTATATCCTATATGTAGATAATGTTATACGTTATATCCTACGTCTACATATCGTTATACGTTATATCCTATATGTAGATAACGTTATACGTTATATCCTATATGTACGTATCGTTATACGTTATATCCTATATCTAAATACCGTTTTACGTTATATACTATATCTACATATCGTTATACGTTATATCCTATATGTAGATAACGTTTTACGTTATATACTATATCTACATATCGTTATACGTTATATCCTATATCTACATATCGTTATACGTTATATCCTATATCTATGTATCGTTATACGTTATATCCTATATGTAGATAACGTTTTACGTTATATCCTATATCTACGTATCGTTATACGTTATATCCTATATGTAGATAATGTTATACGTTATATCCTACGTCTACATATCGTTATACGTTATATCCTATACGTAGATAACGTTATACGTTATATCCTATATCTACGTATCGTTATATGTTATATCCTATATGTAGATAACGTTATACGTTATGTCCTATATGTAGATATCGTAATACGTTATATCCTACATCTACATATCGTTATACGTTATATCCTATATCTACGTATCGTTATACGTTATATCCTATATCTACATATCGTTATACGTTATATCCTATATCTACATATCGTTATACGTTATATCCTATATCTACGTATCGTTATACGTTATATCCTATATGTAGATAACGTTATACTCTATATCCTACGTCTACATATCGTTATACGTTATATCCTATATCTACATAACGATATACGTTATATCCTATATCTAAATATCGTTTTACGTTATATACTATATCTACATATCGTTATACGTTATATCCTATATGTAGATATCGTTATACGTTATATCCTACATCTACATATCGTTATACGTTATATCCTATATCTACGTATCGTTATACGTTATATCCTATATCTACATATCGTTATACGTTATATCCTATATCTACATATCGCTATACGTTATATCCTATATCTACGTATCGTTATACGTTATATCCTATATGTAGATAACGTTATACTCTATATCCTACGTCTACATAGCGTTATACGTTATATCCTATATCTACATAACGATATACGTTATATCCTATATCTAAATATCGTTTTACGTTATATACTATATCTACATAACGTTATACGTTATATCCTATATCTACATATCGTTATACGTTATATCCTATATGTAGATAACGTTTTACGTTATATACTATATCTACATATCGTTATACGTTATATCCTATATCTACGTATCGTTATACGTTATATCCTATATGTAGATAATGTTATACGTTATATCCTACGTCTACACATCGTTATACGTTATATCCTATATGTAGGTAACGTTATACGTTATATCCTATATGTACGTATCGTTATACGTTATATCCTATATCTAAATATCGTTTTACGTTATATACTATATCTACATATCGTTATACGTTTTATCCTACATGTAGATAACGTTTTACGTTATATACTATATCAACATATCGTTATACGTTATATCCTATATCTACATATCGTTATACGTTATAGCCTATATGTAGATATCGTTATACGTTATATCCTACATCTACATATCGTTATACGTTATATCCTATCTGTAGATATCGTTATACGTTATATCCTACGTCTACATATCGTTATACGTTATATCCTATATGTAGATAACGTTTTACGTTACATCCTATATCTACATATCGTTATACGTTGTATCCTATATGTAGATAACGTTTTACGTTATATCCTATATCTACGTATCGTTATACGTTATATCCTATACCTACCTATCGTTATACGTTATATCCTGTATCTACATATCGTTATACGTTATATCCTATATCTACGTATCGTTATACGTTATATCCTATGTCTACATATCGTTATACGTTATATCCTATATCTACGTATCGTTATACGTTATATCCTATATCTACATATCGATATACGTTATATCCTATATGTAGATAACGTTTTACGTTATATCCTATATCTACATATCGTTATACGTTATATCCTATATGTAGATAACGTTATACGTTATATCCTATATCTATGTATCGTTATACGTTATATCCTATATGTAGATAACGTTTTACGTTATATCCTATATGTAGATAACGTTTTACGTTATATCCTATATCTACGTATCGCTATACGTTATATCCTATATGTAGATAACGTTTTACGTTATATACTATATCTACGTATCGTTATACGTTATATCCTATATCTACATATCGTTATACGTTATATCCTATCCGTAGATATCGTTATACGTTATATCCTACGTCTACATATCGTTATACGTTATGTCCTATATGTAGATATCGTTATACGTTATATCCTACATCTACATATCGTTATACGTTATATCATACATCTACATATCGTTATACGTTATATCCTATATCTACATATCGTTATACGTTATATCCTACGTCTACGTATCGTTATACGTTATATCCTATATGTAGATAACGTTATACGTTATATCCTATATGTAGATAACGTTTTACGTTATATACTATATCTACATAACGTTATACGTTATATCCTATATCTACATATCGTTATACGTTATATCCTATATGTAGATAACGTTTTACGTTATATACTATATCAACATATCGTTATACGTTATATCCTATATCTACATATCGTTATACGTTATAGCCTATATGTAGATATCGTTATACGTTATATCCTACGTCTACACATCGTTATACGTTATATCCTATATGTAGGTAACGTTATACGTTATATCCTATATCTACATATCGTTATACGTTATATCCTATCCGTAGATATCGTTATACGTTATATCCTACGTCTACATATCGTTATACGTTATGTCCTATATGTAGATATCGTTATACGTTATATCCTACATCTACATATCGTTATACGTTATATCATACATCTACATATCGTTATACGTTATATCCTATATCTACATATCGTTATACGTTATATCCTACGTCTACGTATCGTTATACGTTATATCCTATATGTAGATAACGTTATACGTTATATCCTATATGTAGATAACGTTTTACGTTATATACTATATCTACATATCGTTATACGTTATATCCTATATCTACGTATCGTTATACGTTATATCCTATATGTAGATAATGTTATACGTTATATCCTACGTCTACACATCGTTATACGTTATATCCTATATGTAGGTAACGTTATACGTTATATCCTATATGTACGTATCGTTATACGTTATATCCTATATCTAAATATCGTTTTACGTTATATACTATATCTACATATCGTTATACGTTTTATCCTATATGTAGATAACGTTTTACGTTATATACTATATCAACATATCGTTATACGTTATATCCTATATCTACATATCGTTATACGTTATAGCCTATATGTAGATATCGTTATACGTTATATCCTACATCTACATATCGTTATACGTTATATCCTATCTGTAGATATCGTTATACGTTATATCCTACGTCTACATATCGTTATACGTTATATCCTATATGTAGATAACGTTTTACGTTATATCCTATATCTACATATCGTTATACGTTGTATCCTATATGTAGATAACGTTTTACGTTATATCCTATATCTACGTATCGTTATACGTTATATCCTATACCTACCTATCGTTATACGTTATATCCTGTATCTACATATCGTTATACGTTATATCCTATATCTACGTATCGTTATACGTTATATCCTATGTCTACATATCGTTATACGTTATATCCTATATCTACGTATCGTTATACGTTATATCCTATATCTACATATCGATATACGTTATATCCTATATGTAGATAACGTTTTACGTTATATCCTATATCTACATATCGTTATACGTTATATCCTATATGTAGATAACGTTATACGTTATATCCTATATCTATGTATCGTTATACGTTATATCCTATATGTAGATAACGTTTTACGTTATATCCTATATGTAGATAACGTTTTACGTTATATCCTATATCTACGTATCGCTATACGTTATATCCTATATGTAGATAACGTTTTACGTTATATACTATATCTACGTATCGTTATACGTTATATCCTATATCTACATATCGTTATACGTTATGTCCTATATGTAGATATCGTTATACGTTATATCCTACATCTACATATCGTTATACGTTATATCATACATCTACATATCGTTATACGTTATATCCTATATCTACATATCGTTATACGTTATATCCTACGTCTACGTATCGTTATACGTTATATCCTATATGTAGATAACGTTATACGTTATATCCTATATGTAGATAACGTTTTACGTTATATACTATATCTACATAACGTTATACGTTATATCCTATATCTACATATCGTTATACGTTATATCCTATATGTAGATAACGTTTTACGTTATATACTATATCTACATATCGTTATACGTTATATCCTATATCTACGTATCGTTATACGTTATATCCTATATGTAGATAATGTTATACGTTATATCCTACGTCTACACATCGTTATACGTTATATCCTATATGTAGGTAACGTTATACGTTATATCCTATATGTACGTATCGTTATACGTTATATCCTATATCTAAATATCGTTTTACGTTATATACTATATCTACATATCGTTATACGTTTTATCCTATATGTAGATAACGTTTTACGTTATATACTATATCAACATATCGTTATACGTTATATCCTATATCTACATATCGTTATACGTTATAGCCTATATGTAGATATCGTTATACGTTATATCCTACATCTACATATCGTTATACGTTATATCCTATCTGTAGATATCGTTATACGTTATATCCTACGTCTACATATCGTTATACGTTATATCCTATATGTAGATAACGTTTTACGTTATATCCTATATCTACATATCGTTATACGTTGTATCCTATATGTAGATAACGTTTTACGTTATATCCTATATCTACGTATCGTTATACGTTATATCCTATACCTACCTATCGTTATACGTTATATCCTGTATCTACATATCGTTATACGTTATATCCTATATCTACGTATCGTTATACGTTATATCCTATGTCTACATATCGTTATACGTTATATCCTATATCTACGTATCGTTATACGTTATATCCTATATCTACATATCGATATACGTTATATCCTATATGTAGATAACGTTTTACGTTATATCCTATATCTACATATCGTTATACGTTATATCCTATATGTAGATAACGTTATACGTTATATCCTATATCTATGTATCGTTATACGTTATATCCTATATGTAGATAACGTTTTACGTTATATCCTATATGTAGATAACGTTTTACGTTATATCCTATATCTACGTATCGCTATACGTTATATCCTATATGTAGATAACGTTTTACGTTATATACTATATCTACGTATCGTTATACGTTATATCCTATATCTACATATCGTTATACGTTATATCCTATTTGTAGATAACGTTTTACGTTATATTCTATATCTACGAATCGTTATACGTTATATCCTATGTCTACATATCGTTATACGTTATATCCTACATCTACATATCGTTATACGTTATATCCTACATCTACATATCGTTATACGTTATATCCTATATCTACGTATATTTATACGTTATATCCTATATGTAGATAACTTTATACGTTATATCCTACGTCTACATATCGTTATACGTTATATCCTATATGTAGATAACGTTATACGTTATATCCTATATGTACGTATCGTTATACGTTATATCCTATATCTAAATATCGTTATACTTTATATCCTATATCCACATATCGTTATACGTTATATACTATGTCTACGTATCGTTATACGTTATATCCTATATGTAGATATCGTTATACGTTCTATCCTCTATCTACATATCGTTATACCTTATATCCTACGTCTACATATCGTTATACGTTATATCCTATATGTAGATATCGTTATACGTTATATCCTACATCTACATATCGTTATACGTTATATCCTATATCTACGTATCGTTATAGGTTATATCCTATATCTACCTATCGTTATACGTTATATCCTATATCTACATATCGTTATACGTTATATCCTATATCTACGTATCGTTATACGTTATATCCTATATGTAGATAACGTTACACGTTATATCCTATATCTATGTATCGTTATACGTGATATCCTATATGTAGATAACGTTTTACGTTATATCCTATATCTACGTATCGCTATACGTTATATCCTATATGTAGATACCGTTTTACGTTATATACTATATCTACGTATCGTTATACGTTATATCCTATATCTACATATCGTTATACGTTATATCCTATTTGTAGATAACGTTTTACGTTATATCCTATATCTACGAATCGTTATACGTTATATCCTATATCTACGTATCGTTATACGTTATATCCTATACCTACGAATCGTTATACGTTATATCCTATATCTACATATCGTTATACGTTATATCCTACGTCTACATATCGTTATACGTTATATCCTATATGTAGATATCGTTATACGTTATATCCTACATCTACATATCGTTATACGTTATATCCTATATCTACGTATCGTTATACGTTATATCCTATATCTACATATCGTTGTACGTTATATCCTATATCTACATATCGTTATACGTTTTATCCTATATTTACGTATCGTTATACGTTATATCGTACGTCTACATATCGTTATACGTTATATCCTATATGTAGATAACGTTATACGTTATATCCTACGTCTACATATCGTTATACGTTATACCCTATCTGTAGATATCGTTATACGTTATATCCTACATCTAAATATCGTTTTATGTTATATACTATATCTACATATCGTTATACGTTATATCCTATATGTAGATAACGTTTTACGTTATATACTATATCTACATATCGTTATACGTTATATCCTATATCTACCTATCGTTATACGTTATATCCTATATCTATGTATCGTTATACGTTATATCCTATATCTACGTATCGCTATACGTTATATCCTATATGTAGATAATGTTATACGTTATATCCTACGTCTACATATCGTTATACGTTATATCCTATATGTAGATAACGTTGTACGTTATATCGTATATCTACGTATCGTTATACGTTATATCCTATATCTACGTATCGTTATACGTTATATCCTATATGTAGATAACGTTATACGCTATATCCTACGTCTACATATCGTTATACGTTATATCCTATATGTAGATATCGTTATACGTTATATCCTACATCTACATATCGTTATACGTTATATTCTATATCTACGTATCGTTATACGTTATATCCTATATGTAGATAACGTTATACGTTATATCCTATATCTATGGATCCTTATACGTTATATCCTATATGTAGATAACGTTATACGTTATATCCTACATCTACATATCGTTATACGTTATATCCTATCTGTAGATATCGTTATACGTTATATCCTACGTCTACATATCGTTATACGTTATATCCTATATGTAGATAACGTTTTACGTTATATCCTATATCTACATATCGTTATACGTTATATCCTATATGTAGATTACTTTTTACGTTATATCCTATATCTACGAATCGTTATACGTTACATCCTATGTCTACATATCGTTATACGTTATATCCTATATCTACGTATCGTTATACGTTATATCCTATATCTACATATCGTTATACGTTATATCCTATATCTACATATCGATGTACGTTATATCCTATATCTACATATCGTTATACGTTATGTCCTATATCTACATATCGTTATACGTTATATCCTATATGTAGATAACGTTTTACGTTATATCCTATATCTACGTATCGTTATACGTTATATCCTATACCTACCTATCGTTATACGTTATATCCTATATCTACGTATCGTTATACGTTATATCCTATATGTAGGTAACGTTTTACATTATATCCTATATCTACGAATCGTTATACGTTATATCCTATGTCTACATATCGTTATACGTTATATCCTATATGTGGATAACGTTTTACGTTATATCCTATATCTACGAATCGTTATACGTTATATCCTATGTCTACGTATCGTTATACGTTATATCCTCTATCTACATATCGTTATACGTTATATCCTATATCTACATATTGTTATACGCGGCCGCCGCGCATGGCGCCACCCCCGACGGGCCGCCGTGCAAGACCTCCTGTTCCCCCGACCAGGCGATTTGGCGGTACCGCGACGCCGAACCGACCGACGCCTTAAACCCACCGGACGGCGGAGTGGTCCGAGCTCGCCTGGATGTGTCGTGCCCACGTCCCCCACTCCGCCGCCGACAACCCATTTTTTCCGGATGGGAATCGCGTTCTCTCACACGCTCCGCCGCCTCGTTCCGCCACATCACCTGCTCGCAAAATGTGGCGACCTCCTTGCGGCTACTCTGGTTCGCCAACAGCGCACCGAACACCGCCGACGGCGAGAGGTCACCCCCTGTCTCAGCAAGGAGGGCGCGGCGAGGTAACGTCCACGCCGATCAGTGCTGCAGCGTGTGCTGTGCCGAGTCCACTCGCTCGTTGCAATGGTGGCAACGCGCTGATACCTCCCGTCCTATCCTGTGCAGGTGCTCACCGAAGCATCCATGCTCGGTAATTAACTCTGTCGCCCTATAGGTTAGGGCGGGCCCGCCGCCATCCAACTAATCGTCCCAGTTTGGCAGGACGGCTCGAACGGGGGGAAACCCGCGAGCAGCGACGCCGCCGTAGCCGAGAGGGTGCGATACGCTCTCACCGTTCTCACGGTCACCGTACGATGCAGTCTCCTGAGCAGCATGAGGCTGCGACGATTGGCCAACACGCTCGCAGCCCAGATCGGAGCACCGTACAGGAGCCTCGATCGTACAACCCCGGCGTATAGCCGGCGCACTCCGACGCCCGGTCCGCCGAGCCTAGGCAACAGACGCCCCAAGGTGTTGGCTGTAGCCTCGGCCGATGGTACCAGACGCTCGAAGTGATCGCCAAAGGTCCTGTCGAGAGTCGGACCCAGATACTTCATCCGTGTACCGACCTCGACATCGGCCCCTCCCAACCGCAGCCGGTAGCCCGCCGGAGGTGTCCCGTGATCGGCCCTCTTGCGTTACCAAACCTAATCCCCCAACGATGTCCAACGGTGTCCCACGGTGAGGTCGAGTCTAGATCATGCACAATTCCATTAGTGGCTTTTGGCGATCCGAATTGGACTGGTGCGTAGTTCTTAGCTTGGTATCGTTTTCTAAACATTAATCAACTGATTAATTTTTGGAAAACGATACCAATTACCAGGTCTCACCACGGGGAGGTGACTACGCACGAGACCCGCCCATGAGTTATTTAACATTATGCATCGGTCTCGACATTCGACCTACTGGCAAGAATGTCCAGTTCTAACTCTACTTGATCATGGGCCTGCGTAAAGAGATAGTTATTTCGTAGCGAAGCACCTATCTCCTACGCAGCTGTTACACTGATCTTCACAAACGTAAGACAAAGCATACATAACGCAGCATCCATGTCCCACACAATGATTACATCGGTCGGTACAAATATCGTACAGTAATTCGCATCCCTACTGCCAGCATTCGGTATCAAAGACACATTTATCTAACTGGGAACGAAGGAAAGAAAATGAAGCTACTGACACTGTATGTATCATTTCGTGTCGTGCAGAATGGACATACGAGTCGCTGTACCAAACTGTTTAGCGTTCTACTTTTGGGACACTATAACATATTGAAGAAATGGAAAAGTTATAATCTGTAACATGACCTCAATAAGCTTCCCTTAAAAATGGGCAAATAAGAAGCCCGATCAATCTGACGATAAAAAAAATCGCGGCGCGCCCGAAACGAACGAGATCGCGATCTCTCGAAAGAACTAACAAACCAACGCGACGTACCCCCGTACACGAGATAACCCCAAAGTTCAGCAGAAGCCCCAAGAATTGACCGTAACTCGATTCCTGCTTCGCCGTTCGAAACTTACACGTGTCGCGGTCGATGCAGCCGACCGATGATGCCAGCGATCCGCTGGTGATCCAGCCGTGGATCCAGCACATAGGCCGGCAACTTAACACACTCCAACTGAACATGTGGAACCCGGGGAGGGGTCGCTGAACAGGATTACGAAGGCAAGGCCCCAACTGCACAGTGGGACCCACCCCCGCGGGGCCGAACAGGATTACGGAGGACGTGAAATTGCAGGTCCCTGACCGAGTACCGAAGTACCAATCGGAGAGGACTGCGGATCCAGGACTGAATCTCCAACAGATTCGCAAGCATCACCGACGCGACGACAACTCCCGTGATCCGATGCAAACGTCGGACAGTCATCGAGCAGTCACCAGGACAGCGGTGTCCTTGGGGCGACTTACGAATCCAAAGAGTTGTCTAGTGAACGTTGACCCGAACGTACCCGGAATACGCGCGAGCGAATACGGCACGCGATAGTTTGAAAGAACTAAGTGACCGCGAACCGATAATTCGCAAGTATAATTTCTCCAGTGTTGTAAGCGAGGGGAGAGAGTCGAGATTTCCTCCTTTTCGTTCCAGGATGGATAAGTATCGTTGTACAGAATGGGCTAACAATGCACTTAACGTAGGTATCTAGCTTACGATTATTTAAGGCTAAAACGCACGCATCCCACGGTGTTCAACGGTGTTCAACGGTGTTCAACGGTGTTCAATGATGTCCCACGGCGTCCCACGGTGTCCAACGTTGTCCCACGGTGTTCAACGTCGTCCAACGTCGTCCAACGTCGTCCAACGGTGTCCAACGAGGTCCCACGGAGTCCAACGGTGTCCCACGGTGTCCAACGGTGTCCAGCGGTGTCCAACGGTGTCCCACGGTGTCCCACGGTGTCCCACGGTGTCCCACGGTGTCCCACGGTGTCCAACGTTGTCCCACGGTGTCCTACGGTGTCCAACGTTGTCCCACGGTGTTCCACGGTGTCCAACGTTGTCCCACGGTGTCCCACGGTGTCCCACGGTGTCCAACGGTGTCCAACGTTGTCCCGCGGTGTCCAACATTGACCCACGGTGTCCCACGGTGTCCAACGTCGTTCAACGTCGTCCCACGGTGTCCTACGGTGCAGTACAGTCTAGATCGTCCAAAAATTTCTTCGTGGCTTTTCGTGATCCAAACTGCACAGTATTAACGTGGTTCTTAGCTTGGTATCGAATTATTGTGCAATGTTTGTACTAATCAATGTAGTCTTTTTCCAAAAATCAACCATCTGATTAATCTTCGGAAACGATTACATCGATTAGTTCAAACATTGTCCATTAATTCGCAATCGTACTGGCAACATTCGGTATCAAAGATACATTTGTCTAACCTGGAACGAGAGAAGGAAAATGAAGCTATTGACACTGCATATAAAATTGAGCGTTTTGCAAAAGAGACATACGACTCGTTGTACTAAACTGACGAAGATGTCGACAAGTTATATACTCCAACGTGACTGTAATATGCTTCTTTTGAAAATGGGAAAATAGGAAGAAACATGAACATTCAGACAATGAAAGAAAAATCATTTGAGTATCTAGGATACATATTTAATATGCTATGAAATGTTCAAATATGTAACTGAAATGTGATTTCTGTAAATTGATAAATCTGAAACAAACTTATTTACTGGATATGGCATATGAAAGAAACAGGCATCTTTAAAACGAAAACATTTTATACATGAAAAATAAACTACTAATAATGGTCCATTATAGATCAAATTACTATTGATAAATTTTAGCAAATATAGAGAATCATTTGTATCTTTTTAATCGAAACTAGGCTTACATTGAAAAGAAGAATTTTAAGTAATTGAATTTAAACTGAATTAAAAATTGAAAAGATCATTTCGAATAACTAAGATGAGAGAAAACCCGATTACTATAAAATCACTTGCTTTGTCTTTTAACTTTTAATAGTACCTGTTATTTCCTACAACAACATAATGACTTGCAACATAGTGATCCGAAAGATATGTGCATAAACTTTTGTTTCATGGAAATGAAATTCGAATATTTATAAAATTCTACATTACTGTTAAAAGATAGAAAATATCGCGGTGGAAAAAATTCTAAAAGTTATGATTCTAAGAACGAACAATCGCCAGCATTTATTCCAATTGCAATGAATTAAATTTTAAAAAATATTTCAAGCCTTCATAACAACATTAAGATATTTCTTTATAATACTTTGTTACGCATGAAATCGCTCACAATTTCATACATGTAAATATATATACATATTATACATTCGTAATAAAGTTCTGTCTTTTAGCAATTATGGTAACGTTAACGCTGACAAAGGAGTATGTCTTATAGCAGTATTTTCAGTAATAAACGTAGTAATAAGAGGTGCATTAATAGGGGGCGCTGAAAAAGAAACAAAGCAGTAGCCAGAAGGGCTACTACAATTCGATTGGCTTCCACTCTATATAAACCCGATCAACACGCCGAGAGTGGAACTGAATATTCTTGTTTCGCAACGCTAATTTACTACTAATATTTATGAAGCAGAATAAAATAAAACGCGACGAGTGCTTTGTTATATCTGCAATATCAATTAATCTACTATTAAAAAAAAAAAAAAAAAAAAAGAAAGAAAAGTCTGAAAATTCCCGAAATTTGAGACGCAACGCTAATAAGTATAAATCTACGCACTCGTATGTAAGCAATACGCAACACTAATAGCGAGAGATCGTAGTGCAACCATTTAGGAGGTTGCTTATGAACGATCACACTTGCACAGCTCTTGCAGCTGTATCGTGTGATCCAGGAACAGTGTCCGACAAATGCAGTCGGAGGGTTTGGGCATTTTATAAACGCAACTCTACTTAAGAAAACGCGATCATTCGTTATCGCAACGCTAAAAGGAAAAATAAGTAGAACTCGCGATGGAACAATATCGCAACGCTAACTCTTATAGTGAATTTTATGAAAATTACTATTTACTATATGAAAAAGCTACTTCAAATATTCTGATATTGCTACTTGCAATACTATAGAATTAATTGAAAACTAACATTTTTATAATTTAATTTTAAACAATAGAAAACAGGATAAATTTTGATACGTATAGTTTAGTAAGTATAAGAAATTCTAAATATGCATAATAAAATTTGCAAAAGACAATCGCGATATCGTAATTCGCAACTCTAAAGCAAACGCGATTATCATTTTATCGCAATTCTAATCCAAATCGTAATCATTTTCTCGCCACACTATTAAAAATCCGCGATGTTATTTCGCAACTCTAATACAACCCGTAATTAATTTATCGCAACACTAATGAGAAAAATCGCGAGTGGAGGGCTGACATATCGCAGGGCAACCATTTAGGAGGTTGCCGATGAATGATCACACTTGTACAGTTCTTGTAGCTGTACATGTGATCCAGGAACAGCATCCGACAAATGCAGTCGGAGGGTTTGGGCATTTTATAAACGCAACTCTACTTAAGAAAACGCGATCATTCGTTATCGCAACGCTAAAAGGAAAGATAAATAGAACTTATAGTGAATTTAATGAAAATTACTATTTACTATATGAAAAAGCTACTTCAAATATTCTGATATTGCTACTTGCAATACTATATAATTAACTGAAAACTAACATTTTTATAATTTAATTTTAAACAATAGAAAACAGGAGAAATTCTGATACGTATAGTTCTATAAGAAATTCTAAATATGCATAATAAAATTTGCAAAAGACAATCGCGATATCGTAATTCGCAACTCTAAAGCAAACGCGATTATCATTTTATCGCAACTCTAATTCAAACCGTAATCATTTTATCGCCACACTAATAAAAAGCCGATATGTAATTTCACAACTCTAATACAACCCGTAATTAATTTATCGCGACACTAATAAGAAAAATCGCGATTTGCCCAATGGGACGATGGACCGATATATACATCGGTCAAGAAGCAAAGACTACTACTACTACTAATACTACTACTACTACTACAAATACTAAAAGCGAGCATAGTGACAAAGTAGTAACAATAATGACTTTCCATGCTCTGGATGACCCAGAGGATGGGGAGCCATTAGTAGTTGCCCTCTTGAGTGGCAGTTTGCCGGGCCTCTTCGGCTTATAGCCTCTTCTTTCTTCGGGCGCAATGCCCGCTGAAACTTAAATCTAAGCTCGAGTCTTCTAAATCGCAAACAAAAGAAAAAACTTATAAAGGTGAAATAAAGACATAAACCGCGGAAGCTGATTGGAGTGCACATGGACTGACCAACGATCACAGTGGTGATTGTTGCCCACTCGCATGTGCGTGCTCGAGCAATAAACGTTCGTTTCGAAACCGACTCGCGACCACGACCGCGAAATTCGAAAAATCGAAAGACAAAACCAGAGACGAGAGCATGCTCTACTCGTGCCAGTTTCACCGTCGATTTTTCAAATTAGATTTCCAGAAACAGGTTGGTCACACGAAAACGTGCCTACCCGACCAGAGACTGTGCCAACCTGCCCGGCCCTACCTACTTACAATTAACAGACATACCAGAAAGTATACTACCTATCCTACCTAGCGCTATATTTAAAAAATAGCAAAACGGGCACACCAACACAATCACTCCACGGTTCTCACACAAACGCTCGGGCGCAAAGATCCTACACTAGAGAGGACGTCCCGGGACGCCTCCGACACCCGAGCTTAGCAAACATGTACACTCTAAGGTACGTACCTTTTTCCTGAAATCGACTGACGAAGGTTAGCGACCATTGCGTAAAACGTGATAAAACACGTCTGAGGAAATGATATCGTTAAAATAAATGTAAATAAACTTGGAATTATAATTGTAATTTATTACAATTTATTACAATATTAAAAGCGTGGTTACACTTAATCGCGTAAATGATATTATCACAAATTGTGATTGTATCGAGACGTAAATTGAATAGATATATATCTCGAAATTTTTAATATTTGAAGTTTTAACGAATGAAAAAAGCGACGCAATTCCACGGCCTAACAACACGCACACATAATGTGGAAAATACGTCGTGCACGATACACTAACGCATCGTCAGTCGCTGAGAAATTATTAGATTACTTAATTCTAGGTCATCGTGCCCAATGTCTTTCTCCCATTCAAGTAGCACCTGGGCACGTGAATGAGATCCTGACAATGGGCACGGAAAGGGTTAAACCTGAAAATCCTGATCTAAAAAGATGATTAGTTTGTGCAATTTTTATTTAACGGACTAACGTTCTTTGATTTTATATTTTACTACTTCGTTTTTGATTAAATCTACTTTATTAATTTAATAGTAACTAAGTAACTCTATTTTATTAATTTAATAAATCAGAAGAAAATTTTAATATTGCAAAAAAGGCAGCGTTAATTGAAAAAGACTGAGACTCGATCAAATGGAATAATTGACTGTAAATATATTACTAAGAAAGAAATAATCTCAGGCGATCTCATTATCAAAGCATATACTCGAAATTGCGGAAGCAGTGTTGAAAATTATTGCTTTGATTCAAAGATCTGCCTGTCGCGAACTGTCTTCTTGCACGTAAAATTTCATTCTTGTACGGGAAAAAATGAATTTTAGCTCATATTTTAAATTCTAGCCGAAATGAAATCAACGAAAGTGACTTAATATTGTCACCATCAATTCATTGCTTAAAATCAAGTATATGTATGTCATACAGGTATATTCGTGTAGATTTGCCATTCGCAAATATTCATACGGAATATTAACATGCATATTTCTAAATAACACGAATATATTCTCAAGTGCATATGTTTAACCTAATTATTATAATCGCGATGTGCAAGAAGACCTATCCTAAACTAATAAATTTCTAAAAAGAATGTTACTACTCACGGGTATAAAAAATACCCGCGGTCACTATGCTCGCAAAAAATTCTACGTAATACAACCAGTCACCCGTGCCGATTCGGACCTTTCGTCCTACGACATGATTGAGTGACCGGAGGAACAAAAATGCATGCGACTCACCGTTCGAAGCGGAGAAACAGAGGACGTTGCTATGTATGCTGCGCCATCCCAGGGAATATCATCAGGAAGACTAACATCAGGCAGGAACCGTGTAAGGTCCAGTGGTGGAAATGGAGGTTGCGAGAAATCTGTTACAGAACAAAACACGATGAGCGATTGCTGATTATTTAAAAAGTTGGATATAGTGAAAAATGAAGGTTTGTTAACTTTAGTAACTTTAGTAGTAATAAAGATTGAAAATCTAATAAACTCTGATAAGTATAAAAACTGAAACTCTAATGTGAAAGTTTAAAGTCTCAAAATTAAGAATCTAATGATTTCTGAAGTATGTTAGTCATTTGTTTCATAATTCGGTATTAAGACTTTAACACTTATTCTATTTTAATGAAAGAATAACCTCAGAAAATGCCAACCTCCCAAATTTTCAATCGAATTGTATTTCTTAATTGATAGTGATTAAAGAAAAATATACAGAATAGACATAATTGAAGTACGATATGTAAAAATACTTACATTCTTGGCTTTTCAGCCACCATTGGAGCATTCATAAGAAGACAAAGAAGTTGAAGCTATGATATGTCTATAACAAAACATAAAATATCATTAATATCGTTAATACATAATAAGAAACATGGAACTTTAGCAATAATAAAGACTATACTCTAATAAGTATGTAAATTGTTCGAGAATAAAACATTCAGTGATTTTTGATACGTATCAGACAGTTTTATTGTACTTTAATGTTAAGACTTTAAGACTTTATTTCAATTAAAAAGGACATTTACAACTTTCTACATTATCAATCACTTTTGTTTTATAATTAACAATATTTCAAACAATATATACCAAATAGAACAAATTGAAATACAATATCTAAAACTACTTACATTCTTGAGCTCCTGGAGAGGCTTTATCCTCTTGAGGGAGGCACTGACTCTAATACCGAAAACGAATATTCAAAAAAATAAATATATAAAAAAAAAAAAATAAATAAAAGACTACGTTACCGCGACCGCTTAAATTATGATCGGCGAAAAAGAACTCTAATATCGCGTACAAATTTGATTCATAAAATTTTCTTACTTTCGCGTGTGATTATTCGATCGAATTTAATCAAAGCTATCGTGATTTTAAAATATTGAAAAGTAACTATTGCGTAGCAAACACTGACTCTACGACCGCATTGCGCGCGGTCACAAATATTCCCTGAAAATAAAGTTGTTTAAGGGCGGGCGTGGGTGGGGTGGAAAAGAAGCGAAACGTCGTTTCGACAATTTTCTTCTTTTTCCTATCAAACGTTTATTTAGAAAATACTGCTACTTTTTTACACTTAAAAATTATTATTAGGAAATTGGAACAAGTTTGAAAAATATTATTTAGTTGAAAATTATAAGATATTTCTCGATAGCGAACAAATGTTTACGAATACCGTGAATGCAATGCAATCGTTTACAAGAATTATACTGTTCGCAATTGGAATATATACTGTGAATTTTCGTTATTAGAATACGAAATATATATTCCACTAATACACTATAGTCGCGTGTTATAAATATTGGAAAATATTTGCAAGAATTCAAAAGTTCGCCATTAAATATACTTAAAGAATACTGTACAAACGCGCGCGAAACCTTGTTTCTTTGTTTTCCTTGTTACTTTTATGTTATCTCTGCTATCGATAAATAACGTACACAAAAAATAACTAGAAATTAAAACAAATGTATAAAATAATTAAATGAAACCACTGTCAAATTCAAATTTTATTATATAAGTTTACGAAAGAGCCTAATATTAGAAGTTAATATAGTAACAGTATCATTTAGTAAATAGACGACTGAAGAGAAATTAAAACAGAAAGTTTCAGACAACCACTTAATTTCATTATCTTAATGTTCAATGAATCGTTAAATAAACGTGTATTAATTAAACCATATTAATTTTACACAACAGCAAAAACGAAATTAAGAAACGACGCCACCGAAAGTACGCCCTCAATAGATTAGCGTTAGTAACGAGAGAGAATCTTCCCTTAAAAATGGGGAAACAAGAAGACGCCGGAACAAACAGACAATGAAAGAAAAATCGCGGCGCGAACTCGTTCGTTCGTGACATTTCGAAAGAATCAATGGACTCACGCGACGCATTCCCGTGCACAAAATAACCGCAAGATTCAGTGGAAAAGAAGAATAGATTTTTACATTTCGTTCCAAGTCAGATAGGTATGATTGTACAGAATGTGCTCAGAATGGATTTGACAGAGTGAAGACATATCCCACGGTGTCCAACGACGTACAACGGTGTCCAACGACGTCCAACGGTGTCCAACGGTGCCCAACGGTGTCCAACGGCGTCCAACGGTGTCCAACGACGTCCAACGGTGTCCAACGGTGTCCAACGGTGTCCAACGGTGTCCAACGGTGCCCAACGGTGTCCAACGGCGTCCAACGGTGTCCAACGGTGTCCCACGGTGTCCAACGGTGTCCAACGGTGTCCAACGGTGTCCAACGGTGTCCCACGGTGTCCAACGGTGTCCAACGGTGTCCCACGGTGCAATCCAGTTTAGATCATCCAAAATTCTCTTAGTGGTTTTTGGTGACCCAAACTGGACTGGTGCGTAGTTCTTAGCTTGGTATCGTTTTCTAAACATTAATCAACTGATTAATTTTTGGAAAACGATACCAATTACCAGGTCTCACCACGGGGAGGTGACTACGCACGAGACCCGCCCATGAGTTATTTAACATTATGCATCGGTCTCGACATTCAACCTATTGGCAAAAATGTCGAGCTCTGACTCTACTTGATCATGGGCCTGCGTAAAGGGATAGTTATTTCGTATTTAACCTAACCGCGAAACACCTATCTCCTACGCAGCAGTTACACGAATTTATTACAAAACAGTTAACAATTATTATAAACAATTTATTACGAAACAGTTACAAACGTAAAACAAAGCATACACAACGCAATATCTATCTCCCACACAACGCAACATGTATCTCACACACAACGATTACATCGATCAGTACAAACATCGTACAATAATTCGCAGCCCTATCGGCAACATTCCGTATCAAAGATACATTTGTCCAACTTGGAACGAAAGAGCCCGATGGAAAAGTAGCTCGAACAATCAGACGATGAAAGAAAAATCGCAACGCGGCCGGAAGGGACGAAATCACGATCTCTCGAAAGAACTAACAAACCTACGTAACGTACCCCCGTGCACCAGATAACCCTAAGGTTCAGCGGAAAGCCCAAGCATTGACCTTCGCTCGATTCCTGTCACGTCGTTTGAAACTTATCACGGTCGATGGCACTTACCGATAATACCATTGTCCAGCAAATGGGCCTGCAATTTAGCACACTCCAACTGAACATGTGGACACCGGGGAGGGGCCGCTGAACAGGATTACAAAGGCAAGGCCCCAACTGAACAGTGGGGCCCACCCCCGCGGAGCCGAACAGGATTACAGAGGACGTTAAATGCAGGTCCCTGTCCGAGTACCGAAGTACCAATCGGACAGGATTGCAGACGTGCGACTCAAGCGTCAACACATTCACTGGTATCACCAGCGCGATGACAACTCCCGCGATTCGAGACAAACGACGAGCAGTCGTCGAGTAGTCACCAAGACAGAGGTGTCCTTGGGGCGACTTACGAATCCAAAGAGTTGTCCAGTGCACGTTGACCCGCACGTACCCGGAATACGCGCGAGCGAGTACGCCACGCGACAGTTTGAAAGAACTGAGCGACCGTGAACCGATAAATCGTGGGAACAATTTTTCCAGTGTGGTAAGATTTCTATTTTTCGTTCCAAGATGGACAAGTATCTTTGTACAGAATGAGCTTACAATGCACATAACATAGGTGTCTATCTTATGATTAATTAAGGTTAAAACGCACGCATCCTACGATGTCCCGCGATGTTCCACGGTGCCCCCGCGGGGGGGGGGGGGTACTAGTCCAGTCTAGATCTCCAAAACTATTTTGGATGATCACGACCGGACTATATTCAAGTAGTTTTTAGCTTGATATTGTTTTTCAAATAATAATACTAATATTTAAAATAGTGATTGGTGTATTATTATTTGGAAAACGATACCAATTACCGGGACCCACCACGAGGAGGTAACTACGCTCGGGTCCCATTTACATAAAGAGTTTTTAAGCATTGAAAACAGAGATGTAAAATTATTTTATGACACAGAAGTAGCGTGTATTGAAATTTATTAATGAGAATAGCCGTAGTACGTGGATCCGCATAATCATAATTAAATATTGAACTTACCATCGAAGAAAAGAAACCATGCAAGGTACCAATTGTAGCGCGTGTGGATGAATGATGAGATGTCGTTGCCCTCGATCAAATTGCACTTGCTTCCTTGATTCCATGAATACGGTGTTGTTTCCTTGGTTTTGAGCAGACATGGAAAATTACATCCTATCCATAGACACTCAATAGGTACACTCTGCGTTACCACTGGTTTCATGTGAAACAGTGAAATGAGAAATTAAAAACTGTATTAAAAATTAAAAAATAATGCTATATAGAAATAAAATAGGACTTCAGGGACTTGAAGGATTTAGTTAATATTAAATAAAACAAAATAAATAATTAATGGCTTAAATGTTGTAAATTAATGGCTTAAATGTTGTAAATTAATGGCTTAAATGTTGTAAATTAATTGCTTAAATGTTGTAAATTAATGGCATAAATGTTGTAAATTAATGGCTTAAATGTTGTAAATTAATGGCTTAAATGTTGTAAATTAATGGCTTAAATGTAGTAAATTAATGGCTTAAATGTTGTAAATTAATGGCTTAAATGTTGTAAATTAATGGCTCAAATGTTGTAAATCAATGGCTTAAATGTTGTAAATTAATGGCTTAAATGTTGTAAATTAATGGCTTAAATGTTGTAAATTAATGGCTTAAATGTTGTAAATTAATGGCTTGAATGTTGTAAATTAATTGCTTAAATGTTGTAAATTAATAGCTGAAATGTTGTAAATTAATGTCTTAAATGTTGTAAATTAATAGCTTAAATGTTGTAAATTAATGGCTTAAATGTTGTAAATTAATTGCTTAAATGTTGTAAATTAATAGCTTAAATGTTGTAAATTAATGGCTTAAATGTTGTAAATTAATGGCTTAAATGTTATAAATTAATAGCTTAAGTATTGTAAATTAATGGTTTAGACGTTATAAACTACCAGTTCAATGTTATTATTTGATATTTTTTCTTTGTTTATCTTATATTTAAACTCTTCTTCGATGTTCACTCTCTGGGAGCTCAGGCACGAAAGAGTTCACGCGCGACTTGCGTGTTCCTTATATAACTTTACAAGGTGTCGGGATGTCATTCAAACGGTAACGATGTTTTAACATTGCAAAAGACGGTTTTTCCTTTATAACAAAATCAAATTGAACATTTTCTTAATTTTTACCGTAAATTGGCGCCTGCAAAGATTTAATACGGTATCTATTTTTATCATTTTAACAGTTTCTACAAGCTAAGACTATATTAACACTTCTTTTATACTAATTTTCGACTATCAATTAGTTTGAACAAAAAGGGGAAAAAAGCCTAACGGCAGTCGTTGACGTTACCGTGAAATAAGTTAAGGTATTAAATAATCAGACAGATAAAATTCATATTAAGCATTATATTATATTATCGATATTCGTTCATTTACTCTTTCTAATTACAAAATAAAATGTTCTTTTTTCTTGAATAACACCTACATCACTGTCTGCGATATTTAAAATTCTTATTTAATGCTTACTTAAAAATCTGGTTCCTTTTTAATTCCTCTCAAGTTGAACGAGTAAATTTACTCGATATAGTTGTAACATAAAATGACTTTTTTCTTCAATACCGCCTGCATCCCTGTACGTGATACAGATTAATTGTGTAGCGAATAACATGAATTAATTGACTGTACTCGCCGTTAGGTATTTCTTCGTTAGATCTATCAAAGGATCTATTAGGCTATTAGCGGGAGACTTATCGATTACTTGAAGAATGGTTTGATTGTTATAAACCAATGTAATAAATGTTGTTAATTAATGTTTCAATTGCTGAAAATTAATAGTTTACTTCTTACTAATTAGTTACTTAAATGTTGTTAATTATTGGTTGGATTGTTATAAATTAATGGTTTAAAAGTTGTTGATTAATTGTTTGATTGTTATAAATTAATGGTATAACTGTTATTAAGTAATGGCTTAAATATAATGCTTTAATTGTTCTTAAGTAATGGTTTAAATGTTGTTAATTACCGGGTTGATTGTTTATTAATGCTTTAATTGTTATTAATTAATAGGTTTAATGTTATAAGTTTTTATAGTTTAAATGTTGTAAATTGATGTTTTAAATATAATAAATAAATGTTCTGAATGTTGTTAGTTAATAGTTTAAATGTTATAAATATATGTTTTAAATGTTGTTAACTAATGGTTTCATTGTCGTAAATTAATGTTATAAATGTATTAAATTTATAGTTTAAATGTCCTAAATTAATTGTCTGAATGTTGCAAATTAATGGTTTAAAGGTATAAAGTAATAGTTTAAATGTTGTAAATTAATGGCTTAGATGTTGTAAATTAATGGCTTAAATGTTATAAATTAATAGCATAAATGTTATAAATCAATGGCTTAAGTGTTATAAAATAATGGCTTAAATGTACTAAATTAATAGCTTAAATGTTGTAAATTAATAGCTTAAATGTATAATATAACAGTTTAAATGGTTTAAATTAATGGCTTCAATGTTGTAAATTAATAGCTTAAATGTTATAAATTAATAGCTTAAATGTTGTAAATTAATAGCTTAAATGTTCGAAATTAATAGCTTATATGTATAAAATAACAATTTAAATGTTTTAAATTAATGGTTTAAATGTTGTAAATTAATGGCTTAAGTGTTGTAAATTAATGGCTTAGATGTTGTAAATTAATTACTTAAGTATCGTAAATTAGTGGCTTAGGCGTTATAAATTACCAGTTTCAATGTTATTGTTTGATACATTTTTTATTTACCTTACATTTAAATTCTTCTTCAATGTTCACTCTCCGGGAATTCAAGCACGAAAGAGCTCGCGCGCGACTTGCGTGTTCCTTATATAACTTCACAAGGTGTCAGGATGTCAATCAAACGGTAACGATGTTTTGACATTGCAGAAGGCGGTTTTTCCGTTATAACAAAATCAAATTGAACAATTTCTTAATTTTTATCGTAAATTCGCGTCTTTAACGATTTAACACGATATCCATTTTTATCATTTTAATAGTTTCTGCAAACTAAGACTAAATTCACACATTTTTGATACTAGTTTTCGACTATCGATTAGTTTGTACATAAAGGGAAAAAAGTTACTGTGAAATAAGTTAAGGTATTAAATAATCAGACAGGTAAAATTCATATTAAGCATTATATTCTATTATCGATATTCGTTCATTTACTCGTGCTAATTACAAAATAAAATGTTCTTTTCTCTTGAATATCACCTACATCACTGTCTGCTATATTTAAAATTCTTATTTAATGCTTACTTACAAGTCAGGTACCTTTTTAATTCCTTTGAAGCTAAACAAGTAAATTTACTCGTTATAGTTGTAACATAAAATGGCATATTTTCTTCAATATCGTCTGCATTGCAACAATATGAATTAATTGGCTGTAATCGCCGTTAGGTACTTCTTAGTTAGATCTATCAAAGGATGTATTAGTCTATTAGCGAGAGAATTATTGATTCCTTGAAGAACGGTTTCATTGTTATAAATTAATGTTTCAAATGTTGTTAATATAAGTTTCAATTGTTATAAATTAATAGTCTAAATGTTATTAATTAGTTGTTTAAATGTTGCTAATTATTGGTTGAATTGTTATAAATTAATGGTATAATTGTTATTAAGTAGTGGCTTAAATATTATAAATTACTGCTATAATTGTTCTTAAGAAACGGTTTAAATGTTGTTAATTAACGGTTTGATAGTTTATTAATGCCTTAATTGTTATTCATTAATTGGTTTAATGTTATATATTTATAGTTTAAATGTTATAAATTAATGTTCTAAATGCAATAAATAATTTTTCTGAATGTTGTTAATTAATAGTTTAAATGCTACAGGTATATGTTTTAAATGTAGTTAACTAATGATTCCATTGTAAATTCATGTTTTAAATGTATTAAATTTATAGTTTAAATGATATAAATTAATAGTCTGAATGTTGCAATTTAATGGTTTAAAGGTATAAAGTAATAGTTTAAATGTAGTAAATTAATAGCTTAAATGTTAATAAATTACGCTAACTTACTATTAATATTTATGAATTAGAAAATATTACTACTACTACTACGACGACTATTACTACTGAGTGATCGTTGCCCACTCGCATGTGCGTGCTCGAGCAATAAACGTACGTTTCGACCTACACTAGGACTACCTACACTATATCCCCGTATCCTTATACGTTATATCCTATATATACGTACCATTATACGTTATATCCTATATGTCGATATCGTTATACGTTATATCCAATATCTGCATATCGTTATACGTTATATCATATATCTACATATCGTTATACGTTATATACTATGTCTACGTATCGTTATACGTTATATCCTATATCTACGTATCGTAATACGTTATATCCTATATGTAGATAACGTTATACGTTATATCCTACGTCTACATGTCGTTATACGTTATATCCTATATGTAGATATCGTTATACGTTATATCCTATATCTACATATAGTTATACGTTATATCGTATATCTACGTATCGTTATACGTTATATCCTATATGTAGATAACGTTATACGTTATATCCTATATCTACATATCGTTATACGTTATATCCTATATGTAGATATCGTTATACGTTATATCCTATATGTAGATAACGTTATACGTTATATCCTACATCTACATATCGTTATACGTTATATCCTATATGTACATATCGTTATACGTTATATCCTACATCTACATATCGTTATACGTTATATCCTATCTGTAGATATCGTTATACGTTATATCCAATATCTGCATATCGTTATACGTTATATCCTATATCTACATATCGTTATACGTTATATCCTATATGTAGATATCGTTATACGTTATATCCTATATGTAGATAACGTTATACGTTATATCCTACATCTACATATCGTTATACGTTATATCCTATATGTACATATCGTTATACGTTATATCGTATATGTAGATAACGTTATACGTTATATCCTACGTCTACATATCGTTATACGTTATATCCTATATGTAGATATCGTTATACGTTATATCCTATATGTACGTATCGTTATACGTTGTATCCTATATCTCCGTATCGTTATACGTTATATCCTATATGTACAGAACGTTATACGTTATATCCTACATCTACATATCGTTATACGTTATATCCTATCTGTAGATATCGTTATACGTGATATCCAATATCTGCATATCGTTATACGTTATATCCTATATCTACATATCGTTATACGTTATACCCTATATCTACATATCGTTATACGTTACATCCTATATCTACGTATCGTTATACGTTATATACTATGTCTACGTATCGTTATACGTTATATCCTATATCTACGTATCGTTATACGTTATATCGTATATGTAGATAACGTTATACGTTATATCCTACGTCTACATATCGTTATACGTTATATCCTATATGTAGATATCGTTATACGCTATATCCTACATCTACATATCGTTATACGTTATATCCTATATGTGGATATCGTTATACGTTATATCCTATATCTGCATATCGTTATACGGTATATCCTATATCTACATATCGTTATACGTTATATCCTATATCTACATATCGTTATACGTTATATCCTATATCTACGTATCGTTATACGTTATGTCCTATACCTACCTATCGTTATACGGTATATCCTATATCTACATCCGTTATACGTTATATGCTATATCTACGTATCGTTATACGTTGTATCCTATATGTAGATAACGTTATACGTTATATCCTATATCTACGTTTCGTTATACGTTATATCCTATATGTAGATAACGTTTTACGTTATATCCTATATTTACGTATCGTTATACGTTATATCCTATATGTAGATATCGTTATACGTTATATCCGATATCTGCATATCGTTATACGTTATATCCTATATCTACGTATCGTTATACGTTATATCCTATATCTACATACGGTTATACGTTATATCCTATATCTACATATCGTTATACGTTATATCCTATATCTACGTTTCGTTATACGTTATATCCTATATGTAGATAACGTTTTACGTTATATCCTATATTTACGTATCGTTATACGTTATATCCTATATGTAGATAACGTTATACGTTATATCTCATATGTAGATAACGTTTTACGTTATATACTATATCTACGTATTGTTATACGTTATCTCTTATATGTAGATAACGTTTTACGTTATATCCTATATCTACATATCGTTATACGTTATATCCTATATCAACGTATCGTTATACGTCATATCCTATATGTAGATATCGTTATACGTTATATCCTATATCGACATATCGTTATAAGTTGTATCCTATATCTACGTATCGTTATACGTTATATCCTATATGTAGATAACGTTATACGTTATATCCTACGTCTACATATCGTTATACGTTTTATCCTATATGTAGATATCGTTATACGTTATATCCTATATCGACATATCGTTATAAGTTGTATAGTATATCTACGTATCGTTATACGTTGTATCCTATATGTAGATATCGTTATGCGTTATATCCTACATCTACATATCGTTATACGTTATATCCTATATGTAGATAACGTTATACGTTATATCCTATATCTACGTAACGTTATACAATATATCCTATGTCTACATATCGTTATACGTTATATCCTATATCTACATATCGTTAAACGTTATATCCTATATGTAGATATCGTTATACCTTATATCCTATATCTGCATATCGTTATATGTTATATCGTATATCTACGTATCGTTATACGTTATATCCTATATGTAGATAACGTTATACGTTATATCTCACATGTAGATAACGTTTTACGTTATATCCTATATCCACATATCGATATACGTTATATCCTATATGTAGCTAACGTTATACGTTATATCCTACGTCTACATTTCGTTATACGTTATATCCTATATGTAGATATCGTTATACGTTATATCCTATATCTACATATCGTTATACGTTATATCCTATATCTACGTATCGTTATACCTTAAATCCTATATGTAGATAACGTTATATGTTATATTCTACGTCTACATGTCGTCATACGTTATATCCTATACGTAGATAACGTTATGCGTTATATCCTATATGTACGTATCGTTATACGTTATATCCTATATCTAAATATCGTTATACGTTATATCCTATATCCACATATCGATATACTTTATATCCTATATGTCGATAACGTTTTACGTTATATCCTATATCTACATATCGTTATATGTTATATCCTATATGTTGATAAGGTTATACGTTATATCCTACGTCTACATATCGTTATACGTTATATCCTATATGTAGATATCCTTATACGTTATATCCTATATCTACATATCGTTATACGTTATATCCTATATCTACGTATCGTTATACGTTATATCCTGTACCTACATATCGTTATACGTTTTATCCTATATCTGCATATCGTTATACGTTATATCCTATATGTAGATAACGTTTTACGTAATATACTATATCTACGTATCGTTATACGTTATATCCTATATCTACATATCGTTATACGTTATATCCTATATGTACATAACGTTATACGTTATATCCTACGTCTACATATCGTTATACGTTATATCCTATATGTAGATATCGTTATACGTTATATCCTATATCTACATAACGTTATACGTTATAGCCTATATCTACGTATCGTTATACGTTATATCCTGTACCTACATATCGTTATACGTTATATCCTATATCTACATATCGTTATACGTTATATCCTATATGTAGATAACGTTATGCGTTATATCCTATATGTACGTATCGTTATACGTTATATCCTATATCTAAATATCGTTTTACGTTATATCCTATATCTACATATCGTTATATGTTATATCCTATATGTTGATAAGGTTATACGTTATATCCTACGTCTACATATCGTTATACGTTATATCCCATATGTAGATATCGTTATACGTTATAACCTATATCTACATACCGTTATACGTTATATCCTATATCTACGTATCGTTATACGTTATATCCTATACCTACATACCGTTATACGTTATATCCTATATCTACATAACGTTATACGTTATATCCTATATGTAGATACCGTTTTACGTTATACACTATATCTACGTATCGCTATACTTTATATCCTATATCAACATATCGTTATACGTTATATCCTATATCTACATATCGTTATACGTTATATCATATATCTACATATCGTTATACGTTATATCCTATATCTACGTATCGTTATACGTTGTATCCTATATGTAGATAACGTTATACGTTATATCCTACGTCTACATATCGTTATACGTTATATCCTATATCTACATATCGTTATACGTTATATCCTATATCTACATATCGTTATACGTTGTATCCTATATCTACGTATCGTTATACGTTATATCCTATATCTACATATCGTTATACGTTATATCCTATATCTACGTATCGTTATACGTTATGTCCTATATCTGCATATCGTTATACGGTATATCCTATATCTACATATCGTTATACGTTATATCCTATATCTACATATCGTTATACGTTATATCCTATATCTACGTATCGTTATACGTTATGTCCTATACCTACCTATCGTTATACGTTATATCCTATATCTACATCCGTTATACGTTATATCCTATATCTACGTATCGTTATACGTTGTATCCTATATGTAGATAACGTTATACGTTATATCCTATATCTACGTTTCGTTATACGTTATATCCTATATGTAGATAACGTTTTACGTTATATCCTATATTTACGTATCGTTATACGTTATATCCTATATGTAGATATCGTTATACGTTATATCCAATATCTGCATATCGTTATACGTTATATCCTATATCTACGTATCGTTATACGTTATATCCTATATCTACATACCGTTATACGTTATATCCTATATCTACATATCGTTATACGTTATATCCTATATCTACGTATCGTTATACGTTATATCCTATATGTAGATAACGTTTTACCTTATATCCTACATCTACATATCGTTATACGTTGTATCCTATATGTACGTATCGTTATACGTTATATCCTATATGTAGATAACGTTATACGTTATATCTCATATGTAGATAACGCTTTACGTTATATACTATATCTACGTATCGTTATACGTTATCTCTTATATGTAGATAACGTTTTACGTTATATCCTATATCTACATATCGTTATACGTTATATCCTATATCAACGTATCGTTATACGTCATATCCTATATGTAGATATCGTTATACGTTATATCCTATATCGACATATCGTTATATGTTGTATCCTATATCTACGTATCGTTATACGTTATATCCTATATGTAGATAACGTTATACGTTATATCCTACGTCTACATATCGTTATACGTTATATCCTATATGTAGATATCGTTATACGTTATATCCTATATCGACATATCGTTATAAGTTGTATAGTATATCTACGTATCGTTATACGTTATATCCTATATGTAGATAACGTTATACGTTATATCCTACATCTACATATCGTTATACGTTATATCCTATATGTAGATAACGTTATACGTTATATCCTATATCTACGTATCGTTATACAATATATCCTATGTCTACATGTCGTTATACGTTATATCCTATATCTACATATCGTTAAACGTTATATCCTATATGTAGATATCGTTATACCTTATATCCTATATCTGCATATCGTTATACGTTATATCCTATATCTACGTATCGTTATACGTTATATCCTATATGTAGATAACGTTATACGTTATATCTCATACGTAGATAACGTTTTACGTTATATCCTATATCCACATATCGATATACGTTATATCCAATATGTAGCTAACGTTATACGTTATATCCTACGTCTACATTTCGTTATACGTTATATCCTATATGTAGATATCGTTATACGTTATATCCTATATCTACATATCGTTATACGTTGTATCCTATATCTACGTATCGTTATACGTTATATCCTATTTGTAGATAACGTTATACGTTATATCCTACATCTACATATCGTTATACGTTATATCCTATATCTACATATCGTTATACGTTATATCCTATATCTACGTATCGTTATACCTTAAATCCTATATGTAGATAACGTTATATGTTATATCCTACGTCTACATGTCGTCATACGTTATGTCCTATGTGTAGATAACGTTATGCGTTATATCCTATATGTACGTATCGTTATACGTTATATCCTATATCTAAATATCGTTATACGTTATATCCTATATCCACATATCGATATACTTTATATCCTATATGTCGATAACGTTTTACGTTATATCCTATATCTACATATCGTTATATGTTATATCCTATATGTTGATAAGGTTATACGTTATATCCTACGTCTACATATCGTTATACGTTATATCCTATATGTGGATATCCTTATACGTTATATCCTATATCTACATATCGTTATACGTTATATCCTATATCTACGTATCGTTATACGTTATATCCTGTACCTACATATCGTTATACGTTATATCCTATATCTACATATCGTTATACGTTATATCCTATATGTAGATAACGTTTTACGTAATATACTATATCTACGTATCGTTATACGTTATATCCTATATCTACATATCGTTATAAGTTATATCATATATCTACATTTCGTCATACGTTATATCCTATATCTACGTATCGTTATACGTTATATCCTATATCTACATATCGTTATACGTTATATCCTATATGTAGATAACGTTTTACGTAATATACTATATCTACGTATCGTTATACGTTATATCCTATATCTACATATCGTTATAAGTTATATCATATATCTACATTTCGTCATACGTTATATCCTATATCTACGAATCGCTACACGATATATCCTATGTGTAGATTACGTTATACTTTATATCCTATGTGTAGATAACGTTATACGTTATAATATATATCTACGTATCGTTATACGTTATATCCTATATATACGTATCGTTATACGTTATATCCTATATCTACGAAACGCTACACGTTATATCCTATGTGTAGATTACGTTATACGTTATATCCTACGTGTAGATAACGTTATACGTTATATTATATATCTACGTATCGTTATACGTTATATCCTATATCTGCATATCGTTATACGTTATATCCTATATGTAGATAACGTTATACGTTATATTCTATATCTACTTATCGTTATACGTTATATCCTATATCTACGTAGCGCTACACGTTATATCCTATGTCTACATATCGTTATACGTTGTATCCTATGTGTAGATAACGTTATACGTTATATCCTATATGTAGATATCGTTATACGTTATATCCTATATCCGCGTACCCTTATACGTTCTATACTATATCTACATATCACTATACGTTATATCCTATATCTACATATCGTTATACGTTATATCCTATATCCAGATATCGTTATACGTTATATCCGCTGTCTACATATCGTTATACGTCATATCCTATATTTACGTATCGTTATACGTTATATCCTATATGTAGATAACGTTATACGTTATATCCGATATCAACATATCGTTATACGTTATATCCCATATCTGCATATCGTTATACGTTATATCCTATGTGTAGATAACGTTATACGTTATATTATATATCTAAGTATCGTTATACGTTATATCCTATATCAACATATCGTTATACGTTATATCCTATATCTGCATATCGTTATACGTTATATCATATGTCTACATATCGTTATACGTTATATCCTATATCTACATATCGTTATACGTTAAATCCTATATCTACGTGACGTTATACGTTATATCCTACATCTACATATCGTTATACGTTATATCCTATATGTAGATACAGTTATGCGTTATATCCTACATCTACGTATCGTTATACGTTATATCCTATACCTACATACCGTTATACGTTATATCCTATATCTACATATCGTTATACGTTATATTCTATATGTAGATAACGTTATACGTTGTATCCTATATGTAGATACCGTTTTACGTTATACACTATATCTACGTATCGCTATACTTTATATCCTATATCAACATATCGTTATACGTTATATCCTATATCTACATATCGTTATACGTTATATCATATATCTACATATCGTTATACGTTATATCCTATATCTACGTATCGTTATACGTTGTATCCTATATGTAGATAACGTTATACGTTATATCCTACGTCTACATATCGTTATACGTTATATCCTATATCTACATATCGTTATACGTTATATCCTATATCTACATATCGTTATACGTTGTATCCTATATCTACGTATCGTTATACGTTATATCCTATATCTACATATCGTTATACGTTATATCCTATATCTACGTATCGTTATACGTTATGTCCTATATCTGCATATCGTTATACGGTATATCCTATATCTACATATCGTTATACGTTATATCCTATATCTACATATCGTTATACGTTATATCCTATATCTACGTATCGTTATACGTTATGTCCTATACCTACCTATCGTTATACGTTATATCCTATATCTACATCCGTTATACGTTATATCCTATATCTACGTATCGTTATACGTTGTATCCTATATGTAGATAACGTTATACGTTATATCCTATATCTACGTTTCGTTATACGTTATATCCTATATATAGATAACGTTTTACGTTATATCCTATATTTACGTATCGTTATACGTTATATCCTATATGTAGATATCGTTATACATTATATCCAATATCTGCATATCGTTATACGTTATATCCTATATCTACGTATCGTTATACGTTATATCCTATATCTACATACCGTTATACGTTATATCCTATATCTACATATCGTTATACGTTATATCCTATATCTACGTATCGTTATACGTTATATCCTATATGTAGATAACGTTTTACCTTATATCCTACATCTACATATCGTTATACGTTGTATCCTATATGTACGTATCGTTATACGTTATATCCTATATGTAGATAACGTTATACGTTATATCTCATATGTAGATAACGCTTTACGTTATATACTATATCTACGTATCGTTATACGTTATCTCTTATATGTAGATAACGTTTTACGTTATATCGTATATCTACATATCGTTATACGTTATATCCTATATCAACGTATCGTTATACGTCATATCCTATATGTAGATATCGTTATACGTTATATCCTATATCGACATATCGTTATATGTTGTATCCTATATCTACGTATCGTTATACGTTATATCCTATATGTAGATAACGTTATACGTTATATCCTACGTCTACATATCGTTATACGTTATATCCTATATGTAGATATCGTTATACGTTATATCCTATATCGACATATCGTTATAAGTTGTATAGTATATCTACGTATCGTTATACGTTATATCCTATATGTAGATAACGTTATACGTTATATCCTACATCTACATATCGTTATACGTTATATCCTATATGTAGATAACGTTATACGTTATATCCTATATCTACGTATCGTTATACAATATATCCTATGTCTACATATCGTTATACGTTATATCCTATATCTACATATCGTTAAACGTTATATCCTATATGTAGATATCGTTATACCTTATATCCTATATCTGCATATCGTTATACGTTATATCCTATATCTACGTACCGTTATACGTTATATCCTATATGTAGATAACGTTATAAGTTATATCTCATACGTAGATAACGTTTTACGTTATATCCTATATCCACATATCGATATACGTTATATCCAATATGTAGCTAACGTTATACGTTATATCCTACGTCTACATTTCGTTATACGTTATATCCTATATGTAGATATCGTTATACGTTATATCCTATATCTACATATCGTTATACGTTGTATCCTATATCTACGTATCGTTATACGTTATATCCTATTTGTAGATAACGTTATACGTTATATCCTACATCTACATATCGTTATACGTTATATCCTATATCTACATATCGTTATACGTTATATCCTATATCTACGTATCGTTATACCTTAAATCCTATATGTAGATAACGTTATATGTTATATCCTACGTCTACATGTCGTCATACGTTATGTCCTATGTGTAGATAACGTTATGCGTTATATCCTATATGTATGTATCGTTATACGTTATATCCTATATCTAAATATCGTTATACGTTATATCCTATATCCACATATCGATATACTTTATATCCTATATGTCGATAACGTTTTACATTATATCCTATATCTACATATCGTTATATGTTATATCCTATATGTTGATAAGGTTATACGTTATATCCTACGTCTACATATCGTTATACGTTATATCCTATATGTAGATATCCTTATACGTTATATCCTATATCTACATATCGTTATACGTTATATCCTATATCTACGTATCGTTATACGTTATATCCTGTACCTACATATCGTTATACGTTATATCCTATATCTACATATCGTTATACGTTATATCCTATATGTAGATAACGTTTTACGTAATATACTATATCTACGTATCGTTATACGTTATATCCTATATCTACATATCGTTATAAGTTATATCATATATCTACATTTCGTCATACGTTATATCCTATATCTACGTATCGTTATACGTTATATCCTATATCTACATATCGTTATACGTTATATCCTATATGTAGATAACGTTTTACGTAATATACTATATCTACGTATCGTTATACGTTATATCCTATATCTACATATCTTTATAAGTTATATCATATATCTACATTTCGTCATACGTTATATCCTATATCTACGAATCGCTACACGATATATCCTATGTGTAGATTACGTTATACTTTATATCCTATGTGTAGATAACGTTATACGTTATAATATATATCTACGTATCGTTATACGTTATATCCTATATCTACGTATCGTTATACGTTATATCCTATATCTACGAAACGCTACACGTTATATCCTATGTGTAGATTACGTTATACGTTATATCCTACGTGTAGATAACGTTATACGTTATATTATATATCTACGTATCGTTATACGTTATATCCTATATCTGCATATCGTTATACGTTATATCCTATATGTAGATAACGTTATACGTTATATTCTATATCTACGTATCGTTATACGTTATATCCTATATCTACGTATCGCTACACGTTATATCCTATGTCTACATATCGTTATACGTTGTATCCTATGTGTAGATAACGTTATACGTTATATCCTATATGTAGATATCGTTATACGTTATATCCTATATCCGCGTACCCTTATACGTTCTATACTATATCTACATATCACTATACGTTATATCCTATATCTACATATCGTTATACGTTATATCCTATATCCAGATATCGTTATACGTTATATCCGCTGTCTACATATCGTTATACGTCATATCCTATATTTACGTATCGTTATACGTTATATCCTATATGTAGATAACGTTATACGTTATATCCTATATCTACGTATCGTTATACGTTATATTCTATATGTAGATAACGTTATACGTTATATCCTATATCAACATATCGTTATACGTTATATCCTATATCTGCATATCGTTATACGTTATATCCTATGTGTAGATAACGTTATACGTTATATTATATATCTAAGTATCGTTATACGTTATATCCTATATCAACATATCGTTATACGTTATATCCTATATCTGCATATCGTTATACGTTATATCATATGTCTACATATCGTTATACGTTATATCGTATATCTACCTATCGTTATACGTTATATCCTATATCTACATCCGTTATACGTTATATCCTATATCTACGTATCGTTATACGTTGTATCCTATATGTAGATAACGTTATGCGTTATATCCTATATCTACGTTTCGTTATACGTTATATCGTATATGTAGATAACGTTTTACGTTATATCCTATATTTACGTATCGTTATACGTTATATCCTATATGTAGATATCGTTATACATTATATCCAATATCTGCATATCGTTATACGTTATATCCTACATCTACGTATCGTTATACGTTATATCCTATATCTACATACCGTTATACGTTATATCCTATATCTACATATCGTTATACGTTATATCCTATATCTACGTATCGTTATACGTTATATCCTATATGTAGATAACGTTTTACCTTATATCCTACATCTACATATCGTTATACGTTGTATCCTATATGTACGTATCGTTATACGTTATATCCTATATGTAGATAACGTTATACGTTATATCTCATATGTAGATAACGCTTTACGTAATATACTATATCTACGTATCGTTATACGTTATCTCTTATATGTAGATAACGTTTTACGTTATATCCTATATCTACATATCGTTATACGTTATATCCTATATCAACGTATCGTTATACGTCATATCCTATATGTAGATATCGTTATACGTTATATCCTATATCGACATATCGTTATATGTTGTATCCTATATCTACGTATCGTTATACGTTATATCCTATATGTAGATAACGTTATACGTTATATCCTACGTCTACATATCGTTATACGTTATATCCTATATGTAGATATCGTTATACGTTATATCCTATATCGACATATCGTTATAAGTTGTATAGTATATCTACGTATCGTTATACGTTATATCCTATATGTAGATAACGTTATACGTTATATCCTACATCTACATATCGTTATACGTTATATCCTATATGTAGATAACGTTATATGTTATATCCTATATCTACGTATCGTTATACAATATATCCTATGTCTACATATCGTTATACGTTATATCCTATATCTACATATCGTTAAACGTTATATCCTATATGTAGATATCGTTATACCTTATATCCTATATCTGCATATCGTTATACGTTATATCCTATATCTACGTACCGTTATACGTTATATCCTATATGTAGATAACGTTATAAGTTATATCTCATACATAGATAACGTTTTACGTTATATCCCATATCCACATATCGATATACGTTATATCCAATATGTAGCTAACGTTATACGTTATATCCTACGTCTACATTTCGTTATACGTTATATCCTATATGTAGATATCGTTATACGTTATAGCCTATATCTACATATCGTTATACGTTGTATCCTATATCTACGTATCGTTATACGTTATATCCTATTTGTAGATAACGTTATACGTTATATCCTACATCTACATATCGTTATACGTTATATCCTATATCTACATATCGTTATACGTTATATCCTATATCTACGTATCGTTATACCTTAAATCCTATATGTAGATAACGTTATATGTTATATCCTACGTCTACATGTCGTCATACCTTATGTCCTATGTGTAGATAACGTTATGCGTTATATCCTATATGTATGTATCGTTATACTTTATATCCTATATCTAAATATCGTTATACGTTATATCCTATATCCACATATCGATATACTTTATATCCTATATGTCGATAACGTTTTACGTTATATCCTATATCTACATATCGTTATATGTTATATCCTATATGTTGATAAGGTTATACGTTATATCCTACGTCTACATATCGTTATACGTTATATCCTATATGTAGATATCCTTATACGTTATATCCTATATCTACATATCGTTATACGTTATATCCTATATCTACGTATCGTTATACGTTATATCCTGTACCTACATATCGTTATACGTTATATCCTATATCTACATATCGTTATACGTTATATCCTATATGTAGATAACGTTTCACGTAATATACTATATCTACGTATCGTTATACGTTATATCCTATATCTACATATCGTTATAAGTTATATCATATATCTACATTTCGTCATACGTTATATCCTATATCTACGTATCGTTATACGTTATATCCTATATCTACATATCGTTATACGTTATATCCTATATGTAGATAACGTTTTACGTAATATACTATATCTACGTATCGTTATACGTTATATCCTATATCTACATATCTTTATAAGTTATATCATATATCTACATTTCGTCATACGTTATATCCTATATCTACGAATCGCTACACGATATATCCTATGTGTAGATTACGTTATACTTTATATCCTATGTGTAGATAACGTTATACGTTATAATATATATCTACGTATCGTTATACGTTATATCCTATATCTACGTATCGTTATACGTTATATCCTATATCTACGAAACGCTACACGTTATATCCTATGTGTAGATTACGTTATACGTTATATCCTACGTGTAGATAACGTTATACGTTATATTATATATCTACGTATCGTTATACGTTATATCCTATATCTGCATATCGTTATACGTTATATCCTATATGTAGATAACGTTATACGTTATATTCTATATCTACGTATCGTTATACGTTATATCCTATATCTACGTATCGCTACACGTTATATCCTATGTCTACATATCGTTATACGTTGTATCCTATGTGTAGATAACGTTATACGTTATATCCTATATGTAGATATCGTTATACGTTATATCCTATATCCGCGTACCCTTATACGTTCTATACTATATCTACATATCACTATACGTTATATCCTATATCTACATATCGTTATACGTTATATCCTATATCCAGATATCGTTATACGTTATATCCGCTGTCTACATATCGTTATACGTCATATCCTATATTTACGTATCGTTATACGTTATATCCTATATGTAGATAACGTTATACGTTATATCCTATATCTACGTACTGTTATACGTTATATTCTATATGTAGATAACGTTATACGTTATATCCTATATCAACATATCGTTATACGTTATATCCTATATCTGCATATCGTTATACGTTATATCCTATGTGTAGATAACGTTATACGTTATATTATATATCTAAGTATCGTTATACGTTATATCCTATATCAACATATCGTTATACGTTATATCCTATATCTGCATATCGTTATACGTTATATCATATGTCTACATATCGTTATACGTTATATCCTATATCTACATATCGTTATACGTTAAATCCTATATCTACGTGACGTTATACGTTATATCCTACATCTACATATCGTTATACGTTATATCCTATATGTAGATACAGTTATGCGTTATATCCTACATCTACGTATCGTTATACGTTATATCCTATACCTACATACCGTTATACGTTATATCCTATATCTACATATAGTTATACGTTATATTCTATATGTAGATAACGTTATACGTTGTATCCTATATCTACGTATCGTTATACGTTATATCCTATATCTGCATATCGTTATACGTTATATCCTATATCTACGAATCACTACACGTTATATCCTATGTGTAGATTACGTTATACGTTATATCCTATGTGTAGATAACGTTATACGTTATATTATATATCTACGTATCGTTATACGTTATATCCTATATCTGCATATCGTTATACGTTATATCCTATATCTGCATATCGTTATACGTTATATCCTATACGTGCATATCGTTATACGTTATATCCTATATCTGCATGTCGTTATACGTAATATCCTATATGTAGATAAAGTTATACGTTGTATCCTATATCTACGTATCGTTATATGTTATATCCTTTATCTGCATATCGTTATACGTTATATCCTATATGTAGATACAGTTATGCGTTATATCCTATATCTACGTATCGTTATACGTTATATCCAATATCTACGTATCGCTACACGTTATATCCTATATCCACATATCGTTATACGTTATATCTGCTGTCTACATATCGTTATACGTTATATCCTATATTTACGTATCGTTGTACGTTATATCCTATATCTAGATAACGTTATACGTTATATCCTATATCTACGTATCGCTACACGTTATATCCTATATCTGCATATCGTTATACGTTATATCCTATATGTACATAACGTTATACGTTATATTCTATATCTACGTATCGTTATACGTTATATCCAATATCTACGTATCGCTACGCGTTATATCCTATATCCACATATCGTTATACGTTATATCTGCTGTCTACATATCGTTATACGTTATATCCTATATTTACGTATCGTTGTACGTTATATCCTATATGTAGATAACGTTATACGTTATATCCTATATCTACGTATCGTTATACGTTATATCCTATATCTACGAATCGCTACACGTTATATCCTATGTGTAGATTACGTTATACGTTATATCCTATACGTAGATAACGCTATACGTTATATTATATTTCTACGTATCGTTATACGTTATATCCTATATCTGCATATCGTTATACGTTATATCCTATATCTACGTACCGTTATACGTTATATCCGATATGTAGATAACTTTATACGTTATATTCTATATCTACGTACCGTTATACGTTATATCCTATATGTAGATAACGTTATACGTTATATCCTATATCTACGTATCGCTACACGTTATATCCTATATCTGCATATCGTTATACGTTATATCCTATATGTAGATAAAGTTATACGATATATCCTATATCTACGTACCGTTATACGTTATATCCTATATCTACATATCGTTATACGTTATATCCTATATCCACATATCGTTATACGTTATATCTGCTGTCTACATATCGTTATACGTTATATCCTATATTTACGTATCGTTATACGTTATATCCTATATGTAGATAACGTTATACGTTATATCCTATATCTACGTATCGTTATACGTTATATCCTATATCTACGAATCGCTACACGTTATATCATATGTGTAGATTACGTTATACGTTATATCCTATGTGTAGATAACGTTATACGTTATATTATATATCTACGTATCGTTATACGTTATATCCTATATCTGCATATCGTTATACGTTATATCCTATATCTACGTACCGTTATACGTTATATCCTATATGTAGATAACTTTATACGTTATATTCTATATCTACGTATCGTTATACGTTATATCCTATGTCTACATATCGTTATACGTTATATCCTATGTGTAGATAACGTTATACGTTATATCCTATATGTAGATAAAGTTATGCGATATAACCTATATCTACGTATCGTTATTCGTTATATCCTATATGTAGATACAGTTATGCGTTATATCCTATATCTACGTATCGTTATACGTTATATCCTATACCTACATATCGTTATACGTTATATCCTATATCCACATATCGTTATACGTTATATCTGCTGTCTACATATCGTTATACGTTATATCCTATATTAACGTATCGTTATACGTTATATCCTATATGTAGATAACGTTATGCGTTATATCGTATATCTACGTATCGTTATACGTTATATCCTATATCTACGAATCGCTACACGTTATATCCTATGTGTAGAATACGTTATACGTTATATCCTATGTGTAGATAACGTTATACGTTATAATATATATCTACGTATCGTTATACGTTATATCCTATATCTGCATATCGTTATACGTTATATCCTATATCTACGTACCGTTATACGTTATATGCTATATCTACATATCGTTATACGTTATATCCTATATCAACATATCGTTATACGTTATATTCTATATGTAGAGAACGTTATACGTTATATCCTATATCAACATATCGTTATACGTTATATCCTATATCTGCATATCGTTATACGTTATATCATATGTCTACATATCGTTATACGTTATATCCTATATCTACATATCGTTATACGTTATATCCTATATCCACATATCGTTATACGTTATATCTGCTGTCTACATATCGTTATACGTTATATCCTATATTTACGTATCTTTATACGTTATATCCTATATGGAGATAACGTTATATGTTATATCCTATATCTACGTATCGTTATACGTTAAATCCTATATCTACGTGACGTTATACGTTATATCCTACATCTACATATCGTTATACGACATATCCTATATGTAGATACAGTTATGCGTTATATCCTATATCTACGTATCGTTATACGTTATATCCTATACCTACATATCGTTATACGTTATATCCTATATCCACATATCGTTATACGTTATATCTGCTGTCTACATATCGTTATACGTTATATCCTATATTTACGTATCGTTATACGTTATATCCTATATGTAGATAACGTTATACGTTATATCCTATATCCACGTATCGTTATACGTTATATCCTATATCTACGAATCGCTACACGTTATATCCTATGTGTAGATTACGTTATACGTTATATCCTATGTGTAGATAACGTTATACGTTATATTATATATCTACGTATCGTTATACGTTATATCCTATATCTGCATATCGTTATACGTTATATCCTATATGTAGATAACGTTATACGTTATATTCTATAGCTACGTATCGTTATACGTTATATCCTATATCTACGTATCGCTACACGTTATATCCTATGTCTATATATCGTTATACGTTGTATCCTATGTGTAGATAACGTTATACGTTATAACCTATATGTAGATATCGTTATACGTTATATCCTATATCCGCGTACCCTTATACGTTCTATACTATATCTACATATCGTTATACGTTATATCCTATATCTACATATCGTTATACGTTATATTCTATATGTAGATAACGTTATACGTTGTATCCTATATCTACGTATCGTTATATGTTATATCCTATATCTGCATATCGTTATACGTTATATCCTATATGTAGATACAGTTATGCGTTATATCCTATATCTACGTAACGATATACGTTATATCCTATACCTACATATCGTTATACGTTATATCCTATATCCACATATCGTTATACGTTATATCCGCTGTCTACATATCGTTATACGTTATATCCTAGATTTACGTACCGTTATACGTTATATCCTATATGTAGATAACGTTATACGTTATATCCTATATCTACGTATCGTTATACGTTAAATCCTATATCTACGAATCGCTACACGTTATATCCTATGTGTAGATTACGTTATACGTTATATCCTATGTGTAGATAATGTTATACGTTATATTATATATCTACGTATCGTTATACGTTATATCCTATATCTGCATATCGTTATACGTTATATCCTATATGTAGATAACGTTATACGTTATATTCTATATCTACGTATCGTTATACGTTATATCCTATATCTACGTATCGCTACACGTTATATCCTATGTCTACATATCGTTATACGTTGTATCCTATGTGTAGATAACGTTATACGTTATATCCTATATGTAGATATCGTTATACGTTATATCCTATATCCGCGTACCCTTATACGTTCTATACTATATCTACATATCGTTATACGTTATATCCTATATCTACATATCGTTATACGTTATATTCTATATGTAGATAACGTTATACGTTGTATCCTATATCTACGTATCGTTATACGTTATATCCTATATCTGCATATCGTTATACGTTATATCCTATATCTGCATATCGTTATACGTTATATCCTATATGTAGATAACGTTATACGTTATATTCTATATCTACGTATCGTTATACGTTATATCCTATATCTACGTATCGCTACACGTTATATCCTATGTCTACATATCGTTATACGTTGTATCCTATGTGTAGATAACGTTATACGTTATATCCTATATGTAGATATCGTTATACGTTATATCCTATATCCGCGTACCCTTATACGTTCTATACTATATCTACATATCGTTATACGTTATATCCTATATCTACATATCGTTATACGTTATATTCTATATGTAGATAACGTTATACGTTGTATCCTATATCTACGTATCGTTATACGTTATATCCTATATCTGCATATCGTTATACGTTATATCCTATATCTATGTACCGTTATACATTATATCCTATATGTAGATAACGTTATACGTTATATTCTATATCTACGTATCGTTATACGTTATATCCTATATCTACGTATCGCTACACGTTATATCCTATGTCTACATATCGTTATAAGTTGTATCCTATGTGTAGATTACGTTATACGTTATATCCTATGTGTAGATAACGTTATACGTTATATTATATATCTGCATATCGTTATACGTTATATCCTATATATAGATAAAGTTATACGATATATCCTATATCTACGTACCGTTATACGTTATATCCTGTATCTACATATCGTTATACGTTATATCCTATATCCACATATCGTTATACGTTATATCTGCTGTCTACATATCGTTATACGTTATATCCTATATTTACGTATCGTTATACGTTATGTCCTATATGTAGATAACGTTATACGTTATATCCTATATCTACGTATCGTTATACGTTATATCCTACATGTAGATAAAGTTATACGATATATCCTATATCTACGTATGGTTATAGGTTATATCCTATATGTAGATAACCTTAAACGTTATACCCTATATCTACGTATCGCTACACGTTATATCCTATGTCTACATATCGTTATAAGTTGTATCCTATGTGTAGATTACGTTATACGTTATATCCTATGTGTAGATAACGTTATACGTTATATTATATATCTACGTATCGTTATACGTTATATCCTATATCTGCATATCGTTATACGTTATATCCTATATCAACATATCGTTATACGTTATATTCTATATGTAGATAACGTTATTCGTTATATACTATATCAACATATCGTTATACGTTATATCCTATATCATTCATATCGTTATACGTTATATCCTTATCTGCATATCGTTATACGTTATATCCTTATCTGCATATCGTTATACGTTATATCCTATATCTGCATATCGTTATACGTTATAACCTATGTGTAGATAACGTTATACGTTATATACTATATGTAGATAACGTTATACGTTATATCCTATATCTACGTATCGTTATACGTTATATCCTATGTCTACATATCGTTATACGTCATATCCTATATGTAGATAACGTTATACGTTATATCCTATATCTACGTAACGTTATACGTTATATCCTATATGTAGATAACGATATACGTTATATTCTATATCTATGTATCGTTAAACGTTATATCCTATATCTGCATATCGTTATACGTTATATCCTATATCTACGTATCGTTATTCGTTATATCCTATATGTAGATAACGTTATGCGTTATATCCTATATCTACGTATCGTTATCCGTTATATCCTATATCTACATATCGATAGACTTTATATCCTATATCTACAAATCGTTATACGTTATATCCTATATGTAGATAACTTTATACGTTATATTCTATATCTACGTATCGTTATACGTTATATCCTATGTCTACATATCGTTATACGTTATATCCTATATCTACGTAACGTTATACGTTATATCCTATATCTACATATCGTTATACGTTATATCCTATATCAACATATCGTTATACGTTATATTCTATATGTAGATAACGTTATACGTTATATACTATATCAACATATCGTTATACGTTATATCCTATATCATCATATCGTTATACGTTATATCCTATATCTGCATATCGTTATACGTTATATCCTATATCTTGATATCGTTATACGTTATATCCTATATCTACATGACGTTATACGTTATATCCTATATGTAGATAAAGTTATACGATATATCCTAAATCTACGTATCGTTATACGTTATATCCTATATGTAGATAACGTTAAACGTTATATCCTATATCTACGTATCGCTACACGTTATATCCTATGTGTAGATAACGTTATACGTTATATCCTATACGTAGATAACGCTATACGTTATATTATATATCTACGTATCGTTATACGTTATATCCTATATCTGCATATCGTTATACGTTATATCCTATATGTAGATAACGTTATACGATATATCCTATATCTACGTATCGTTATACGTTATATCCTATATCCACATATTGTTATACGTTATATCTGCTGTCTACATATCGTTATACGTTATATCCTATATTTACGTATCGTTATACGTTATATCCTATATGTAGATAACGTTATACGTTATATCCTATATCTACGTATCGTTATACGTTATATCCTATATCTACGTATCGCTACACGTTATATCCTATGTCTACATATCGTTATAAGTTGTATCCTATGTGTAGATAATGTTATACGTTATATTATATATCTACGTATCGTTATACGTTATATCCTATATCTGCATATCGTTATACGTTATATCCTATATGTAGATAACGTTATACGTTATATTCTATATCTACGTATCGTTATACGTTATATCCTATATCTACGTATCGCTACACGTTATATCCTATGTCTACATATCGTTATACGTTGTATCCTATGTGTAGATAACGTTATACGTTATATCCTATATGTAGATATCGTTATACGTTATATCCTATATCCGCGTACCCTTATACGTTCTATACTATATCTACATATCGTTATACGTTATATCCTATATCTACATATCGTTATACGTTATATTCTATATGTAGATAACGTTATACGTTGTATCCTATATCTACGTATCGTTATACGTTATATCCTATATCTGCATATCGTTATACGTTATATCCTATATCTGCATATCGTTATACGTTATATCCTATATGTAGATAACGTTATACGTTATATTCTATATCTACGTATCGTTATACGTTATATCCTATATCTACGTATCGCTACACGTTATATCCTATGTCTACATATCGTTATACGTTGTATCCTATGTGTAGATAACGTTATACGTTATATCCTATATGTAGATATCGTTATACGTTATATCCTATATCCGCGTACCCTTATACGTTCTATACTATATCTACATATCGTTATACGTTATATCCTATATCTACATATCGTTATACGTTATATTCTATATGTAGATAACGTTATACGTTGTATCCTATATCTACGTATCGTTATACGTTATATCCTATATCTGCATATCGTTATACGTTATATCCTATATCTATGTACCGTTATACATTATATCCTATATGTAGATAACGTTATACGTTATATTCTATATCTACGTATCGTTATACGTTATATCCTATATCTACGTATCGCTACACGTTATATCCTATGTCTACATATCGTTATAAGTTGTATCCTATGTGTAGATTACGTTATACGTTATATCCTATGTGTAGATAACGTTATACGTTATATTATATATCTGCATATCGTTATACGTTATATCCTATATATAGATAAAGTTATACGATATATCCTATATCTACGTACCGTTATACGTTATATCCTGTATCTACATATCGTTATACGTTATATCCTATATCCACATATCGTTATACGTTATATCTGCTGTCTACATATCGTTATACGTTATATCCTATATTTACGTATCGTTATACGTTATGTCCTATATGTAGATAACGTTATACGTTATATCCTATATCTACGTATCGTTATACGTTATATCCTACATGTAGATAAAGTTATACGATATATCCTATATCTACGTATGGTTATAGGTTATATCCTATATGTAGATAACCTTAAACGTTATACCCTATATCTACGTATCGCTACACGTTATATCCTATGTCTACATATCGTTATAAGTTGTATCCTATGTGTAGATTACGTTATACGTTATATCCTATGTGTAGATAACGTTATACGTTATATTATATATCTACGTATCGTTATACGTTATATCCTATATCTGCATATCGTTATACGTTATATCCTATATCAACATATCGTTATACGTTATATTCTATATGTAGATAACGTTATTCGTTATATACTATATCAACATATCGTTATACGTTATATCCTATATCATTCATATCGTTATACGTTATATCCTTATCTGCATATCGTTATACGTTATATCCTTATCTGCATATCGTTATACGTTATATCCTATATCTGCATATCGTTATACGTTATAACCTATGTGTAGATAACGTTATACGTTATATACTATATGTAGATAACGTTATACGTTATATCCTATATCTACGTATCGTTATACGTTATATCCTATGTCTACATATCGTTATACGTCATATCCTATATGTAGATAACGTTATACGTTATATCCTATATCTACGTAACGTTATACGTTATATCCTATATGTAGATAACGATATACGTTATATTCTATATCTATGTATCGTTAAACGTTATATCCTATATCTGCATATCGTTATACGTTATATCCTATATCTACGTATCGTTATTCGTTATATCCTATATGTAGATAACGTTATGCGTTATATCCTATATCTACGTATCGTTATCCGTTATATCCTATATCTACATATCGATAGACTTTATATCCTATATCTACAAATCGTTATACGTTATATCCTATATGTAGATAACTTTATACGTTATATTCTATATCTACGTATCGTTATACGTTATATCCTATGTCTACATATCGTTATACGTTATATCCTATATCTACGTAACGTTATACGTTATATCCTATATCTACATATCGTTATACGTTATATCCTATATCAACATATCGTTATACGTTATATTCTATATGTAGATAACGTTATACGTTATATACTATATCAACATATCGTTATACGTTATATCCTATATCATCATATCGTTATACGTTATATCCTATATCTGCATATCGTTATACGTTATATCCTATATCTTGATATCGTTATACGTTATATCCTATATCTACATGACGTTATACGTTATATCCTATATGTAGATAAAGTTATACGATATATCCTAAATCTACGTATCGTTATACGTTATATCCTATATGTAGATAACGTTAAACGTTATATCCTATATCTACGTATCGCTACACGTTATATCCTATGTGTAGATAACGTTATACGTTATATCCTATACGTAGATAACGCTATACGTTATATTATATATCTACGTATCGTTATACGTTATATCCTATATCTGCATATCGTTATACGTTATATCCTATATGTAGATAACGTTATACGATATATCCTATATCTACGTATCGTTATACGTTATATCCTATATCCACATATTGTTATACGTTATATCTGCTGTCTACATATCGTTATACGTTATATCCTATATTTACGTATCGTTATACGTTATATCCTATATGTAGATAACGTTATACGTTATATCCTATATCTACGTATCGTTATACGTTATATCCTATATCTACGTATCGCTACACGTTATATCCTATGTCTACATATCGTTATAAGTTGTATCCTATGTGTAGATTACGTTATACGTTATATCCTATGTGTAGATAACGTTATACGTTATATTATATATCTACGTATCGTTATACGTTATATCCTATATCTGCATATCGTTATACGTTATATCCTATATGTAGATAACGTTATACGTTATATTCTATATCTACGTATCGTTATACGTTATATCCTATATCTACGTATCGCTACACGTTATATCCTATGTCTACATATCTTTATACGTTGTATCCTATGTGTAGATAACGTTATACGTTATATCCTATATGTAGATATCGTTATACGTTATATCCTATATCCGCGTACCCTTATACGTTCTATACTATATCTACATATCACTATACGTTATATCCTATATCTACATATCGTTATACGTTATATCCTATATCCAGATATCGTTATACGTTATATCCACTGTCTACATATCGTTATACGTTATATCCTATATTTACGTATCGTAATACGTTATATCCTATATGTAGATAACGTTATACGTTTTATCCTATATCTACGTATCGTTATACGTTATATCCTATATCTACGAATCGCTACACGTTATATCCTATGTGTAGGTTACGTTATACTTTATATCCTATGTGTAGATTACGTTATACGTTATATTCTATATCTACGTATCGTTATACGTTATATCCTATATCTACGTATCGCTACACGTTATATCCTATGTCTACATATCGTTATACGTTGTATCCTATATCTACGAATCGCTACACGTTATATCCTATGTGTAGATTACGTTATACGTTATATCCTATGTGTAGATAACGTTATACGTTATATTATATATCTACGTATCGTTATTCGCTATATCCTATATCTGCATATCGTTATACGTTATATCCTATATCTACGTACCGTTATACGTTATATCCTATATCTACATATCGTTATACGTTATATCCTATATCCACATATCGTTATACGTTATATCTGCTGTCTACATATCGTTATACGTTATATCCTATATTTACGTATCGTTATACGTTATATCCTATATGTAGATAACGTTATACGTTATATCCTATATCTACGTATCGTTATACGTTATATCCTATATCTACGTATCGCTACACGTTATATCCTATGTCTACATATCGTTATAAGTTGTATCCTATGTGTAGATTACGTTATACGTTATATCCTATGTGTAGATAACGTTATACGTTATATTATATATCTACGTATCGTTATACGTTATATCCTATATCTGCATATCGTTATACGTTATATCCTATATGTAGATAACGTTATACGTTATATTCTATATCTACGTATCGTTATACGTTATATCCTATATCTACGTATCGCTACACGTTATATCCTATGTCTACATATCTTTATACGTTGTATCCTATGTGTAGATAACGTTATACGTTATATCCTATATGTAGATATCGTTATACGTTATATCCTATATCCGCGTACCCTTATACGTTCTATACTATATCTACATATCACTATACGTTATATCCTATATCTACATATCGTTATACGTTATATCCTATATCCAGATATCGTTATACGTTATATCCACTGTCTACATATCGTTATACGTTATATCCTATATTTACGTATCGTAATACGTTATATCCTATATGTAGATAACGTTATACGTTTTATCCTATATCTACGTATCGTTATACGTTATATCCTATATCTACGTGACGTTATACGTTATATCCTATATCTGCATATCGTTATACGTTATATCCTATACGTGCATATCGTTATACGTTATATCCTATATCTACATGTCGTTATACGTTATATCCTATATCTGCATATCGTTATACGTTATATCCTATATCTGCATATCGTTATACGTTATATCCTATACGTGCATATCGTTATACGTTATATCCTATATCTACATGTCGTTATACGTTATATCTGCTGTCTACATATCGTTATACGTTATATCCTATATCTACGTATCGTTATACGTTATATCCTATATCTACGAATCGCTACACGTTATATCCTATGTGTAGATTACGTTATACCTTATATCCTATACGTAGATAACGCTATACGTTATATTATATATCTACGTATCGTTATACGTTATATCCTATATCTGCATATCGTTATACGTTATATCCTATATCTACGTACCGTTATACGTTATATCCTATATCTACGAATCGCTACACGTTATATCCTATGTGTAGATTACGTTATACGTTATATCCTATGTGTAGATAACGTTATACGTTATATTATATATCTACGTATCGTTATACGTTATATCCTATATCTGCATATCGTTATACGTTATATCCTATATCTACGTACCGTTATACGTTATATCCTATATCTACGAATCGCTACACGTTATATCCTATGTGTAGATTACGTTATACGTTATATCCTATGTGTAGATAACGTTATACGTTATATTATATATCTACGTATCGTTATACGTTATATCCTATATGTAGATAACGTTATACGTTATATCCTATATCTACGTATCGCTACACGTTATATCCTATATCTGCATATCGTTATACGTTATATCCTATATGTAGATAAAGTTATACGATATATCCTATATCTACGTACCGTTATACGTTATATCCTATATCTACATATCGTTATACGTTATATCCTATATCCACATATCGTTATACGTTATATCTGCTGTCTACATATCGTTATACGTTATATCCTATATTTACGTATCGTTATACGTTATATCCTATATGTAGATAACGTTATACGTTATATCCTATATCTACGTATCGTTATACGTTATATCCTATATCTACGAATCGCTACACGTTATATCCTATGTGTAGATTACGTTATACGTTATATCCTATGTGTAGATAACGTTATATGTTATATTATATATCTACGTATCGTTATACGTTATATCCTATATCTGCATATCGTTATACGTTATATCCTATATCTACGTACCGTTATACGTTATATCCTATATCTACATACCGTTATACGTTATATCCTATATCAACATATCGTTATACGTTATATTCTATATGTAGATAACGTTATTCGTTATATACTATATCAACATATCGTTATACGTTATATCCTATATCATTCATATCGTTATACGTTATATCCTTATCTGCATATCGTTATACGTTATATCCTTATCTGCATATCGTTATACGTTATATCCTATATCTGCATATCGTTATACGTTATATCCTATATCTACATGACGTTATACGTTATATCCTATATGTAGATAAAGTTATACGATATATCCTATATCTACGTATGGTTATAGGTTATATCCTATATGTAGATAACCTTAAACGTTATACCCTATATCTACGTATCGCTACACGTTATATCCTATGTGTAGATAACGTTATACGTTATATCCTATACGTAGATAACGCTATACGTTATATTATATATCTACGTATCGTTATAGGTTATATCCTATATGTAGATTACCTTAAACGTTACATCCTATGTCTACATATCGTTATACGTTATAACCTATGTGTAGATAACGTTATACGTTATATACTATATGTAGATAACGTTATACGTTATATCCTATATCTACGTATCGTTATACGTTATATCCTATGTCTACATATCGTTATACGTCATATCCTATATGTAGATAACGTTATACGTTATATCCTATATCTACGAAACGTTATACGTTATATCCTATATGTAGATAACGATATACGTTATATTCTATATCTATGTATCGTTAAACGTTATATCCTATATCTGCATATCGTTATACGTTATATCCTATATCTACGTATCGTTATTCGTTATATCCTATATGTAGATAACGTTATGCGTTATATCCTATATCTACGTATCGTTATCCGTTATATCCTATATCTACATATCGATAGACTTTATATCCTATATCTACATATCGTTATACGTTATATCCTATATCAACATATCGTTATACGTTATATTCTATATGTAGATAACGTTATACGTTATATACTATATCAACATATCGTTATACGTTATATCCTATATCATCATATCGTTATACGTTATATCCTATATCTGCATATCGTTATACGTTATATCCTATATCTTGATATCGTTATACGTTATATCCTATATCTACATGACGTTATACGTTATATCCTATATGTAGATAAAGTTATACGATATATCCTAAATCTACGTATCGTTATACGTTATATCCTATATGTAGATAACGTTAAACGTTATATCCTATATCTACGTATCGCTACACGTTATATCCTATGTGTAGATAACGTTATACGTTATATCCTATACGTAGATAACGCTATACGTTATATTATATATCTACGTATCGTTATACGTTATATCCTATATCTGCATATCGTTATACGTTATATCCTATATGTAGATAACGTTATACGATATATCCTATATCTACGTATCGTTATACGTTATATCCTACATGTACGTATCGCTACGCGTTATATCCTACGTCTACATATCGTTATACGTTGTATCCTATGTGTAGATAACGTTATACGTTATATCCTATATGTAGATATCGTTATACGTTATATCCTATATCCGCGTACTCTTATACGTTCTATACTATATCTACATATCGTTATGCGTTATATCCTATATCTACATATCGTTATACGTTATATTCTATATGTAGATAACGTTATACGTTGTATCCTATATCTACGTATCGTTATATGTTATATCTTATATCTGCATATCGTTATACGTTATATCCTATATGTAGATAACGTTATACGTTATATCATATATCTACGTACCGTTATACGCTATATCCTATATCTACGTATCGTTATACATTATATCCTATGTCTACATATCGTTATACGTCATATCCTATATGTAGATAACGTTATACGTTATATCCTATGTCTACGTAACGTTATACGTTATATCCTATATGTAGATAACGTTATACGTTATATCCTATATGTAGATAACGTTATACGTTATATTCTATATCTATGTATCGTTAAACGTTATATCCTATATCTGCATATCGTTATAAATTATATCCTATATCCAGATATCGTTATACGTTATATCCGCTGTCTACATATCGTTAAACGTTATATCCTATATTTACGTATCGTTATACGTTATATCCTATATGTAGATAACGTTATACGTTATATCCTATATCATCATATCGTTATACGTTATATCCTATATCTACGAATCGCTACACGTTATATCCTATGTGTAGATTACGTTATACGTTATATCCTATATGTAGATAACTTTATACGTTATATTCTATATCTACGTATCGTTATACGTTATATCCTATGTCTACATATCGTTATACGTTATATCCTATATCTGCATATCGTTATACGTTATATCCTATACGTGCATATCGTTATACGTTATATCCTATATCTACATGTCGTTATACGTTATATCCTATATGTAGATAAAGTTATACGATATATCCTATATCTACGTATCGTTATACGTTATATCCTATATGTAGATAACGTTATACGTTACATCCTATATCTACGTATCGCTACACGTTATATCCTATATCTACGGATCGCTACACGGTATATCCTATGTCTACATATCGTTATACGTTGTATCCTATATCTACGAATCGCTACACGTTATATCCTATGTGTAGATTACGTTATACGTTATATTCTATATCTACGTATCGTTATACGTTATATCCTATATCTACGTATCGCTACACGTTATATCCTATGTCTACATATCGTTATACGTTGTATCCTATATCTACGAATCGCTACACGTTATATCCTATGTGTAGATTACGTTATACGTTATATCCTATGTGTAGATAACGTTATACGTTATATTATATATCTACGTATCGTTATTCGCTATATCCTATATCTGCATATCGTTATACGTTATATCCTATATCTACGTACCGTTATACGTTATATCCTATATCTACATATCGTTATACGTTATATCCTATATCCACATATCGTCATACGTTATATCTGCTGTCTACATATCGTTATACGTTATATCCTATATTTACGTATCGTTATACGTTATATCCTATATGTAGATAACGTTATACGTTATATCCTATATCTACGTATCGTTATACGTTAGTTCCTATATCTACGAAACGCTACACGTTATATCCAATGTGTAGATTACGTTATACGTTATATCCTATGTGTAGATAACGTTATACGTTATATCCTATACGTAGATAACGCTATACGTTATATTATATATCTACGTACCACCATACGTTATATCCTATATCTGCATATCGTTATACGTTATATCCTATATGTAGATAACGTTATACGATATATCCTATATCTACGTATCGTTATACGTCATATCCTACATGTACGTATCGCTACGCGTTATATCCTACGTCTACATATCGTTATACGTTGTATCATATGTGTAGATTTCGTTATACGTTATATCCTATATGTAGATATCGTTATACGTTATATCCTATATCCGCGTACCCTTATACGTTCTATACCATATCTACATATCGTTATACGTTATATCCTATATCTACATATCGTTATACGTTATATTCTATATGTAGATAACGTTATACGCTGTATCCTATATCTACGTATCGTTATATGTTATATCCTATATCTGCATATCGTTATACGTTATATCCTATATGTAGATAACGTTATACGTTATATCCTATATCTACGTACCTTTATACGTTATATCCTATATCGACGTATCGTTATACGTTATATCCTATGTCTACATATCGCTATACGTTATATCCTATATGTAGATAACGTTATGCGTTATATCCTATATCTACGTATCGTTATCCGTTATATCCTATATCTACATATCGATAGACTTTATATCCTATATCTACATATCGTTATACGTTATATCCTATATGTAGATAACTTTATACGTTATATCCTATATCTGCATATCGTTATACGTTATATCCTATATCTACGTATCGTTATTCGTTATATCCTATATGTAGATAACGTTATGCGTTATATCCTATATCTACGTATCGTTATCCGTTATATCCTATATCTACATATCGATAGACTTTATATCCTATATCTACATATCGTTATACGTTATATCCTATATGTAGATAACTTTATACGTTATATTCTATATCTACGTATCGTTATACGTTATATCCTATGTCTACATATCGTTATACGTTTAATCCTATATCTACGAATCGCTACACGTTATATGCTATGTGTAGATTACGTTATACGTTATATCCTATGTGTAGATAACGTTATACGTTATATCGTAGATCTACGTACCGTTATACGTTATATCCTATGTTTACGTATCGTTATACGTTATATCCTATATGTAGATAACTTTATACGTTATATTGTATATCTACGTACCGTTATACGTTATATCCTATATCTACGTACCGTTATACGTTATATTCTATATGTAGATAACGTTATATGTTATATCCTATATCAACATATCGTTATACGTTATATCCTATATCATCATAACGTTATACGTTATATCCTATATCTGCATATCGTTATACGTTATATCCTATATGTGCATATCGTTATACGTTATATCCTATATCAACATGTCGTTATACGTTATATCCTATATGTAGATAAAGTTATACGATATATCCTATATCTACGTATGGTTATAGGTTATATCCTATATGTAGATAACCTTAAACGTTATACCCTATATCTACGTATCGCTACACGTTATATCCTATGTGTAGATAACGTTATACGTTATATCCTATACGTAGATAACGCTATACGTTATATTATATATCTACGTATCGTTATAGGTTATATCCTATATGTAGATAACCTTAAACGTTACATCCTATGTCTACATATCGTTATACGTTATAACCTATGTGTAGATAACGTTATACGTTATATACTATATGTAGATAACGTTATACGTTATATCCTATATCTACGTATCGTTATACGTTATATCCTATGTCTAGATATCGTTATACGTCATATCCTATATGTAGATAACGTTATACGTTATATCCTATATCTACGAAACGTTATACGTTATATCCTATATGTAGATAACGATATACGTTATATTCTATATCTATGTATCGTTAAACGTTATATCCTATATCTGCATATCGTTATACGTTATATCCTATATCTACGTATCGTTATTCGTTATATCCTATATGTAGATAACGTTATGCGTTATATCCTATATCTACGTATCGTTATCCGTTATATCCTATATCTACATATCGATAGACTTTATATCCTATATCTACATATCGTTATACGTTATATCCTATATCAACATATCGTTATACGTTATATTCTATATGTAGATAACGTTATACGTTATATACTATATCAACATATCGTTATACGTTATATCCTATATCATCATATCGTTATACGTTATATCCTATATCTGCATATCGTTATACGTTATATCCTATATCTTGATATCGTTATACGTTATATCCTATATCTACATGACGTTATACGTTATATCCTATATGTAGATAAAGTTATACGATATATCCTAAATCTACGTATCGTTATACGTTATATCCTATATGTAGATAACGTTAAACGTTATATCCTATATCTACGTATCGCTACACGTTATATCCTATGTGTAGATAACGTTATACGTTATATCCTATACGTAGATAACGCTATACGTTATATTATATATCTACGTATCGTTATACGTTATATCCTATATCTGCATATCGTTATACGTTATATCCTATATGTAGATAACGTTATACGATATATCCTATATCTACGTATCGTTATACGTTATATCCTACATGTACGTATCGCTACGCGTTATATCCTACGTCTACATATCGTTATACGTTGTATCCTATGTGTAGATAACGTTATACGTTATATCCTATATGTAGATATCGTTATACGTTATATCCTATATCCGCGTACCCTTATACGTTCTATACTATATCTACATATCGTTATGCGTTATATCCTATATCTACATATCGTTATACGTTATATTCTATATGTAGATAACGTTATACGTTGTATCCTATATCTACGTATCGTTATATGTTATATCCTATATCTGCATATCGTTATACGTTATATCCTATATGTAGATAACGTTATACGTTATATCATATATCTACGTACCGTTATACGCTATATCCTATATCTACGTATCGTTATACATTATATCCTATGTCTACATATCGTTATACGTCATATCCTATATGTAGAAAACGTTATACGTTATATCCTATGTCTACGTAACGTTATACGTTATATCCTATATGTAGATAACGTTATACGTTATATCCTATATGTAGATAACGTTATACGTTATATTCTATATCTATGTATCGTTAAACGTTATATCCTATATCTGCATATCGTTATAAATTATATCCTATATCCAGATATCGTTATACGTTATATCCGCTGTCTACATATCGTTAAACGTTATATCCTATATTTACGTATCGTTATACGTTATATCCTATATGTAGATAACGTTATACGTTATATCCTATATCATCATATCGTTATACGTTATATCCTATATCTACGAATCGCTACACGTTATATCCTATGTGTAGATTACGTTATACGTTATATCCTATATGTAGATAACTTTATACGTTATATTCTATATCTACGTATCGTTATACGTTATATCCTATGTCTACATATCGTTATACGTTATATCCTATATCTGCATATCGTTATACGTTATATCCTATACGTGCATATCGTTATACGTTATATCCTATATCTACATGTCGTTATACGTTATATCCTATATGTAGATAAAGTTATACGATATATCCTATATCTACGTATCGTTATACGTTATATCCTATATGTAGATAACGTTATACGTTACATCCTATATCTACGTATCGCTACACGTTATATCCTATATCTACGGATCGCTACACGGTATATCCTATGTCTACATATCGTTATACGTTGTATCCTATATCTACGAATCGCTACACGTTATATCCTATGTGTAGATTACGTTATACGTTATATTCTATATCTACGTATCGTTATACGTTATATCCTATATCTACGTATCGCTACACGTTATATCCTATGTCTACATATCGTTATACGTTGTATCCTATATCTACGAATCGCTACACGTTATATCCTATGTGTAGATTACGTTATACGTTATATCCTATGTGTAGATAACGTTATACGTTATATTATATATCTACGTATCGTTATTCGCTATATCCTATATCTGCATATCGTTATACGTTATATCCTATATCTACGTACCGTTATACGTTATATCCTATATCTACATATCGTTATACGTTATATCCTATATCCACATATCGTCATACGTTATATCTGCTGTCTACATATCGTTATACGTTATATCCTATATTTACGTATCGTTATACGTTATATCCTATATGTAGATAACGTTATACGTTATATCCTATATCTACGTATCGTTATACGTTAGTTCCTATATCTACGAAACGCTACACGTTATATCCAATGTGTAGATTACGTTATACGTTATATCCTATGTGTAGATAACGTTATACGTTATATCCTATACGTAGATAACGCTATACGTTATATTATATATCTACGTACCACCATACGTTATATCCTATATCTGCATATCGTTATACGTTATATCCTATATGTAGATAACGTTATACGATATATCCTATATCTACGTATCGTTATACGTCATATCCTACATGTACGTATCGCTACGCGTTATATCCTACGTCTACATATCGTTATACGTTGTATCATATGTGTAGATTTCGTTATACGTTATATCCTATATGTAGATATCGTTATACGTTATATCCTATATCCGCGTACCCTTATACGTTCTATACCATATCTACATATCGTTATACGTTATATCCTATATCTACATATCGTTATACGTTATATTCTATATGTAGATAACGTTATACGCTGTATCCTATATCTACGTATCGTTATATGTTATATCCTATATCTGCATATCGTTATACGTTATATCCTATATGTAGATAACGTTATACGTTATATCCTATATCTACGTACCTTTATACGTTATATCCTATATCGACGTATCGTTATACGTTATATCCTATGTCTACATATCGCTATACGTTATATCCTATATGTAGATAACTTTATGCGATATATCCTATATCTACGTATCGTTATTCGTTATATCCTATATGTAGATACAGTTATGCGTTATATCCTATATCTGCATATCATTATACGTTATATCCTATATCTACGTACCGTTATACGTTATATCCTATATCTACGTATCGTTATACGTTATATCCTATATGTAGATATCGTTATACGTTATATCCTATATCTACGTATCGTTATTCGTTATATCCTATATGTAGATAACGTTATGCGTTATATCCTATACTTAGATACCGTTATGCGTTATATCCTATATCTACGTACCGTTATACGTTATATCCTATATCTACGTAACGTTATACGTTATATCCTATATGTAGATAACGTTATACGTTATATCCTATATGTAGATAACGTTATACGTTATATCCTATATGTAGATAACTTTATACGTTATATTCTATATCTACGTATCGTTATACGTTATATCCTATGTCTACATATCGTTATACGTTATATCCTATGTGTAGATAACGTTATACGTTATATCCTATATGTAGATAACTTTATGCGATATATCCTATATCTACGTATCGTTATTCGTTATATCCTATATGTAGATACAGTTATGCGTTATATCCTATATCTGCATATCATTATACGTTATATCCTATATCTACGTACCGTTATACGTTATATCCTATATCTACATATCGTTATACGTTTTATCGTATATCAACATATCGTTATACGTTATATTCTATATGTAGATAACGTTATACGTTATATCCTATATCAACATATCGTTATACGTTATATCCTATATCTGCATATCGTCATACGTTATATCCTATATTTACGTATCGTTATACGTTATATCCTATATGCAGATAAAGTTATACGATATATCCTATATCTACGTATCGTTATACGTTATATCCTATATGTAGATAATGTTATACGTTGTATCCTATATCTACGTATCGTTATACGTTATATCGTATATCTGCATATCGTTGTACGTTATATCCTATATGTAGATAAAGTTATACGATATATCCTATATCTGCATATCGTTATACGTTATATCCTATATGTAGATAACGTTATACGTTATATCCTATATCAACATATCGTTATACGTTATATCCTACATCATCATATCGTTATACGTTATATCCTATATCTGCATATCGTTATACGTTATATCCTATATGTAGATAACGTTATACGTTATATCCTACATCTACATTACGTTATACGTTATATCCTATATGTAGATAAATTTATATGATATATCCTATATCTACGTATCGTTATACGTTATATCCTATATGTAGATAACGTTATACGTTGTATCCTATATCTACGTATCGTTATACGTTATATCCTATATCTGCATATCGTTATACGTTATATCCTATATGTAGATAACGTTATACGTTATATTCTATATCTACGTATCGTTATACGTTATATCCTATATCTACGTACCGCTACACGTTATATCCTACGTCTACATATCGTTATACGTTGTATCCTATGTGTAGATAACGTTATACTTTATATCCTATATGTAGATATCGTTATACGTTATATCCTATATCCGCGTACCCTTATACGTTCTATACTATATCTACATATCGTTATACGTTATATCCTATATCTACATATCGTTATACGTTATATTCTATATGTAGATAACGTTATACGTTGTATCCTATATGTAGATAACGTTATACGTCATGTCCTATATGTAGATAAAGTTATACGTCATGTCCTATATGTAGATAACGTTATACGTTATATCCTATATGTAGATAACGTTATACGTTATGTTCTATATCTACGTATCGTTAAACGTTATATCCTATATCTGCACATCGTTATACGTTATATCCTATGTCTACATATCGTTATACGTTATATCCTATGTGTAGATAACGTTATACCTTATATCCGATATGTAGATAACGTTATACGTTATATTCTATATCTACGTATCGTTATATGTTATATCCTATATCTGCATATCGTTATACGTTATATCCTATATGTAGATAACGTTATACGTTATATCGTATATCTACATACCGTTATACGTTATATCCTATATCTACATATCGTTATACGTTATATCATATGTCTACATATCGTTATACGTTATATCCTATATCTACGTACCGTTATACGTTATATCCTATATCAACATATCGTTATACGTTATATCCTATATCTACGTAACGTTATACGTTATATCCTATATGTAGATAACGTTATACGTCATGTCCTATATGTAGATAACGTTATACGTTATATCCGATATGTAAATAACGTTATACGTTATATTCTATATCTACGTATCGTTATACGTTATATCCTATATCTACATATCGCTACACGTTATATCCTATGTCCACATATCGTTATACGTTGTATCCTATGTATAGATAACGTTATACGTTATATCCTATATGTAGATAACGTTATACTTTATATTCTATATCTACGTATCGTTAAACGTTATATCCTATATCTGCACATCGTTATACGTTATATCCTATGTCTACATATCGTTATACGTTATATTCTATATCTACGTATCGTTATACGTTATATCCTATATCTACGTACCGCTACACGTTATATCCTACGTCTACATATCGTTATACGTTGTATCCTATGTGTAGATAACGTTATACGTTATATCCTATATCTACATATCGTTATACGTTATATTCTATATGTAGATAACGTTATACGTTGTATCCTATATGTAGATAACGTTATACGTCATGTCCTATATGTAGATAAAGTTATACGTCATGTCCTATATGTAGATAACGTTATACGTTATATCCTATATGTAGATAACGTTATACGTTATGTTCTATATCTACGTATCGTTAAACGTTATATCCTATATCTGAACATCGTTATACGTTATATCCTATGTCTACATATCGTTATACGTTATATCCTATGTGTAGATAACGTTATACCTTATATCCGATATGTAGATAACGTTATACGTTATATTCTATATCTACGTATCGTTATATGTTATATCCTATATCTGCATATCGTTATACGTTATATCCTATATGTAGATAACGTTATACGTTATATCGTATATCTACGTACCGTTATACGTTATATCCTATATCTACATATCGTTATACGTTATATCATATGTCTACATATCGTTATACGTTATATCCTATATCTACGTACCGTTATACGTTATATCCTATATCAACATATCGTTATACGTTATATCCTATATCTACGTAACGTTATACGTTATATCCTATATGTAGATAACGTTATACGTCATGTCCTATATGTAGATAACGTTATACGTTATATCCGATATGTAGATAACGTTATACGTTATATTCTATATCTACGTATCGTTATACGTTATATCCTATATCTACGTATCGCTACACGTTATATCCTATGTCCACATATCGTTATACGTTGTATCCTATGTATAGATAACGTTATACGTTATATCCTATATGTAGATAACGTTATACTTTATATTCTATATCTACGTATCGTTAAACGTTATATCCTATATCTGCACATCGTTATACGTTATATCCTATATCTGCATATCGTTATACGTTATATCCTATATCTGCATATCGTTATACGTTATATCCTATATGTAGATAACGCTATACGTTATATTCTATATCTACGTATCGTTAAACGTTATATCCTATATCTGCATATCGTTATACGTTATATCCTATATCTACGTACCGTTATGCGTTATATCCTATATCAACATATCGTTATACGTTATATCCCATGTCTACATATCGTTATACGTCATATCCTATATGTAGATAACGTTATACGTCATATCCTATATCTACGTAACGTTATACGTTATATCCTATATGTAGGTAACGTTATACGTTATATTCTATATCTACGTATCGTTAAGCGTTATATCCTATATCTGCATATCGTTATACGTTATATCCTATCTGGAGATAACGTTATACGTCATATCCTATATGTAGATAACGTTATACGTTATATCCTATATCTACGTAACGTTATACGTTATATCCTATATGTAGATAACGTTATACGTTATATCCTATATCTACGTATCGATATACGTTATATTCTATATCTACGTATCGTTATACGTTATATCCTATATCTACGTACCGTTATACGTTATATCCTATATCTACATATCGTTATACGTTATATTATATATCTACGTATCGTTATACGTTATATCCTATGTCTACATATCATTGTACGTTATATCCTATGTGTAGATAACGTTATACGTTATATCCTATGTCTACATATCGTTATAAGTCATATCCTATATGTAGATAACGTTATACGTTATTTCCTATATCTACGTAACGTTATACGTTATATCCTATATGTAGATAACGTTATACGTTATATCCTATATCTACGTATCGCTATACGTTATATCCTATACTTAGATAACGTTATACGTTATATCCTATACTTAGATAACGTTATACGTTATATCCTACATCTACGTACCGGTATACGTTATACCCTATATCTACGTATCGTTATACGTTATATCCTATATGTAGATAACGTTATACGTTGTATCCTATATCTACGTATCGTTATACGTTATATCCTATATCTGCATAACGTTATACGTTATATCCTATATGCAGATAACGTTATACGTTATATCCTATATCTACGTATCGCTACACGTTATATCCTATGTGTAGATAACGTTATACGTTATATCCTATATCTGCATATCGTTATACGTTATATCCTATATGCAGATAACGTTATACGTTATATTCTATATCTACGTATCGTTATACGTTATATCCTATATCTACGAATCGCTACACGTTATATCCTATGTGTAGATTACGTTATACGTTATATCCTATGTGTAGATAACGTTATACGTTATAATATATATCTACGTATCGTTATACGTTATATCCTATATCTGCATATCGTTATACGTTATATCATATGTCTACATATCGTTATACGTTATATCCTATATCTACATATCGTTATACGTTAAATCCTATATCTACGTGACGTTATACGTTATATCCTACATCTACATATCGTTATACGTTATATCCTATATGTAGATACAGTTATGCGTTATATCCTATATCTACGTATCGTTATACGTTATATCCTATACCTACATATCGTTATACGTTATATCCTATATCCACATATCGTTATACGTTATATCTGCTGTCTACATATCGTTATACGTTATATCCTATATTTACGTATCGTTATACGTTATATCCTATATGTAGATAACGTTATACGTTATATCCTATATCTACGTATCGTTATACGTTATATCCTATATCTACGAATCGCTACACGTTATATCCTATGTGTAGATTACGTTATACGTTATATCCTATGTGTAGATAACGTTATACGTTATATTATATATCTACGTATTGTTATACGTTATATCCTATATCTGCATATCGTTATACGTTATATCCTATATGTAGATAACGTTATACGTTATATTCTATATCTACGTATCGTTATACGTTATATCCTATATCTACGTGTTGCTACACGTTATATCCTATGTCTACATATCGTTATACGTTGTATCCTATGTGTAGATAACGTTATACGTTATATCCTATATGTAGATATCGTTATACGTTATATCCTATATCCGCGTACCCTTATACGTTCTATACTATATCTACATATCGTTATACGTTATATCCTATATCTACATATCGTTATACGTTATATTCTATATGTAGATAACGTTATACGTTGTATCCCATATCTACGTATCGTTATACGTTATATCCTATATCTGCATATCGTTATACGTTATATCCTTTATCTACGTACCGTTATACGTTATATCCTATACGTGCATATCGTTATACGTTATATCCTATATCTACATGTCTTTATACGTTATATCCTATATGTAGATAAAGTTATACGATATATTCTATATCTACGTATCGTTATACGTTTTATCCTATATGTAGATAACGTTATACGTTACATCCTATATCTACGTATCGCTACACGTTATATCCTATATCTACGTATCGCTACACGTTATATCCTATGTCTACATATCGTTATACGTTGTATCCTATATCTACGAATCGCTACACGTTATATCCTATGTGTAGATTACGTTATACGTTATATCCTATGTGTAGATAACGTTATACGTTATATTATATATCTACGTATTGTTATACGTTATATCCTATATCTGCATATCGTTATACGTTATATCCTATATGTAGATAACGTTATACGTTATATTCTATATCTACGTATCGTTATACGTTATATCCTATATCTACGTGTTGCTACACGTTATATCCTATGTCTACATATCGTTATACGTTGTATCCTATGTGTAGATAACGTTATACGTTATATCCTATATGTAGATATCGTTATACGTTATATCCTATATCCGCGTACCCTTATACGTTCTATACTATATCTACATATCGTTATACGTTATATCCTATATCTACATATCGTTATACGTTATATTCTATATGTAGATAACGTTATACGTTGTATCCCATATCTACGTATCGTTATACGTTATATCCTATATCTGCATATCGTTATACGTTATATCCTTTATCTACGTACCGTTATACGTTATATCCTATACGTGCATATCGTTATACGTTATATCCTATATCTACATGTCTTTATACGTTATATCCTATATGTAGATAAAGTTATACGATATATCCTATATCTACGTATCGTTATACGTTTTATCCTATATGTAGATAACGTTATACGTTACATCCTATATCTACGTATCGCTACACGTTATATCCTATATCTACGTATCGCTACACGTTATATCCTATGTCTACATATCGTTATACGTTGTATCCTATATCTACGAATCGCTACACGTTATATCCTATGTGTAGATTACGTTATACGTTATATTCTATATCTACGTATCGTTATACGTTATATCCTATATCTACGTATCGCTACACGTTATATCCTATGTCTACATATCGTTATACGTTGTATCCTATATCTACGAATCGCTACACGTTATATCCTATGTGTAGTTTACGTTATACGTTATATCCTATGTGTAGATAACGTTATACGTTATATTATATATCTACGTATCATTATTCGCTATATCCTATATCTGCATATCGTTATACGTTATATCCTATATCTACGTACCGTTATACGTTATATCCTATATCTACATATCGTTATACGTTATATCCTATATCTACGTACCGTTATACGTTATATCCTATATCTACATATCGTTATACGTTATATCCTATATCAACATATCGTTATACGTTATATTCTATATGTAGATAACGTTATACGTTATATACTATATCAACATATCGTTATACGTTATATCCTATATCATCATATCGTTATACGTTATATCCTATATCTGCATATCGTTATACGTTATATCCTATATGTAGATAACGTTATACGATATATCCTATATCTACGTATCGTTATACGTTATATCCTACATGTACGTATCGCTACGCGTTATATCCTACGTCTACATATCGTTATACGTTGTATCATATGTGAAGATAACGTTATACGTTATATCCTATATGTAGATATCGTTATACGTTATATCCTATATCCGCGTACCCTTATACGTTCTATACCATATCTACATATCGTTATACGTTATATCCTATATCTACATATCGTTATACGTTATATTCTCTATGTAGATAACGTTATACGCTGTATCCTATATCTACGTATCGTTATATGTTATATCCTATATCTGCATATCGTTATACGTTATATCCTATATGTAGATAACGTTATACGTTATATCCTATATCTACGTACCGTTATACGTTATATCCTATATCTACGTATCGTTATACGTTATATCCTATGTCTACATATCGCTATACGTTATATCCTATGTTTAGATAACGTTATACGTTATATACTATATGTAGATAACGTTATACGTTATATACTATATCTACGTATCGTTATACGTTATATCATATATCTGCGTATCGTGATACGTTAAATCCTATACTTAGATAACGTTATACGGTATATCCTATACTTAGATAACGTTATACGTTATATCGTATATCTACGTACCGTTATACGTTATATCCTATATCTACGTATCGTTATACGTTATATCCTATGTCTACATATCGTTATACGTCATATCCTATATGTAGATAACGTTATACGTTATATCCTATATCTACGTAACGTTATACGTTATATCCTATATGTAGATAACGTTATACGTTATATCCTATATGTAGATAACGTTATACGTTATATCCTATATGTAGATAACGTTATACGTTATATTCTATATCTATGTATCGTTAAACGTTATATCCTATATCTGCATATCGTTATACGTTATATCCTATATCTACGTATCGTTATTCGTTATATCCTATATGTAGATAACGTTATGCGTTATATCCTATATCTACGTATCGTTATCCGTTATATCCTATATCTACATATCGATAGACTTTATATCCTATATCTACATATCGTTATACGTTATATCCTATATGTAGATAACTTTATACATTATATTCTATATCTACGTATCGTTATACGTTATATCCTATGTCTACATATCGTTATACGTTTAATCCTATATCTACGAATCGCTACACGTTATATCCTATGTGTAGATTACGTTATACGTTATATCCTATGTGTCGATAACGTTATACGTTATATCGTAGATCTACGTACCGTTATACGTTATATCCTATGTTTACGTATCGTTATACGTTATATCCTATATGTAGATAACGTTATACGTTATATCCTATATCTACGTATCGTTATACGTTATATCCTATATCTACGAATCGCTACACGTTATATCCTATGTGTAGATTACGTTTTACGTTATATCCTATGTGTAGATAACGTTATACGTTATATTATATATCTACGTATCGTTATACGTTATATCCTATATGTGCATATCGTTATACGTTATATCCTATATCTACATGTCGTTATACGTTATATCCTATATGTAGATAAAGTTATACGATATATCCTATATCTACGTATCGTTATACGTTATATCCTATATGTAGATAACGTTATACGTTATATCCTATATCTACGTATCGCTACACGTTATATCCTATATCTGCATACCGTTATACGTTATATCCTATATGTAGATAACGTTATACGTTATATTCTATATCTACGTATCGTTGTACGTTATATCCTATATCTACGTATCGCTACACGTTATATCCTATGTCTACATATCGTTATACGTTGTATCCTATATCTACGAATCGCTACACGTTATATCCTATGTGTAGATTACGTTATACGTTATATCCTATGTGTAGATAACGTTATACGTTATATTATATATCTACGTATCGTTATACGTTATATCCTATATCTTCATATCGTTATACGTTATATCCTATATCTATGTACCGTTATACGTTATATCCTATATCTACATATCGTTATACGTTATATCCTATATCTACGAATCGCTACACGTTATATCCTATGTGTAGATTACGTTATACGTTATATCCTATGTGTAGGTAACGTTATACGTTATATTATATATCTACGTATCGTTATACGTTATATCCTATATCTGCATATCGTTATACGTTATATCCTATATCTACGTAACGTTATACGTTATATCCTATATCTACGTATCGTTATACGTTATATCCTATATGTAGATATCGTTATACGTTATATCCTATATCTACGTATCGTTATTCGTTATATCCTATATGTAGATAACGTTATGCGTTATATCCTATACTTAGATACCGTTATGCGTTATATCCTATATCTACGTACCGTTATACGTTATATCCTATATCTACGTAACGTTATACGTTATATCCTATATGTAGATAACGTTATACGTTATATCCTATATGTAGATAACGTTATACGTTATATCCTATATCTTCGTACCGTTATACGTTATATCCTATATCTACATATCGTTATACGTTATATCATATGTCTACATATCGTTAAACGTTATATCCTATATGTAGATATCTTTATACGTTATATTCTATATCTACGTATCGTTATACGTTATATCCTATGTCTACATATCGTTATACGTTATATCCTATGTGTAGATAACGTTATACGTTATATCCTATATGTAGATAAAGTTATGCGATATATCCTATATCTACGTATCGTTTTCGTTATATCCTATATGTAGATACAGTTATGCGTTATATCCTATATCTACGTATCGTTATACGTTATATCCTATACCTACATATCGTTATACGTTATATCCTATATCCACATATCGTTATACCTTATATCTGCTGTCTACATATCGTTATACGTTATATCCTATATCTACGTATCGTTATACGTTACATCCTATATGTAGATAACGTTATACGTTGTATCCTATATCTACGTATCGTTATACGTTATATCCTATATCTACGAATCGCTACACGTTATATCCTATGTGTAGATAACGTTATACGTTATAATATATATCTACGTATCGTTATACGTTATATCCTATATCTGCATATCATTATACGTTATATCCTATATCTACGTACCGTTATACGTTATATCCTATATCTACATATCGTTATACGTTATATCGTATATC